>OX122890.1:20598276-21798276 GCA_944738655.2 Andrena hattorfiana
ACGACGACGACGACGACGACGACGACGACGACGACGACGACGACGACGACGACGACGACGACGACGACGACGACGACGACGACGACGACGACGACGACGACGACGACGACGACGACGACGACGACGACGACGACGACGACGACGACGACGACGACGACGACGACGACGACGACGACGACGACGACGACGACGACGACGACGACGACGACGACGACGACGACGACGACGACGACGACGACGACGACGACGACGACGACGACGACGACGACGACGACGACGACGACGACGACGACGACGACGACGACGACGACGACGACGACGACGACGACGACGACGACGACGACGACGACGACGACGACGACGACGACGACGACGACGACGACGACGACGACGACGACGACGACGACGACGACGACGACGACGACGACGACGACGACGACGACGACGACGACGACGACGACGACGACGACGACGACGACGACGACGACGACGACGACGACGACGACGACGACGACGACGACGACGACGACGACGACGACGACGACGACGACGACGACGACGACGACGACGACGACGACGACGACGACGACGACGACGACGACGACGACGACGACGACGACGACGACGACGACGACGACGACGACGACGACGACGACGACGACGACGACGACGACGACGACGACGACGACGACGACGACGACGACGACGACGACGACGACGACGACGACGACGACGACGACGACGACGACGACGACGACGACGACGACGACGACGACGACGACGACGACGACGACGACGACGACGACGACGACGACGACGACGACGACGACGACGACGACGACGACGACGACGACGACGACGACGACGACGACGACGACGACGACGACGACGACGACGACGACGACGACGACGACGACGACGACGACGACGACGACGACGACGACGACGACGACGACGACGACGACGACGACGACGACGACGACGACGACGACGACGACGACGACGACGACGACGACGACGACGACGACGACGACGACGACGACGACGACGACGACGACGACGACGACGACGACGACGACGACGACGACGACGACGACGACGACGACGACGACGACGACGACGACGACGACGACGACGACGACGACGACGACGACGACGACGACGACGACGACGACGACGACGACGACGACGACGACGACGACGACGACGACGACGACGACGACGACGACGACGACGACGACGACGACGACGACGACGACGACGACGACGACGACGACGACGACGACGACGACGACGACGACGACGACGACGACGACGACGACGACGACGACGACGACGACGACGACGACGACGACGACGACGACGACGACGACGACGACGACGACGACGACGACGACGACGACGACGACGACGACGACGACGACGACGACGACGACGACGACGACGACGACGACGACGACGACGACGACGACGACGACGACGACGACGACGACGACGACGACGACGACGACGACGACGACGACGACGACGACGACGACGACGACGACGACGACGACGACGACGACGACGACGACGACGACGACGACGACGACGACGACGACGACGACGACGACGACGACGACGACGACGACGACGACGACGACGACGACGACGACGACGACGACGACGACGACGACGACGACGACGACGACGACGACGACGACGACGACGACGACGACGACGACGACGACGACGACGACGACGACGACGACGACGACGACGACGACGACGACGACGACGACGACGACGACGACGACGACGACGACGACGACGACGACGACGACGACGACGACGACGACGACGACGACGACGACGACGACGACGACGACGACGACGACGACGACGACGACGACGACGACGACGACGACGACGACGACGACGACGACGACGACGACGACGACGACGACGACGACGACGACGACGACGACGACGACGACGACGACGACGACGACGACGACGACGACGACGACGACGACGACGACGACGACGACGACGACGACGACGACGACGACGACGACGACGACGACGACGACGACGACGACGACGACGACGACGACGACGACGACGACGACGACGACGACGACGACGACGACGACGACGACGACGACGACGACGACGACGACGACGACGACGACGACGACGACGACGACGACGACGACGACGACGACGACGACGACGACGACGACGACGACGACGACGACGACGACGACGACGACGACGACGACGACGACGACGACGACGACGACGACGACGACGACGACGACGACGACGACGACGACGACGACGACGACGACGACGACGACGACGACGACGACGACGACGACGACGACGACGACGACGACGACGACGACGACGACGACGACGACGACGACGACGACGACGACGACGACGACGACGACGACGACGACGACGACGACGACGACGACGACGACGACGACGACGACGACGACGACGACGACGACGACGACGACGACGACGACGACGACGACGACGACGACGACGACGACGACGACGACGACGACGACGACGACGACGACGACGACGACGACGACGACGACGACGACGACGACGACGACGACGACGACGACGACGACGACGACGACGACGACGACGACGACGACGACGACGACGACGACGACGACGACGACGACGACGACGACGACGACGACGACGACGACGACGACGACGACGACGACGACGACGACGACGACGACGACGACGACGACGACGACGACGACGACGACGACGACGACGACGACGACGACGACGACGACGACGACGACGACGACGACGACGACGACGACGACGACGACGACGACGACGACGACGACGACGACGACGACGACGACGACGACGACGACGACGACGACGACGACGACGACGACGACGACGACGACGACGACGACGACGACGACGACGACGACGACGACGACGACGACGACGACGACGACGACGACGACGACGACGACGACGACGACGACGACGACGACGACGACGACGACGACGACGACGACGACGACGACGACGACGACGACGACGACGACGACGACGACGACGACGACGACGACGACGACGACGACGACGACGACGACGACGACGACGACGACGACGACGACGACGACGACGACGACGACGACGACGACGACGACGACGACGACGACGACGACGACGACGACGACGACGACGACGACGACGACGACGACGACGACGACGACGACGACGACGACGACGACGACGACGACGACGACGACGACGACGACGACGACGACGACGACGACGACGACGACGACGACGACGACGACGACGACGACGACGACGACGACGACGACGACGACGACGACGACGACGACGACGACGACGACGACGACGACGACGACGACGACGACGACGACGACGACGACGACGACGACGACGACGACGACGACGACGACGACGACGACGACGACGACGACGACGACGACGACGACGACGACGACGACGACGACGACGACGACGACGACGACGACGACGACGACGACGACGACGACGACGACGACGACGACGACGACGACGACGACGACGACGACGACGACGACGACGACGACGACGACGACGACGACGACGACGACGACGACGACGACGACGACGACGACGACGACGACGACGACGACGACGACGACGACGACGACGACGACGACGACGACGACGACGACGACGACGACGACGACGACGACGACGACGACGACGACGACGACGACGACGACGACGACGACGACGACGACGACGACGACGACGACGACGACGACGACGACGACGACGACGACGACGACGACGACGACGACGACGACGACGACGACGACGACGACGACGACGACGACGACGACGACGACGACGACGACGACGACGACGACGACGACGACGACGACGACGACGACGACGACGACGACGACGACGACGACGACGACGACGACGACGACGACGACGACGACGACGACGACGACGACGACGACGACGACGACGACGACGACGACGACGACGACGACGACGACGACGACGACGACGACGACGACGACGACGACGACGACGACGACGACGACGACGACGACGACGACGACGACGACGACGACGACGACGACGACGACGACGACGACGACGACGACGACGACGACGACGACGACGACGACGACGACGACGACGACGACGACGACGACGACGACGACGACGACGACGACGACGACGACGACGACGACGACGACGACGACGACGACGACGACGACGACGACGACGACGACGACGACGACGACGACGACGACGACGACGACGACGACGACGACGACGACGACGACGACGACGACGACGACGACGACGACGACGACGACGACGACGACGACGACGACGACGACGACGACGACGACGACGACGACGACGACGACGACGACGACGACGACGACGACGACGACGACGACGACGACGACGACGACGACGACGACGACGACGACGACGACGACGACGACGACGACGACGACGACGACGACGACGACGACGACGACGACGACGACGACGACGACGACGACGACGACGACGACGACGACGACGACGACGACGACGACGACGACGACGACGACGACGACGACGACGACGACGACGACGACGACGACGACGACGACGACGACGACGACGACGACGACGACGACGACGACGACGACGACGACGACGACGACGACGACGACGACGACGACGACGACGACGACGACGACGACGACGACGACGACGACGACGACGACGACGACGACGACGACGACGACGACGACGACGACGACGACGACGACGACGACGACGACGACGACGACGACGACGACGACGACGACGACGACGACGACGACGACGACGACGACGACGACGACGACGACGACGACGACGACGACGACGACGACGACGACGACGACGACGACGACGACGACGACGACGACGACGACGACGACGACGACGACGACGACGACGACGACGACGACGACGACGACGACGACGACGACGACGACGACGACGACGACGACGACGACGACGACGACGACGACGACGACGACGACGACGACGACGACGACGACGACGACGACGACGACGACGACGACGACGACGACGACGACGACGACGACGACGACGACGACGACGACGACGACGACGACGACGACGACGACGACGACGACGACGACGACGACGACGACGACGACGACGACGACGACGACGACGACGACGACGACGACGACGACGACGACGACGACGACGACGACGACGACGACGACGACGACGACGACGACGACGACGACGACGACGACGACGACGACGACGACGACGACGACGACGACGACGACGACGACGACGACGACGACGACGACGACGACGACGACGACGACGACGACGACGACGACGACGACGACGACGACGACGACGACGACGACGACGACGACGACGACGACGACGACGACGACGACGACGACGACGACGACGACGACGACGACGACGACGACGACGACGACGACGACGACGACGACGACGACGACGACGACGACGACGACGACGACGACGACGACGACGACGACGACGACGACGACGACGACGACGACGACGACGACGACGACGACGACGACGACGACGACGACGACGACGACGACGACGACGACGACGACGACGACGACGACGACGACGACGACGACGACGACGACGACGACGACGACGACGACGACGACGACGACGACGACGACGACGACGACGACGACGACGACGACGACGACGACGACGACGACGACGACGACGACGACGACGACGACGACGACGACGACGACGACGACGACGACGACGACGACGACGACGACGACGACGACGACGACGACGACGACGACGACGACGACGACGACGACGACGACGACGACGACGACGACGACGACGACGACGACGACGACGACGACGACGACGACGACGACGACGACGACGACGACGACGACGACGACGACGACGACGACGACGACGACGACGACGACGACGACGACGACGACGACGACGACGACGACGACGACGACGACGACGACGACGACGACGACGACGACGACGACGACGACGACGACGACGACGACGACGACGACGACGACGACGACGACGACGACGACGACGACGACGACGACGACGACGACGACGACGACGACGACGACGACGACGACGACGACGACGACGACGACGACGACGACGACGACGACGACGACGACGACGACGACGACGACGACGACGACGACGACGACGACGACGACGACGACGACGACGACGACGACGACGACGACGACGACGACGACGACGACGACGACGACGACGACGACGACGACGACGACGACGACGACGACGACGACGACGACGACGACGACGACGACGACGACGACGACGACGACGACGACGACGACGACGACGACGACGACGACGACGACGACGACGACGACGACGACGACGACGACGACGACGACGACGACGACGACGACGACGACGACGACGACGACGACGACGACGACGACGACGACGACGACGACGACGACGACGACGACGACGACGACGACGACGACGACGACGACGACGACGACGACGACGACGACGACGACGACGACGACGACGACGACGACGACGACGACGACGACGACGACGACGACGACGACGACGACGACGACGACGACGACGACGACGACGACGACGACGACGACGACGACGACGACGACGACGACGACGACGACGACGACGACGACGACGACGACGACGACGACGACGACGACGACGACGACGACGACGACGACGACGACGACGACGACGACGACGACGACGACGACGACGACGACGACGACGACGACGACGACGACGACGACGACGACGACGACGACGACGACGACGACGACGACGACGACGACGACGACGACGACGACGACGACGACGACGACGACGACGACGACGACGACGACGACGACGACGACGACGACGACGACGACGACGACGACGACGACGACGACGACGACGACGACGACGACGACGACGACGACGACGACGACGACGACGACGACGACGACGACGACGACGACGACGACGACGACGACGACGACGACGACGACGACGACGACGACGACGACGACGACGACGACGACGACGACGACGACGACGACGACGACGACGACGACGACGACGACGACGACGACGACGACGACGACGACGACGACGACGACGACGACGACGACGACGACGACGACGACGACGACGACGACGACGACGACGACGACGACGACGACGACGACGACGACGACGACGACGACGACGACGACGACGACGACGACGACGACGACGACGACGACGACGACGACGACGACGACGACGACGACGACGACGACGACGACGACGACGACGACGACGACGACGACGACGACGACGACGACGACGACGACGACGACGACGACGACGACGACGACGACGACGACGACGACGACGACGACGACGACGACGACGACGACGACGACGACGACGACGACGACGACGACGACGACGACGACGACGACGACGACGACGACGACGACGACGACGACGACGACGACGACGACGACGACGACGACGACGACGACGACGACGACGACGACGACGACGACGACGACGACGACGACGACGACGACGACGACGACGACGACGACGACGACGACGACGACGACGACGACGACGACGACGACGACGACGACGACGACGACGACGACGACGACGACGACGACGACGACGACGACGACGACGACGACGACGACGACGACGACGACGACGACGACGACGACGACGACGACGACGACGACGACGACGACGACGACGACGACGACGACGACGACGACGACGACGACGACGACGACGACGACGACGACGACGACGACGACGACGACGACGACGACGACGACGACGACGACGACGACGACGACGACGACGACGACGACGACGACGACGACGACGACGACGACGACGACGACGACGACGACGACGACGACGACGACGACGACGACGACGACGACGACGACGACGACGACGACGACGACGACGACGACGACGACGACGACGACGACGACGACGACGACGACGACGACGACGACGACGACGACGACGACGACGACGACGACGACGACGACGACGACGACGACGACGACGACGACGACGACGACGACGACGACGACGACGACGACGACGACGACGACGACGACGACGACGACGACGACGACGACGACGACGACGACGACGACGACGACGACGACGACGACGACGACGACGACGACGACGACGACGACGACGACGACGACGACGACGACGACGACGACGACGACGACGACGACGACGACGACGACGACGACGACGACGACGACGACGACGACGACGACGACGACGACGACGACGACGACGACGACGACGACGACGACGACGACGACGACGACGACGACGACGACGACGACGACGACGACGACGACGACGACGACGACGACGACGACGACGACGACGACGACGACGACGACGACGACGACGACGACGACGACGACGACGACGACGACGACGACGACGACGACGACGACGACGACGACGACGACGACGACGACGACGACGACGACGACGACGACGACGACGACGACGACGACGACGACGACGACGACGACGACGACGACGACGACGACGACGACGACGACGACGACGACGACGACGACGACGACGACGACGACGACGACGACGACGACGACGACGACGACGACGACGACGACGACGACGACGACGACGACGACGACGACGACGACGACGACGACGACGACGACGACGACGACGACGACGACGACGACGACGACGACGACGACGACGACGACGACGACGACGACGACGACGACGACGACGACGACGACGACGACGACGACGACGACGACGACGACGACGACGACGACGACGACGACGACGACGACGACGACGACGACGACGACGACGACGACGACGACGACGACGACGACGACGACGACGACGACGACGACGACGACGACGACGACGACGACGACGACGACGACGACGACGACGACGACGACGACGACGACGACGACGACGACGACGACGACGACGACGACGACGACGACGACGACGACGACGACGACGACGACGACGACGACGACGACGACGACGACGACGACGACGACGACGACGACGACGACGACGACGACGACGACGACGACGACGACGACGACGACGACGACGACGACGACGACGACGACGACGACGACGACGACGACGACGACGACGACGACGACGACGACGACGACGACGACGACGACGACGACGACGACGACGACGACGACGACGACGACGACGACGACGACGACGACGACGACGACGACGACGACGACGACGACGACGACGACGACGACGACGACGACGACGACGACGACGACGACGACGACGACGACGACGACGACGACGACGACGACGACGACGACGACGACGACGACGACGACGACGACGACGACGACGACGACGACGACGACGACGACGACGACGACGACGACGACGACGACGACGACGACGACGACGACGACGACGACGACGACGACGACGACGACGACGACGACGACGACGACGACGACGACGACGACGACGACGACGACGACGACGACGACGACGACGACGACGACGACGACGACGACGACGACGACGACGACGACGACGACGACGACGACGACGACGACGACGACGACGACGACGACGACGACGACGACGACGACGACGACGACGACGACGACGACGACGACGACGACGACGACGACGACGACGACGACGACGACGACGACGACGACGACGACGACGACGACGACGACGACGACGACGACGACGACGACGACGACGACGACGACGACGACGACGACGACGACGACGACGACGACGACGACGACGACGACGACGACGACGACGACGACGACGACGACGACGACGACGACGACGACGACGACGACGACGACGACGACGACGACGACGACGACGACGACGACGACGACGACGACGACGACGACGACGACGACGACGACGACGACGACGACGACGACGACGACGACGACGACGACGACGACGACGACGACGACGACGACGACGACGACGACGACGACGACGACGACGACGACGACGACGACGACGACGACGACGACGACGACGACGACGACGACGACGACGACGACGACGACGACGACGACGACGACGACGACGACGACGACGACGACGACGACGACGACGACGACGACGACGACGACGACGACGACGACGACGACGACGACGACGACGACGACGACGACGACGACGACGACGACGACGACGACGACGACGACGACGACGACGACGACGACGACGACGACGACGACGACGACGACGACGACGACGACGACGACGACGACGACGACGACGACGACGACGACGACGACGACGACGACGACGACGACGACGACGACGACGACGACGACGACGACGACGACGACGACGACGACGACGACGACGACGACGACGACGACGACGACGACGACGACGACGACGACGACGACGACGACGACGACGACGACGACGACGACGACGACGACGACGACGACGACGACGACGACGACGACGACGACGACGACGACGACGACGACGACGACGACGACGACGACGACGACGACGACGACGACGACGACGACGACGACGACGACGACGACGACGACGACGACGACGACGACGACGACGACGACGACGACGACGACGACGACGACGACGACGACGACGACGACGACGACGACGACGACGACGACGACGACGACGACGACGACGACGACGACGACGACGACGACGACGACGACGACGACGACGACGACGACGACGACGACGACGACGACGACGACGACGACGACGACGACGACGACGACGACGACGACGACGACGACGACGACGACGACGACGACGACGACGACGACGACGACGACGACGACGACGACGACGACGACGACGACGACGACGACGACGACGACGACGACGACGACGACGACGACGACGACGACGACGACGACGACGACGACGACGACGACGACGACGACGACGACGACGACGACGACGACGACGACGACGACGACGACGACGACGACGACGACGACGACGACGACGACGACGACGACGACGACGACGACGACGACGACGACGACGACGACGACGACGACGACGACGACGACGACGACGACGACGACGACGACGACGACGACGACGACGACGACGACGACGACGACGACGACGACGACGACGACGACGACGACGACGACGACGACGACGACGACGACGACGACGACGACGACGACGACGACGACGACGACGACGACATGTTGATGATGTTGTTGGTGATGTTGTTCATGATATCGATCACAAAGACGAAGAAAAAATTCAGGATGATGAGTCGTCAGCAAAGGTTCATGATTTGGATTCGCTGCGCAACCCCATCGATGATGTCGAAGTGTATGTACGGAACGCCAAGGGACCCTTGTCGCGAGAATACCTGCAACTGTTCTTCACCGATACCAAGAAACGAATCGACAACGTGTACGGTGTATACTTGGGGTCCGACGAAGACCTAATGATCGGCGATTCCGTATTCACCATCGACGAGGACGGTGATGACATTCGCGTGAACGGAACGCGATACGTGGGGACTCGGGGTTTGTACGAATTGCTGTTCATGCGAGTACTCAACGTTCGCACGTACACAGACGCGGATATTCACGCGTACCGTCGCATCTTGCTATCGACGAACGCGCATAAGCGAAACCATTCGCCGAGCAAGCGCGCGCTGGGAAATAAGGGATATAAGTATAAGAAAATCATATCCGCGATAATCGGTGGGGTGCGCACATTGGGAGTCAGACGCGTTAGGGGCAGCGCAGGCGGCGCGGACGGCGCGGACGGCACGGGCACGCGACAAGGTCGAGGATTACCCATTGACGAATCGATGACTGTCACCGATAACGCGATCGATTACGTGTACTGGGATGACCCGAACGAATTGGTCGATAGACTTAGATTACTCATAGCATCGCGCGCGGCAGGTCACACGGGTCATGATAACGAAATCGCATCCATCGTGGAGGAACTTCGCGAGGACGGACGCATCTTAAATTGAACGATTCGGTGATCATCGCGTCAGTAGTGTTCGCGCACACGCATCGTTATGTCGGTGAACAAGTTTGGCATCGCGTTACGCAACAACAACAACAACAGCGACGAAGCGAGAATGACAATGACGAGATTATTGTCCTCGATGGACGAACGCTTTAACCGAAAAATCGAAACGGCTATCGCGACCGCGCGACTGGACACCGAGTATCAACGATCTCAACTCGAGACGCGAGTACAACGAACGATGACGGATATCGTTAACGCGCAATTGTCCCAACTAGAGGATGATTTAAATAACGCGATGGAGCAACGCTTGAATCACTTGACAGACAGACTCGAAGAGTTTACCACATCGTCGACTGCGATAACGGACACGAATTTGTACAAACGAAAGGAGCCGCGAAAAGCAGACGAGGGTCTACGACGACGCCAACGACGATGATCACTGATGGTGACGATAACGACTACGAATCCGAAACGTCTAATAATAATAACGAACGATTGCGAAGAACGTGCGCCGATTGCGTTTTGCGAGTACTCGAGGAACTCATACTACTTCTAACGTCCTTGAAACGTCGCGACCATCCCCAGCCCACCGCGAAGCATGAACAAGGAACGAGTACAACTAGTGAACGAACTACACGCTCCCGCGAGACGTAATTTCCCACGGCGCAGCGTCGTGATTCGCGGCTACGATGATTTGTGGCAGGCCGATTTGGTTGAGATGCGTCCGTACGCGAAGCAAAATCGAGGATATCACTACATACTAACGATCATCGATGCGTTCAGCAAGTACGCGTGGGCCGTACCCGTGAAAACGAAAAGCGGACGCGACGTGATCGCGGCGTTCGCGACCGTGTTGCGACAGAGCGATAGATGCCCGCGAAATTTACAAACCGACATGGGTAAAGAGTTTTACAACGCGGAGTTTCAACGATGCGCGAAGACACGCGGGATCAACCACTACTCCACGCACAGCGTGATGAAAGCGTCGATCGTCGAACGTTTCAATCGCACGCTGAAAAACCTCATGTGGAAACAATTCTCCTTGAACGCGTCCTATCGCTGGGTCGACCTGTTACCTACGCTCGTACGCACCTACAATCATCGCAAACATCGAACGATCAACGCCCGACCCGTTGACGTAACCCCCGCGACGCGTTTGTCGTTCGCCGCGAATGAACCCCTCTCCCCCTCCGCAACGGAAGGCTTTCGACGACGCGCGAAATTCAACGTCGGCGACAAGGTACGCGTGAGCAAGTTCAAGACCCTCTTCGAGAAGGGATACACTCCGAACTGGTCGACCGAGGTGTTCGAAATCGTAACCGTACAAAGAACGTTCCCGGTGACGTACATTCTGCGCGATTCCGCGGGAGAGCCGATCTCGGGTGGTTTCTACGAGTACGAACTGCATTCGGTCGCGAATCCGGACGTCTATCTGGTCGAGAAGATTATTCGTCGCAAGGGGAATCAGGTGTACGTTAAGTGGCTCGGATTCGATTCGTCGCGGAACTCGTGGATACGCGACAAGGATATTCTCTGATTCGTTATCGTGCTTGATGTTACTGGTACGAATAAATGAATGAATGAATAAATACATATAAATATATATACATTGTTCGTTTATTTACATCCTCCTCCGCATCCGCCTCCTCATTCTTCTTCGCCACATATATACGTACAATTTATCTTAATAAAGAAGGAAAAATATATATATATATATATATATACGTATAAAATACAATTTTGCTTATATTCTACGCTATACATATATTACATATTTATAAATATATAAATAACATGTACAAAAGAAACGTATATACATATGGACATGCAAACATACAAACATGCAAACATACTATACAATGGGATTCTCGAGGGACTCGTCGGGCTCAAGCTCGAGACGTTCGTGAGTCTTGAGCTCGGGGATTCGATAATGACCCCACGGAAGGGTGCTGACCCGATCGACTAAAATACACCGCTTGTCGTCAAACGGACTGAGAGCGTTCTTTTCCTCACTCACGGTATATACACTGTGCTCTTTGGAGCGTATATTGTTCTGTCGAACCGATTTCTCGGTGAGATCGCGAAGACAACGAACGTAATCGTCGAATTGTACATGATTCGCGACCACGTGTCTCCGCACACCCTTCACTTTTTTCGTCTCACTCGTAGACCCCACTGTAGCGTTAAACGTTCTAGTCGCGTACATTTTAGATCGTAGCCCGACGAACTCTGTCATCAAGGCACCGTTGTTCTCATCTTTCATGAGTCCCGGCACCTTTTTGTTTACGCGCGGCATACCGTACGGATTGTCCACCGCGTAATCACTCGTGTCGAATCGGGCTACGTCACGCTTCATCGATTCGTACGCATCCTCGCATTCCACGCTATACATTAAACTATCGGTGTCGGTGTACAGGACCTTACACCGATCACCGAACCTCGCACGCATATACGTATAATGAAATTCGTACAGGCATTCTTTCGATACGTCCAGTACACTCATTCCCACGTATATCGGCTTGTCGAACTTCACTCTGAGTTTTCGCATTTCGATGGCCACTAACTGCTCGGAGAAGATCGTGCGACTGTGAAAGTTCGGTTTCGCGATCAGCGCTTCCGCGCCGTAACGACCGTCCCACCGAGTCACCAGTCGCACGTCTACGCGATTCCGCACATTCTCCATTGTTTTACCGTACACCGCATTGTTCATTAATTTGAATAGAGTCTTTTGAAATTCGCTAGTGGCTCGCGTCCTCAAATCGGTGTTCAATCGAATGTAATCGCGCAACCAATACGACTGATCGAATCGCAACACCCGATGAATTCGCGTCACGCGTAAACCGTGTCGCACGCACTGTTTCAGGTAGCGATAGTGGATGACGTATCGCTCCTTATCGTCGAGCGTGGCAAGCAGCTTGGTCTGTTTACCGTGTGGCGCGTGCTCGCGCAACGGGCAGAATGGAAGGTCGGCGTGCGCGTCGTGAATCTCCTTGGGATATTCGATGTCCACCTCCAACAGGTATCCCTCGGATTCTTCGACTCCCTCGCCGTCGGGCAGGGATGACACGTCAAGGGCGGCCACCTCCGCATCGTCCAGCCATCGAAACCCTTCTCGCGGCATAGCCTGCGACATTGCCCAGCCGTACAAGTTGTTGACGTCGAAGTACATCAGATACGTTGACGCCTTCGACTTGTCGTACATCCCCGTCGGTAGGTGCTTGTTGTTGGCACGCGCGTACCTGTGCGAGCACTGACTCAGACCGCCGCGTATGCCACGCTCCACGAACAGTAACATGTCCACGTCCGTCAGAAGCTCTAATCGTACGCCGGTGTACTTGAGCATCGCGTCCCACGTGAAACTCGGTAGCGTAAAATAATGCGCGGGATCTAGATCGTAACTCGCGATACAGTCTGTGCGGAAACTTTCGAACACGTCGGCGAGTAACAACACATCTGTTTTCAAGTACAAATCACTGTACTCGCCCAATGTCTGTACGCGAAAAGTATTCCACACGTTCGCGGCGTGCGCGTAATCAGGCTCCGACGCGTCGCGATCGTTCAGCCGGTTATAGAACGCTTCGCGGGACGGTAAACACGTATCGTTCAGTTTGGTGTACGACGTCACGTAGTCGTACGGGAAGACACCCTTCCTGGTCAGGAGATCGAACTGCTCGTCCGACAGGGATTGAAACTGGTGCCGTAGAATCGCGAGTCGTTCTCTGCCAAGGTCCGAAGCGAGTTTCTCCAGACTCGCGGCCAAAAACTTCAGCGAATCGATGAATCGAAACTTCAATCCCCGCTTCCAATCGTTGTTCTCGGCGTCGATTCCCTTGACGTGTTTGGTGAACGATATGTACCGCTCCTTTGTCACCGGCAGCAGGTCGATCTGTCCCTCGAACGCGGACGCCAACTCCTTGATCACGAAATGCGCGTCGTAGCCTGATAAATTGTGGAACACTACCGGTATCGTGTACGATCTTTGGTACTGCAAGTTACACGACACGTGGGCCGCGCCTCGGTACTCGCCCGTCGAGTGGCAATGGTCGCGCACTTTTTTGTCCGTTTCGACGAAAGGTTGCCCGCACACGTGACACACGATCGCGTTATTAAAACTATCCCATTGTTGACTCGTCAACGAGTTCATTGGATTCGCGTTCCGCAACCACGAATACGCAATGTTCGCAAAGTCTCGAAGTTCTTGCACGAACCACTTCACGCACTCGGATTCGTGACGATACGCGCGATAACGGCACAGAGACGCGTCGGTGGAACAATGGATGTAATATCCCACGCTGTACGCTCTATGCTGTTGGTACGTGTACGTCCGACTCCGCTCCGCAGGCTCGACGTCCTCCAGCATGCATTCGAAGTCCGCGTAAACGATGAATGGCGCTCGTTCCTTATTTTTAAAGTTCTTGAACTGCAACCATTTATCCTCCACGGACGGCAATTCGACGGCGCACTCGTTCAGACGCTGGCAGTCCACGTTATGCTTGGTCAATTGCACGTTCGAATGGAAGAAGCTGAGACATCTGCAACGATAATAGTATTAATAATAATAAACATAATAATCAATAATACATCGATCGAAATATACCATATTTTACTCACCTTTCGCAAACGAATACTTGTCCATTGTGTTTGCCGAGCTGCTTCGAAATCAGTCTCGACATGCTCCGAATGCATGTGAAATGGTATCGTTGGGGCTCGTTGGGGTCCTGCACCAGTAGGAGGTTCGCGTGTCTCTCTCGCTTGTCCTCGGTCAAACGCAGAGGCACGCAGCTTCCGTCGGACCACGCGTACACATTTACTGACACGTCGTTCATCCTCTCGAACTTCGTCAGCTGGTCCAACATTACGGGTAGAGTCATATCACCCGTGCGAAGCACCTCCGAGTAGTGATGGTACGATGCAATCCTATCACTATTCGCAGTAACGGGGTACAAACTGGCAACGACAGCCCACAAGAAACACGCATTGTCTCTGTTCTTTACGTTGACCACCGCTTTCTTCAGGACGACGGCGCGCGGGAGCGGTACGTCACAACCCCCTCGAAGTGGATTGTGCTTATTAATATTCACTAGAATATTTAGCACAGCCCTTAGGGTCCATCCACTGTCGCGATCTTGAAACTCCTCGAGCATCACTAGTGTCGGAGCGACCACGTGCTTCGAGTACCACTCGCGCACATTCGAAGTCATTAACAGTACGCGATTTCGCGTACCGAAACTCTTCATGTCCGTATTCTCGCCCAACATAAACTCCGCGTTCAAGTTTGTATTCACGGATACGCTCTTATGCGTCGTGATAGCGTCCGTGACGCGCGAGATCACAGTTCGTCGAGCACCCTCTAAAAATCGAGGCGGATCGACGTGTCCCACGTTGATGACCGCACCCGTTGAAATACGACCTATAAACGCAGATTCCACGTCTTCCCATACGACTTTGGGTGCCGTCGATGGACCCGAAACCCCGCACCCGACTCGCGAAAACTTTTCCTGCACGTTCGCGCGCAATGTCTTTATTCGCGCGATCAGCGACACCAGGCGTTGTTTCGCGGCCACGGGCACTCCTCCGCTACTCGGATACTGGATGATGAGCTGCAGGCACGCGTCGCAATGATCAATCCAGTCTCGAAATTCCGCAATACTGCGTAAAACCTTGGACATTCGGGATAAAACCCTGTACGTGTCCATGAACACCTCCATGTTCGCTTATTCACAAAGAGTTCACTTCACAAATAATTAATTTCCCAGAAACGCTCGATTTCACCTGATTTCATGATGCGACTCTTCCAGGTGATGCGATCATACTCACAATCGGGAAATCGGAAACTCAGCGGTACAAGGACGAGATTCGAGTTTCGCGGCAGGCTCGTACGGTCATCCAAATATCGTGCCAATTCCCGACACAAAAACCTATTAATTGTAATTGTTCTTGTATCAGGATTCAGCACTTCCAGTACTTCGACCGCTCCATTCTCGATGTCGTGTAGAAGCGTCAACGGCGTACACACGATCGCGGTAATGTACTTCGTACGCTTATGATGTACGTCCTTATCAGCAACGATGCAATGCAATGTGCATTTACCCCCAGTACTGTTTCGCGCGATATACCGTAACAATTGACGATGCTCGCGCGACAATTGCATAAATCCGTGTCGAAAGACGCTGATCCACGACCTCTCGAATAATGATGGATCTTATGCCTCTCGATTGTCAGTGATTCGTCATCCAACTGCAGCAACGTCGACAAATGATTCACCTCGCCATCGTTATCATCATCGGAAGATGATGACGCGAGCAATGCGTCTCGCGCGTCCAGTTCAGCGACTATGCACGCTATTTTACTTCGGACACACGTTCGCACTATTTCAACACTACTCATAAGTAATGTCAAACGTTGTTGTTCCGATTCCGATACTCTTCGGGTCTTAAAATGTTCGTGGATAAGGCGCACGAGCTCGTCACACGATACGAACCATTCGTAGCACTGTTCGTCGGTACGCAGCAGTGGGATCATCCCCCGCAACAATTCGTACGAATTCACGAAAAAGTCCATGTCTCGTGATACTTATGCACGCGTAACGTATTTCACAATCTCTACCGAGCAACTGCCGAATTTAATATACTAGTCGCCTACCCTATCCGAGATCCTTACGATGTCATCGCACTATGTTTACGTTAGTTGCAGTTCGAACGTGTCTTCAAATTTTCCTCACCCTTACACGATCACTGTACTACTCTCACGACTCAGATATAAACATATGATATCGCGCGGTGCACCGTTATGTATACACCATGGATTGACTTACAGCCTTCTCGATCGTGAAAATACTCGGAACTCTACCCCGAATAATTAACGCTATATGTTTACGTATGTCTAATCACTGGAACGGCCACGTTAAAAACGGCCACGTTAAAAACAGTTCGCTCGTACCACTGCATCAGTCAGGTCTTACGTTACTACGAGAAACGTTTTAAAAATTTATTGTGTCTGAGTCCATTGCAATTACATCGAAGACTATCGCATCAAAGTGTTGTTGTTGTTATTATTGCAAGCGAGATTGCTTTGAAGGATATCGTCCACCGTTCAACGCACGGAAGTACAATCGATTAATACCGTAAGTTTCCATCACCATATTTTAGTGAATCGTTGTGTTAGCAACTTTGAGAATTATAAGAAAAATGGTTTCAGATTATGTCATTGCCCGTGAATTTGAAACGTCCAGCTACCGCTACGATCACCGCTGCTGCGACACTTATCCATTCGTGCAGCCCGAAAGTGTATGTGGCGTGTCGAAATGTTGCGGTTCAAACCGAAGAAATTCGATGTGCAGAACTTCATGAGGCGGAAGCAAATCCGGATGGCGACATTTATTTAAAAGTTTTTCGTCATGCTGAGGAAATACGCGATGACCCACTAGATGAATACTATGAGAATAACCGCTACGAGGATAAGCAATTTTGGATAAATCGATATGTGGAAGACACGTTTTTAGGCAATGACGACGATGATGATTATGTACATAGAAATATACCTCTGCGGAATCGTGCGTATGCTCCAAAGAGTGTGGTTTGGCGAAACGTTAAAGCGCAAAAGATTGATTTTAACGCCGTTTGCACGAATAAAATATCGGGGCTTCGGGCTAGCGTTGTTGCAGTTCAAACTGACCCTGTGCAAGTTCCCGAGGATTTGTCATTAACTAATCTATTTGCTGACAATGTTATTGAGTGGGATAATTAAGTTCAAAACATTACTAAATCTTAAAAATCTTAATATTAATATGTCAGTATGCCACTATAGTACGTGTATATATGTTTAATAATAAATGTACAACTTTCATATCAATACCTGTAAAGTATGATTTATAATATCCTTTCCTACATATTCATATCCATATATTAATTCTTAGAGGCGCGGTCTTAGCGAATGTCAATCGCGTTCCCACGACGCTTGACCATAACACCGGTCTGCTGTAAACCAGATGTCCGTGGGTTTATGTACGAATTCTTTTCGCTTTTCGCCCTTACACGCTCCCACGACGCTTGACTCGTAGACCCTCGAGAAGGGTGCTTGAGACGTCGCCCTGTTCTCGATCGTGAAAATACTCGGAACTCTACCCCGAATAATTATCGCTTAGTTGCTCGCGTGAACGCAACGCCTAATTTATTGCTTCAGGGACATTGCGTTTTCTCGAGGGTACTTCCTTCCTAGAGGCATGGTCTTGGGAAAAGTCAATGCTCAGATATAAACACACGGCATGGCGCGGTGCAATGTTTATTCCATGGGCTATCGCGATGATTGATTTACAATAATTATCACTATATATGTTTACATCATTGCACGTGGGCTGCATCGGTCCCACGATTCAAATATAAACACACGGCACGAAGCGCGTGCACGTAGACATAAAAAAACGCGTTCAATCCTGTCGCGCGCCATGATCGCCTTATCTTTTCTCAGAAATCCTGGTTCGCCCTCTTTCTCAGAAATCATCATTCCACGAATCGGTCGCGGTCGCGCCTGCGCACCGATCCCCGCACGCGTACGGAGATTGCGCGGCGGCAACGCGTGCCCAAATATACCTTAAACATCCAACAGGTGACGCCAACACGAAATGTATGAAAAAAAACATGGAAAATTTACCAAGACGGGCCCAAATACCGACGCGGGCCCAAAGTACCTTAAACATCCGCTAGGTGGCGCCAACACGAAGTGTATGAAAAACCTGGAAAATTTACCAAGGCGGGCCCAAATACCGACGCGGACCCAAAGTATCTTAAACATCCGATAGGTGGCGCCAACACGAAGAGTATGAAAAACCTGGAAAATTTACCAAGGCGGGCCCAAATACCGACGCGGGCCCAAAGTACCTTAAACATCCGATAGGTGGCGTCAATACGAAATGCGCGCGACGCCATTTTGAAATTTTGAAAATCCACCCCCTCCCCTGTGACGTCAGCCCCCTCGTCCACGAACTCGACCTGCGCGCGCGACACCATTTTGAAAATTTTGAAAATTCCCCTCCCCTATGACGTCATCCCCCTCACCTACGAACTCGGTAGACGCCATTTTGAATCCCCCTCCCCTGTGACGTCATCCCCCTCGTCTACGAACTCGGTACCCCCCCTCCCCGCCTCACCCCCTCGCCCATGTCGCGGAAGAGCGCGGTACCCCCGCCCCGCCTCACCCCCTCGCCTCCATTTGAGCCAGAACTCTCATAGCCTACCTACTGATGGCTAAATTCTCCCCCGAAAAACGATCTTCCATGAAGTGTGTGCAAAGTGTATAATTTTTTCTCTCGACACCTGGAGTATGCGCTCTAGTAGAGGATAGGAATTCTATGTAAAACAATGAGATTGAATATTTGTAAATTGAACCATAAGAATGAGATTTGTTGATCAAACAAATGTATTTAATGTATTTAATATATTTAACAATCGAATATAAAAAATTGGAATCCTCATTTCAAACTAATAAACGTGCTATTTTATTTATTCCTGAAATAAATTTTTTTATCTTAAATCTCACTAAAGACAGCGGAAGGCCCGCTAAACAGATCTAGCCGCAACAAACTCCGACAAATGATGTGAACGAAAACCCAAAACCAGTGCATTTTCCTAGGATTTTCCGAGTTTTACTTTGCATCGACTGAGGAAGTTGGTTGTGATTAGATAAGAGTGCATCAATGCCAGGTCTACATATTTTAATCTATATTTTTGGAATGGCTTATTTAAATATAAAGACACACTAATAGGGGCAGGCACTGCAATAGGGCGAATTACCCTATTGTAAGTGCAAAGGACGTTGACAGTTCGCAATTTTCACATTCTGATACAGAATGTGTTCTGCGGACAATACCACATTTAATTGCTTGAAGTTTACTCCGTTCATTACTGAGGTTAGCCGAAAATGATCGAAAGTCGAAAAACGATCGGCTGTCAAATCTAAATTCTCCACTATCTCATCACACTTCATTTACTCGGGTATCCGAGTCATTTTTTTTTACCCGGGGTCTCACCGAGTACTCGAGTACCCGGGCGGGCGGGTAGTAAGAGCTCTAATCCCAACAGGCTTGAAACGATGAGCCTCGTAGAGGGAATGCATTGACCCGCCTTGACGGCTCACCTGTCAGGCTCGCTCTCAGATAGCACAGGCGGTCAATCTCCATGAACCTTGTATCCTTGATAATGAGAGAGGTGAATAGCTCGCTGAATGCGGGACACTCAACGTACTTGCCCCCAAATTTGGGAATGGCCAGCTCAGGGATCTTGGCCGCTCTGCTAGCCATCTCTCCTGAGGTTGAGGCTGTTGAGTTGGAGTGAGCTGATCCTACTCGATGAGTGGTGAGACGCCGTAGAGCCCGCCTGAGGTCTGCCACGAGTTTCGCTTCTCGCGACATGAGGCCTGACGTGAAGTATTCACTGTTGAGGCACTTTACTGGCCAAAACTCCTCCAAGTGGGCGTGCTCGGTCAAAAAAGCCTTGTGTAATTCCTCGACGCTGTCGAGTAATGCCTGCATCTCTTCGGGGGATGTCGAATCGGCATCCTCCAGGATGTCAGCCTGCAACGCTTGAAGAGTTTCGAAGCGACAAACCTGCGACTGAGCCTTTATGATGAGCGGCGCCGGTACTGTCGTCGGAGATGTGGACCTCGTCCTGCCGGCACGTTGAGTGGACGGCTCCGTTGGAACCTGGAGTGATGCATTTGAGCTGTGCGTTCCTGGCGGAGTCGGCGAGGTAGACCTCATCTCTGAGTCAGACTTGGAGGTGTTAATCTCTTCGTCAGCCATAGTGAACACTGAGAATGAGAACCTTGAGGAAACGACACTGCACTGAACTTTGCACATTCCGGCTCGAAGGACCAAAATAAATGTTTGAGCGTCTGACCGTTGGCCACGTGAGTTTATACCGGTTTTAGGTTATGCGCAGAAAGTAAAGCACAGTGTTTATGAGAAATGTACAGAGTCAATTTTATTTAGACACTCGCGGAGTGAGTCACACGATACAATTAAAACGTGAGCGGTGAGAGGAAGCACGTTGTGCAGCAATTGATATTTGTAATCTCGTTGAGATTTGTCGCACAACAAAGACCACGCGGCCGCGCACCGACCACGATCCAAAATCGATGAAAACGCGATGTTTGAGCCTGAGAAAGCTGAGTGTTGAGTGAATTAATTTGATGAGCACTACAGAGAACAATTACGGTGAGAAATTCACGAGTTACATGAGATACGATGCCAAAAAGGAAAAACGCGTCTTCACTTGTACGCTACGTGAACGAAAGTCAAAGCAAACATGGCTGATCGATTTCCGTTAGCCGTCTTCTCCAGCTTTCCAGCGGATCGACCGACGTGGGGAAATTTCATTGGATGAGCGTTTTGTCGCTGACGTGTGATTGGCCGATTGATTTTGGATCGGTCGTGCCGTTCCGCGGTCCAGGAGGTGCTGCGGTGAGTCGGGGTGTGGCGGAGATCGGTACTATTCGAATCTCAAACAGTAAGATTCCCATAAAAAGCTTCAAAAAAGTAAAAAATCACGCTAAGTACATGAAAAAGTCGCAGACGAAAAAGTGTATTATTATTTGTACTTCTACGTTAGAATTATATTAAAAAATTCGGACCGAATACGGCTGAAGGCGTATTCAAATTCAAAAGCCAATGGTAAAGTAGATCTCACCTGACGGCGGCGGGACGTGACCGGCGGCCTATTTTCTTGGTACGATTAGGGCTCCCTCTGACCGACGGGCATATGGGGCTAGGGTCGCGCGTAAAGCAAAAAAAGAAGAACAAAGCGGGCGACCGGAGCTCACGCATGTCACGGCGTCCGAATATTCTTTCTGATTTCCTTGCATGTAAGTGTGCTTCATTATTATTAATTAAGATGTACGCATAATGAAACGAACATATTTTCCACGAATAAGTTATTGTTTCATTACATGTGTAAAATAATAATAATCTGCGCTGATTTTTGCTAACCTATTTCTTTATTGAAATGTGTATTTTTTTAGTATCAAGTCCCTTGGAAGGAAATTCAATTCTTCTCGTCAGTAGGAGAAGCAAAAGAGAAAATATTATATATTTGGTAAGTGACGTTTACATTTATTTATTTATATATATATATATATATATATATATATAATACATATGTACATACATATATATATATATATATATAATACATATGATATTAGTTTAGTGTTTATTACAAATTTTTCGTTTTTTACAGGTTGGAGTATTAGAAAAAAAGTAAAGTACACTCGCTGAGCTGCTTTGCGCTCGCTTGACTGCTTTGCGCTTTTGCGAGTATTAATTAATTGTTAATTAAACTTTACTGGCTGCATCGCGCTTTATCTTATAAAAGCTAATTATAAATAAAAGCTTTTATCTTATAAAAGTACTAATTGTACCGCGTCTGTATCGCAAGAAAAAGGAATAAAGACGATTTATTATTATTATTATTGTTATTTTATTATATTATATCGTATACAATAGAATATGGTATATACTAGAAAACTAGACTACGCTTTACTGGCTGCAACGCGCTTTATCTTATATATTATATCTATTGTATACAATAGAATAGTGTATACTACAAAACTAGAAATATATAAATAAAAGTACAATTCGTCATGTCTGTAATTAATAATAGTATTATTAATATCTTACCACTCAGTTTTCATAATATGCAAATTATCAGTAAAGACGAATGGTTAAGAGATGATCACATCGAATATTTTCATAAATTATTAGAAGCTAACTCCAATTATAAACCACGCGACACATGGAGAGTTCAAATCCCTGATACAATTCAATCTGTTCCTGAAAATCAGGATCACATACAGATTTTGCACCAAAGCGAAGAATTAGGAACCAATGCAGGGGGACATTGGGTTTGTAGCTTCTATAAACATGATGAAAGAAGAGTTTATATTTATGATTCTCTTAATTTCTCGATGTTGCATAGTCATCATAAAATTTTTCTGCAGAAGTTGTACCCTTTTTTGAACAAACATAACGGTGCAATTGACGAAAAATTTATTGAGTTTCCACGTGTACAAGCTCAACCTAACTGTCGGGATTGCGGAGATTTTGCGATTGCATTTGCTGTCTCGTTATTATTCAAAATATTACCAGACAAAGTAACGTACACCCATGCGTTGATATGTCAACATTTAATCAAAATGTTTCAAACTAATCGTATAGAACATTTGCCATGCACTCAGGATCAACAATTAACACGTTGTGTGCACGAATATGAATCTGCAATTGGTAGTACAATTAATAAAAATCCTTCTTGTGGAAAGGATCCTCCATTTAAAGTCGGTAAAAGTTACATTACTACAGAAACCGATAATACAACAATATCCCCAGTTCAAAATGTAGTACTTAGTGATAGTGACAAAGAAGGCACCATATATACAAACAATGTAATTCAGACAGATCCACTAGTTTCGAAGCCAAACCTACCAAGAAGTAGGATGGAATACATGTCTGATTATTATAAAAAACATAAAGAGGAAATTAATTTAAAAAGAAAAGCTGTTCATAAAGCAAATAAAGGGGAGTGTAACACGAAACAAGGCAAAGATTGTAAAAAAGGGGAGGAAAGTATAAAACTTTATAATTCTGAATATTATAACGCACACAAAGAAGGTATAGTAATAAAGAAGTGAAATGCGGGAAGCGAAAAAATTATTATCAGGTAAATAAAGAAGGTATAATCAAAAAGGCAAAAGTGCATTATGACGTCAATAAAAAAGTGAAATGCGGAAAGCAAAGAAATTATGATCAGCTAAATAAAGAAGTTATCACCAAAAAGCGGAAGGTATATTATCATGAAATACGTAAAGGAGATGATTATGATAAAGTAGCAAAACCTCGAGCTGCTTTGCAAATAATAAAAAAGTATCGTTATATTGCTGTAACAAATAACAATATAGCAACCAAAAATAACAAAGAAACTTATATCAGAAAACTTTCAAAAATTATTAGCATGCCGTCCGGAGAAGCAAGTAGATTGGAAGCTGAGCGTATAATAAAATGGTGTTTTCATATTCGGCAAAAGTTAAAGTTCGATTTTTTTCGAATAAATTATCAAAATCGGTGGTTCGGCGATATATTTCGTTAGCTTAGACGTAGAAAACGTTTTTCCACCCAAAGATTTCGTTTGTTCACCCTGCAGAATCGAATTATTAATAAAAATAGCCAAGATACACGATACGGCTGAACCGACCAAGTTAAAGTTCGATTTTTTCGAATAAATTATCAAAATCGGTGGTTCGACGATATATTTCGTTAGCTTAGATGTAGAAGACGTTTGTCCACCCAAAGATTTCGTTTGTCCACCCTGCAGAATCGAATTATTAACAAAAATTGCGAAAAGAAGGACACCGCCGAAACGATCAGGTTAAAGTTCGATATTTTTCGAATAAATTATCAAAATCGTTCGTCCAACGATGGTTTTCGTTAGTTTAGATGTAGAAGACGTTTTTCCACCCAAAGATTTCGTTTGTCCACCCTGCAGAAGCAAATTATTAATAAAAATAGCCAAGATGTACGATACGGCTGAACCGACCAAGTTAAAATTCGATTTTTTTCGAATAAATTATCAAAATCGTTATTTCGATGATACATTTCGTTAGCGTAGATGTAGAAGACGTTTGTCCACCCAGTGATTTCGTTTGTACACCCTCGAGAATCGAATTAAAGGGTGAATTAAATTTATTATTTCCTTCGTCACTTTCTTGGAAAGTTACGCCGGCGTCGATCGACTCGCGTGATCGTATGATCCGCGAGTACAAGTGCCATGGCTGGCACTTGTGACCACTGACAGAGTCAGTGGTACCGCACTTTACAGAGCGGTGCGACGCCGGACCGATTCAATAGTTTTACTATTGTAAAGTACCATTATCATATATTCTGTTGAATTAAACTTTTAACAGAATTTTTATATTTTTATAAATATTATTGTGGACGGATTTATTTTTACCCTTTGTGGATTTGTAATTGTCCGCAACTTTTGACTAACATCATTGTGTAATGTCCATATTCCTGCTGTATTAGGGCAGTAAGCTGTAAAATGTTGTGGGCTAGGACATACGATGCCACTTAAAATGTATATCGCATCTTCAATTTGAAATTTTTCTGGGATGCTGTTTAAAACTATTCCATTCGGATATTTCATTTTATTTTGTTGCAAAAAGATTTCGGGGTCTATAACCACATATGATTTTGCTTCTCTCTTTAATTGCACTGCTGATTGACATGTTTTACACGTGACTGTTTTTGTACTGAAGAATTGCGCAACAAAATTAAGAAAATTTGTTTAAAATCATCAGTTGTGTTTGTGCTAATAAAATCTACTACAACAAAATTTTCTCAAATGTACTTTACATTTGCCGCAGATTCTATTTTCTTCGACACTGCAAACGTCTGTTACAAGTTTTGAAAATAGCCAATTGGGACTTGTAGTACAATCTACAATATTATTGCGAATTTCAAATATTGTACATAAAATAGCTCCTCGTTCTTCGTACACAGAGTTGTTAATATTCTCCATAGCGTATTTTTTGACAAACATCAGAAATATATTTTCTGAGTTTTCATCGATCCAGTTTTTAAATGTACTATAATTG
Source organism: Andrena hattorfiana (assembly GCA_944738655.2). NCBI lineage: Eukaryota > Metazoa > Arthropoda > Insecta > Hymenoptera > Andrenidae > Andrena > Andrena hattorfiana. The sequence goes on from OX122890.1 coordinate 20,626,129, forward strand.
CAATACGCACTGGTTAATATTTCAACCAATGAGTCGAATGCACACGTATTTTTAATATATATTTTTTGCCATTAAGAGTAACCAAATTACAGTTATTTCCATTTATTAATATTTCATTTCTTCTTTTCCTTAATGGCCTGTCATATGTGAGGTGAATGTCTAGGCATGGAGTTAAATATTTCGCTCTAGGAGTATTATTTTTGTTTTCGATTAAGGGCTTCTGCATTATATTTAATTTATTGCTTTTTTGTACATCCGCGTTTGTATTTAAATTATCTTTATTTTCATCGTCGTCTATATAATTCCTATTATTAGCTGAAACGTGTAAATCTTTTAATTTATTTGATTTGGCTGCAACATTTAATCCTTTCCAATTTTCCTGTTCCCTTAAATAATCATAAGTATGCGCAGCGTTCTGCGCATTTTCGCCAAAATCACGCGAATCAATTTTTCTTTCTTTTTCTTGTCTAACCTCAGTTTGCAGCAGTGCAATTTTTTCGTTCGTGCGTTTAATTGCAGCACGTTCTAATTTCGAGAGATTTTCGATAGATTTTATGTGGTGAATGATAAATTTATCCACGCGCATTGATTTATAATTTGCGCCCAAATATGAATGCTTCAGATCTTTAAAATATGCTTCACATCTAGAGGATGTCGCTACATTCGATGACAGAGGGAAATATCCCCTCATCACCTGTGTCCAGAGAGGAAAATGTTTAGCTAATTTAACTAGATATGTGACTAATTCTGGACAATAAAATGCGTTGTACCTATCTGTCTCTACACTGTCTTTTGCAATTTGCTCAGCCGCATCTCTGATACTATTTATAAATGCAACTATATTTTCATTTTCATTTAACGTTTCTAAATCATCGTATTCTTTGTCATTCTCGTCGCTCGTAAAGGTGAATGACTTTATTCTTTCGAATAAATACGACCGCTTCTGCTCACAAATTACATCATTTCCATCGCAATCTTTGCCATCGTACTCACTGTAAGCGACAATAAATATTGAGCTAAGCAGTGTATTAAAATTTTCCATATTATCACACGATGACATTAGCCCCGCGCATCGCACAAAGAAGTCTTTAATTTTAGGATGCTTTCTATGAAATACATCCTTGCTACAAATAATTTTTATCAAATGGGCAATATCAATTCTGATAAAACAGTGAAGTGGATGTTGCAAAATTTCGCCACTAATCCAACGATAGCAATCGGAAATGTAATTTTTTAAACAACGTTCATTGAATGCTAAGCTGGTTGCATTCAAAAGCGCCAGTGAATAATCGCAATCAACTTCTGGAGGCACTGGTGCCCCGTGTCTTATGATCTCCCTCAACCAGTATGTAATTAAATTTGTATCGTGCTTTTCTGAAAGCATTTGAAATACTGGTTGTATACCATTTGCACCTTTTATAATAATTTGGTATAAGAATATATGTTTCTTCTCACCATTTAATTTTTCTATTGTTTTTACTAATTTTCCAGTCGCGTCTATTTCTATTTTCCTGCATGTTTTAATTAATGTTTTGTACAATTCCATTTGCATAGGAGACCAGTAAAAACAATAGAAAAGATCTTTTGAAATCTGCTTAATATACCCTGAGTATTGCCCCTTATATTTCAACTCACATAACGAATTAATAGGATCAAGATTTTTGTTGATTCCTAATTCCCGTACAATAGCTTCTTCTCTGATTTTCCTTAAAGTACATTGTCGCGCAACATAAGGTGGTTCAGGATCGCCATAAGTTAAATCTGATACTTCAGCATTTCTCAATTGTCTGGGTTTAATATTTAAAAGTTGTTTCCCAATTGCTACCCTATTTGTTCCTTTTACCGCCCTTTTCTTTTCATGCGGTATTCCCGAAGCATCGACTGTGTGCACTCTTAATACAATACCAGTGCCAGGAGCCGGTTCATGTAAGCAATGAGCTTTAAATTCAGCACCGCATTCATTACAAGTGCCGTATATTTTTAAATATGTTTCCGCTTCCGGAGAATCGAAAATTTTGCCATATTTAAACGTATAAGCGCACGGAAGTTTCGTTTTTAAAAAACAAGCTTTGCAAATAATATCAGTCCAACCGGGACTAAGTATTTTATAAGATTTTCCACGAGCGCCCTTCTCTTTATAAACTTTGGATACAGGAGCAATAGATTTCCATTGCTCCTCAGACAGTGTAATATCAAAATATAATGGCGGCAGTTTATTATTTATTTTATTCGCATGATTGTTAGGCTCGAAATCTTGACTAGTATTACTTACGTTAGAAACATCAATGCTATCCATCATTTCTTCTTCTTCTTCTCCTTCTTCCACTGGAATTTGGAAATGTTTCTTCAAATCTGTCAGCAAATTCCATCGATTGTTCCTCACGTAAAAGTTTAAGGTGTTTGCTGACAACTTATCCGAAATTTTTGCACACACTTCTTCCCACACTTTATCCGAGCGACACTTCAATTTGTGCCTCTCATCGAACACTTCACATTTTTTACACTTCTGCAACGCGTCTAGGATAACACCTGAGTGTATCAGCGCTTTCCTAGGCATTTTTCACAAATGACCACAATGAAATCGCAAAACGGTAAGTAATATAACTCTCACAGATACTTCACAAACCGTAAACGAACGCACGATCTCATCAGAGCGGTCTGTGAACGACTGACTTTCGAGGTGCGTGGTTGGAAAGAATTCGAGAGTATCGCAGGCATTTGTTTCGATTTCAGCAGTGGCACGTGGTGCCGTCCGCGCTACAAAGTAACTACGCGTCTAAACAAATTTCTGGTAAGCAGGGCCGGCGCATAAGGGCGCTAGCCGATGGGTGTGCTAAAATACTATATTGGACACTTAATAATAAAGAAATTCATCTTTCACAGAAACAAAATGTAAATGTAATTCCTTTTTTTGTACTCCGTAAACACAAAACATATTAAATTGGAAATAGGTGCAGAAATTTGAGGCCCCCATATTGGGGGCGCCAAAAATTTTCTTGCATAAGGGTGCCAAACATCCTCGCGCCTGCCCTGCTGGTTAGGGATTGCAAATTTACCGATTTTTTCAATTAGCGGTAATTCGGTAAAATTTTCAATCAAAACCGGTTACCGGTAATATACCGGTAATTTTTTAAGGTATTGAAAATATAAGAGTAAACATTACAAAAAAAAATGTTTTGAACTCTAATCGAGCATTATAATATGTTTATGCAAGAACGTGGAGCACCTACGTTCCGATTGTATTTGCGTTTGAACTTTGATAACTTTTTAATAAAGTACTTTTTTCGGAGCACCGATTAGACCCTTTTGATACGCGATGCGCGAAGCCACGATGTTCATCGTTACGCGTAACAAACGGAAGAGAGCGATCGCGGAAACGGCACGGGCCAAGCCACCGACACGGAAGTGCAGACACCTGGCCAATTAACGCGGTCCATGTATGTGACGCGAGACAGCACCAATTAGTCCAGGCGTCAGTCCCGAGATGGCCCGACCAGGCCGTCCCGCGATCGCCTAATCACGACACCGTATAAACAGTATGGTATAAGTAACGCGTTTTAAAAGTCGCGCTTCTTCGCGCCAGCGCGCAGACGCAGGATTGGCCGTATAACACCGACCAATCCCAAACATTCCCGCCCGTCTCGTCACATTCTGACGAAACAGACAGTTTAACGTTCAGCAGTACAGTTTCAAGTGATTACCAGTGAACGCGTGATTAAGAATGAAGACAGTTAAAAAATTAAAAGTAAAAAGAACAAGTTAAAAGTGATAAGAATAAGTACAGTAATAAGAGTAACGCACATCGCACCACGCTTAATCCTAGAGCGCGGAATTGGATGAAGCGACCAGGTTATGTGGACCAACGTCATCTACGCGGTCATTGTAAGAGCTTCCAGCATCGGCCCCAGCGGCGGCAGGAATTGGCAAGAGAATCAGTTTGTTCAACGGTCGAGTGAATTCTGACGTCGCCGTCTTAAGCGTAAGAACACGCGTGAGGCCAGGATGAGTTTGAAGTACTCGAGCCAGAGGCCATCGCGTGGGGCGGCTGCAGTTCGCTTTTAATTAAGCACAGGTCGCCCTCCCGAATGGCCGTCTGGACGCGATTCCACTTTCCCCGAGTTTGTAACGTGTTTAAATAATCCCTAGACCACAGTCGCCAGAAATGTTGCTGCATTCTCTGTACCAGCTGCCACCGCGAGAGCCGATTGTCTGGGAGCTCCTCCAGGTTCGGTTCCGGCACTGCAGTGATCGCCTCACCGATCAAGAAATGACCCGGCGTCAACGCGTTCAGATCATCAGGATCATCGGACAAAGGTATTAGTGGTCTAGAATTCAAACACGCCTCGATCTCAGCGAGGAGCGTAGCCAGCTCCTCATACGTCAAGCGATGTTCGCCGAGTACTCTCCGGAGGTGGTGCTTAACGGACTTCACCGCGGCCTCCCAGATCCCGCCCAAGTGAGGGGCGGAAGGGGGATTAAATTTCCACTCGATGCCTTCAGATGCCAGACGATCCAAAAGTTGTCTGTTTTGGGGGCTGACTGCTTGTAGAAGAACGCGCAACTCCTTGTCCGCACCCACGAACGCCGTACCGCAGTCGCTGTGGATCTGGGAGCAGAGGCCACGGCGAGAGATCAACCGCTTCAGTGCAGCCAAGAAGGCTTCCGTTGTCCCATCCGACACCACCTCCAGATGCACGGCTTTGGTGGCTAAACATACAAACAAAGAGATATAGCCCTTTTGAGCGTGCTGGCCGCGCCCTCGGCTGGATCTAATAAATATAGGCCCTGCATAATCTACGCCCACACGCAGGAATGGACGACAAGGGGTTACTCGCGGTGTGGGTAACACCCCCATCAGCTGGTCCGTGGTATGACCCCTCCATCGCACGCAAATGAGGCATCGATGGATGCAAGATTTTACAAGGTGACGACCTCGCAGAACCCAGCAATGCTGGCGAAGAGTGGATAAGGTGAGTTGAACTCCCCCGTGCAGACAGCGCTGATGGGCTTCGACGATCCACAGCGTGGCCAGTGACGAATCATCAGGAAGTATCACGGGGTGTCGGTGATTGTAGGCGGTCCTCGAATAATGCAGCCGCCCGCCAACGCGTAAGGTGCCGTCAGCTGGGTCCTTGAAGGGATTGAGCGGCATCAATCGACTCCGTCGAGGCAGCGGTTGGCGCTCTTCAAGGGCGTTTAATTCTGAAGCGAAGGCCGCAGCTTGTACACATCGGACCAGTCTAGCTTGAGTATCTCTTAGCTCGCTGGCAGCCAGGTAAGGCAGTCCTTTTTCTCTGGCTGACGGGAGCCAACGACAGCACCACGCTGTAACTCGGAGTACACGTCGGAAGTTTGAGAAGCGGTTTATATGCAGGCTCACCTTGTCTTCAGAAGGGCGTTAAATATGTAGGATTCGCCTTCTTTCCTCGTGAGGCATTTCGATCGGCTCATCGGAAGTGACAGGTCGTCCTTCGCTGGTAGACAGCCAAGAAGGTCCCGACCACCACAGCAAGTGTTCGGGGAGTTCAGACGGTGTCAGTCCTCTCGAAGCACAGTCGGCAGGATTCTCTTGTCCTGCAACGTGATGCCAGTTTGCCTTTGGTAGCGTGCGTTGGATATCTGCTACTCGGTTGGCCACGTAGGTTTGCCACCGACTGGAAGGAGACTGGATCCACCCCAAGACCACCAAAGCGTCGGTCCACAGGTGCACGCCGTCGATTTTGAGTGCCAGAGTCGACAGAAGATGAGCCACCAGACGAGTAAGTAGATGGGCACCACTCAGTTCGAGGCGTGGAAGCGACAGTTGTCTGAGAGGAGCCACCTTTGTCTTGGCTGAAATTAGATGAACCTGAACATCACCTGATACATCTTGCACTCGTAGGTACACCACCGCTGCGTATGCTCGCTCCGAGGCGTCGGAGAAGCCGTGAACTTCCACAGATTGGCTGGTGGGGTTCACGCCCATGTAACGAGGAATCCGAATTTGTCGAAGAGCTGGCAGTACCTTCAGAAAAGCGAGCCATTGGTCCTCAGATTGCGCAGGTAACGGCTCATCCCAGTCAGTCGAAAGCGCCCAGAGCGCCTGGATGAAAATTTTTGCCCATACAGTTACAGGAGCGAGCCAGCCTAGTGGATCGAAGAGTTGAGCGGCCTGGCTCAGGACGCTCCTCTTCGTGCTGGTTGGACTCGGGTTTCCATCCAGAATCCTGATTTGAAAATTGTCAGTGTCGGGAAACCATTGGATACCCAAGACACTGTGTTGGGTGTCCGTATCCCAGTGGCGTGCAGTGCCGTCGACGTCCTGGTGGATCGACTTCATGAACTCAGGTGAGTTCGACGCCCATTTATGAAGTTGAAAACCGCCCGCCTTAGCGAGCTGATCCAACTCTCCTTGTAGGGTCAATGCCTCCTCCACCGTTGAAGTTCCAGTCAGGATGTCGTCCATATAGACATCGGCGAGCATTGTCCGTGACGCCAAAGGAAATGACTCGGCCTCATCAGTGGCCAACTGCCGCAAGCATCGAAGAGCCAGGTAAGGCGCACAACCTAGTCCGTAAGTGACGGTGCAAAGTTTGTACTCTTTCAACTTTAACTCCTTCCCCTTTCGCCAGAGTATACGCTGGTAGTCTCTGTCGTCTGGATGTATCGTGATTTGTCGATACATTTTTTCGACGTCTGCGACAAAGGCGATAGCATGGCGACGCCACTTCAACAATAAGTCGGCTAAGGCCGGTAATAAATTGGGTCCCGTGTGCAGTACATCATTGAGGGACTTTCCGTTGCTGGTTGACATCGAGCCATTGAACGCTACGCGCAGCTTCGTCGTGGAACTCGAAGATTTCAGGACACCATGATGTGGTAAATAGAAATGTCGACCGTCAGGAGGGGCACGCACCGCCACCATATGACCGAGGTTTTCATATTCTTGTAGAAAGTCTTGATAAGCTTGTTTATATTCCGGATTTTTAAGAAAGCGCTGCTGCATAGAATTCAATGTGCGAAGAGCAGCGGGTCTGGAAGATCCCAGCTCCGGAATACTTTTAAATGGAAGCCTTACCACAAAGCGTCCCTCGGTCGTGCATCGATGCGTGGCCTGGAAGTGATCTTCCGCCTCTTGGTCACCGCGTGAAAGAGTGAGTGGTACCTGTACTTCTTCCTGTTCCCAGAACCTCTCCAGTAGGCCAGGAAGTTCCTGATCCATTGAGCAGCACTGAACTGTAGAGACGCTCTTACGACTGAGTGAGCAGCCATTCCGCAGACCACCGGTAAGAATACAGCCAAAGATAGTCTCCTGAGCTAGAGGAGTGCCTGGCTTGCCCTTACGAACACCTTCTAACATGAAGTCATTGTAGATGTCAGCGCCCAGCAGCAGCTCGATGGGGTCCTGGCTAGAGAGTCTAGGCTCGGCCAGTGGGCCTTCAGTGGAAGGTCCTGTAGATGAGGCCACACAGTGCCGTCGGGTACGACGGGTGGCTTGTAACTTGATAAGTCAGTCAGCACAAATGCAGACAGCGCTAGGGAGCTCTCACCTTCACGATCGGCAGTGATGTCCAAATGAACAGCTCCTCGCGTGCATAGCGACGGAGCACCGCCGGCGAACAACAAAGGTATGCGAGCACGCTGTCTTTTTAAACAAAGTCGTTGTACGAGCTGTTCAGAGATTAAAGACACTTCACTACCGGGATCGATTAGGGCCCGCACTGAAACGTACTGACCGACCGGAGTATAGGCGCGAATTCGAGCAAGGCCGAGCATCACTGGTGGAGTGTTGAGTAAGTGAGGAATGACGTGTTGCACTACAGCACCAGGAGTCGGCTGAAAGGCATCATGAAGGCAAGTATGGTGTGGTTCAGCACATTTTTGGCACCGTTTGGTTGACTGACAACTGTCAATTTGGTGTTTGCCCAAACAGTTCAAGCAGCGTTGCAACCTTTCCGCAGTAGCTTTCTTCAAGGTAGCATCCTGGCTTTTGAACTTGAGAACAGTAAGTAATGCGAGCCCTTACACAGACCGCAGTCCTTGGACGACGATGGCGTAGCGACGACCTGGTGCACCGCGGCGCCCTTGGCACCGGAGTCTTTTGAAGCGTCGCCTTTGCTTGGTATTTGTTTAGCCTTAACAGTAGGATCACGCTTACGTTGGTTTTCAAGAGCTTCAACCGTATGTATGCGTGTCTCAATAAACACCCTTAGAGCATCCAAGGAGGGCGGCTCTGTGCACAAACCGAGGGAAGCCTCCCACTCGCGGCGCGATTGTTCGTCCAGACGATCGGCCGTCATGTTAACCAGCCAGTCGGTGGTAGTTACGGGGCGTTTTAGAGCAGCTAAAGCGCCGACCACGTCCCATGTGCCGTAGAACAATCTTTTCAATTCGGCAGACGATTCGCTTTTCACCGGGGGCACTTCGTTTAACAGCGTAAGCTGGGCGTTCACTAAGTGGCGTTTATTTTGAAAACGTTCCTTTAAAGCATCCCATGCAGGTTGAAAATTATCGTCCGTTGTAGTAAAATTGCGTATCACAGTGCTGGCCTCGCCCTTGACACATCCCTTTAAATAATGTAAACGATCTACATCCATTAGGTAAGGATCCTTGATCACTAAAGAGACGAAGGAATCGTGGAACGCTTGCCATTCGATGTAACTCCCGTCGAAGCTAGGGAGGGGGATGCGAGGCAGAGTGGCACGTGATCGTCTCTCTTCGGCAGAAAAAGCACCGGCGGAAGTCGAAGCCATGGCGGCGGGCTCTGGCTTACGGTTAAATCCACGTAGAAGATCCAGAAGGTACCCCTTTTGTTCGAGGAAAGATTCTTCGCCAAGCTCGAAACCATCCTTGGTAAAATAATCATGAGTTGACCATTCTTCAGTACGGTGCTTCATTAAAACACCATGTTGCTTCGAGAATTGCTCCCAGAGCGACGTTAATAATTCCAGTCTAGCTTGCACCGCACCTTCAGTCATTTTAGCGACACCTTTCTTTTTTAGGTTGTCGCACACACGAGAGAGGCGATGATACAGATTGATCTAATCCGTTAGCAAGTCCTTCATTATGGCGTAATGGAAGGCACTCTCGAACCACGCGGTCACGACATAGCACTTGGAAGGCACACGAAATCGCCGGAGTCTCCGGCTCGAAGGACCACTTTATGTTTATGCAAGAACGTGGAGCACCTACGTTCCGATTGTATTTGCGTTTGAACTTTGATAACTTTTTAATAAAGTACTTTTATCAGAGCACCGATTAGACCCTTTTGATACGCGATGCGCGAAGCCACGATGTTCATCGTTACGCGTAACAAACGGAAGAGAGCGATCGCGGAAACGGCACGGGCCAAGCCACCGACACGGAAGTGCAGACACCTGGCCAATTAGCGCGATCCACGTATGTGACGCGAGACAGCACCAATTAGTCCAGGCGTCAGACCCGAGATGGCCCGACCAGGCCGTCCCGCGATCGCCTAATCACGACACCGCATAAACAGTATCGTATAAGTAACGCGTTTTAAAAGTCGCGCTTTTTCGCGCCAGCGCGCAGACGCAGGATTGGCCGTATAACACCGACCAATCCCAAACAAATAAATACATGCAAATAAAACTGTTCTGAACATAAAATATAAAATGATATAACACAGAATAGATATATTTGTATAACTATTGACAATACTTATTAATATGGATCTTCATCACGAAAACAATGAAAAGAATCTTAACTTACATAAATAATTAAATATTTTTTATTTAACAATTCTTTTTAACAAATAATCACACAAAAAAAAACATAATTTGTCCAAACTTTGGTCTCCTGATAAAGCGCTCTCAGTTTCTACACTTGCTGGTCGGGTAGTCATGAAGAAATCATATGCCATTTGTAGATATTTTCTCTTTACTTTTTCTACTTGAAAATACGTCCATTTTTTTTTATGGCTTGATTCAGATTTTTAGTTTTCTTTTGAATCAAAGTTGGTTCTTCATGAGATACTTCGGATTTCGTCTCTATTAATAATTGAAGTTTTTTTCACTGATAACAACGTAGTAGATATCGACGAAATTAATGAACGCATATATGCGCTATATTGCTATACATAATTTATCAAATTACCGGTAAAAATTTGGCGAATTACCGGTAAAAATTTGAGGGTATTTCTCGCGATTTACCGGTAAATCGGTAAATTGATTTACCGGTATTGCAATCCCTACTGCTGGTAAGTTACCAAATACACTAAACTTTTACGTTGGAACTAATCGGTGGAATTTGCCGACAAATTTGAAAATATATCAATCTTGCGAGGCACCACCAGTCAACGCAAGGGCTAAAACTGCTAAGTAGCGCATTATACGTGGCTGCAGAGTATTGATGACACGCGGGATTTATATAAGTATATCGCCATATCTTCTACAATTATTTATTAATCAGTGTGAAAATTTGTGAAAATATCCCTTGTGTATTAAGGAAAAACTTTGTCGCTGCAAGTTATAAGGAACTCGAACGACAGTTGCAGTTTTATTTTTACTCCTAGAGAGGTATTTTTCACTTTACAAATGCTTTTTCAAGCATTATTTGCGATTTTCTTAATTTACGAGCCTAAACTTTTGACAGTGAAGATACCCTGAATGCAACTGTGTAACGCCAAATTTTTTCCAAACTAAAAATATTATTTAGCAGTGCTGATAAACAAATGTGACTTCAATAACGTCAAAAAAGATAAGTATGTGAACGATAATTTGGAATATTATTCATTATAAACATTGTTATGCAATTCTCTGAAAAAAGAGTTAAACATGACAACACTGTATGATTTGATTCACGACTCGTAGGTTGACAGCCTTTCACAATACCAAAACAGTGTGAGGTTAGTTGAGTTCGATCGTTTAGAATGCCAAAAACAAAGAGTTATCGGTGGAAAGGTAAAATAGTTACACAAGATATCTATGAAAAAAGACCCGCCCAACAGAAAGCTGGACTATAGCGAAAAAAAGTTTCAACTGAACTGGGGGAAAATGATCCCATAACCAAGGAAAATGTGGAACAAGAAAGAAATGTCATCGATGGACGGACACATTGTCGAATTGAACATTCTGGGACAGCAGTCATGGTGTAATTCTTGTGCTGAAGCTCTTTCTTTACAATTCATAGAAAGTGAGATACAACAAGGCTTGGCTTCTCAATTTTTAGTGCGGGGTCACAAGTACCTCACCATGAATGAATTTTGCACAGGCACATAAGAATCTACCATCGACAAGCACAGAGCTCACTTCGACATCAATTTGAAAGCAGCATTAGGTAATACTTTATGACAGATTATTACGCTTCTATTGTTATTAATCGTATCATTACTATTTATTATTTGTATATATTGAATTATTCGCTTTGCAGGTATCGTACACTCTGATTTAGGATGGACACATTTAAAAAAATGATTAGCATGCATGAACGACCCATATTCAGATTTTAAAACATTCAAAAAGTATGTGCAAAAACTTGGATATGCTGCGAAGGAAGTAGCAAAGGAAAGTTGCGTAGAAGCCACTGCGCTGAAAAGAGAACTCACTATGGAAGAAGCTGAGAGCATCGAAAAGCCATTATAAACGACCATTCGACTGTCCCATTTCTTTATACACAATAGTGTATTTTACGCTAATATTTATATATTCTTTTTTTGAATTGTAATTGTAAATATAAGTCATTACATTTTTTAATTGTAATTATAAATATGAAAAAATACAGTAATTTGTGTTAAATGTGCCAAATATTTGCTTCTATTTGCGTATTTTAACCTGCTATTTCATATTCATAATCCCGCTATGTTTCTCATTTTCCCTATCTATATATCTCTCCATGAGTGTAATGGAGACAAAAAGTTAGCTAGAAGATTAGATATACGTGTAGGGACACCTATAAGTTTGCTTCGCTTGGTCAGCTGATTGCGACGTTGCCGCGGTTTCATAAGCCATCGAGATACATATCGTGCCGACAGCACAATTTTCTCAAGTTATAATTTATTTCTTTAGAACGGTGTAGTGAAAACAATTGAAAGTCGGCAGATATTTTCATCTATCCATATACTGCATGTACAAAAAAATTGAAAACATTGATAGCATTTCTTCAACATTTTTTCAGATGTTTTATCCGTCAAGATCGTCTCTTTCCATAAGAGTACGTGTAAAATCAGTGAAAATTGAAATCGTTATAACTCAGCAACCGTTTAGTTAAATTTTTTACAGCACATCAGGAAGGCTACAAAGAACAATCTCGCAGATTTTCATCAACTTGGTAGCATTTTGAAAATTGGTCCGATACATCCTTAAAGAAATATTGACTTTGGACGATGAAACATGTTTTGTTTATAATTTTTAGCTCGAATAGTAATGATTGGATAAACAAACTGTAAATAGGAAAAATGTGTGCCGTGGCGAGCTTTACAACACTATATTTTTTAAAATTCCAATCTTTTTCAGCGTTTGGTAATTTTTCCCATTTTCGAGCGCTAGATATGTAGAGTCCCCTTATTGCATCCAACCCTTCAATTGCAACACGTTTCAATTCCGAGAGACTTTCGATAGATCTTATAAACTTACATATATTGCGAATGACAAAATCGACGCGCATTGGTTTATAATTTGCGCCCAAATCTGAATGCTTCAGATCATTAAAATATGCTTCGCATCTGGAAGATGTTTTAATATTTGATACCAAAGGGAAATATCCGATCATTTTTTATGTCCAAAGAGGAAAGTGCTTTGCTAATTTCACGAGAGAATTCACAAGCTCTGGACAAAAAAGCGCATTGTAACTATCTGTCTCTGGTGCAACGCAGAAACAGATGCATACTTCTCCCTTGCACTAGTGGGGTCGCTGCCGGTCGCTGCGACCGGCCTTAAGGCGGGATCTCCTACCTGCCGGTCGCTGCGACCTGTTGCAGCGATCCCACTAGCGACGCCTGCCAAAGAGATGCCGCCCGCCTGGTACCCCGTGGCGGGGACAACACCCGGCAGTGCCTCTTCGAATTTTATGACTTTCGATCCTCGAAGGGGTTGGAATACATTAAAAAGTGAGAAATCCCCACGATTTCCGCATTTCTCATCAGATCTCTGCGAAAATTACGTCAATTGATTCCTTATGTTTCGTCGATGAATCTAACAGCAAGAACGACGTAATTCGGAACATAACGAAGGAAATTAGATAAAAATTGATTTATATAATTTCACGCTAGCTTCGTTAAATATAGTCCAATTTACATAAAATTTGATACGATCTTCATCGGAAAAACATAAGGAATCAATTTGCGTCGTTTTCGCAGAGATCTGATGAGAAATGCGGAACTCCAAGATATTTCACTTCTTAATAGATACTCCAACCCCTTCGGATCGAAAGCCATAAAATTCGGTGATGCTCTGCGGGGGGTTGTCCTCACCACGGGGTGCCAGGCGGCATCTCTTTGAGTCTAGTCGCTCCAGAATCACCCTGTATCCAATTGAAATGAAAAAATTATACTTATTACAGAATTGAAAAATAGAATTTATTTAAATATTTTTATAGATAAAAATTTATATTTTTGGTTCCCTCTCCTCCTCCACCACCGCGCCTGTAATCTCCTCTGCCGCCTCCCCAGCGTCTATAATTATTCCTTCCTCTATAATTTTTTTTACCGCGGCCACGGGAGTGCGCGAGGCGCTTCAGCGCTTTTTTTAACTGAAACAGTAACATAAAAATTAAGACACTTCTTAAAACGGAATAACATTCTGACAATTGCAACGTTTCGCACAAAGTAGTTTATTAGTAGGAAGTAAGACATAGACCACATTCCACATACTTACTTCCTTTAATTGCGCCTGCACGTTACGTAGTGCCCCTTCACCCCTCTCCTGCCTCCCGTTGTTCGTCTCCTGGGGGGGGGCAGGGGGGGGAGCTGTATCTCTCCCTTCCGCCACCTCCGCTACCTCCGCCTCCACCGCCACAACGTTACCCGCGTTGGGGGCACCTAGGGCGTCATTAAGCGCGTTTTCCATCTGAAAATGAAACAAAATATATAAAAAAAAGTTTCATTTAAAGGATTTGATTTAACTTGATCAAAAATACACTGAAAACTAAAAAATACTTATTTTCTTGTACTACAATTACGATGGTGATATGTGACTTTAAATAAAACCGTGGGGCAGGATATTTCATAAGAGGATATGAATCGATTTATTACAGAATCAAGCGTCGAAATGAGCGATGATAAGCGATGAGATATCCTGCGCCACGATTTTATTTAAAGTGACATATCACCATCGTAATTGTAGTGCAAGAAAATAATTATTTTTTAGTTTTCAGTGCGTTTTTCATCAAGTTAAATAAAATCGTTAATTTAATTTTTTTTGTTAATTGTGCATAAAAAGGTACACGTTTCACCGATTTTGATGAAATTTAAACACGTTATAAAACTCAACATTCTGAACAACTTTTTCCTATACATGTTACAGCCGCTCGGCTTTAGTTTTCGAGATATTTGCAAAAAATGTGATAGGTAGTAGGTTGGGGATAGATGGTTAACTTTTGGGAAATTTATAAATTTTTTATCTTAAATTATGCACAATTATGCACCTTTTATGCACAATGTATACCATTGTTTTAAATATTTTTTTATATTTTTTTTATTAACGAAGTTGGCTTTACATTATGCAAATAAATTTTTTATGTGGGCCATTTTCATCGGGACGACATAACAAACGACGTGCGTTACGAAAAACAACACGTTTCCGTTTGCCACGTAAAGTAGCCCATTTCATCATTTCTAACGAATATTAGCACGTTTGGTCTTCCGCCGCGAAAACTAGCATCAGGCCCGTTCCTGGCCGGGGTGCAGGCACGAAGGTGCCCCCGCACTTGGGCGGCCAAACCCAGGGGCAGCCGCAGGCCATTTATATGTACAATTTTGACTAATAAGAATAATAATCGAAGCTCTTTTGTATAATAAATGTTTGAAACTATGTATATATAGATATAAAAGTAAAAACTGCATATTAAATTCTTAATTGAAGAATATTAAATTAATAAGGACGGCAATATTGTTTTTGCACCTGGGCGGTACAAAACCCAGGAACGGCCCTGACTAGCATATTTCAGTGCTTCGCCACGAAGAATAGCACATCTTGGATTATACGGCAGAAATTATCACGACGAAGCGCCGACGGGCGAACAGGACTTTGAAAAAGGTTACAACGTACGCGCGTTACGCGATTCTGTGACGCTGAGCGGCCCACGTACCATTGACCACCACTGTCGACGGCGCACGTTTTGCCAAACTCTTTCGTTTCTGTATTGAAAACGAGAGGTGTTTTACTATTCTGTTGATGATTTCCGAAACGGCTAATTGAATGTTACAAGTCCGAAAAAAAGTTAAATTTTTTCGAACAGTGATAATCTTACAGTAATAGGATAGCAGTTATTTATCGTCCTGCACAACGAAGACAGACGTGCTGTTTTTCGTAACGCACGTCGTTATGTCGTCCCGATGAAAATGGCCCACTTGAAAAATTTATTTGCATAATGTAAAGCTAACTTCCTTAAAAACAGCCCGATTAAAAGAATCCCTGGTCTCGTGCGTCGAAATCCACGAAATTCAGCGAGGCACGACTTATTCGCGGCATCGCCTTTGAGAACTCTAGCGGGAGAATCACCCGATTTAATAGTATACAATTTTAATACTTACATTCTGCATGTTGTCCATTCCTTTTAACACTGTCAGAATTTCGTCGGACTGTGGACTGTGGAGGACTGACCAGGGATGCCCGGAATGTCTCTGATGCACACATTGTCACTTAGCGCCGATTGGTTTGAAGCCAAAACCTAGCTTGGCGCCGATTGGTTTGACGTCCCGGCGTCTTCACGCGCACCAGTGACAATCTTGTGTGTAAGGGACATTCCTGGCAAGTGGCAACCCTGGGACTGATTTTTCTCAGTCAGGAAAGTCCATTTGTCGTCGCTGACGAAAAGTCCGTAAGGGCCAATGCACACGAGCGGTGCGGCGTCGTGCGACGGTCGTCCGATATGACAATACTGCCGAAAAAAATTGCGACACGTGTGAATACTATGAATATTTCTATATACATATATGTACCGGTGCGAAATCGCAACGACGCCGCACCGCTCGCGTGCATTGGCCTTAAAGGCGGGATCTCCTAGCTGCCGGTGGGAGAAGTATGCATCTGTTTACCTCTAGCACTAGTGGGATCGCTGCAACAGGTCGCAGCGACCGGCAGGTAGGAGATCCCGCCTTAAGGCCGGTCGCAGCGACCGGCAGCGACCCCACTAGTGCAAGGGAGAAGTATGCATCTGTTTCTGCGTTGCACCAGAGACAGATAGTTACAATGCGCTTTTTTGTCCAGAGCTTGTGAATTCTCTCGTGAAATTAGCAAAGCACTTTCCTCTTTGGACATAAAAAATGATCGGATATTTCCCTTTGGTATCAAATATTAAAACATCTTCCAGATGCGAAGCATATTTTAATGATCTGAAGCATTCAGATTTGGGCGCAAATTATAAACCAATGCGCGTCGATTTTGTCATTCGCAATATATGTAAGTTTATAAGATCTATCGAAAGTCTCTCGGAATTGAAACGTGTTGCAATTGAAGGGTTGGATGCAATAAGGGGACTCTACATATCTAGCGCTCGAAAATGGGAAAAATTACCAAACGCTGAAAAAGATTGGAATTTTAAAAAATATAGTGTTGTAAAGCTCGCCACGGCACACATTTTTCCTATTTACAGTTTGTTTATCCAATCATTACTATTCGAGCTAAAAATTATAAACAAAACATGTTTCATCGTCCAAAGTCAATATTTCTTTAAGGATGTATCGGACCAATTTTCAAAATGCTACCAAGTTGATGAAAATCTGCGAGATTGTTCTTTGTAGCCTTCCTGATGTGCTGTAAAAAATTTAACTAAACGGTTGCTGAGTTATAACGATTTCAATTTTCACTGATTTTACACGTACTCTTATGGAAAGAGACGATCTTGACGGATAAAACATCTGAAAAAATGTTGAAGAAATGCTATCAATGTTTTCAATTTTTTTGTACATGCAGTATATGGATAGATGAAAATATCTGCCGACTTTCAATTGTTTTCACTACACCGTTCTAAAGAAATAAATTATAACTTGAGAAAATTGTGCTGTCGGCACGATATGTATCTCGATGGCTTATGAAACCGCGGCAACGTCGCAATCAGCTGACCAAGCGAAGCAAACTTATAGGTGTCCCTACACGTATATCTAATCTTCTAGCTAACTTTTTGTCTCCATTACACTCATGGAGAGATATATAGATAGGGAAAATGAGAAACATAGCGGGATTATGAATATGAAATAGCAGGTTAAAATACGCAAATAGAAGCAAATATTTGGCACATTTAACACAAATTACTGTATTTTTTCATATTTATAATTACAATTAAAAAATGTAATGACTTATATTTACAATTACAATTCAAAAAAAGAATATATAAATATTAGCGTAAAATACACTATTGTGTATAAAGAAATGGGACAGTCGAATGGTCGTTTATAATGGCTTTTCGATGCTCTCAGCTTCTTCCATAGTGAGTTCTCTTTTCAGCGCAGTGGCTTCTACGCAACTTTCCTTTGCTACTTCCTTCGCAGCATATCCAAGTTTTTGCACATACTTTTTGAATGTTTTAAAATCTGAATATGGGTCGTTCATGCATGCTAATCATTTTTTTAAATGTGTCCATCCTAAATCAGAGTGTACGATACCTGCAAAGCGAATAATTCAATATATACAAATAATAAATAGTAATGATACGATTAATAACAATAGAAGCGTAATAATCTGTCATAAAGTATTACCTAATGCTGCTTTCAAATTGATGTCGAAGTGAGCTCTGTGCTTGTCGATGGTAGATTCTTATGTGCCTGTGCAAAATTCATTCATGGTGAGGTACTTGTGACCCCGCACTAAAAATTGAGAAGCCAAGCCTTGTTGTATCTCACTTTCTATGAATTGTAAAGAAAGAGCTTCAGCACAAGAATTACACCATGACTGCTGTCCCAGAATGTTCAATTCGACAATGTGTCCGTCCATCGATGACATTTCTTTCTTGTTCCACATTTTCCTTGGTTATGGGATCATTTTCCCCCAGTTCAGTTGAAACTTTTTTTCGCTATAGTCCAGCTTTCTGTTGGGCGGGTCTTTTTTCATAGATATCTTGTGTAACTATTTTACCTTTCCACCGATAACTCTTTGTTTTTGGCATTCTAAACGATCGAACTCAACTAACCTCACACTGTTTTGGTATTGTGAAAGGCTGTCAACCTACGAGTCGTGAATCAAATCATACAGTGTTGTCATGTTTAACTCTTTTTTCAGAGAATTGCATAACAATGTTTATAATGAATAATATTCCAAATTATCGTTCACATACTTATCTTTTTTGACGTTATTGAAGTCACATTTGTTTATCAGCACTGCTAAATAATATTTTTAGTTTGGAAAAAATTTGGCGTTACACAGTTGCATTCAGGGTATCTTCACTGTCAAAAGTTTAGGCTCGTAAATTAAGAAAATCGCAAATAATGCTTGAAAAAGCATTTGTAAAGTGAAAAATACCTCTCTAGGAGTAAAAATAAAACTGCAACTGTCGTTCGAGTTCCTTATAACTTGCAGCGACAAAGTTTTTCCTTAATACACAAGGGATATTTTCACAAATTTTCACACTGATTAATAAATAATTGTAGAAGATATGGCGATATACTTATATAAATCCCGCGTGTCATCAATACTCTGCAGCCACGTATAATGCGCTACTTAGCAGTTTTAGCCCTTGCGTTGACTGGTGGTGCCTCGCAAGATTGATATATTTTCAAATTTGTCGGCAAATTCCACCGATTAGTTCCAACGTAAAAGTTTAGTGTATTTGGTAACTTACCAGCAGTAGGGATTGCAATACCGGTAAATCAATTTACCGATTTACCGGTAAATCGCGAGAAATACCCTCAAATTTTTACCGGTAATTCGCCAAATTTTTACCGGTAATTTGATAAATTATGTATAGCAATATAGCGCATATATGCGTTCATTAATTTCGTCGATATCTACTACGTTGTTATCAGTGAAAAAAACTTCAATTATTAATAGAGACGAAATCCGAAGTATCTCATGAAGAACCAACTTTGATTCAAAAGAAAACTAAAAATCTGAATCAAGCCATAAAAAAAAATGGACGTATTTTCAAGTAGAAAAAGTAAAGAGAAAATATCTACAAATGGCATATGATTTCTTCATGACTACCCGACCAGCAAGTGTAGAAACTGAGAGCGCTTTATCAGGAGACCAAAGTTTGGACAAATTATGTTTTTTTTTGTGTGATTATTTGTTAAAAAGAATTGTTAAATAAAAAATATTTAATTATTTATGTAAGTTAAGATTCTTTTCATTGTTTTCGTGATGAAGATCCATATTAATAAGTATTGTCAATAGTTATACAAATATATCTATTCTGTGTTATATCATTTTATATTTTATGTTCAGAACAGTTTTATTTGCATGTATTTATTTGTTTGGGATTGGTCGGTGTTATACGGCCAATCCTGCGTCTGCGCGCTGGCGCGAAAAAGCGCGACTTTTAAAACGCGTTACTTATACGATACTGTTTATGCGGTGTCGTGATTAGGCGATCGCGGGACGGCCTGGTCGGGCCATCTCGGGTCTGACGCCTGGACTAATTGGTGCTGTCTCGCGTCACATACGTGGACCGCGCTAATTGGCCAGGTGTCTGCACTTCCGTGTCGGTGGCTTGGCCCGTGCCGTTTCCGCGATCGCTCTCTTCCGTTTGTTACGCGTAACGATGAACATCGTGGCTTCGCGCATCGCGTATCAAAAGGGTCTAATCGGTGCTCTGATAAAAGTACTTTATTAAAAAGTTATCAAAGTTCAAACGCAAATACAATCGGAACGTAGGTGCTCCACGTTCTTGCATAAACATAAAGTGGTCCTTCGAGCCGGAGACTCCGGCGATTTCGTGTGCCTTCCAAGTGCTATGTCGTGACCGCGTGGTTCGAGAGTGCCTTCCATTACGCCATAATGAAGGACTTGCTAACGGATCAGATCAATCTGTATCATCGCCTCTCTCGTGTGTGCGACAACCTAAAAAAGAAAGGTGTCGCTAAAATGACTGAAGGTGCGGTGCAAGCTAGACTGGAATTATTAACGTCGCTCTGGGAGCAATTCTCGAAGCAACATGGTGTTTTAATGAAGCACCGTACTGAAGAATGGTCAACTCATGATTATTTTACCAAGGATGGTTTCGAGCTTGGCGAAGAATCTTTCCTCGAACAAAAGGGGTACCTTCTGGATCTTCTACGTGGATTTAACCGTAAGCCAGAGCCCGCCGCCATGGCTTCGACTTCCGCCGGTGCTTTTTCTGCCGAAGAGAGACGATCACGTGCCACTCTGCCTCGCATCCCCCTCCCTAGCTTCGACGGGAGTTACATCGAATGGCAAGCGTTCCACGATTCCTTCGTCTCTTTAGTGATCAAGGATCCTTACCTAATGGATGTAGATCGTTTACATTATTTAAAGGGATGTGTCAAGGGCGAGGCCAGCACTGTGATACGCAATTTTACTACAACGGACGATAATTTTCAACCTGCATGGGATGCTTTAAAGGAACGTTTTTAAAATAAACGCCACTTAGTGAACGCCCAGCTTACGCTGTTAAACGAAGTGCCCCCGGTGAAAAGCGAATCGTCTGCCGAATTGAAAAGATTGTTCTACGGCACATGGGACGTGGTCGGCGCTTTAGCTGCTCTAAAACGCCCCGTAACTACCACCGACTGGCTGGTTAACATGACGGCCGATCGTCTGGACGAACAATCGCGCCGCGAGTGGGAGGCTTCCCTCGGTTTGTGCACAGAGCCGCCCTCCTTGGATGCTCTAAGGGTGTTTATTGAGACACGCATACATACGGTTGAAGCTCTTGAAAACCAACGTAAGCGTGATCCTACTGTTAAGGCTAAACAAATACCAAGCAAAGGCGACGCTTCAAAAGACTCCGGTGCCAAGGGCGCCGCGGTGCACCAGGTCGTCGCTACGCCATCGTCGTCCAAGGACTGCGGTCTGTGTAAGGGCTCGCATTACTTACTGTTCTCAAGTTCAAAAGCCAGGATGCTACCTTGAAGAAAGCTACTGCGGAAAGGTTGCAACGCTGCTTGAACTGTTTGGGCAAACACCAAATTGACAGTTGTCAGTCAACCAAACGGTGCCAAAAATGTGCTGAACCACACCATACTTGCCTTCATGATGCCTTTCAGCCGACTCCTGGTGCTGTAGTGCAACACGTCATTCCTCACTTACTCAACACTCCACCAGTGATGCTCGGCCTTGCTCGAATTCGCGCCTATACTCCGGTCGGTCAGTACGTTTCAGTGCGGGCCCTAATCGATCCCGGTAGTGAAGTGTCTTTAATCTCTGAACAGCTCGTACAACGACTTTGTTTAAAAAGACAGCGTGCTCGCATACCTTTGTTGTTCGCCGGCGGTGCTCCGTCGCTATGCACGCGAGGAGCTGTTCATTTGGACATCACTGCCGATCGTGAAGGTGAGAGCTCCCTAGCGCTGTCTGCATTTGTGCTGACTGACTTATCAAGTTACAAGCCACCCGTCGTACCCGACGGCACTGTGTGGCCTCATCTACAGGACCTTCCACTGAAGGCCCACTGGCCGAGCCTAGACTCTCTAGCCAGGACCCCATCGAGCTGCTGCTGGGCGCTGACATCTACAATGACTTCATGTTAGAAGGTGTTCGTAAGGGCAAGCCAGGCACTCCTCTAGCTCAGGAGACTATCTTTGGCTGTATTCTTACCGGTGGTCTGCGGAATGGCTGCTCACTCAGTCGTAAGAGCGTCTCTACAGTTCAGTGCTGCTCAATGGATCAGGAACTTCCTGGCCTACTGGAGAGGTTCTGGGAACAGGAAGAAGTACAGGTACCACTCACTCTTTCACGCGGTGACCAAGAGGCGGAAGATCACTTCCAGGCCACGCATCGATGCACGACCGAGGGACGCTTTGTGGTAAGGCTTCCATTTAAAAGTATTCCGGAGCTGGGATCTTCCAGACCCGCTGCTCTTCGCACATTGAATTCTATGCAGCAGCGCTTTCTTAAAAATCCGGAATATAAACAAGCTTATCAAGACTTTCTACAAGAATATGAAAACCTCGGTCATATGGTGGCGGTGCGTGCCCCTCCTGACGGTCGACATTTCTATTTACCACATCATGGTGTCCTGAAATCTTCGAGTTCCACGACGAAGCTGCGCGTAGCGTTCAATGGCTCGATGTCAACCAGCAACGGAAAGTCCCTCAATGATGTACTGCACACGGGACCCAATTTATTACCGGCCTTAGCCGACTTATTGTTGAAGTGGCGTCGCCATGCTATCGCCTTTGTCGCAGACGTCGAAAAAATGTATCGACAAATCACGATACATCCAGACGACAGAGACTACCAGCGTATACTCTGGCGAAAGGGGAAGGAGTTAAAGTTGAAAGAGTACAAACTTTGCACCGTCACTTACGGACTAGGTTGTGCGCCTTACCTGGCTCTTCGATGCTTGCGGCAGTTGGCCACTGATGAGGCCGAGTCATTTCCTTTGGCGTCACGGACAATGCTCGCCGATGTCTATATGGACGACATCCTGACTGGAACTTCAACGGTGGAGGAGGCATTGACCCTACAAGGAGAGTTGGATCAGCTCGCTAAGGCGGGCGGTTTTCAACTTCATAAATGGGCGTCGAACTCACCTGAGTTCATGAAGTCGATCCACCAGGACGTCGACGGCACTGCACGCCACTGGGATACGGACACCCAACACAGTGTCTTGGGTATCCAATGGTTTCCCGACACTGACAATTTTCAAATCAGGATTCTGGATGGAAACCCGAGTCCAACCAGCACGAAGAGGAGCGTCCTGAGCCAGGCCGCTCAACTCTTCGATCCACTAGGCTGGCTCGCTCCTGTAACTGTATGGGCAAAAATTTTCATCCAGGCGCTCTGGGCGCTTTCGACTGACTGGGATGAGCCGTTACCTGCGCAATCTGAGGACCAATGGCTCGCTTTTCTGAAGGTACTGCCAGCTCTTCGACAAATTCGGATTCCTCGTTACATGGGCGTGAACCCCACCAGCCAATCTGTGGAAGTTCACGGCTTCTCCGACGCCTCGGAGCGAGCATACGCAGCGGTGGTGTACCTACGAGTGCAAGATGTATCAGGTGATGTTCAGGTTCATCTAATTTCAGCCAAGACAAAGGTGGCTCCTCTCAGACAACTGTCGCTTCCACGCCTCGAACTGAGTGGTGCCCATCTACTTACTCGTCTGGTGGCTCATCTTCTGTCGACTCTGGCACTCAAAATCGACGGCGTGCACCTGTGGACCGACGCTTTGGTGGTCTTGGGGTGGATCCAGTCTCCTTCCAGTCGGTGGCAAACCTACGTGGCCAACCGAGTAGCAGATATCCAACGCACGCTACCAAAGGCAAACTGGCATCACGTTGCAGGACAAGAGAATCCTGCCGACTGTGCTTCGAGAGGACTGACACCGTCTGAACTCCCCGAACACTTGCTGTGGTGGTCGGGACCTTCTTGGCTGTCTACCAGCGAAGGACGACCTGTCACTTCCGATGAGCCGATCGAAATGCCTCACGAGGAAAGAAGGCGAATCCTACATATTTAACGCCCTTCTGAAGACAAGGTGAGCCTGCATATAAACCGCTTCTCAAACTTCCGACGTGTACTCCGAGTTACAGCGTGGTGCTGTCGTTGGCTCCCGTCAGCCAGAGAAAAAGGACTGCCTTACCTGGCTGCCAGCGAGCTAAGAGATACTCAAGCTAGACTGGTCCGATGTGTACAAGCTGCGGCCTTCGCTTCAGAATTAAACGCCCTTGAAGAGCGCCAACCGCTGCCTCGACGGAGTCGATTGATGCCGCTCAATCCCTTCAAGGACCCAGCTGACGGCACCTTACGCGTTGGCGGGCGGCTGCATTATTCGAGGACCGCCTACAATCACCGACACCCCGTGATACTTCCTGATGATTCGTCACTGGCCACGCTGTGGATCGTCGAAGCCCATCAGCGCTGTCTGCACGGGGGAGTTCAACTCACCTTATCCACTCTTCGCCAGCATTGCTGGGTTCTGCGAGGTCGTCACCTTGTAAAATCTTGCATCCATCGATGCCTCATTTGCGTGCGATGGAGGGGTCATACCACGGACCAGCTGATGGGGGTGTTACCCACACCGCGAGTAACCCCTTGTCGTCCATTCCTGCGTGTGGGCGTAGATTATGCAGGGCCTATATTTATTAGATCCAGCCGAGGGCGCGGCCAGCACGCTCAAAAGGGCTATATCTCTTTGTTTGTATGTTTAGCCACCAAAGCCGTGCATCTGGAGGTGGTGTCGGATGGGACAACGGAAGCCTTCTTGGCTGCACTGAAGCGGTTGATCTCTCGCCGTGGCCTCTGCTCCCAGATCCACAGCGACTGCGGTACGGCGTTCGTGGGTGCGGACAAGGAGTTGCGCGTTCTTCTACAAGCAGTCAGCCCCCAAAACAGACAACTTTTGGATCGTCTGGCATCTGAAGGCATCGAGTGGAAATTTAATCCCCCTTCCGCCCCTCACTTGGGCGGGATCTGGGAGGCCGCGGTGAAGTCCGTTAAGCACCACCTTCGGAGAGTACTCGGCGAACATCGCTTGACGTATGAGGAGCTGGCTACGCTCCTCGCTGAGATCGAGGCGTGTTTGAATTCTAGACCACTAATACCTTTGTCCGATGATCCTGATGATCTGAACGCGTTGACGCCGGGTCATTTCTTGATCGGTGAGGCGATCACTGCAGTGCCGGAACCGAACCTGGAGGAGCTCCCAGACAATCGGCTCTCGCGGTGGCAGCTGGTACAGAGAATGCAGCAACATTTCTGGCGACTGTGGTCTAGGGATTATTTAAACACGTTACAAACTCGGGGAAAGTGGAATCGCGTCCAGACGGCCATTCGGGAGGGCGACCTGTGCTTAATTAAAAGCGAACTGCAGCCGCCCCACGCGATGGCCTCTGGCTCGAGTACTTCAAACTCATCCTGGCCTCACGCGTGTTCTTACGCTTAAGACGGCGACGTCAGAATTCACTCGACCGTTGAACAAACTGATTCTCTTGCCAATTCCTGCCGCCGCTGGGGCCGATGCTGGAAGCTCTTACAATGACCGCGTAGATGACGTTGGTCCACATAACCTGGTCGCTTCATCCAATTCCGCGCTCTAGGATTAAGCGTGGTGCGATGTGCGTTACTCTTATTACTGTACTTATTCTTATCACTTTTAACTTGTTCTTTTTACTTTTAATTTTTTAACTGTCTTCATTCTTAATCACGCGTTCACTGGTAATCACTTGAAACTGTACTGCTGAACGTTAAACTGTCTGTTTCGTCAGAATGTGACGAGACGGGCGGGAATGTTTGGGATTGGTCGGTGTTATACGGCCAATCCTGCGTCTGCGCGCTGGCGCGAAGAAGCGCGACTTTTAAAACGCGTTACTTATACCATACTGTTTATACGGTGTCGTGATTAGGCGATCGCGGGACGGCCTGGTCGGGCCATCTCGGGACTGACGCCTGGACTAATTGGTGCTGTCTCGCGTCACATACATGGACCGCGTTAATTGGCCAGGTGTCTGCACTTCCGTGTCGGTGGCTTGGCCCGTGCCGTTTCCGCGATCGCTCTCTTCCGTTTGTTACGCGTAACGATGAACATCGTGGCTTCGCGCATCGCGTATCAAAAGGGTCTAATCGGTGCTCCGAAAAAAGTACTTTATTAAAAAGTTATCAAAGTTCAAACGCAAATACAATCGGAACGTAGGTGCTCCACGTTCTTGCATAAACATATTATAATGCTCGATTAGAGTTCAAAACATTTTTTTTTGTAATGTTTACTCTTATATTTTCAATACCTTAAAAAATTACCGGTATATTACCGGTAACCGGTTTTGATTGAAAATTTTACCGAATTACCGCTAATTGAAAAAATCGGTAAATTTGCAATCCCTAACCAGCAGGGCAGGCGCGAGGATGTTTGGCACCCTTATGCAAGAAAATTTTTGGCGCCCCCAATATGGGGGCCTCAAATTTCTGCACCTATTTCCAATTTAATATGTTTTGTGTTTACGGAGTACAAAAAAAGGAATTACATTTACATTTTGTTTCTGTGAAAGATGAATTTCTTTATTATTAAGTGTCCAATATAGTATTTTAGCACACCCATCGGCTAGCGCCCTTATGCGCCGGCCCTGCTTACCAGAAATTTGTTTAGACGCGTAGTTACTTTGTAGCGCGGACGGCACCACGTGCCACTGCTGAAATCGAAACAAATGCCTGCGATACTCTCGAATTCTTTCCAACCACGCACCTCGAAAGTCAGTCGTTCACAGACCGCTCTGATGAGATCGTGCGTTCGTTTACGGTTTGTGAAGTATCTGTGAGAGTTATATTACTTACCGTTTTGCGATTTCATTGTGGTCATTTGTGAAAAATGCCTAGGAAAGCGCTGATACACTCAGGTGTTATCCTAGACGCGTTGCAGAAGTGTAAAAAATGTGAAGTGTTCGATGAGAGGCACAAATTGAAGTGTCGCTCGGATAAAGTGTGGGAAGAAGTGTGTGCAAAAATTTCGGATAAGTTGTCAGCAAACACCTTAAACTTTTACGTGAGGAACAATCGATGGAATTTGCTGACAGATTTGAAGAAACATTTCCAAATTCCAGTGGAAGAAGGAGAAGAAGAAGAAGAAATGATGGATAGCATTGATGTTTCTAACGTAAGTAATACTAGTCAAGATTTCGAGCCTAACAATCATGCGAATAAAATAAATAATAAACTGCCGCCATTATATTTTGATATTACACTGTCTGAGGAGCAATGGAAATCTATTGCTCCTGTATCCAAAGTTTATAAAGAGAAGGGCGCTCGTGGAAAATCTTATAAAATACTTAGTCCCGGTTGGACTGATATTATTTGCAAAGCTTGTTTTTTAAAAACGAAACTTCCGTGCGCTTATACGTTTAAATATGGCAAAATTTTCGATTCTCCGGAAGCGGAAACATATTTAAAAATATACGGCACTTGTAATGAATGCGGTGCTGAATTTAAAGCTCATTGCTTACATGAACCGGCTCCTGGCACTGGTATTGTATTAAGAGTGCACACAGTCGATGCTTCGGGAATACCGCATGAAAAGAAAAGGGCGGTAAAAGGAACAAATAGGGTAGCAATTGGGAAACAACTTTTAAATATTAAACCCAGACAATTGAGAAATGCTGAAGTATCAGATTTAACTTATGGCGATCCTGAACCACCTTATGTTGCGCGACAATGTACTTTAAGGAAAATCAGAGAAGAAGCTATTGTACGGGAATTAGGAATCAACAAAAATCTTGATCCTATTAATTCGTTATGTGAGTTGAAATATAAGGGGCAATACTCAGGGTATATTAAGCAGATTTCAAAAGATCTTTTCTATTGTTTTTACTGGTCTCCTATGCAAATGGAATTGTACAAAACATTAATTAAAACATGCAGGAAAATAGAAATAGACGCGACTGGAAAATTAGTAAAAACAATAGAAAAATTAAATGGTGAGAAGAAACATATATTCTTATACCAAATTATTATAAAAGGTGCAAATGGTATACAACCAGTATTTCAAATGCTTTCAGAAAAGCACGATACAAATTTAATTACATACTGGTTGAGGGAGATCATAAGACACGGGGCACCAGTGCCTCCAGAAGTTGATTGCGATTATTCACTGGCGCTTTTGAATGCAACCAGCTTAGCATTCAATGAACGTTGTTTAAAAAATTACATTTCCGATTGCTATCGTTGGATTAGTGGCGAAATTTTGCAACATCCACTTCACTGTTTTATCAGAATTGATATTGCCCATTTGATAAAAATTATTTGTAGCAAGGATGTATTTCATAGAAAGCATCCTAAAATTAAAGACTTCTTTGTGCGATGCGCGGGGCTAATGTCATCGTGTGATAATATGGAAAATTTTAATACACTGCTTAGCTCAATATTTATTGTCGCTTACAGTGAGTACGATGGCAAAGATTGCGATGGAAATGATGTAATTTGTGAGCAGAAGCGGTCGTATTTATTCGAAAGAATAAAGTCATTCACCTTTACGAGCGACGAGAATGACAAAGAATACGATGATTTAGAAACGTTAAATGAAAATGAAAATATAGTTGCATTTATAAATAGTATCAGAGATGCGGCTGAGCAAATTGCAAAAGACAGTGTAGAGACAGATAGGTACAACGCATTTTATTGTCCAGAATTAGTCACATATCTAGTTAAATTAGCTAAACATTTTCCTCTCTGGACACAGGTGATGAGGGGATATTTCCCTCTGTCATCGAATGTAGCGACATCCTCTAGATGTGAAGCATATTTTAAAGATCTGAAGCATTCATATTTGGGCGCAAATTATAAATCAATGCGCGTGGATAAATTTATCATTCACCACATAAAATCTATCGAAAATCTCTCGAAATTAGAACGTGCTGCAATTAAACGCACGAACGAAAAAATTGCACTGCTGCAAACTGAGGTTAGACAAGAAAAAGAAAGAAAAATTGATTCGCGTGATTTTGGCGAAAATGCGCAGAACGCTGCGCATACTTATGATTATTTAAGGGAACAGGAAAATTGGAAAGGATTAAATGTTGCAGCCAAATCAAATAAATTAAAAGATTTACACGTTTCAGCTAATAATAGGAATTATATAGACGACGATGAAAATAAAGATAATTTAAATACAAACGCGGATGTACAAAAAAGCAATAAATTAAATATAATGCAGAAGCCCTTAATCGAAAACAAAAATAATACTCCTAGAGCGAAATATTTAACTCCATGCCTAGACATTCACCTCACATATGACAGGCCATTAAGGAAAAGAAGAAATGAAATATTAATAAATGGAAATAACTGTAATTTGGTTACTCTTAATGGCAAAAAATATATATTAAAAATACGTGTGCATTCGACTCATTGGTTGAAATATTAACCAGTGCGTATTGCAATTATAGTACATTTAAAAACTGGATCGATGAAAACTCAGAAAATATATTTCTGATGTTTGTCAAAAAATACGCTATGGAGAATATTAACAACTCTGTGTACGAAGAACGAGGAGCTATTTTATGTACAATATTTGAAATTCGCAATAATATTGTAGATTGTACTACAAGTCCCAATTGGCTATTTTCAAAACTTGTAACAGACGTTTGCAGTGTCGAAGAAAATAGAATCTGCGGCAAATGTAAAGTACATTTGAGAAAATTTTGTTGTAGTAGATTTTATTAGCACAAACACAACTGATGATTTTAAACAAATTTTCTTAATTTTGTTGCGCAATTCTTCAGTACAAAAACAGTCACGTGTAAAACATGTCAATCAGCAGTGCAATTAAAGAGAGAAGCAAAATCATATGTGGTTATAGACCCCGAAATCTTTTTGCAACAAAATAAAATGAAATATCCGAATGGAATAGTTTTAAACAGCATCCCAGAAAAATTTCAAATTGAAGATGCGATATACATTTTAAGTGGCATCGTATGTCCTAGCCCACAACATTTTACAGCTTACTGCCCTAATACAGCAGGAATATGGACATTACACAATGATGTTAGTCAAAAGTTGCGGACAATTACAAATCCACAAAGGGTAAAAATAAATCCGTCCACAATAATATTTATAAAAATATAAAAATTCTGTTAAAAGTTTAATTCAACAGAATATATGATAATGGTACTTTACAATAGTAAAACTATTGAATCGGTCCGGCGTCGCACCGCTCTGTAAAGTGCGGTACCACTGACTCTGTCAGTGGTCACAAGTGCCAGCCATGGCACTTGTACTCGCGGATCATACGATCACGCGAGTCGATCGACGCCGGCGTAACTTTCCAAGAAAGTGACGAAGGAAATAATAAATTTAATTCACCCTTTAATTCGATTCTCGAGGGTGTACAAACGAAATCACTGGGTGGACAAACGTCTTCTACATCTACGCTAACGAAATGTATCATCGAAATAACGATTTTGATAATTTATTCGAAAAAAATCGAATTTTAACTTGGTCGGTTCAGCCGTATCGTACATCTTGGCTATTTTTATTAATAATTTGCTTCTGCAGGGTGGACAAACGAAATCTTTGGGTGGAAAAACGTCTTCTACATCTAAACTAACGAAAACCATCGTTGGACGAACGATTTTGATAATTTATTCGAAAAATATCGAACTTTAACCTGATCGTTTCGGCGGTGTCCTTCTTTTCGCAATTTTTGTTAATAATTCGATTCTGCAGGGTGGACAAACGAAATCTTTGGGTGGACAAACGTCTTCTACATCTAAGCTAACGAAATATATCGTCGAACCACCGATTTTGATAATTTATTCGAAAAAATCGAACTTTAACTTGGTCGGTTCAGCCGTATCGTGTATCTTGGCTATTTTTATTAATAATTCGATTCTGCAGGGTGAACAAACGAAATCTTTGGGTGGAAAAACGTTTTCTACGTCTAAGCTAACGAAATATATCGCCGAACCACCGATTTTGATAATTTATTCGAAAAAAATCGAACTTTAACTTTTGCCGAATATGAAAACACCATTTTATTATACGCTCAGCTTCCAATCTACTTGCTTCTCCGGACGGCATGCTAATAATTTTTGAAAGTTTTCTGATATAAGTTTCTTTGTTATTTTTGGTTGCTATATTGTTATTTGTTACAGCAATATAACGATACTTTTTTATTATTTGCAAAGCAGCTCGAGGTTTTGCTACTTTATCATAATCATCTCCTTTACGTATTTCATGATAATATACCTTCCGCTTTTTGGTGATAACTTCTTTATTTAGCTGATCATAATTTCTTTGCTTTCCGCATTTCACTTTTTTATTGACGTCATAATGCACTTTTGCCTTTTTGATTATACCTTCTTTATTTACCTGATAATAATTTTTTCGCTTCCCGCATTTCACTTCTTTATTACTATACCTTCTTTGTGTGCGTTATAATATTCAGAATTATAAAGTTTTATACTTTCCTCCCCTTTTTTACAATCTTTGCCTTGTTTCGTGTTACACTCCCCTTTATTTGCTTTATGAACAGCTTTTCTTTTTAAATTAATTTCCTCTTTATGTTTTTTATAATAATCAGACATGTATTCCATCCTACTTCTTGGTAGGTTTGGCTTCGAAACTAGTGGATCTGTCTGAATTACATTGTTTGTATATATGGTGCCTTCTTTGTCACTATCACTAAGTACTACATTTTGAACTGGGGATATTGTTGTATTATCGGTTTCTGTAGTAATGTAACTTTTACCGACTTTAAATGGAGGATCCTTTCCACAAGAAGGATTTTTATTAATTGTACTACCAATTGCAGATTCATATTCGTGCACACAACGTGTTAATTGTTGATCCTGAGTGCATGGCAAATGTTCTATACGATTAGTTTGAAACATTTTGATTAAATGTTGACGTATCAACGCATGGGTGTACGTTACTTTGTCTGGTAATATTTTGAATAATAACGAGACAGCAAATGCAATCGCAAAATCTCCGCAATCCCGACAGTTAGGTTGAGCTTGTACACGTGGAAACTCAATAAATTTTTCGTCAATTGCACCGTTATGTTTGTTCAAAAAAGGGTACAACTTCTGCAGAAAAATTTTATGATGACTATGCAACATCGAGAAATTAAGAGAATCATAAATATAAACTCTTCTTTCATCATGTTTATAGAAGCTACAAACCCAATGTCCCCCTGCATTGGTTCCTAATTCTTCGCTTTGGTGCAAAATCTGTATGTGATCCTGATTTTCAGGAACAGATTGAATTGTATCAGGGATTTGAACTCTCCATGTGTCGCGTGGTTTATAATTGGAGTTAGCTTCTAATAATTTATGAAAATATTCGATGTGATCATCTCTTAACCATTCGTCTTTACTGATAATTTGCATATTATGAAAACTGAGTGGTAAGATATTAATAATACTATTATTAATTACAGACATGACGAATTGTACTTTTATTTATATATTTCTAGTTTTGTAGTATACACTATTCTATTGTATACAATAGATATAATATATAAGATAAAGCGCGTTGTAGCCAGTAAAGCGTAGTCTAGTTTTCTAGTATATACCATATTCTATTGTATACGATATAATATAATAAAATAACAATAATAATAATAATAAATCGTCTTTATTCCTTTTTCTTGCGATACAGACGCGGTACAATTAGTACTTTTATAAGATAAAAGCTTTTATTTATAATTAGCTTTTATAAGATAAAGCGCGATGCAGCCAGTAAAGTTTAATTAACAATTAATTAATACTCGCAAAAGCGCAAAGCAGTCAAGCGAGCGCAAAGCAGCTCAGCGAGTGTACTTTACTTTTTTTCTAATACTCCAACCTGTAAAAAACGAAAAATTTGTAATAAACACTAAACTAATATCATATGTATTATATATATATATATATATATGTATGTACATATGTATTATATATATATATATATATATATATATATATATATAAATAAATAAATGTAAACGTCACTTACCAAATATATAATATTTTCTCTTTTGCTTCTCCTACTGACGAGAAGAATTGAATTTCCTTCCAAGGGACTTGATACTAAAAAAATACACATTTCAATAAAGAAATAGGTTAGCAAAAATCAGCGCAGATTATTATTATTTTACACATGTAATGAAACAATAACTTATTCGTGGAAAATATGTTCGTTTCATTATGCGTACATCTTAATTAATAATAATGAAGCACACTTACATGCAAGGAAATCAGAAAGAATATTCGGACGCCGTGACATGCGTGAGCTCCGGTCGCCCGCTTTGTTCTTCTTTTTTTGCTTTACGCGCGACCCTAGCCCCATATGCCCGTCGGTCAGAGGGAGCCCTAATCGTACCAAGAAAATAGGCCGCCGGTCACGTCCCGCCGCCGTCAGGTGAAATCTACTTTACCATTGGCTTTTGAATTTGAATACGCCTTCAGCCGTATTCGGTCCGAATTTTTTAATATAATTCTAACGTAGAAGTACAAATAATAATACACTTTTTCGTCTGCGACTTTTTCATGTACTTAGCGTGATTTTTTACTTTTTTGAAGCTTTTTATGGGAATCTTACTGTTTGAGATTCGAATAGTACCGATCTCCGCCACACCCCGACTCACCGCAGCACCTCCTGGACCGCGGAACGGCACGACCGATCCAAAATCAATCGGCCAATCACACGTCAGCGACAAAACGCTCATCCAATGAAATTTCCCCACGTCGGTCGATCCGCTGGAAAGCTGGAGAAGACGGCTAACGGAAATCGATCAGCCATGTTTGCTTTGACTTTCGTTCACGTAGCGTACAAGTGAAGACGCGTTTTTCCTTTTTGGCATCGTATCTCATGTAACTCGTGAATTTCTCACCGTAATTGTTCTCTGTAGTGCTCATCAAATTAATTCACTCAACACTCAGCTTTCTCAGGCTCAAACATCGCGTTTTCATCGATTTTGGATCGTGGTCGGTGCGCGGCCGCGTGGTCTTTGTTGTGCGACAAATCTCAACGAGATTACAAATATCAATTGCTGCACAACGTGCTTCCTCTCACCGCTCACGTTTTAATTGTATCGTGTGACTCACTCCGCGAGTGTCTAAATAAAATTGACTCTGTACATTTCTCATAAACACTGTGCTTTACTTTCTGCGCATAACCTAAAACCGGTATAAACTCACGTGGCCAACGGTCAGACGCTCAAACATTTATTTTGGTCCTTCGAGCCGGAATGTGCAAAGTTCAGTGCAGTGTCGTTTCCTCAAGGTTCTCATTCTCAGTGTTCACTATGGCTGACGAAGAGATTAACACCTCCAAGTCTGACTCAGAGATGAGGTCTACCTCGCCGACTCCGCCAGGAACGCACAGCTCAAATGCATCACTCCAGGTTCCAACGGAGCCGTCCACTCAACGTGCCGGCAGGACGAGGTCCACATCTCCGACGACAGTACCGGCGCCGCTCATCATAAAGGCTCAGTCGCAGGTTTGTCGCTTCGAAACTCTTCAAGCGTTGCAGGCTGACATCCTGGAGGATGCCGATTCGACATCCCCCGAAGAGATGCAGGCATTACTCGACAGCGTCGAGGAATTACACAAGGCTTTTTTGACCGAGCACGCCCACTTGGAGGAGTTTTGGCCAGTAAAGTGCCTCAACAGTGAATACTTCACGTCAGGCCTCATGTCGCGAGAAGCGAAACTCGTGGCAGACCTCAGGCGGGCTCTACGGCGTCTCACCACTCATCGAGTAGGATCAGCTCACTCCAACTCAACAGCCTCAACCTCAGGAGAGATGGCTAGCAGAGCGGCCAAGATCCCTGAGCTGGCCATTCCCAAATTTGGGGGCAAGTACGTTGAGTGTCCCGCATTCAGCGAGCTATTCACCTCTCTCATTATCAAGGATACAAGGTTCATGGAGATTGACCGCCTGTGCTATCTGAGAGCGAGCCTGACAGGTGAGCCGTCAAGGCGGGTCAATGCATTCCCTCTACGAGGCTCATCGTTTCAAGCCTGTTGGGATTAGAGCTCTTACTACCCGCCCGCCCGGGTACTCGAGTACTCGGTGAGACCCCGGGTAAAAAAAAATGACTCGGATACCCGAGTAAATGAAGTGTGATGAGATAGTGGAGAATTTAGATTTGACAGCCGATCGTTTTTCGACTTTCGATCATTTTCGGCTAACCTCAGTAATGAACGGAGTAAACTTCAAGCAATTAAATGTGGTATTGTCCGCAGAACACATTCTGTATCAGAATGTGAAAATTGCGAACTGTCAACGTCCTTTGCACTTACAATAGGGTAATTCGCCCTATTGCAGTGCCTGCCCCTATTAGTGTGTCTTTATATTTAAATAAGCCATTCCAAAAATATAGATTAAAATATGTAGACCTGGCATTGATGCACTCTTATCTAATCACAACCAACTTCCTCAGTCGATGCAAAGTAAAACTCGGAAAATCCTAGGAAAATGCACTGGTTTTGGGTTTTCGTTCACATCATTTGTCGGAGTTTGTTGCGGCTAGATCTGTTTAGCGGGCCTTCCGCTGTCTTTAGTGAGATTTAAGATAAAAAAATTTATTTCAGGAATAAATAAAATAGCACGTTTATTAGTTTGAAATGAGGATTCCAATTTTTTATATTCGATTGTTAAATATATTAAATACATTAAATACATTTGTTTGATCAACAAATCTCATTCTTATGGTTCAATTTACAAATATTCAATCTCATTGTTTTACATAGAATTCCTATCCTCTACTAGAGCGCATACTCCAGGTGTCGAGAGAAAAAATTATACACTTTGCACACACTTCATGGAAGATCGTTTTTCGGGGGAGAATTTAGCCATCAGTAGGTAGGCTATGAGAGTTCTGGCTCAAATGGAGGCGAGGGGGTGAGGCGGGGCGGGGGTACCGCGCTCTTCCGCGACATGGGCGAGGGGGTGAGGCGGGGAGGGGGGGTACCGAGTTCGTAGACGAGGGGGATGACGTCACAGGGGAGGGGGATTCAAAATGGCGTCTACCGAGTTCGTAGGTGAGGGGGATGACGTCATAGGGGAGGGGAATTTTCAAAATTTTCAAAATGGTGTCGCGCGCGCAGGTCGAGTTCGTGGACGAGGGGGCTGACGTCACAGGGGAGGGGGTGGATTTTCAAAATTTCAAAATGGCGTCGCGCGCATTTCGTATTGACGCCACCTATCGGATGTTTAAGGTACTTTGGGCCCGCGTCGGTATTTGGGCCCGCCTTGGTAAATTTTCCAGGTTTTTCATACTCTTCGTGTTGGCGCCACCTATCGGATGTTTAAGATACTTTGGGTCCGCGTCGGTATTTGGGCCCGCCTTGGTAAATTTTCCAGGTTTTTCATACACTTCGTGTTGGCGCCACCTAGCGGATGTTTAAGGTACTTTGGGCCCGCGTCGGTATTAGGGCCCGTCTTGGTAAATTTTCCATGTTTTTTTTCATACATTTCGTGTTGGCGTCACCTGTTGGATGTTTAAGGTATATTTGGGCACGCGTTGCCGCCGCGCAATCTCCGTACGCGTGCGGGGATCGGTGCGCAGGCGCGACCGCGACCGATTCGTGGAATGATGATTTCTGAGAAAGAGGGCGAACCAGGATTTCTGAGAAAAGATAAGGCGATCATGGCGCGCGACAGGATTGAACGCGTTTTTTTATGTCTACGTGCACGCGCTTCGTGCCGTGTGTTTATATTTGAATCGTGGGACCGATGCAGCCCACGTGCAATGATGTAAACATATATAGTGATAATTATTGTAAATCAATCATCGCGATAGCCCATGGAATAAACATTGCACCGCGCCATGCCGTGTGTTTATATCTGAGCAGGATTGAACGCGTTTTTGGTGCCTACGTGCACGCGCTTCGTGCCGTGTGTTTATGTTTGAATCGTGGGACCGATGCATCGCAAGTGCAATGATGCATACATATAGCGATAATTATTGTAAATCAATCGGCGCGATAGCCCATGGAATAAACATTGCACCGCGCCATGCCGTGTGTTTATATCTGAGCATTGACTTTTCCCAAGACCATGCCTCTAGGAAGGAAGTACCCTCGAGAAAACGCAATGTCCCTGAAGCAATAAATTAGGCGTTGCGTTCACGCGAGCAACTAAGCGATAATTATTCGGGGTAGAGTTCCGAGTATTTTCACGATCGAGAACAGGGCGACGTCTCAAGCACCCTTCTCGAGGGTCTACGAGTCAAGCGTCGTGGGAGCGTGTAAGGGCGAAAAGCGAAAAGAATTCGTACATAAACCCACGGACATCTGGTTTACAGCAGACCGGTGTTATGGTCAAGCGTCGTGGGAACGCGATTGACATTCGCTAAGACCGCGCCTCTAAGAATTAATATATGGATATGAATATGTAGGAAAGGATATTATAAATCATACTTTACAGGTATTGATATGAAAGTTGTACATTTATTATTAAACATATATACACGTACTATAGTGGCATACTGACATATTAATATTAAGATTTTTAAGATTTAGTAATGTTTTGAACTTAATTATCCCACTCAATAACATTGTCAGCAAATAGATTAGTTAATGACAAATCCTCGGGAACTTGCACAGGGTCAGTTTGAACTGCAACAACGCTAGCCCGAAGCCCCGATATTTTATTCGTGCAAACGGCGTTAAAATCAATCTTTTGCGCTTTAACGTTTCGCCAAACCACACTCTTTGGAGCATACGCACGATTCCGCAGAGGTATATTTCTATGTACATAATCATCATCGTCGTCATTGCCTAAAAACGTGTCTTCCACATACTGATTTATCCAAAATTGCTTATCCTCGTAGCGGTTATTCTCATAGTATTCATCTAGTGGGTCATCGCGTATTTCCTCAGCATGACGAAAAACTTTTAAATAAATGTCGCCATCCGGATTTGCTTCCGCCTCATGAAGTTCTGCACATCGAATTTCTTCGGTTTGAACCGCAACATTTCGACACGCCACATACACTTTCGGGCTGCACGAATGGATAAGTGTCGCAGCAGCGGTGATCGTAGCGGTAGCTGGACGTTTCAAATTCACGGGCAATGACATAATCTGAAACCATTTTTCTTATAATTCTCAAAGTTGCTAACACAACGATTCACTAAAATATGGTGATGGAAACTTACGGTATTAATCGATTGTACTTCCGTGCGTTGAACGGTGGACGATATCCTTCAAAGCAATCTCGCTTGCAATAATAACAACAACAACACTTTGATGCGATAGTCTTCGATGTAATTGCAATGGACTCAGACACAATAAATTTTTAAAACGTTTCTCGTAGTAACGTAAGACCTGACTGATGCAGTGGTACGAGCGAACTGTTTTTAACGTGGCCGTTTTTAACGTGGCCGTTCCAGTGATTAGACATACGTAAACATATAGCGTTAATTATTCGGGGTAGAGTTCCGAGTATTTTCACGATCGAGAAGGCTGTAAGTCAATCCATGGTGTATACATAACGGTGCACCGCGCGATATCATATGTTTATATCTGAGTCGTGAGAGTAGTACAGTGATCGTGTAAGGGTGAGGAAAATTTGAAGACACGTTCGAACTGCAACTAACGTAAACATAGTGCGATGACATCGTAAGGATCTCGGATAGGGTAGGCGACTAGTATATTAAATTCGGCAGTTGCTCGGTAGAGATTGTGAAATACGTTACGCGTGCATAAGTATCACGAGACATGGACTTTTTCGTGAATTCGTACGAATTGTTGCGGGGGATGATCCCACTGCTGCGTACCGACGAACAGTGCTACGAATGGTTCGTATCGTGTGACGAGCTCGTGCGCCTTATCCACGAACATTTTAAGACCCGAAGAGTATCGGAATCGGAACAACAACGTTTGACATTACTTATGAGTAGTGTTGAAATAGTGCGAACGTGTGTCCGAAGTAAAATAGCGTGCATAGTCGCTGAACTGGACGCGCGAGACGCATTGCTCGCGTCATCATCTTCCGATGATGATAACGATGGCGAGGTGAATCATTTGTCGACGTTGCTGCAGTTGGATGACGAATCACTGACAATCGAGAGGCATAAGATCCATCATTATTCGAGAGGTCGTGGATCAGCGTCTTTCGACACGGATTTATGCAATTGTCGCGCGAGCATCGTCAATTGTTACGGTATATCGCGCGAAACAGTACTGGGGGTAAATGCACATTGCATTGCATCGTTGCTGATAAGGACGTACATCATAAGCGTACGAAGTACATTACCGCGATCGTGTGTACGCCGTTGACGCTTCTACACGACATCGAGAATGGAGCGGTCGAAGTACTGGAAGTGCTGAATCCTGATACAAGAACAATTACAATTAATAGGTTTTTGTGTCGGGAATTGGCACGATATTTGGATGACCGTACGAGCCTGCCGCGAAACTCGAATCTCGTCCTTGTACCGCTGAGTTTCCGATTTCCCGATTGTGAGTATGATCGCATCACCTGGAAGAGTCGCATCATGAAATCAGGTGAAATCGAGCGTTTCTGGGAAATTAATTATTTGTGAAGTGAACTCTTTGTGAATAAGCGAACATGGAGGTGTTCATGGACACGTACAGGGTTTTATCCCGAATGTCCAAGGTTTTACGCAGTATTGCGGAATTTCGAGACTGGATTGATCATTGCGACGCGTGCCTGCAGCTCATCATCCAGTATCCGAGTAGCGGAGGAGTGCCCGTGGCCGCGAAACAACGCCTGGTGTCGCTGATCGCGCGAATAAAGACATTGCGCGCGAACGTGCAGGAAAAGTTTTCGCGAGTCGGGTGCGGGGTTTCGGGTCCATCGACGGCACCCAAAGTCGTATGGGAAGACGTGGAATCTGCGTTTATAGGTCGTATTTCAACGGGTGCGGTCATCAACGTGGGACACGTCGATCCGCCTCGATTTTTAGAGGGTGCTCGACGAACTGTGATCTCGCGCGTCACGGACGCTATCACGACGCATAAGAGCGTATCCGTGAATACAAACTTGAACGCGGAGTTTATGTTGGGCGAGAATACGGACATGAAGAGTTTCGGTACGCGAAATCGCGTACTGTTAATGACTTCGAATGTGCGCGAGTGGTACTCGAAGCACGTGGTCGCTCCGACACTAGTGATGCTCGAGAAGTTTCAAGATCGCGACAGTGGATGGACCCTAAGGGCTGTGCTAAATATTCTAGTGAATATTAATAAGCACAATCCACTTCGAGGGGGTTGTGACGTACCGCTCCCGCGCGCCGTCGTCCTGAAGAAAGCGGTGGTCAACGTAAAGAACAGAGACAATGCGTGTTTCTTGTGGGCTGTCGTTGCCAGTTTGTACCCCGTTACTGCGAATAGTGATAGGATTGCATCGTACCATCACTACTCGGAGGTGCTTCGCACGGGTGATATGACTCTACCCGTAATGTTGGACCAGCTGACGAAGTTCGAGAGGATGAACGACGTGTCAGTAAATGTGTACGCGTGGTCCGACGGAAGCTGCGTGCCTCTGCGTTTGACCGAGGACAAGCGAGAGAGACACGCGAACCTCCTACTGGTGCAGGACCCCAACGAGCCCCAACGATACCATTTCACATGCATTCGGAGCATGTCGAGACTGATTTCGAAGCAGCTCGGCAAACACAATGGACAAGTATTCGTTTGCGAAAGGTGAGTAAAATATGGTATATTTCGATCGATGTATTATTGATTATTATGTTTATTATTATTAATACTATTATCGTTGCAGATGTCTCAGCTTCTTCCATTCGAACGTGCAATTGACCAAGCATAACGTGGACTGCCAGCGTCTGAACGAGTGCGCCGTCGAATTGCCGTCCGTGGAGGATAAATGGTTGCAGTTCAAGAACTTTAAAAATAAGGAACGAGCGCCATTCATCGTTTACGCGGACTTCGAATGCATGCTGGAGGACGTCGAGCCTGCGGAGCGGAGTCGGACGTACACGTACCAACAGCATAGAGCGTACAGCGTGGGATATTACATCCATTGTTCCACCGACGCGTCTCTGTGCCGTTATCGCGCGTATCGTCACGAATCCGAGTGCGTGAAGTGGTTCGTGCAAGAACTTCGAGACTTTGCGAACATTGCGTATTCGTGGTTGCGGAACGCGAATCCAATGAACTCGTTGACGAGTCAACAATGGGATAGTTTTAATAACGCGATCGTGTGTCACGTGTGCGGGCAACCTTTCGTCGAAACGGACAAAAAAGTGCGCGACCATTGCCACTCGACGGGCGAGTACCGAGGCGCGGCCCACGTGTCGTGTAACTTGCAGTACCAAAGATCGTACACGATACCGGTAGTGTTCCACAATTTATCAGGCTACGACGCGCATTTCGTGATCAAGGAGTTGGCGTCCGCGTTCGAGGGACAGATCGACCTGCTGCCGGTGACAAAGGAGCGGTACATATCGTTCACCAAACACGTCAAGGGAATCGACGCCGAGAACAACGATTGGAAGCGGGGATTGAAGTTTCGATTCATCGATTCGCTGAAGTTTTTGGCCGCGAGTCTGGAGAAACTCGCTTCGGACCTTGGCAGAGAACGACTCGCGATTCTACGGCACCAGTTTCAATCCCTGTCGGACGAGCAGTTCGATCTCCTGACCAGGAAGGGTGTCTTCCCGTACGACTACGTGACGTCGTACACCAAACTGAACGATACGTGTTTACCGTCCCGCGAAGCGTTCTATAACCGGCTGAACGATCGCGACGCGTCGGAGCCTGATTACGCGCACGCCGCGAACGTGTGGAATACTTTTCGCGTACAGACATTGGGCGAGTACAGTGATTTGTACTTGAAAACAGATGTGTTGTTACTCGCCGACGTGTTCGAAAGTTTCCGCACAGACTGTATCGCGAGTTACGATCTAGATCCCGCGCATTATTTTACGCTACCGAGTTTCACGTGGGACGCGATGCTCAAGTACACCGGCGTACGATTAGAGCTTCTGACGGACGTGGACATGTTACTGTTCGTGGAGCGTGGCATACGCGGCGGTCTGAGTCAGTGCTCGCACAGGTACGCGCGTGCCAACAACAAGCACCTACCGACGGGGATGTACGACAAGTCGAAGGCGTCAACGTATCTGATGTACTTCGACGTCAACAACTTGTACGGCTGGGCAATGTCGCAGGCTATGCCGCGAGAAGGGTTTCGATGGCTGGACGATGCGGAGGTGGCCGCCCTTGACGTGTCATCCCTGCCCGACGGCGAGGGAGTCGAAGAATCCGAGGGATACCTGTTGGAGGTGGACATCGAATATCCCAAGGAGATTCACGACGCGCACGCCGACCTTCCATTCTGCCCGTTGCGCGAGCACGCGCCACACGGTAAACAGACCAAGCTGCTTGCCACGCTCGACGATAAGGAGCGATACGTCATCCACTATCGCTACCTGAAACAGTGCGTGCGACACGGTTTACGCGTGACGCGAATTCATCGGGTGTTGCGATTCGATCAGTCGTATTGGTTGCGCGATTACATTCGATTGAACACCGATTTGAGGACGCGAGCCACTAGCGAATTTCAAAAGACTCTATTCAAATTAATGAACAATGCGGTGTACGGTAAAACAATGGAGAATGTGCGGAATCGCGTAGACGTGCGACTGGTGACTCGGTGGGACGGTCGTTACGGCGCGGAAGCGCTGATCGCGAAACCGAACTTTCACAGTCGCACGATCTTCTCCGAGCAGTTAGTGGCCATCGAAATGCGAAAACTCAGAGTGAAGTTCGACAAGCCGATATACGTGGGAATGAGTGTACTGGACGTATCGAAAGAATGCCTGTACGAATTTCATTATACGTATATGCGTGCGAGGTTCGGTGATCGGTGTAAGGTCCTGTACACCGACACCGATAGTTTAATGTATAGCGTGGAATGCGAGGATGCGTACGAATCGATGAAGCGTGACGTAGCCCGATTCGACACGAGTGATTACGCGGTGGACAATCCGTACGGTATGCCGCGCGTAAACAAAAAGGTGCCGGGACTCATGAAAGATGAGAACAACGGTGCCTTGATGACAGAGTTCGTCGGGCTACGATCTAAAATGTACGCGACTAGAACGTTTAACGCTACAGTGGGGTCTACGAGTGAGACGAAAAAAGTGAAGGGTGTGCGGAGACACGTGGTCGCGAATCATGTACAATTCGACGATTACGTTCGTTGTCTTCGCGATCTCACCGAGAAATCGGTTCGACAGAACAATATACGCTCCAAAGAGCACAGTGTATATACCGTGAGTGAGGAAAAGAACGCTCTCAGTCCGTTTGACGACAAGCGGTGTATTTTAGTCGATCGGGTCAGCACCCTTCCGTGGGGTCATTATCGAATCCCCGAGCTCAAGACTCACGAACGTCTCGAGCTTGAGCCCGACGAGTCCCTCGAGAATCCCATTGTATAGTATGTTTGCATGTTTGTATGTTTGCATGTCCATATGTATATACGTTTCTTTTGTACATGTTATTTATATATTTATAAATATGTAATATATGTATAGCGTAGAATATAAGCAAAATTGTATTTTATACGTATATATATATATATATATATATTTTTCCTTCTTTATTAAGATAAATTGTACGTATATATGTGGCGAAGAAGAATGAGGAGGCGGATGCGGAGGAGGATGTAAATAAACGAACAATGTATATATATTTATATGTATTTATTCATTCATTCATTTATTCGTACCAGTAACATCAAGCACGATAACGAATCAGAGAATATCCTTGTCGCGTATCCACGAGTTCCGCGACGAATCGAATCCGAGCCACTTAACGTACACCTGATTCCCCTTGCGACGAATAATCTTCTCGACCAGATAGACGTCCGGATTCGCGACCGAATGCAGTTCGTACTCGTAGAAACCACCCGAGATCGGCTCTCCCGCGGAATCGCGCAGAATGTACGTCACCGGGAACGTTCTTTGTACGGTTACGATTTCGAACACCTCGGTCGACCAGTTCGGAGTGTATCCCTTCTCGAAGAGGGTCTTGAACTTGCTCACGCGTACCTTGTCGCCGACGTTGAATTTCGCGCGTCGTCGAAAGCCTTCCGTTGCGGAGGGGGAGAGGGGTTCATTCGCGGCGAACGACAAACGCGTCGCGGGGGTTACGTCAACGGGTCGGGCGTTGATCGTTCGATGTTTGCGATGATTGTAGGTGCGTACGAGCGTAGGTAACAGGTCGACCCAGCGATAGGACGCGTTCAAGGAGAATTGTTTCCACATGAGGTTTTTCAGCGTGCGATTGAAACGTTCGACGATCGACGCTTTCATCACGCTGTGCGTGGAGTAGTGGTTGATCCCGCGTGTCTTCGCGCATCGTTGAAACTCCGCGTTGTAAAACTCTTTACCCATGTCGGTTTGTAAATTTCGCGGGCATCTATCGCTCTGTCGCAACACGGTCGCGAACGCCGCGATCACGTCGCGTCCGCTTTTCGTTTTCACGGGTACGGCCCACGCGTACTTGCTGAACGCATCGATGATCGTTAGTATGTAGTGATATCCTCGATTTTGCTTCGCGTACGGACGCATCTCAACCAAATCGGCCTGCCACAAATCATCGT
The DNA here is from genome assembly GCA_944738655.2 of Andrena hattorfiana. Taxonomy (NCBI): domain Eukaryota; kingdom Metazoa; phylum Arthropoda; class Insecta; order Hymenoptera; family Andrenidae; genus Andrena; species Andrena hattorfiana. Next base: position 20,670,404 of record OX122890.1, read on the forward strand.
AGCCGCGAATCACGACGCTGCGCCGTGGGAAATTACGTCTCGCGGGAGCGTGTAGTTCGTTCACTAGTTGTACTCGTTCCTTGTTCATGCTTCGCGGTGGGCTGGGGATGGTCGCGACGTTTCAAGGACGTTAGAAGTAGTATGAGTTCCTCGAGTACTCGCAAAACGCAATCGGCGCACGTTCTTCGCAATCGTTCGTTATTATTATTAGACGTTTCGGATTCGTAGTCGTTATCGTCACCATCAGTGATCATCGTCGTTGGCGTCGTCGTAGACCCTCGTCTGCTTTTCGCGGCTCCTTTCGTTTGTACAAATTCGTGTCCGTTATCGCAGTCGACGATGTGGTAAACTCTTCGAGTCTGTCTGTCAAGTGATTCAAGCGTTGCTCCATCGCGTTATTTAAATCATCCTCTAGTTGGGACAATTGCGCGTTAACGATATCCGTCATCGTTCGTTGTACTCGCGTCTCGAGTTGAGATCGTTGATACTCGGTGTCCAGTCGCGCGGTCGCGATAGCCGTTTCGATTTTTCGGTTAAAGCGTTCGTCCATCGAGGACAATAATCTCGTCATTGTCATTCTCGCTTCGTCGCTGTTGTTGTTGTTGTTGCGTAACGCGATGCCAAACTTGTTCACCGACATAACGATGCGTGTGCGCGAACACTACTGACGCGATGATCACCGAATCGTTCAATTTAAGATGCGTCCGTCCTCGCGAAGTTCCTCCACGATGGATGCGATTTCGTTATCATGACCCGTGTGACCTGCCGCGCGCGATGCTATGAGTAATCTAAGTCTATCGACCAATTCGTTCGGGTCATCCCAGTACACGTAATCGATCGCGTTATCGGTGACAGTCATCGATTCGTCAATGGGTAATCCTCGACCTTGTCGCGTGCCCGTGCCGTCCGCGCCGTCCGCGCCGCCTGCGCTGCCCCTAACGCGTCTGACTCCCAATGTGCGCACCCCACCGATTATCGCGGATATGATTTTCTTATACTTATATCCCTTATTTCCCAGCGCGCGCTTGCTCGGCGAATGGTTTCGCTTATGCGCGTTCGTCGATAGCAAGATGCGACGGTACGCGTGAATATCCGCGTCTGTGTACGTGCGAACGTTGAGTACTCGCATGAACAGCAATTCGTACAAACCCCGAGTCCCCACGTATCGCGTTCCGTTCACGCGAATGTCATCACCGTCCTCGTCGATGGTGAATACGGAATCGCCGATCATTAGGTCTTCGTCGGACCCCAAGTATACACCGTACACGTTGTCGATTCGTTTCTTGGTATCGGTGAAGAACAGTTGCAGGTATTCTCGCGACAAGGGTCCCTTGGCGTTCCGTACATACACTTCGACATCATCGATGGGGTTGCGCAGCGAATCCAACTCATGAACCTTTGCTGACGACTCATCATCCTGAATTGTTTCTTCGTCTTTGTGATCGATATCATGAACAACATCACCAACAACATCATCAACATGTCGTCGTCGTCGTCGTCGTCGTCGTCGTCGTCGTCGTCGTCGTCGTCGTCGTCGTCGTCGTCGTCGTCGTCGTCGTCGTCGTCGTCGTCGTCGTCGTCGTCGTCGTCGTCGTCGTCGTCGTCGTCGTCGTCGTCGTCGTCGTCGTCGTCGTCGTCGTCGTCGTCGTCGTCGTCGTCGTCGTCGTCGTCGTCGTCGTCGTCGTCGTCGTCGTCGTCGTCGTCGTCGTCGTCGTCGTCGTCGTCGTCGTCGTCGTCGTCGTCGTCGTCGTCGTCGTCGTCGTCGTCGTCGTCGTCGTCGTCGTCGTCGTCGTCGTCGTCGTCGTCGTCGTCGTCGTCGTCGTCGTCGTCGTCGTCGTCGTCGTCGTCGTCGTCGTCGTCGTCGTCGTCGTCGTCGTCGTCGTCGTCGTCGTCGTCGTCGTCGTCGTCGTCGTCGTCGTCGTCGTCGTCGTCGTCGTCGTCGTCGTCGTCGTCGTCGTCGTCGTCGTCGTCGTCGTCGTCGTCGTCGTCGTCGTCGTCGTCGTCGTCGTCGTCGTCGTCGTCGTCGTCGTCGTCGTCGTCGTCGTCGTCGTCGTCGTCGTCGTCGTCGTCGTCGTCGTCGTCGTCGTCGTCGTCGTCGTCGTCGTCGTCGTCGTCGTCGTCGTCGTCGTCGTCGTCGTCGTCGTCGTCGTCGTCGTCGTCGTCGTCGTCGTCGTCGTCGTCGTCGTCGTCGTCGTCGTCGTCGTCGTCGTCGTCGTCGTCGTCGTCGTCGTCGTCGTCGTCGTCGTCGTCGTCGTCGTCGTCGTCGTCGTCGTCGTCGTCGTCGTCGTCGTCGTCGTCGTCGTCGTCGTCGTCGTCGTCGTCGTCGTCGTCGTCGTCGTCGTCGTCGTCGTCGTCGTCGTCGTCGTCGTCGTCGTCGTCGTCGTCGTCGTCGTCGTCGTCGTCGTCGTCGTCGTCGTCGTCGTCGTCGTCGTCGTCGTCGTCGTCGTCGTCGTCGTCGTCGTCGTCGTCGTCGTCGTCGTCGTCGTCGTCGTCGTCGTCGTCGTCGTCGTCGTCGTCGTCGTCGTCGTCGTCGTCGTCGTCGTCGTCGTCGTCGTCGTCGTCGTCGTCGTCGTCGTCGTCGTCGTCGTCGTCGTCGTCGTCGTCGTCGTCGTCGTCGTCGTCGTCGTCGTCGTCGTCGTCGTCGTCGTCGTCGTCGTCGTCGTCGTCGTCGTCGTCGTCGTCGTCGTCGTCGTCGTCGTCGTCGTCGTCGTCGTCGTCGTCGTCGTCGTCGTCGTCGTCGTCGTCGTCGTCGTCGTCGTCGTCGTCGTCGTCGTCGTCGTCGTCGTCGTCGTCGTCGTCGTCGTCGTCGTCGTCGTCGTCGTCGTCGTCGTCGTCGTCGTCGTCGTCGTCGTCGTCGTCGTCGTCGTCGTCGTCGTCGTCGTCGTCGTCGTCGTCGTCGTCGTCGTCGTCGTCGTCGTCGTCGTCGTCGTCGTCGTCGTCGTCGTCGTCGTCGTCGTCGTCGTCGTCGTCGTCGTCGTCGTCGTCGTCGTCGTCGTCGTCGTCGTCGTCGTCGTCGTCGTCGTCGTCGTCGTCGTCGTCGTCGTCGTCGTCGTCGTCGTCGTCGTCGTCGTCGTCGTCGTCGTCGTCGTCGTCGTCGTCGTCGTCGTCGTCGTCGTCGTCGTCGTCGTCGTCGTCGTCGTCGTCGTCGTCGTCGTCGTCGTCGTCGTCGTCGTCGTCGTCGTCGTCGTCGTCGTCGTCGTCGTCGTCGTCGTCGTCGTCGTCGTCGTCGTCGTCGTCGTCGTCGTCGTCGTCGTCGTCGTCGTCGTCGTCGTCGTCGTCGTCGTCGTCGTCGTCGTCGTCGTCGTCGTCGTCGTCGTCGTCGTCGTCGTCGTCGTCGTCGTCGTCGTCGTCGTCGTCGTCGTCGTCGTCGTCGTCGTCGTCGTCGTCGTCGTCGTCGTCGTCGTCGTCGTCGTCGTCGTCGTCGTCGTCGTCGTCGTCGTCGTCGTCGTCGTCGTCGTCGTCGTCGTCGTCGTCGTCGTCGTCGTCGTCGTCGTCGTCGTCGTCGTCGTCGTCGTCGTCGTCGTCGTCGTCGTCGTCGTCGTCGTCGTCGTCGTCGTCGTCGTCGTCGTCGTCGTCGTCGTCGTCGTCGTCGTCGTCGTCGTCGTCGTCGTCGTCGTCGTCGTCGTCGTCGTCGTCGTCGTCGTCGTCGTCGTCGTCGTCGTCGTCGTCGTCGTCGTCGTCGTCGTCGTCGTCGTCGTCGTCGTCGTCGTCGTCGTCGTCGTCGTCGTCGTCGTCGTCGTCGTCGTCGTCGTCGTCGTCGTCGTCGTCGTCGTCGTCGTCGTCGTCGTCGTCGTCGTCGTCGTCGTCGTCGTCGTCGTCGTCGTCGTCGTCGTCGTCGTCGTCGTCGTCGTCGTCGTCGTCGTCGTCGTCGTCGTCGTCGTCGTCGTCGTCGTCGTCGTCGTCGTCGTCGTCGTCGTCGTCGTCGTCGTCGTCGTCGTCGTCGTCGTCGTCGTCGTCGTCGTCGTCGTCGTCGTCGTCGTCGTCGTCGTCGTCGTCGTCGTCGTCGTCGTCGTCGTCGTCGTCGTCGTCGTCGTCGTCGTCGTCGTCGTCGTCGTCGTCGTCGTCGTCGTCGTCGTCGTCGTCGTCGTCGTCGTCGTCGTCGTCGTCGTCGTCGTCGTCGTCGTCGTCGTCGTCGTCGTCGTCGTCGTCGTCGTCGTCGTCGTCGTCGTCGTCGTCGTCGTCGTCGTCGTCGTCGTCGTCGTCGTCGTCGTCGTCGTCGTCGTCGTCGTCGTCGTCGTCGTCGTCGTCGTCGTCGTCGTCGTCGTCGTCGTCGTCGTCGTCGTCGTCGTCGTCGTCGTCGTCGTCGTCGTCGTCGTCGTCGTCGTCGTCGTCGTCGTCGTCGTCGTCGTCGTCGTCGTCGTCGTCGTCGTCGTCGTCGTCGTCGTCGTCGTCGTCGTCGTCGTCGTCGTCGTCGTCGTCGTCGTCGTCGTCGTCGTCGTCGTCGTCGTCGTCGTCGTCGTCGTCGTCGTCGTCGTCGTCGTCGTCGTCGTCGTCGTCGTCGTCGTCGTCGTCGTCGTCGTCGTCGTCGTCGTCGTCGTCGTCGTCGTCGTCGTCGTCGTCGTCGTCGTCGTCGTCGTCGTCGTCGTCGTCGTCGTCGTCGTCGTCGTCGTCGTCGTCGTCGTCGTCGTCGTCGTCGTCGTCGTCGTCGTCGTCGTCGTCGTCGTCGTCGTCGTCGTCGTCGTCGTCGTCGTCGTCGTCGTCGTCGTCGTCGTCGTCGTCGTCGTCGTCGTCGTCGTCGTCGTCGTCGTCGTCGTCGTCGTCGTCGTCGTCGTCGTCGTCGTCGTCGTCGTCGTCGTCGTCGTCGTCGTCGTCGTCGTCGTCGTCGTCGTCGTCGTCGTCGTCGTCGTCGTCGTCGTCGTCGTCGTCGTCGTCGTCGTCGTCGTCGTCGTCGTCGTCGTCGTCGTCGTCGTCGTCGTCGTCGTCGTCGTCGTCGTCGTCGTCGTCGTCGTCGTCGTCGTCGTCGTCGTCGTCGTCGTCGTCGTCGTCGTCGTCGTCGTCGTCGTCGTCGTCGTCGTCGTCGTCGTCGTCGTCGTCGTCGTCGTCGTCGTCGTCGTCGTCGTCGTCGTCGTCGTCGTCGTCGTCGTCGTCGTCGTCGTCGTCGTCGTCGTCGTCGTCGTCGTCGTCGTCGTCGTCGTCGTCGTCGTCGTCGTCGTCGTCGTCGTCGTCGTCGTCGTCGTCGTCGTCGTCGTCGTCGTCGTCGTCGTCGTCGTCGTCGTCGTCGTCGTCGTCGTCGTCGTCGTCGTCGTCGTCGTCGTCGTCGTCGTCGTCGTCGTCGTCGTCGTCGTCGTCGTCGTCGTCGTCGTCGTCGTCGTCGTCGTCGTCGTCGTCGTCGTCGTCGTCGTCGTCGTCGTCGTCGTCGTCGTCGTCGTCGTCGTCGTCGTCGTCGTCGTCGTCGTCGTCGTCGTCGTCGTCGTCGTCGTCGTCGTCGTCGTCGTCGTCGTCGTCGTCGTCGTCGTCGTCGTCGTCGTCGTCGTCGTCGTCGTCGTCGTCGTCGTCGTCGTCGTCGTCGTCGTCGTCGTCGTCGTCGTCGTCGTCGTCGTCGTCGTCGTCGTCGTCGTCGTCGTCGTCGTCGTCGTCGTCGTCGTCGTCGTCGTCGTCGTCGTCGTCGTCGTCGTCGTCGTCGTCGTCGTCGTCGTCGTCGTCGTCGTCGTCGTCGTCGTCGTCGTCGTCGTCGTCGTCGTCGTCGTCGTCGTCGTCGTCGTCGTCGTCGTCGTCGTCGTCGTCGTCGTCGTCGTCGTCGTCGTCGTCGTCGTCGTCGTCGTCGTCGTCGTCGTCGTCGTCGTCGTCGTCGTCGTCGTCGTCGTCGTCGTCGTCGTCGTCGTCGTCGTCGTCGTCGTCGTCGTCGTCGTCGTCGTCGTCGTCGTCGTCGTCGTCGTCGTCGTCGTCGTCGTCGTCGTCGTCGTCGTCGTCGTCGTCGTCGTCGTCGTCGTCGTCGTCGTCGTCGTCGTCGTCGTCGTCGTCGTCGTCGTCGTCGTCGTCGTCGTCGTCGTCGTCGTCGTCGTCGTCGTCGTCGTCGTCGTCGTCGTCGTCGTCGTCGTCGTCGTCGTCGTCGTCGTCGTCGTCGTCGTCGTCGTCGTCGTCGTCGTCGTCGTCGTCGTCGTCGTCGTCGTCGTCGTCGTCGTCGTCGTCGTCGTCGTCGTCGTCGTCGTCGTCGTCGTCGTCGTCGTCGTCGTCGTCGTCGTCGTCGTCGTCGTCGTCGTCGTCGTCGTCGTCGTCGTCGTCGTCGTCGTCGTCGTCGTCGTCGTCGTCGTCGTCGTCGTCGTCGTCGTCGTCGTCGTCGTCGTCGTCGTCGTCGTCGTCGTCGTCGTCGTCGTCGTCGTCGTCGTCGTCGTCGTCGTCGTCGTCGTCGTCGTCGTCGTCGTCGTCGTCGTCGTCGTCGTCGTCGTCGTCGTCGTCGTCGTCGTCGTCGTCGTCGTCGTCGTCGTCGTCGTCGTCGTCGTCGTCGTCGTCGTCGTCGTCGTCGTCGTCGTCGTCGTCGTCGTCGTCGTCGTCGTCGTCGTCGTCGTCGTCGTCGTCGTCGTCGTCGTCGTCGTCGTCGTCGTCGTCGTCGTCGTCGTCGTCGTCGTCGTCGTCGTCGTCGTCGTCGTCGTCGTCGTCGTCGTCGTCGTCGTCGTCGTCGTCGTCGTCGTCGTCGTCGTCGTCGTCGTCGTCGTCGTCGTCGTCGTCGTCGTCGTCGTCGTCGTCGTCGTCGTCGTCGTCGTCGTCGTCGTCGTCGTCGTCGTCGTCGTCGTCGTCGTCGTCGTCGTCGTCGTCGTCGTCGTCGTCGTCGTCGTCGTCGTCGTCGTCGTCGTCGTCGTCGTCGTCGTCGTCGTCGTCGTCGTCGTCGTCGTCGTCGTCGTCGTCGTCGTCGTCGTCGTCGTCGTCGTCGTCGTCGTCGTCGTCGTCGTCGTCGTCGTCGTCGTCGTCGTCGTCGTCGTCGTCGTCGTCGTCGTCGTCGTCGTCGTCGTCGTCGTCGTCGTCGTCGTCGTCGTCGTCGTCGTCGTCGTCGTCGTCGTCGTCGTCGTCGTCGTCGTCGTCGTCGTCGTCGTCGTCGTCGTCGTCGTCGTCGTCGTCGTCGTCGTCGTCGTCGTCGTCGTCGTCGTCGTCGTCGTCGTCGTCGTCGTCGTCGTCGTCGTCGTCGTCGTCGTCGTCGTCGTCGTCGTCGTCGTCGTCGTCGTCGTCGTCGTCGTCGTCGTCGTCGTCGTCGTCGTCGTCGTCGTCGTCGTCGTCGTCGTCGTCGTCGTCGTCGTCGTCGTCGTCGTCGTCGTCGTCGTCGTCGTCGTCGTCGTCGTCGTCGTCGTCGTCGTCGTCGTCGTCGTCGTCGTCGTCGTCGTCGTCGTCGTCGTCGTCGTCGTCGTCGTCGTCGTCGTCGTCGTCGTCGTCGTCGTCGTCGTCGTCGTCGTCGTCGTCGTCGTCGTCGTCGTCGTCGTCGTCGTCGTCGTCGTCGTCGTCGTCGTCGTCGTCGTCGTCGTCGTCGTCGTCGTCGTCGTCGTCGTCGTCGTCGTCGTCGTCGTCGTCGTCGTCGTCGTCGTCGTCGTCGTCGTCGTCGTCGTCGTCGTCGTCGTCGTCGTCGTCGTCGTCGTCGTCGTCGTCGTCGTCGTCGTCGTCGTCGTCGTCGTCGTCGTCGTCGTCGTCGTCGTCGTCGTCGTCGTCGTCGTCGTCGTCGTCGTCGTCGTCGTCGTCGTCGTCGTCGTCGTCGTCGTCGTCGTCGTCGTCGTCGTCGTCGTCGTCGTCGTCGTCGTCGTCGTCGTCGTCGTCGTCGTCGTCGTCGTCGTCGTCGTCGTCGTCGTCGTCGTCGTCGTCGTCGTCGTCGTCGTCGTCGTCGTCGTCGTCGTCGTCGTCGTCGTCGTCGTCGTCGTCGTCGTCGTCGTCGTCGTCGTCGTCGTCGTCGTCGTCGTCGTCGTCGTCGTCGTCGTCGTCGTCGTCGTCGTCGTCGTCGTCGTCGTCGTCGTCGTCGTCGTCGTCGTCGTCGTCGTCGTCGTCGTCGTCGTCGTCGTCGTCGTCGTCGTCGTCGTCGTCGTCGTCGTCGTCGTCGTCGTCGTCGTCGTCGTCGTCGTCGTCGTCGTCGTCGTCGTCGTCGTCGTCGTCGTCGTCGTCGTCGTCGTCGTCGTCGTCGTCGTCGTCGTCGTCGTCGTCGTCGTCGTCGTCGTCGTCGTCGTCGTCGTCGTCGTCGTCGTCGTCGTCGTCGTCGTCGTCGTCGTCGTCGTCGTCGTCGTCGTCGTCGTCGTCGTCGTCGTCGTCGTCGTCGTCGTCGTCGTCGTCGTCGTCGTCGTCGTCGTCGTCGTCGTCGTCGTCGTCGTCGTCGTCGTCGTCGTCGTCGTCGTCGTCGTCGTCGTCGTCGTCGTCGTCGTCGTCGTCGTCGTCGTCGTCGTCGTCGTCGTCGTCGTCGTCGTCGTCGTCGTCGTCGTCGTCGTCGTCGTCGTCGTCGTCGTCGTCGTCGTCGTCGTCGTCGTCGTCGTCGTCGTCGTCGTCGTCGTCGTCGTCGTCGTCGTCGTCGTCGTCGTCGTCGTCGTCGTCGTCGTCGTCGTCGTCGTCGTCGTCGTCGTCGTCGTCGTCGTCGTCGTCGTCGTCGTCGTCGTCGTCGTCGTCGTCGTCGTCGTCGTCGTCGTCGTCGTCGTCGTCGTCGTCGTCGTCGTCGTCGTCGTCGTCGTCGTCGTCGTCGTCGTCGTCGTCGTCGTCGTCGTCGTCGTCGTCGTCGTCGTCGTCGTCGTCGTCGTCGTCGTCGTCGTCGTCGTCGTCGTCGTCGTCGTCGTCGTCGTCGTCGTCGTCGTCGTCGTCGTCGTCGTCGTCGTCGTCGTCGTCGTCGTCGTCGTCGTCGTCGTCGTCGTCGTCGTCGTCGTCGTCGTCGTCGTCGTCGTCGTCGTCGTCGTCGTCGTCGTCGTCGTCGTCGTCGTCGTCGTCGTCGTCGTCGTCGTCGTCGTCGTCGTCGTCGTCGTCGTCGTCGTCGTCGTCGTCGTCGTCGTCGTCGTCGTCGTCGTCGTCGTCGTCGTCGTCGTCGTCGTCGTCGTCGTCGTCGTCGTCGTCGTCGTCGTCGTCGTCGTCGTCGTCGTCGTCGTCGTCGTCGTCGTCGTCGTCGTCGTCGTCGTCGTCGTCGTCGTCGTCGTCGTCGTCGTCGTCGTCGTCGTCGTCGTCGTCGTCGTCGTCGTCGTCGTCGTCGTCGTCGTCGTCGTCGTCGTCGTCGTCGTCGTCGTCGTCGTCGTCGTCGTCGTCGTCGTCGTCGTCGTCGTCGTCGTCGTCGTCGTCGTCGTCGTCGTCGTCGTCGTCGTCGTCGTCGTCGTCGTCGTCGTCGTCGTCGTCGTCGTCGTCGTCGTCGTCGTCGTCGTCGTCGTCGTCGTCGTCGTCGTCGTCGTCGTCGTCGTCGTCGTCGTCGTCGTCGTCGTCGTCGTCGTCGTCGTCGTCGTCGTCGTCGTCGTCGTCGTCGTCGTCGTCGTCGTCGTCGTCGTCGTCGTCGTCGTCGTCGTCGTCGTCGTCGTCGTCGTCGTCGTCGTCGTCGTCGTCGTCGTCGTCGTCGTCGTCGTCGTCGTCGTCGTCGTCGTCGTCGTCGTCGTCGTCGTCGTCGTCGTCGTCGTCGTCGTCGTCGTCGTCGTCGTCGTCGTCGTCGTCGTCGTCGTCGTCGTCGTCGTCGTCGTCGTCGTCGTCGTCGTCGTCGTCGTCGTCGTCGTCGTCGTCGTCGTCGTCGTCGTCGTCGTCGTCGTCGTCGTCGTCGTCGTCGTCGTCGTCGTCGTCGTCGTCGTCGTCGTCGTCGTCGTCGTCGTCGTCGTCGTCGTCGTCGTCGTCGTCGTCGTCGTCGTCGTCGTCGTCGTCGTCGTCGTCGTCGTCGTCGTCGTCGTCGTCGTCGTCGTCGTCGTCGTCGTCGTCGTCGTCGTCGTCGTCGTCGTCGTCGTCGTCGTCGTCGTCGTCGTCGTCGTCGTCGTCGTCGTCGTCGTCGTCGTCGTCGTCGTCGTCGTCGTCGTCGTCGTCGTCGTCGTCGTCGTCGTCGTCGTCGTCGTCGTCGTCGTCGTCGTCGTCGTCGTCGTCGTCGTCGTCGTCGTCGTCGTCGTCGTCGTCGTCGTCGTCGTCGTCGTCGTCGTCGTCGTCGTCGTCGTCGTCGTCGTCGTCGTCGTCGTCGTCGTCGTCGTCGTCGTCGTCGTCGTCGTCGTCGTCGTCGTCGTCGTCGTCGTCGTCGTCGTCGTCGTCGTCGTCGTCGTCGTCGTCGTCGTCGTCGTCGTCGTCGTCGTCGTCGTCGTCGTCGTCGTCGTCGTCGTCGTCGTCGTCGTCGTCGTCGTCGTCGTCGTCGTCGTCGTCGTCGTCGTCGTCGTCGTCGTCGTCGTCGTCGTCGTCGTCGTCGTCGTCGTCGTCGTCGTCGTCGTCGTCGTCGTCGTCGTCGTCGTCGTCGTCGTCGTCGTCGTCGTCGTCGTCGTCGTCGTCGTCGTCGTCGTCGTCGTCGTCGTCGTCGTCGTCGTCGTCGTCGTCGTCGTCGTCGTCGTCGTCGTCGTCGTCGTCGTCGTCGTCGTCGTCGTCGTCGTCGTCGTCGTCGTCGTCGTCGTCGTCGTCGTCGTCGTCGTCGTCGTCGTCGTCGTCGTCGTCGTCGTCGTCGTCGTCGTCGTCGTCGTCGTCGTCGTCGTCGTCGTCGTCGTCGTCGTCGTCGTCGTCGTCGTCGTCGTCGTCGTCGTCGTCGTCGTCGTCGTCGTCGTCGTCGTCGTCGTCGTCGTCGTCGTCGTCGTCGTCGTCGTCGTCGTCGTCGTCGTCGTCGTCGTCGTCGTCGTCGTCGTCGTCGTCGTCGTCGTCGTCGTCGTCGTCGTCGTCGTCGTCGTCGTCGTCGTCGTCGTCGTCGTCGTCGTCGTCGTCGTCGTCGTCGTCGTCGTCGTCGTCGTCGTCGTCGTCGTCGTCGTCGTCGTCGTCGTCGTCGTCGTCGTCGTCGTCGTCGTCGTCGTCGTCGTCGTCGTCGTCGTCGTCGTCGTCGTCGTCGTCGTCGTCGTCGTCGTCGTCGTCGTCGTCGTCGTCGTCGTCGTCGTCGTCGTCGTCGTCGTCGTCGTCGTCGTCGTCGTCGTCGTCGTCGTCGTCGTCGTCGTCGTCGTCGTCGTCGTCGTCGTCGTCGTCGTCGTCGTCGTCGTCGTCGTCGTCGTCGTCGTCGTCGTCGTCGTCGTCGTCGTCGTCGTCGTCGTCGTCGTCGTCGTCGTCGTCGTCGTCGTCGTCGTCGTCGTCGTCGTCGTCGTCGTCGTCGTCGTCGTCGTCGTCGTCGTCGTCGTCGTCGTCGTCGTCGTCGTCGTCGTCGTCGTCGTCGTCGTCGTCGTCGTCGTCGTCGTCGTCGTCGTCGTCGTCGTCGTCGTCGTCGTCGTCGTCGTCGTCGTCGTCGTCGTCGTCGTCGTCGTCGTCGTCGTCGTCGTCGTCGTCGTCGTCGTCGTCGTCGTCGTCGTCGTCGTCGTCGTCGTCGTCGTCGTCGTCGTCGTCGTCGTCGTCGTCGTCGTCGTCGTCGTCGTCGTCGTCGTCGTCGTCGTCGTCGTCGTCGTCGTCGTCGTCGTCGTCGTCGTCGTCGTCGTCGTCGTCGTCGTCGTCGTCGTCGTCGTCGTCGTCGTCGTCGTCGTCGTCGTCGTCGTCGTCGTCGTCGTCGTCGTCGTCGTCGTCGTCGTCGTCGTCGTCGTCGTCGTCGTCGTCGTCGTCGTCGTCGTCGTCGTCGTCGTCGTCGTCGTCGTCGTCGTCGTCGTCGTCGTCGTCGTCGTCGTCGTCGTCGTCGTCGTCGTCGTCGTCGTCGTCGTCGTCGTCGTCGTCGTCGTCGTCGTCGTCGTCGTCGTCGTCGTCGTCGTCGTCGTCGTCGTCGTCGTCGTCGTCGTCGTCGTCGTCGTCGTCGTCGTCGTCGTCGTCGTCGTCGTCGTCGTCGTCGTCGTCGTCGTCGTCGTCGTCGTCGTCGTCGTCGTCGTCGTCGTCGTCGTCGTCGTCGTCGTCGTCGTCGTCGTCGTCGTCGTCGTCGTCGTCGTCGTCGTCGTCGTCGTCGTCGTCGTCGTCGTCGTCGTCGTCGTCGTCGTCGTCGTCGTCGTCGTCGTCGTCGTCGTCGTCGTCGTCGTCGTCGTCGTCGTCGTCGTCGTCGTCGTCGTCGTCGTCGTCGTCGTCGTCGTCGTCGTCGTCGTCGTCGTCGTCGTCGTCGTCGTCGTCGTCGTCGTCGTCGTCGTCGTCGTCGTCGTCGTCGTCGTCGTCGTCGTCGTCGTCGTCGTCGTCGTCGTCGTCGTCGTCGTCGTCGTCGTCGTCGTCGTCGTCGTCGTCGTCGTCGTCGTCGTCGTCGTCGTCGTCGTCGTCGTCGTCGTCGTCGTCGTCGTCGTCGTCGTCGTCGTCGTCGTCGTCGTCGTCGTCGTCGTCGTCGTCGTCGTCGTCGTCGTCGTCGTCGTCGTCGTCGTCGTCGTCGTCGTCGTCGTCGTCGTCGTCGTCGTCGTCGTCGTCGTCGTCGTCGTCGTCGTCGTCGTCGTCGTCGTCGTCGTCGTCGTCGTCGTCGTCGTCGTCGTCGTCGTCGTCGTCGTCGTCGTCGTCGTCGTCGTCGTCGTCGTCGTCGTCGTCGTCGTCGTCGTCGTCGTCGTCGTCGTCGTCGTCGTCGTCGTCGTCGTCGTCGTCGTCGTCGTCGTCGTCGTCGTCGTCGTCGTCGTCGTCGTCGTCGTCGTCGTCGTCGTCGTCGTCGTCGTCGTCGTCGTCGTCGTCGTCGTCGTCGTCGTCGTCGTCGTCGTCGTCGTCGTCGTCGTCGTCGTCGTCGTCGTCGTCGTCGTCGTCGTCGTCGTCGTCGTCGTCGTCGTCGTCGTCGTCGTCGTCGTCGTCGTCGTCGTCGTCGTCGTCGTCGTCGTCGTCGTCGTCGTCGTCGTCGTCGTCGTCGTCGTCGTCGTCGTCGTCGTCGTCGTCGTCGTCGTCGTCGTCGTCGTCGTCGTCGTCGTCGTCGTCGTCGTCGTCGTCGTCGTCGTCGTCGTCGTCGTCGTCGTCGTCGTCGTCGTCGTCGTCGTCGTCGTCGTCGTCGTCGTCGTCGTCGTCGTCGTCGTCGTCGTCGTCGTCGTCGTCGTCGTCGTCGTCGTCGTCGTCGTCGTCGTCGTCGTCGTCGTCGTCGTCGTCGTCGTCGTCGTCGTCGTCGTCGTCGTCGTCGTCGTCGTCGTCGTCGTCGTCGTCGTCGTCGTCGTCGTCGTCGTCGTCGTCGTCGTCGTCGTCGTCGTCGTCGTCGTCGTCGTCGTCGTCGTCGTCGTCGTCGTCGTCGTCGTCGTCGTCGTCGTCGTCGTCGTCGTCGTCGTCGTCGTCGTCGTCGTCGTCGTCGTCGTCGTCGTCGTCGTCGTCGTCGTCGTCGTCGTCGTCGTCGTCGTCGTCGTCGTCGTCGTCGTCGTCGTCGTCGTCGTCGTCGTCGTCGTCGTCGTCGTCGTCGTCGTCGTCGTCGTCGTCGTCGTCGTCGTCGTCGTCGTCGTCGTCGTCGTCGTCGTCGTCGTCGTCGTCGTCGTCGTCGTCGTCGTCGTCGTCGTCGTCGTCGTCGTCGTCGTCGTCGTCGTCGTCGTCGTCGTCGTCGTCGTCGTCGTCGTCGTCGTCGTCGTCGTCGTCGTCGTCGTCGTCGTCGTCGTCGTCGTCGTCGTCGTCGTCGTCGTCGTCGTCGTCGTCGTCGTCGTCGTCGTCGTCGTCGTCGTCGTCGTCGTCGTCGTCGTCGTCGTCGTCGTCGTCGTCGTCGTCGTCGTCGTCGTCGTCGTCGTCGTCGTCGTCGTCGTCGTCGTCGTCGTCGTCGTCGTCGTCGTCGTCGTCGTCGTCGTCGTCGTCGTCGTCGTCGTCGTCGTCGTCGTCGTCGTCGTCGTCGTCGTCGTCGTCGTCGTCGTCGTCGTCGTCGTCGTCGTCGTCGTCGTCGTCGTCGTCGTCGTCGTCGTCGTCGTCGTCGTCGTCGTCGTCGTCGTCGTCGTCGTCGTCGTCGTCGTCGTCGTCGTCGTCGTCGTCGTCGTCGTCGTCGTCGTCGTCGTCGTCGTCGTCGTCGTCGTCGTCGTCGTCGTCGTCGTCGTCGTCGTCGTCGTCGTCGTCGTCGTCGTCGTCGTCGTCGTCGTCGTCGTCGTCGTCGTCGTCGTCGTCGTCGTCGTCGTCGTCGTCGTCGTCGTCGTCGTCGTCGTCGTCGTCGTCGTCGTCGTCGTCGTCGTCGTCGTCGTCGTCGTCGTCGTCGTCGTCGTCGTCGTCGTCGTCGTCGTCGTCGTCGTCGTCGTCGTCGTCGTCGTCGTCGTCGTCGTCGTCGTCGTCGTCGTCGTCGTCGTCGTCGTCGTCGTCGTCGTCGTCGTCGTCGTCGTCGTCGTCGTCGTCGTCGTCGTCGTCGTCGTCGTCGTCGTCGTCGTCGTCGTCGTCGTCGTCGTCGTCGTCGTCGTCGTCGTCGTCGTCGTCGTCGTCGTCGTCGTCGTCGTCGTCGTCGTCGTCGTCGTCGTCGTCGTCGTCGTCGTCGTCGTCGTCGTCGTCGTCGTCGTCGTCGTCGTCGTCGTCGTCGTCGTCGTCGTCGTCGTCGTCGTCGTCGTCGTCGTCGTCGTCGTCGTCGTCGTCGTCGTCGTCGTCGTCGTCGTCGTCGTCGTCGTCGTCGTCGTCGTCGTCGTCGTCGTCGTCGTCGTCGTCGTCGTCGTCGTCGTCGTCGTCGTCGTCGTCGTCGTCGTCGTCGTCGTCGTCGTCGTCGTCGTCGTCGTCGTCGTCGTCGTCGTCGTCGTCGTCGTCGTCGTCGTCGTCGTCGTCGTCGTCGTCGTCGTCGTCGTCGTCGTCGTCGTCGTCGTCGTCGTCGTCGTCGTCGTCGTCGTCGTCGTCGTCGTCGTCGTCGTCGTCGTCGTCGTCGTCGTCGTCGTCGTCGTCGTCGTCGTCGTCGTCGTCGTCGTCGTCGTCGTCGTCGTCGTCGTCGTCGTCGTCGTCGTCGTCGTCGTCGTCGTCGTCGTCGTCGTCGTCGTCGTCGTCGTCGTCGTCGTCGTCGTCGTCGTCGTCGTCGTCGTCGTCGTCGTCGTCGTCGTCGTCGTCGTCGTCGTCGTCGTCGTCGTCGTCGTCGTCGTCGTCGTCGTCGTCGTCGTCGTCGTCGTCGTCGTCGTCGTCGTCGTCGTCGTCGTCGTCGTCGTCGTCGTCGTCGTCGTCGTCGTCGTCGTCGTCGTCGTCGTCGTCGTCGTCGTCGTCGTCGTCGTCGTCGTCGTCGTCGTCGTCGTCGTCGTCGTCGTCGTCGTCGTCGTCGTCGTCGTCGTCGTCGTCGTCGTCGTCGTCGTCGTCGTCGTCGTCGTCGTCGTCGTCGTCGTCGTCGTCGTCGTCGTCGTCGTCGTCGTCGTCGTCGTCGTCGTCGTCGTCGTCGTCGTCGTCGTCGTCGTCGTCGTCGTCGTCGTCGTCGTCGTCGTCGTCGTCGTCGTCGTCGTCGTCGTCGTCGTCGTCGTCGTCGTCGTCGTCGTCGTCGTCGTCGTCGTCGTCGTCGTCGTCGTCGTCGTCGTCGTCGTCGTCGTCGTCGTCGTCGTCGTCGTCGTCGTCGTCGTCGTCGTCGTCGTCGTCGTCGTCGTCGTCGTCGTCGTCGTCGTCGTCGTCGTCGTCGTCGTCGTCGTCGTCGTCGTCGTCGTCGTCGTCGTCGTCGTCGTCGTCGTCGTCGTCGTCGTCGTCGTCGTCGTCGTCGTCGTCGTCGTCGTCGTCGTCGTCGTCGTCGTCGTCGTCGTCGTCGTCGTCGTCGTCGTCGTCGTCGTCGTCGTCGTCGTCGTCGTCGTCGTCGTCGTCGTCGTCGTCGTCGTCGTCGTCGTCGTCGTCGTCGTCGTCGTCGTCGTCGTCGTCGTCGTCGTCGTCGTCGTCGTCGTCGTCGTCGTCGTCGTCGTCGTCGTCGTCGTCGTCGTCGTCGTCGTCGTCGTCGTCGTCGTCGTCGTCGTCGTCGTCGTCGTCGTCGTCGTCGTCGTCGTCGTCGTCGTCGTCGTCGTCGTCGTCGTCGTCGTCGTCGTCGTCGTCGTCGTCGTCGTCGTCGTCGTCGTCGTCGTCGTCGTCGTCGTCGTCGTCGTCGTCGTCGTCGTCGTCGTCGTCGTCGTCGTCGTCGTCGTCGTCGTCGTCGTCGTCGTCGTCGTCGTCGTCGTCGTCGTCGTCGTCGTCGTCGTCGTCGTCGTCGTCGTCGTCGTCGTCGTCGTCGTCGTCGTCGTCGTCGTCGTCGTCGTCGTCGTCGTCGTCGTCGTCGTCGTCGTCGTCGTCGTCGTCGTCGTCGTCGTCGTCGTCGTCGTCGTCGTCGTCGTCGTCGTCGTCGTCGTCGTCGTCGTCGTCGTCGTCGTCGTCGTCGTCGTCGTCGTCGTCGTCGTCGTCGTCGTCGTCGTCGTCGTCGTCGTCGTCGTCGTCGTCGTCGTCGTCGTCGTCGTCGTCGTCGTCGTCGTCGTCGTCGTCGTCGTCGTCGTCGTCGTCGTCGTCGTCGTCGTCGTCGTCGTCGTCGTCGTCGTCGTCGTCGTCGTCGTCGTCGTCGTCGTCGTCGTCGTCGTCGTCGTCGTCGTCGTCGTCGTCGTCGTCGTCGTCGTCGTCGTCGTCGTCGTCGTCGTCGTCGTCGTCGTCGTCGTCGTCGTCGTCGTCGTCGTCGTCGTCGTCGTCGTCGTCGTCGTCGTCGTCGTCGTCGTCGTCGTCGTCGTCGTCGTCGTCGTCGTCGTCGTCGTCGTCGTCGTCGTCGTCGTCGTCGTCGTCGTCGTCGTCGTCGTCGTCGTCGTCGTCGTCGTCGTCGTCGTCGTCGTCGTCGTCGTCGTCGTCGTCGTCGTCGTCGTCGTCGTCGTCGTCGTCGTCGTCGTCGTCGTCGTCGTCGTCGTCGTCGTCGTCGTCGTCGTCGTCGTCGTCGTCGTCGTCGTCGTCGTCGTCGTCGTCGTCGTCGTCGTCGTCGTCGTCGTCGTCGTCGTCGTCGTCGTCGTCGTCGTCGTCGTCGTCGTCGTCGTCGTCGTCGTCGTCGTCGTCGTCGTCGTCGTCGTCGTCGTCGTCGTCGTCGTCGTCGTCGTCGTCGTCGTCGTCGTCGTCGTCGTCGTCGTCGTCGTCGTCGTCGTCGTCGTCGTCGTCGTCGTCGTCGTCGTCGTCGTCGTCGTCGTCGTCGTCGTCGTCGTCGTCGTCGTCGTCGTCGTCGTCGTCGTCGTCGTCGTCGTCGTCGTCGTCGTCGTCGTCGTCGTCGTCGTCGTCGTCGTCGTCGTCGTCGTCGTCGTCGTCGTCGTCGTCGTCGTCGTCGTCGTCGTCGTCGTCGTCGTCGTCGTCGTCGTCGTCGTCGTCGTCGTCGTCGTCGTCGTCGTCGTCGTCGTCGTCGTCGTCGTCGTCGTCGTCGTCGTCGTCGTCGTCGTCATAGTCGCTAGAATCTGGAAGGTTATTCGGAAGTTCCTTGGTTATCGATGGAGTAATGGGTCGAAGTCTCTTCGATGATTGTCGTTGATCGTATTCGTGTTTCCTCTTCACTGGTCGCGATCGAGGCGTTGAACGCGTTATCAACGCGGACGAGTTCTCGATCAATCGTTTCAGCGGTTCAACGATGGGCCGCGTACTCGCTTCCACAGCCGCTTCCGTAGCCATTTTACCAATTTTCAAGGCTAAGCACTTTTTACGTATAACGTCGCTGACTTTGGCGATTTCCACCTTTGCGTCCACGCTCCGACGTTTCATCCCTTTTCGATGCTTTGTTCCTTTTTGGTGTTTCGTTCCTTTTTGTCGATGACGTCGACGATGTTTTTGCGAATGCTTCGCGTCGACGTTGCTCGAGGTTATAGCAGTCGTCGCCGTCGATTCGTTGGCCATTTCGTGTTGCTCGATGAATGACTCGCGGTTTACTGATGTCAACGAGCTACGACAAACTCGTTAAATCCTCTTCGATACCGACCTTCGTACATGGAACTATCCTTATCGATCACCACGAAATCGTATCGTCGACGCCAACATCTCGCGCACAAGTCGTTGAACGACTCGAACGTCATGTCTGTGTTCACGTGATCGTTGTACACGCGACGCAAGTTTGTACCGTCTTGTTTGAACAGCATGAGAAAATTCGCGTTGTCCCTGATCAAATGTTTAGGTATTCTAGCGTACGATTGACATAAATAAAAGCAATCCACGTTCGCGTGGCGACCCATGGAGAAGTATTCGCGTATCGCGTTCTGTTCGTCGCATGCCACGTCGTCGAACACGAAGATCGAATCGGGCCGAGCGTCTCTCGGTGGGACGATCTCAGCGTTGTCCGAGTAGGGAAAGTATTCGATCCCGTCGATGACCGACAACACCTGTTCGAGATATCGATACTTTGGCTGATGCAACGATTTCGAGTATACGTACACGTTCTCGAAACGCAAACCGTTCGGACTCTCTAGCATGCTCAGAAGCACGTTCGTTTTTCCACATCCGGACGGCCCGCAAATCACGCCTCGCACGCTGTTCGGCAACAACGGGCCGTGTCTGTTCGATCGACTCGCATCCCTATCATCCTCGAGCATTCTGTTCGCGGTCACGCGAATAACGTCCGACTGTTTCGCGAATCGCATATTCGCAAGCACGTCTATGACGAGGGATGACTATTTATATTCGTGGTGCGCGTCGCGCAGGTCACTATCACAGTGATCGGTGGAGCGTGCGTACGCGTTTATTATTGTAGTAGCTATCGTGACTATTCTAACGTATATGGTTGCATCAACGACTGTGACGTCTCACGGACTAGGGAAGAATCAGAGGAGGAAGAATAATAATCAGAAGAAAAAGACTGGATCGGGTCTCGTGAACGGTATCATAAACCGTCTGCCGTTCGAACTACACGTTCCGGGTTATCAGTTCTGCGGACCGGGAACGCGTTTGCTAAAACGATTGGCTCGTGGCGACGAAGGTGTGAATCCTCTGGACGCAGCGTGCCGCGACCACGATATCGCGTACTCTCGTCGAAAGGATTTAGAGGGGCGACACGAGGCGGATCGTGCGTTAGCCGAACGAGCGCGAGAACGAGTATTCGCGAACGACGCGACCTTTGGCGAAAAAGCCGTAGCGACTGGAGTGTGGGCAACGATGAAGGCTAAGACCAAACTCGGCATGGGTATGAGAAGGACGAAACGTAAACAGAGAAAGTCTGGAAGGAAACATCCTCAACGGCGTCGACGACATCGTAATCTACGAGTGGCGAAACGCGGTGGCTTTCTTCCGTTTCTTCCGTTCGTGTTGCCCGCTTTATCAGCTATCGGAGCATTGGCCGGTGGAGCGGCTGGTATAACCAAAGCGGTCAACGATTCGAGGGCCTCTCGAAAACAGCTGGAAGAGACGTTGCGTCATCATCGAGCGATGGAAGGGCGAGGGATGCACCTGACACCGTACAAGCGAGGCGCGGGCTTGAACCTGAGACGGCGGCGCCAACGACGAGTGCGATCAAAGAAAAAAAAAAACGTCGATCGCGTAGGCGCGTGGCGACGGTGGCGGCGATAACGCAACAACCTATGACGAACCTGCAATTAGAACGCGAATGCGCCAGCATCCCGTTCTTTCGAGGGGTGTTTATGCGCGATACGCTTCCCACGCGTGTACGAAGCAACGAATGCGGTATCGCGAATCTGGACGAGAATCGAGGCGTCGGTACGCACTGGGTCGCTTACGCGAAACGCGGACCACGAGTACAATACTTTGATAGTTTTGGGAATCTGCGACCTCCCGCGGAATTGATCTACTATTTCGGACGCGGTACAACGATCACGTACAATCACGATCGTTTTCAACGTTTCGATCAGATGAATTGCGGTCGCTTGTGCATGCAATTTTTACAGCAAAAGTCTATGGAATTATGGCCTGTATAATAATAATAATAATAATAATAATAATAATAATAACGGTATGTACTAAGATTATGTTACAATGTGTCCATGCGTAATGGCGATTCACATCTTCTATAGTAAAGACTTATAATATCGATAAATTGCCGAGTATTCGTACGCGCGCGTCACTCCCCCTCTCTCCGTCTCGCGAGTGTAATCTATGATATGTCGTTCACGCTCACGTTAACGGGACGCAGCAGCGCGCTCACGGTAAACTATTTTCCACCGATAGATTTGAGCGATGGTCAATACGAATTAGGATTCGCGGACTTGGAGACGTTTCACACGATACCGAACATCGACTCGAACAACGATAAATTCTATTTCGTCGTGAACTACGACACCGAAAACAACTCAATCGTCGACGTAGCTAATGAATGCATTACGATACCCCACGGCTCCTACGAATTAGACGCTATCGCCGAGTACCTGAAGCAACGATTACTCGATCGATATCCTCGAAGACGTGGTAACAACGAGAACGACGATGACGACAAGTACCCTCTAATGCTACGAGCTAACAACAACACCATGAAAAGCGAGCTGAATTGTTCGTTCTTCGTAGACTTTACGAAACCGAACAATGTGGGCTCGTTGCTAGGATTTTCCCCGAATCGTGTCTTAATACCGAGAATCTGGCACGAGTCCGACGGACCCGTAAATATTATAAACGTTAACGTGATCAGTGTAACGTGCAACGTCACTACCGGCGCGTACAGCAACGATAAACAGGTACATACGATCCATGAATTTTCGCCACGCGTGCCGCCAGGATATAAGATATCGGAAACACCGCGGCACGTCATTTACTTGCCAATCGTCGCACGAGCAATACACGATCTAACGTTGTGCATCGTAGATCAACACGATCGTCCTATAGATTTCCGTGGAGAAGAAATAACGATTCGTTTACACGTTCAACGACGTCCGCGCGATAGGTAGCGTGACCGTACGTGTATGCACGCGTGTGTAGTATGTTAGTGTTAGATCACACGCACGAATCATCAATCGCCGCTGATACTCCTACCGTCTCTGTCACGCGTCTCGACCGACCTTTGTCGACAGGCGAAAGTAGAAGAATAAAGACGGGAGGAGTGATAAGAAGAGGACCGGTAAGAAGCATAAGAAAGCCGTTGACTCGTCGAAACGCGCGTTTCCTACGATCGTTAGGTTTCATCGTCGCCTATTAGATACGCAGTCACGATGTCGATTATTTTGGACGTGGCGAATACGCCAACCTTCGACAATCGTATCACGAAGATCGAGTTACACACGTATAATCCATACGCCAACACAACGTTCGATAATAGCGATGAGATAAGAATCCCCATACAGCAGCAAGATCTGTACACGCTTCCGTGCGAAAGTTTTCTATACATCGAAGGTCGTGGCACGTTGTCTACGCAAGACGCGAAAGGTCCAGCAACGTCCACGACCGCCGATCTCGATAATAATTGCGTCGCGTTCATGTTCGATGAGATTCGATACGAATTGAACGGTGTCGAGATCGATCGTTGCCGAAATCCAGGAATCACTACCACCTTGAAAAATTTCGTTTCGTTGTCAGCCGAGAGAAGCAAAGCGCTTGCGAATGCCGGTTGGAATAATGACATCGATTACGATAACGACACTTTTCATTCGGGAGCTTTCAATTTCTGCGTACCCCTGAACGTGTTATTAGGATTCTGCGAGGATTACAAACGCATCGTGATGAACGCGCGGCACGAGCTGATCCTTATACGAGCGCGAGACGATTCGAACGCGATGCACTGCACCTCCGCCACTGCGATCCCGAAACTGGAGATACGCAAGGTGCAGTGGCGTATGCCCCACGTCGTTTTGGAGGAAGTGAATAAACTATCGATCCTGCGAATCTTGGAAAGCGAACGACCGATCGCGATGAGTTTCCGATCGTGGAGCCTACACGAGTATCCGTTACTGCAAGCGACAACGAAACATACGTGGACCGTGAAAACTACGTTGCAAATCGAGAAACCCCGATACGTGTTATTCGGCATGCAAACCGATCGAAAGAATCGTTCAAATAAACCCGCGTGGATATTCGACCCGAATAATCTCACAAACTTTCGACTCTACCTAAATTCCGAGACGTATCCGTACGATGACATGCAAATAGATTTTTCTAAGTATAAATTCGCGATCATGTACAATATGTATGCGAATTTCATTCGATCGTACTACGGTCACGGAGAACCGTTGCTGAGCGCGAACGAATTCCTTAAATACGCGCCTATCGTGGTAATAGATTGTTCTAGGCAAAACGAATCGTTGAAAAGCGCTACCGTGGACGTGGGAATAGATTTCGAATGCAAAGAAAATATCCCCGCTAATACTTCCGCCGTCTGTTTGTTCATACACGATCGTATAGTCGAATACGGCCCTTTAACCAACATGGTACGCAAATTAATATAGTGTGCGTACGAGATCGATTACTACTACTACTACTACTACTCCTACTCCTACTGCGGATACTGCTACTGTTTTAAAACGTCGATGTCGAAGACCTCAGTTGCTGTTCTGACACCATCGCCGACGGTGCTACCTAAACGAGTGATAATAATGTTCGCCATTGTCGATCTGCAAGGGTTCAATATCGAACGCGAGTTCGTCGCCAAAGAGATCGCGATTCGCGTAAACAGCAACAACGATAAAACGATGATCAGCCATTGGATCTTCGAACCGCCATACTTCTGGAATCATCTGAATTCCTGTGAGCACCGTCAAGCGTCCTGGCTCACGAAGCATCATCACGGGCTTCGCTGGTCCGACGGCTACTTTCCATACTCCAAAATTCTGGGGCTCCTCACCAGCGTGCTCGCGAACATTGACTTCGTCATCGTGAAAGGTGTGGAAAAGAAAACGTGGATGCTACAACTTCTACCTGACATAATCGTTGAGGATGTATGCGATTTGGATGAACTGACGGCGCAAAAGATCAACAACACCAATAACAACTGCAACAACAACAACAATGCTCGAACTGTCGAAGACGACGGTGGCTACGACGTTGACGATGATAATTGCGGGATCATGCCTGACGTTCCTAATCTGAAGTCTATGTCTTCAACGAATGCCCTTCGATGTGCATTTCATAACAACGACGGTGTTTGCGCGCTGGAGAATATCGGGAAAATATGGGATTATATACGTAGCGTCACCTAATGTAAGTCATACACGCACATTACAATCTACTTTACGCGTCATATGCCGAGAAACGAATATGTAAGAATTATTATCTTTTTTTTTCTGTTTTCTATAGCGATGAACACAACGGCGACGGCGGTGATGAGCGTAATGACAGCGGCGACTGATTCCTCTACCCACGAGCAAGAAGATCCCTCCCATACGAACGTTATTTTGCGCAAATACTTATTCTATAATTTAAGTACGCATGCATGCGTGGATGTACATGAATAAATATATACTGTTTTCAAAGAAAAAAAATATATACATTTATTGAAAAATTATTATACATTTATTTTAAAAAAAAAAAATTTAAAATTAAAAAAAAAACCTTCGTGATGTTACGTCCTGCAACACACAGAGAAAACACCAAATTATTATTATATATAAAACGTTAGTATTAGCACGCGAAACACCAAACAATTAAAATTCACTTATACTCACTCATTAAATAGTTGTGGGAGGTCCCAAAACTCCTCGTCAATATTACACTCGCGCCACTTGCGCCTAGCATCTTGAATTTTATATTGTAATTCGCGGCAGATCCGCCCGTCTCTCCTCGTCGGGTATTGGCGATGCTGAAACAAACACATGACTCGATTCAAACATCATCGAATGGTGTACGCGCACCAATATAATTTTACGAAACATCACTTACGAGTAGCTGGATTATGACATCGCGGTCCCCAGCACGCGCCCGGGCCTCGATGTCAGCTTGACGCTGAAACAAACAAACGTGCGAAACGATTAAAACAACATCGATTGGTGTACGCGTATCAGAATCATTTTCCCCGAAACATCACTTACGAGGCGCCCAACCGCCCCTAAGAAATCATCGCTCCATTCAGTCATTTGAACCTCTCGTTCCTGCTGTAACAAACACGCGATTCGATTAAAACACTGTTGAATGATATACGCGCACCAATATATTTTTTTTCTTTACTAAACAACACTTACTAGATATCGAATGGTTTCACGTCGCTCTACGCGCCACACTCGCACTAAATTATCAAGTACATACTGAAACAAACGTAGAACTTTGTTAGAAGACTGCTCAATCGAATGAATACATCAATTCAATTTACACAAAAAAAAAAGTATACTTACGATTTTTCGCGCCAATGCATCTCGCTCCTCGTGCCACGCCCGCTCGATTTCGCCATGTCGTTGCTGTAACAAACGCACAACTTCAATATAATATCGGCGAATGAAATACTTGCACCAATTCAATTTACACAACTATACTTACGATGCATCGCTGCATCATAGCGGCATTCATTCTTTGATCCATTTTTTTTTAAAAAAATATTTCTTTTAAAATGTATTAACTATACTGATCCGTGCGGGTGCGGTCGACGTCCTTATATGCATTTCGGTTCTCTAGGCTGGAGGGTTAGTCCTACACGTTACAGGGTAGGGGTAGTCGTGGAGTAGGTGTGGTGGGGGTGTCCGTTTCACAGTTTCTTCTTCTTCTTCAATGATTTTGATACTAATTATTCCAGCTTATAGTATACCTTTATCACTTACACTTTTTATGTTTTGCCTCACGAATCGTCTCTAACTCTTCTATGACACGCATGCCATTTGAATTTACCGCGTAATCTCTAACCCTTGTGCGGTATACATACATACATACATACATGTCTTAACCATCACCATCACTAATATGATATACTTTCATACATTGACGTGTACGTGTACGTGAATCCGTATAAAATGTCGTTGGGCAGTCTTGCAGACTTCATAACGTCACGTACGCTCGAGTGTTAACAAGTATCGCTCCCGTCATTTTTCCGTCGATGAGAATCATACGCAGTGCATATCAAAATGTACAAACGCAGCTTAAACGATTCATCCTGCGCATCCGACAACGATGGTGGCATTCCAAATAAACGCCAAAGACAACAACATCATCAACAATCCGATATGAGGTACGTAAGCGTTATTATACACTTTTCACTTTTCACTTTTCACTTACTTCATTCACTTACTTCTTTCACTGTAACCGTATACGACCGAAGTATTAATTTCATGTACATGTTTCTTACAGTTCTGGATTCACCACGGCAAAAGCGTTGAAAACACCAAAACCATCAGTCGTACGGATCCTGGGACGTGATTACCCACTGACCGCAACAGCGTATAAACGTCTAAGTATTGGAATTCGCATTGGAATGGATTCGTGCCATGTTGAGATTACCATAGCCGACAATAAAGGCAGCGAGTTGAGCTTTTCAATGTCTACGTGGAAGCTCCTGCTACAAAACGAGGCGGACATACTTCAACGAATACGTAGCAACGCAACATCGCCCCAAACTCACATCGTAATTGATCATTTACGACTAGACTTCACGCGTATGCATGATGATCAACTTATTAAAATCACTGATAATCGCACTGTCATATATATGACTGAAGCCACGATGCGTAAACTATTCGCGTACAATCATTGCATTGAACATATGTTCACCTGGCTAACTGAAAATATGTACTCTGTAAGCAGTAAATATGCCACCTTCGTAGAAGTTCTACGTACCGCGTCCGTACCAACGAATTATGTAAAATTAATTTCCGAAAGCGAGCACTTCGAAAAGCATTCATTGATCGATTGTGAATTGTTGGCGTTAGGATTACAATCCATGCTGCGTGATGTAAACCACGTACCACTATAGTACGTGTATATATGTTTAATAATAAATGTACAACTTTCATATCAATACCTGTAAAGTATGATTTATAATATCCTTTCCTACATATTCATATCCATATATTAATTCTTAGAGGCGCGGTCTTAGCGAATGTCAATCGCGTTCCCACGACGCTTGACCATAACACCGGTCTGCTGTAAACCAGATGTCCGTGGGTTTATGTACGAATTCTTTTCGCTTTTCGCCCTTACACGCTCCCACGACGCTTGACTCGTAGACCCTCGAGAAGGGTGCTTGAGACGTCGCCCTGTTCTCGATCGTGAAAATACTCGGAACTCTACCCCGAATAATTATCGCTTAGTTGCTCGCGTGAACGCAACGCCTAATTTATTGCTTCAGGGACATTGCGTTTTCTCGAGGGTACTTCCTTCCTAGAGGCATGGTCTTGGGAAAAGTCAATGCTCAGATATAAACACACGGCATGGCGCGGTGCAATGTTTATTCCATGGGCTATCGCGCCGATTGATTTACAATAATTATCGCTATATGTATGCATCATTGCACTTGCGATGCATCGGTCCCACGATTCAAACATAAACACACGGCACGAAGCGCGTGCACGTAGGCACCAAAAACGCGTTCAATCCTGCTCAGATATAAACACACGGCATGGCGCGGTGCAATGTTTATTCCATGGGCTATCGCGATGATTGATTTACAATAATTATCACTATATATGTTTACATCATTGCACGTGGGCTGCATCGGTCCCACGATTCAAATATAAACACACGGCACGAAGCGCGTGCACGTAGACATAAAAAAACGCGTTCAATCCTGTCGCGCGCCATGATCGCCTTATCTTTTCTCAGAAATCCTGGTTCGCCCTCTTTCTCAGAAATCATCATCATCGAAGACGCGATTTGAATTTCCACGAATCGGTCGCGGTCGCGCCTGCGCACCGATCCCCGCACGCGTACGGAGATTGCGCGGCGGCGACGCGTGCCCAAATATACCTTAAACATCCAACAGGTGACGCCAACACGAAATGTATGAAAAAAAACATGGAAAATTTACCAAGACGGGCCCAAATACCGACGCGGGCCCAAAGTACCTTAAACATCCGCTAGGTGGCGCCAACACGAAGTGTATGAAAAACCTGGAAAATTTACCAAGGCGGGCCCAAATACCGACGCGGACCCAAAGTATCTTAAACATCCGATAGGTGGCGCTAACACGAAGTGTATGAAAAACCTGGAAAATTTACCAAGGCGGGCCCAAATACCGACGCGGGCCCAAAGTACCTTAAACATCCGATAGGTGGCGTCAATACGAAATGCGCGCGACGCCATTTTGAAATTTTGAAAATCCACCCCCACCCCTGTGACGTCAGCCCCCTCGCCCACGAACTCGACCTGCGCGCGCGACGCCATTTTGAAAATTCCCCTCCCCTGTGACGTCATCCCCCTCACCTACGAACTCGATAGACGCCATTTTGAATCCCCCTCCCCTGTGACGTCATCCCCCTCGTCTACGTACTCGGTACCCCCCCCTCCCCGCCTCACCCCCTCCCCCATGTCGCGGAAGAGCGCGGTACCCCCGCCCCGCCTCACCCCCTCGCCCATGTCGCGGAAGAGCGCGGCGGTACCCCCCCGCCTCGCCTCACCCCGTCGCCTCCATTTCAGCCAGAACTCTCATAGCCTACCTACTGCCATCATATAATAGAGAATGGAATATTAGTAGTAGAGTGAACGCCATGGTCCACGATAATGCATCTAATGTATGTATGGCTGTAAGTCTGTTTGATAATGTGCAATACAGCATTTCTTATGCTGCACATAATGTATAATTGAGTGAGAAAGCAGGTTTGGATACAGTTGACAATTTCAAACAAGTGGTAAGAGAAGGCAGTAAGATTGTGCAGTATTTTAACTCTCCGTGGTCACACCTTCTTATAATCCCAAATTGGTCACATGAAGTTCATTACACCCCAGCGTCATGTTTGAATTAACATTTTCGTCTAAGGTCTAAAAATTTAGAAAAATATGAAAGATATCCTGGGGTGCGATACATCCCGTGTGCCCACGGAGGGTTAATCATTCCAATTTATCTACAATTGCTTTAACCAAAAAGCAGGAGCTAGGTTTAAGCTTTAAACTTTAAGGTGGTAGGCCACCTTGGAGGCATGAAAATCAGATGTATGTTTCAGATTTTTTTTTGGGCGAAATTATAATGTAAGTGAAGAAACTGTTTTAAGGGCTCTATTCTACATGCCTTATGGTAGATAAAAAACTTTACCTATTTTTTTTTAACAAAACGGCGTTGTTGGTGTTTTATTCATGTAGAATAAAACCTTTAAAAACCAAAAATTTCTCATACGTACATCTGATTTCCATACCTCCAAGGTGCCCTAACTCCGTAAGTAAACAGAAATTAATTCAAAATTGTCCTACAAGGTGGAATTCCTATTCACTTAACTCAGTAGCTCAGGACGCGCACGCGAGAACAGATGCTTTTCTTGGCCTCTTTCAGATAATCGCCTCGACATTTGTCCTTTGGGTCAAGGGATAACGACGCAGAAACCCTAAACAAGGTGCTGTTAGCTGGTACATCCAAAATCCAATTTCTTCTTTAGGACAGTGACTCACTCGGTCATTTCATCTGTTCTTGCGCACGCATTAAGTTAAGTTCTGAGTTAAGTGGCTATTCCTGTATGTGTGAGCGACTTGTGAATAATAGAAACGCAATTACTATTGCCCGATGAGAAGAAAGGAGACTACCAACAAGCTGAAATGTCACAGGGGCAAGGGGAATCGCCCGCTCGCTCCACCTTATCCCCTCCAAGAAGTCCTTCTTTTCGGTTTTTAGCGGCTGTCCATATCCCCCGATTGTCGCGATTGGTTTCGTTCGTGTTGAAGAGAATAGGTTTACGCGAGTGAACGATTCCCCTTGCTCCTGTGACATTTCAGCTTGTGGGTAGTCTCCTTTCTTCTCATCGGGCAATAGTACAACATTTTGTGTTGCCTTAAACCTTGAAAGGTCAGATTATCATTGGTTAATAATGAGTAATATTATTACTTTGTTAAAACTTTTACAAGTAGCAACTACTGCATTATGCTCCGAAAATACTATAACTATTTCTTTTGTACTGCCTATTATCCATGGCATTGTTAATATTAATAACCATTTGACAGGGAATAATACGGGCAGGGCTGGACTCAGCAATTTAAAAATGTTTTAGTAGCGTCCTTTGTGAATAGATTTAATTTACATTCACATGTTGAAACTATATATCGTTTTACTTCGTTTCTCGATTTAAGAAGCAAACAGATGTCCTTTGAAATCAATTATATGAAAAAGATTACTACAATTTCCACTGGTAATATGATAGAAAACATTCCATAAACGAAACTATAGAAATTGATAATGCTATGCCAAGTGCACTAATGAGATTTTATATTCAAAATTTCACAATCTAACAACGATATCAGTTCCGAACTGCAAATGTATTTTTAAAAGGCACAAATAAACCATAATTTATGTTCATTAGTGGAGAACAACGCGTGGAAGCAAATACCCTAGACTTTCAGAAATGGCTAAGATATTTAAAATGTATACCTACTTGCGACTTCTGTCAGTTCTAAACGAGTATTTTCAACAGCTGGAAATAATGTTAGCACAAAGCGTAGCACCCTACTACCTAAGAATGTTGATTTGTTGGTATTTTTTACATCTCTACACGTTTCTATTTTGATGTAAAAATACTAATAAGTCTTCATTTTCAGGTAGTAAACCTGCACGTTTTGTCGTAACAATATTTCCAGCAGAAGAAAATGTGCGTTCCGAACTGGCAGACGTAGCCGGAATACTTAAATACATTTTTGCCAATTCTGCCAGTCTTTTATGTTTGCCCGCATGAGTCTTCCACCACGGCAATGGGTCTAAATTATGATCTATTTGTGGTTCTAATAAATACATATCAATTTCTGAATCACTATTGTTAGAATTTTGTTTTTTTTTTATATATAAAATCCAAAGCACTTGGAATTGTTTTATCATTATCAGTATTATTTTCATTTATTGACAAATTTTTAATCCTATTCCGAATAGAATATATAATTATATTTTTCATTTCAATGTTTTCAAATGTCAAATCTTTGCTTCTAGGGTCGAGAAAACAAGCAATTTGATGGACACACTCAATATATGAATGTATATCGAATCTACGAGCAAGGGAGGTTCTTAAAATGTTCTTAAATTCCTTAGCTTCTACAGTGTCCATATCAATGTCATTTAAATGATTATTAATTAAGCCATGAATGATTGGCAGAACTAAGGAAATAGTTACCTTAGTTTCGGAACATAATACTTCGGTCGCTAAATTGAATGGTTCTAAAATTTCGATAATTTCACTCAGAACTTCCCAATCAGATAATGCCATATCAAGCTTCAAGGCTACATTTAATTTTGTTAATTTTCTATTACTTAAAACAGCATGAATTGCTTCCCGATTACGTACAAGACGGTCACACATACTGTACGTTGAATTCCACCGGGTTGGGAACGATTGAATTAACTTCAGTTCAGGTAATTTGTGTTGCTTCTGAGCCTCTTGCAATGCAGAAGTCGCCAAATTGGAATGATGAAAATGTTGCACGATTTTACTGCCTTTCTTTATCATATCTGTAAATTTTCCAATTGTATCAAGGGCGTCTTTTATAGCTAATTGTAAAGTATGTGCAGCACAAGAAACGCTGTATTTTAAATTATCTAATAAATTGGCTGATGCATGCATGTTACTTGCATTATCATGCACTACAGCAATTAATTTCTCTGTTATGTTCCACTCTTCCTGCATCGCTATTGTGACAGCTGTGATGTTTTCTGCCGTATGTCTTCCCTCTATATCCTGGGTGCAAAGTGTATAACTTTTCATCTCCCAATCGCCTGTAATGAAATGCACTGTTAATGAAAGATAAGAGTCCTGCTTACGCGACGACCATCAATGGTCACCGATACCGATGACGCGTCCTTAATTTCTTTCTCAATTTTTTCCCTCTTTTCCTTATATGCAAGTCGCTTTAAAATTGTGGTCGGGCAAGGGCATTTATACTGTGGTTCAACCACTTCCATGAATTTTGTAAATCCGGGGCTGTCCGCGAATGAAATTGCCAACATGTTGGTACTTATCATCTGCGCCAGTGTCTGTGTTATATTCTCTTGACGTTTAGCCGAAAATGGTCCTTTTCGAAACACCTTGCTGGGTGTAGGCTCACAATGAGCAACAACGATATCCTCGTTGCTAGTAGCTAGTAGACTCTCGCCTCTCTCACATTCAAGTCTTGGTTCATAAGCTGATCCACCAGGGCACTCTTCAATGTGCTTCGAACGCAAATGTCGTGCACTGGCCGATGTCGAGCCACCATACGATAATTGTACACGACACAAGTCACAAATGACATGACTTTTGTCGTCAGATAACGTAACAAAACTCCATACCCAGCTTTTACGTTGAGCCATGTTCTTTGAGTATAATCTGTAAATGATTGCCAATACTTTTTAACTTAAAAACTAATTACTCTATATAAAATACACAATTAACAAGATACAAACCAGAAATTCGATTACACCACTGCAAATAGTACAAAAGAAATACAATTGGTTTATTATTAAATTTGACAATAATTCCTGTTCACTGACCAACTAAATTAACTTAATTAACTAATATCTATTATATATAGTAACTAATAACACAATTAACGAGAATAATATAAGTTATAAATAAACATACAACAAAACAAACAAAAGGAACAATGTAACTTAATTGGAACTTAGAACACGGAATTGAAATTAAATTTTAATAATGACAAAACTATTTCCAGATATGAGTATGTACTATGTAATATATGCGATTTCGTAGATTTCGATAACACGTCCGTAGACTTTGGTTTGCAGATGCAGAATGGACGCTTTACAAAACCGATTGTATAAAACATGTTTTGTTAATTCCACAATGTCCTTAGATACTAAGAGCCAATTAGAGATTTATTAATATTAATATATAAATTCCCATTCGTCGATACATTTCCTCTCGATAAGTGTTTAACTTCTCGGCACAGAAGAGAGTTCAAATTTTAAGACAATTCTTTTATTAATGAATCTCGGATTGCCTCTTATTAACTTTATCCTTCTATCCACTATCTAACTAAGGACATTTTGTAATTAACAAAATATGTTTTAAACATTTAAACGATCGATTTTGTAAAGCGTTCATTCTGCAGCCGCAAACCAAAGTGTACGGACGTGTTATCGAAATCTACGAAATCGCATACATTACATAGTACATACTCATATCTGGAAATAGTTTTGTTCAAAATTAAAGTTTAATTTTAATTCCGTGTTCCAAGCTTCCAATTAAGTTAAATTGTTTCTTTTGTTTGATTTGTTGTACGTTTATTTATATTATTCTCGTTAATTGTATAGATATTAGTTAATTTAGTTGTTCAGTGAACATGAATTACTGTTACTTTAATAATAACCATTGTACTATTTGCAGTGATGTAATCATATTTCGGATCTGTATCTTGTTAATTGTGTACGTACTGTACATAGAGTAATTAGTTTTTCAGTTAATAAGTATTGACAATTATTTATAGATTAATTTCTTTGATTATGGCTCAATGTAAAATCTGGGTATGGTCCTCCGTATTAACGCTGAACAAACTCCGAAGATAAGAATCATGTGGTTTATGACCTGTGTCAGATTAAACTGTCGTGATTAATCTTTGAGAGGTGATAATAGTGATTGTGTATCCAATAAGGTACAGACAAAACACTCATTTTCGGCGAAACAAGAGGAGGAGATAACTCAGGCATTGGGAAGGGTCGTTGCGGTAAACATGCTGCCTATTTCATTTTGCAATAGTGCGGGTTTTTTTTAAGATTTTATGACCGTGATGGATGCCGATTAACGATGTCCGTGCCCCAAAAGTCTTCTGAAACGTTTGGAAATTCCAAGCTATATGGGGGAATCGAGAGGTAATTGAACAGGAGCTTGCTAAAGCGTCCTCGATGTCTGTGGCCATCGATGAATGGTCATCCCGATCGTAAGATTCCTATTTATCCCCAACGACGCATTTTATAACAGATAATTGGGAGATAAAAAACTTCACATCTTCCTCGCATGATATAGAGGGACGACATACCGCCGAAAATGTCACAGCCGTTATAATAGGAAATGAGAATGCAGGAAGATTGGAACATTACAATATTACAAATAAATTAATTGCTCTAGAACATGACAATGCGGCTAACATGAATGTAACAACCAATTTATTAGAGATTAAAAAATACACAGTGGAAATATATTGGAAATATGTCAATTAATGAAAATAATACAGATAATGATAATACATTTCAACCTGGCAGAATTGGCAAAAATGTATTTAAGTATTCCGATTACATCTGCTAGGTCGGAACACACATTTTGTTCAGCTTGGTTAATACCTGGAAATGTAGATTTATTAGTATTTTTACATCAAAACAGAAATGTGTGGAGGTTAAGTTGTTACTATTGCAGTTGTTGAAATCACACACTATTTCTTGTATAGAATTTATTATTCTACTTACCGTTGCGCACTATACTACGGTGCGGTGCGGAAGTGACCTAGTGCCACCGACACCGACGACTCACCGATCCCTCGCAGCAAAAGACATTTTATCATAATATTCATAATCGTAACGCGCACACAATATTACATTGAATTGCTTGAAGTTTATTCCGTTCATTACTGATGTTAGCCGAAAATGATCGAAAGTCGAAAGGCGATCGGCTGTCAAATCTAAATTCTCAACTATCTCATCACATTTCATTTACTCGGGTATCTCATGGACACCCGGGTAATTTTTGTCTACCCGGGTACACGGGTATCGCACGGGTACCCGGGTAGTCGGGTATCCTACGGGTACCCGAGTAATTTTTTTCTACCCGGGGTCTCACCGGGTACTCGAGTACCCGGGTACCCGGATACCCGGGCAAAAACAATAACTCTAGTTGGGATTACTTGGAAAAGCGCTTCTCCAACAAGCGGTTACTCATCAAGGAGCAACTTGACAAGCTGCTCACGATCTCACCTATCTCAACACGGTCCGCGCCTGCTCTCAACGACTTGGCTGCCACGATCAACGAGGTTAACGAGACGTTGGTTGCTTTAGGTGCAGACAAGGATATGCACAACTGTTTGTTGGTACATGTGCTCACCAATAGCCTCGATAAGGTCACTCGAGAGGCCTGGGAGACATCTCTCGCAAACTCACCTGAATGCCCTCGGTATCAGGATCTTCTGGCCTTTGTGGAGACCAAAGGTGGAGCTGTGGAGCAGATGGAGGCTCCAACGAAGAAGCCATCGGCCCCTTCACCCTCCACAGCTTGCTCATCTCTGCGCAAGGCGACTGCTCACCCTGCGACGCAGGCGAAACAAACGTCTGCTCAGACGTCAACCAAGGCTCCATCATCAACATATCCTTGCGACTTTTGCAGCGAAAATCACTTCATTGTGACATGCCTTCGGTTTCGTGAAAAGTCAATGAGTGATCGTCGCCAATTCATCGTCACCCACAAGTTGTGTAGAAATTGCTGTGGGCGGCACAACACAGAGGTGTGCAAGTCGGCTCACAGGTGCAAGACGTGTGGGGCGAAGCACCACTCGATGTTGCATCCTCCAAAGGCGTCATCTACTCAAAGCTTGTCTCAACCTCCGCCTAGGCCAACGACCGAAGCGAGCTCAGCTCAACCAACCCCTCCAACTAAAGGGAAGGAAACAGAAGATGACGCAGACTTCTGAAGTGTTGGTGCAGTCGTCAACTCACACTCACCCAAATCTCTAAGCTCACGCACAACAGGTCGAACTCACTCATTTCTGTCTCACCCAGCTACTGGTTGCCACGCAACCTCGCTAACGCTCACCCTGTTAGCAACAGCTAACGCACAGCTCATCTCATCGGTGGCCTCGCTGCCAGTCAGGCTACTCATCGACTCAGGCTCAGAGCTCACCTTCATCAAGGAGGAGCTCATCACTCAACTTAACCTTCAAAGAACCCACTCATCCATCTCAATTATTGGAGGCAACAAAACTACTCACACTCGAGGCGTCGTGTCAATCACTCTACGATCAAGCTACGACTCCTCCACGGTCTTCACTCAAGCTCATGTTCTGCGAACTCTCACATCCAGTCTACCATCGGTTGAAGCGCCACGTCAAGAATGGCCACATCTCACAGGGTTAAGGTTAGCTGATCCAGATTTTCTAAAACCCAGGCCCATTGACATAATCATTGGCGCAGACTCATACGGAAAGATCATAAGGCCTAACCTCGTCAGAGGTGACCCCTCAATGCCAATTGCCCAGTTTTCAATCTTCGGGTGGCTCATTCTCGGGCCAGTTAGAACACCTCAGTCTCAAGTCAGCTCGTCGCACACAGCTGCAGTAATGCAGCACAGCGACAAAACAATACAAGATCTATTGGCAAAATTCTGGATTCAAGAAGAGCTCCCGACAGATGCGCCCTCAAAGCTCACCCCTGAAGAACAAGAATGTGAGGATCACTTTCGAGCGACACACACTCGTGATTCAACAGGAAGGTACATCGTACGCATCCCTCTCAAGTCATCGCGAAGTCTATTGGGCAATTCCTACCAGACAGCCCATGCCTGTCTGAAGCGAACACTCAACAAGCTCAACAGAGATACTGAATATCGCAACCTCTACCAAGGGTTCATGAAGGAATATGAGGAACTCCATCATATGGTAAGAGCTCCCTCAATCTCACCTAACACTCATTCTGTTTTCTATCTCCCACATCATGGAGTGCTCAAGCTCGACAGCCAGACTACGAAGTTGAGGGTCGTCTTCAATGGGTCAAGCCCAACTTCAACGGAGCACTCGATCAACGATCTCATGCACACAGGAGCGAATCTGCTACTCAACATTACGGATGTGTTACTGTGGATTCGCCAGCACAAGTACATCTTTGCCACGGACGTGACAAAAATGTACAGACAAATCAAGGTTCACGAAGACGACCAGGACCTCCAGAGGATACTGTGGATTGATGAGGATTCAAAGGAGGTGCCCTACAAACTCACCACGGTCACGTATGGAACCAAGGCTGCGCCGTTCCTCGCTGTCAGAGCACTACTGCAGTTGGTCGAAGACGAAGGACATCGTTTTCCCCTGGCAGTACCATCAATCACTCATGCCAGATACGTCGACGATATATTTGGTGGCGCCGATACAGGTGAGACACTCATCACAATTGCTCAACAATTAAATGACCTGTGCAAGGCGGGGGGTTTTCCACTTGCCAAGTGGCAATCAACCTACCCTCCATTGCTTGAATCAATTTCTCATGAAGTGCGAGCTAGCAACTCGTACATAGCACTTGACGACTGCAATACCAAAATTCTCGGATTACTATGGAATTCCCTCAACGATGACTTCTCATTTTCAACAAAGCCAATCAGCAATTCAAGACTCACAAAACGTCTCATTCTCTCTGAAGTAGCAAAGATATTTGATCCACTTGGTTTCTTAGCTCCAGTCATCATTCGGGCAAAAGCACTTTTGCAGGAATTGTGGCTGCACAAACTCAACTGGGATGACCCACTGCCTTCCCAAGTCACTGCTCACTGGTTCACCATCAGAGAAGATCTAACAAGTCTGGCCAGACTCTCGATACCAAGGTGGTTCAACACCTTCTCCAATTCGACAGTGGAATTACATGGATTCTTTGATGCATCTCAGCTCGCCATGGCAGCGGTAATTTACATTATCGTGACCTCACCGTCCACAGCTAACAAAGTGTCGACACTCGTATGCTCCAAGACCAAGGTAGCACCACTCAAGAAGCTCACAATCCCGAGGCTCGAACTCACTGCAGCTTTAATGCTTGCAAAGCTCTCGAAGTATGTTCAAGCTACTCTTCAGCTCAACATTTCTACAATTCATCTGTGGACGGATTCTCAAATATCATTATCATGGATCAAATCTCATGCATCACGCTGGAAGGATTATGTGCGGAATCGTGTCTCCCAAATTCAAGAGCTCACCCCACACGCACATTGGAGACACGTTCCTGGAACAGCGAATCCAGCTGATTGTGCCTCTCGAGGCTTAACAACACATCAGCTTGAACACCATGAGCTTTGGTGGACGGGACCATCTTGGCTCACTCAACCCAGTGACACATGGCCCTCTCAACCTACATTGAAGGACAGTCCAAGCATGCTGGAAGCTCGTCCTGGAATTTCAAATCTTCTCAACATTCGAAAATTCGAATATCACTGGGACCTCATTTACAAATTTTCATCTCTCAACAAACTCTTTCGTATCACTTCAGTTTGTTTCAGAATTTTATCACGTTTGAGGAGGTCAACGATTTCCTTGCCAATAATCTCACAGTCGCCCGAGGATCTGGAGAGGGCCAGGATCTTCTGGATCAAAGCGACGCAGTCCCTTTATTTCACACACGAAATAAAGGCTCTCAGCTCCGGCACTACGTTGCCAGCCTCTCACACATTCAATCGTCTCACAGCCTTTATCGACCAGGAAGGAGTGATTCGGGTCGGGGGCCGACTCAACAACGCTCACATTGCATATGGAAGTAAGCATCCTGCAATTTTGCCTTGTCACTCACGTCTGTCAGATCTGATTATAGATCAAGCTCATCGACAAACTCTCCATGGAGGAACTCAGCTCACGCTCGCTCAAATCAGACAGACCTACTGGATCATCGGTGGTCGAGCTCCAGTAAAATCTCACATTCTACGGTGTGTCGTGTGTGCTCGGCAAAGGGGGATCCGTGCCCATCAACTGATGGGCCAACTACCTCTTTCACGAGTCACACCCACACGCCCATTCACCAACACTGGACTGGACTATGCTGGTCCCATCACCTTAAGGACGTGGAAAGGGCGAGGCGCCAAGACTCAAAGGGGATGGATCTGTGTGTTCGTCTGTCTAACCACCTCAGCTGTTCATCTCGAGCTAGTCACCGACTACTCCACAGAAGGTTTCATCGCAACGTACAGGCGTTTCATCTCACGGAGAGGAATCCCTCACTCACTCTACTCAGATTGTGGCACCAACTTCATCGGAGCCGATGCCACGCTCAAGAGGATGTTCACTCAGGGCTCTCAAGATCGCCAATCTCTCGCTCAGCTGTTGGTCAACGACAACACTCGGTGGTGTTTCAACCCCCCAGCCGCACCACACATGGGAGGCAAATGGGAGGCTGTGGTGAAGTCCACCAAACACCATCTTCGGCGAACCGTGGGTGAAACAGCACTCACCTACGAAGAGTTCAGTACACTTCTCACTCAGATTGAGGCTATGCTGAATTCACGACCTCTTGAGCCCCTCAGCGACGATCCTGAAGATGTCGCAACGCTCACTCCTGCT
This sequence comes from Andrena hattorfiana, assembly GCA_944738655.2. Classification (NCBI taxonomy): domain Eukaryota; kingdom Metazoa; phylum Arthropoda; class Insecta; order Hymenoptera; family Andrenidae; genus Andrena; species Andrena hattorfiana. The sequence goes on from OX122890.1 coordinate 20,708,423, forward strand.
CACTTCCTCATTGACCACCCGCTCTCAGCTCTACCGGAACCTTCTGTGGAGCACTCATCCATCTCACCATCAGCGCGGTGGCAACTCATGCAACAAAGGACTCAACAATTCTGGACTCAATGGTCAGCCCATTATCTGCAACGGCAGTTATCAATCTCGAAGTGGCATCATCCATCCAACGCCATCAAGGTCGGCTCCCTAGTGCTCATCACCGATGAGCGCTTTCCCCCTAGCAAGTGGCCACTTGCTCGGGTTCTCACTCTTCACCCAGGGAAGGATGGATTGACCAGGTTGGTGACGCTCAAGACCGCCACTACCACCTTAATCAGGCCAATTGCCAAACTGGCCATTTTGAATGTTACAGATTCATCATCAACATCTTCTTCCAGCTGTTGAGGCCGGGAGCATGTTTGAGATTCGAGTAGTACCGATCTCCGCCACACCCCAACTCACCGCAGCACCTCCTGGACTGCGGAACGGCACGACCGATCCACAATCGATCGGCCAATCATACGTCAGCGACAAAACGCTCATCCAATGAAATTTCCCCACGTCGGTCGATCCGCTGGAAATCTGGAGAAGACGGCTAACGGAAATTGATTAGCCATGTTTGCTTTGACTTTCGTTCACGTAGCGTACAAGTGAAGACGCGTTTTTCCTTTTTGGCATCGTATCTCATGTAACTCGTGAATTTCTCACCATAATTGTTCTCTGTAGTGCTCATCAAATTAATTGACTCAACACTCAGCTTTCTCAGGCTCAAACATCGCGTTTTTATCGATTGTGGATCGTGGTCGGTGCGCGGCCGCGTGGTCTTTGTTGCGCGACAAATCTCAACGAGATTACAAATATCAATTGCTGCACAACGTGCTTCCTCTCACCGCTCACGTTTTAATTGTATCGTGTGACTCACTCCGCGAGTGTCTAAATAAAATTATGTGAACTTTTCCTCTGGGAAACCTTTTTTTTCACCGGAAATTTATATGGATCGAAATCACGTATCAAATAATATGCAAAAATAACAGTTTTGAGTTTAGGAATCTCCTCGTTGAAAAGTTATGAGGCGAAAAAGTTGCAAAATTTTGACATATTTTCTAACCTTTATTGTGACAGTTACAGTGACTGTCGCATATGATTTGTTGTAGGAGGTTGGAGGGGTAGGAGTATGTAGTTTCTTTGTTTTTTGAAACGGTTACATTGAGGGATTTCGACAGCTTAAAATACTTAGGGTGTTTCTAAAAAAGAGGGTATAAGGAGAGTACATACATATGTGTTTAGAATTTAGTTTGTATTTTATATACAGGTTGTATGTTCTATTAAGGATTTTCTATGGAGAAATTGTCTTTTTATGTTATATATTTAAATACTACACTCCCTCCCCTCCCCAGTATTTCCGTTGACTTATTCCGAAACAACGCATTCCACTTTCTAATTTGTCCAGGGTATTAGTATTGGTTTGGGCTAGATTAGCGCGGGGGGCGTGCGCCCGATTGCGGGCGCGTAAAGCATGGTAGCTAACCGATGTGAATTTGGACATAACCTAAAATAATTTTTTTCTCAGAAAAAGTAGGAAGAGGGTGCGTTTTAGTATCTGAGGGTCTGTGATTATACTCACCACTGCGACCGTGCCAGGTCCGTGCCATACGTTGTATAGTATTGGTTAAAAAAAAAGTATCCATTCAAATTGAAGCATAATAGTTATTCACATTAGGGGTTAGAATATACGTCAAAATTTCACAGTGCGTTTTGCTTAATAACTTTTCACCGAATAGATTCCTAAACTCAAAATTGTTATTTTTGCATGTTATTTGATACGTGCTTTCGATCCATATAAATTTCCCGTGAGAAAAAAGGTTTCCCGGAGGAAAAGTTTACCCATAAAATTGACTCTGTACATTTCTCATAAACACTGTGCTTTACTTTCTGCGCATAACCTAAAACCGGTATAAACTCACATGGCCAACGGTCAGACGCTCAAACACTTACATACAACTAAATCTAACGTAGAAGTACAAACAAGCGTTACTTTAAATTTACTTACTGTAAATTTAAACGTGTAAAAATCCTTGTTATAACTTCGCCTTCGCTTTATATGACAAGAAAACGTAATGTTACTTAACGCAAAACGTAATGAAGAATTTCGATAGATCGATATACTAAAAAGTACTCTTCGATCGTCAAATGTTTACCTGGTCTCTTGGCCAGTTTCAGCTTCTTGTAGCATATTATTAGAGAAGCATGTGGTCGCAACAAGAAAATGTAAGTAATAAATTCATATATACTCATAGCAGAGTTTTATCGTTTACTCTAGCCCGGTTATCTTTTCTTTATCTTTATCCGTTAGAAATTGTGAAATTGTGTTTTATTATATCTTGGAATTGGGACTTCCGTTTCCGGACGCGTGTGTGGAAGGTGTGTAGAAGTGAGTGGTGTTAGGGGGTGAAGGAAAGTGTGGGGAAGTGGCGAGAAAGAGTGGAGAGTGTGTGTGTGGAAGGTGAGGGGGAGAAGTCTGAAGGGAAAGGGCTATTGGTAAGAGGGCTGGGGGTGAGAATAGGGGAGAAATAAGAGGGATAAGAGAAGGTTTGGAGGTTAGGTGGAAGGTGAGAGAAGTGTGGCGGGAAAGAGAGACATAAGGAAAGTGGAGACATCTGGCGGAGAGGAAAGCAATTAGAAGGGATAGAAGGCGCGAAATTTGAACGGAGAAAGTGAAGGAAGTGGGATGATTAAGGGAAAGGATTGCAGGGCAGGGGTGGCTGAGGGAGGGAGAGAGATGCAAGTCGAGGGAATGGGGGGGGGAGGACGGGAAAGGTGGGGGGAAGGGGAAAGGGAAGGGAAAGAACGAAGAAAGGGTCAGGACGGACAGCACAAGCAGTGTAGGGAGTAGTGTAGGGAGCTTGGACAACTACTGGGGAAAAAAGAGAGAGAGGGAGGAGGAGGAAGGGGCGGTGGGAGAGGGGGAGGGGAGGTTTTAAAAGGAGTGGAAAAACGGCGAGATCGCTCGAAGGGGGGAAGCTGATGGGTGGGAAGCTGGGGGAGGGGGGTGGAGGGGTTAGAAGGGATGATAAGGGAGTTGGTGAGGGGGATAAGTGAGATGAAGGGGGAAATGAGGGAAATGAAGGAAGAATTGAGAGAGGAGAGGGAGGAAAGAAGAAGAGTGGAAGAGGAATGGAGAGGGGAAAGGAGGAAGTGGGAGGAGTGGATGAAGGAGGAGAGGACAAAAAGAGAGGAGTTGGAAGAAAAAGTGGAGTGGCTGGAGGAAAGGGGAAAGAGGATGGAAGAGGTGGTAGAGAAGGTAGGGCAGTGGGAAAAGCAGGGAATGGGAGGGGAAGTAAGGAGGTGATGAATGAAGAGCAAGTGGAGGAGTGGAGGCTTAGGATCAGAAGGATGGAGGTGAAACAAGACAAAAAGGAGAGAGAGGGTAGAAGGAACAACGTGGTGATAAGGGGAATAGGGGTAGAGGGAAGGGGTGTGGAGGAGGAGGTAAAGAAGCTTTGGGGCAGGATGGGGTTGGAGGAGGGAGGAATTAAGGAGGTGGACAGGATAGGGAGAGCAAGAGGGGATGGCTTCGGGATGGTATTGGTGAAGCTCGCGGGAAGGGAGGAGAAGAGGAGGGTGATGGAGGCAAGAAAGAATATGAAGGGTGGAAGGGAGAGGATTGATGATCTAACGGAGGAGGAGAGGAGGGGAAAGTGGAAAATAGAAAGAGAGGCTCAGAGTGACAGGGAGAAGGGGAAGGTGGTGCAAATAGGATATATGAAAATGTGGGTGAATGGTAAGATGAGAAAATGGGATGAGGTGGGGGAGAAATGGATAGAGGAGCAGGGAAACGGAGGGGGGCGAGAGGGAGGAGGGGAGATTAGAGGGGGGAGACGGAGATGGAAAATGTAGGGTGGCTTTCTGGAATGTGGCGGGACTAAGAAATAAGGATTGGGAGTTTTGGAAAGGATTGGAGGAATGGGAGGTGGTAGTGTTATGTGAAACGTGGGTGGAGGAACGGGATTGGGAATACGTAAGGAGTAGACTATCAAAGGGATACGTGTGGTGGAAGCAGTGGGCGAAGAGAGAAAATAAAAAAGGGAGGGCGATGGGGGGATGGTGATGCGGGTAAGAAAGGAGGTGGAAACTAGGGAACAGGAAGGAGGGGAGAATGAAGGGATAATGGTGAAAAAGGTGTTGTTGGGGGGGGGGAATGGTGGAGGGTGGTAGGAGTCTATGTTAATGGAGATTTGCAGAGGAAACTGGAGGAATTGGAAGAGTGGGTGGAGGGGAGGGAGGAGGGAGTTAGGGTGGTAATAGGGGGGGACTTTAACGCGAGGACAGGAAGGGAAGGGGGACGGAGCTGGGGGGGGGGGGGAGAAGAGGATGGGGAGGAAAGTAGAGGGGAAAGCAGGAGATCGAAAGATAGTGAGTTAAATGGGGAGGGCAGGAGACTGTGTAGATTCTTGGAGGAGGGGGGGTGGGGAATTTTGAACGAAAACGTAGAGGGGGATGAGGATGGAGAGTGGACGTACACGGGAGGGAGAGGGAACTCAGTTATAGATTATATACTAGGGAATGAGAACACAAGGGAGGGGGTGGAAAGGATGGAAGTGGGTGATAGGGTTGAATCGGACCATCACCCGGTGGTGGTGTGGCTGAGGGGGAAGGGGGGGGGGGGAGAGGGAGAAAAAAGGTGTGGGTAGGAGGTTGGGGAGGGGAGTCTGGACAGAGGAAGGGAGGGAGAAGTTTGTAAAGTGGTTCGGAAAGAGGGGATAGAGGAATACAAGAGGAATGGAGAGAGCTAAGAGATAGGATAACGGGAGCTCTGGAGAAGGGGAGGAAGGGAGGGGAGAGGGCAGGAAAGGGGGGGGGGTGGGACGGGGAGTGTCGGGAGAAAAAAAGATTGGTAAGGAGAGAGCTGAGAAGATGGAGAAAGGAGGGAGGAGAGGGGTTAGAGTATAGAGAGAAAAAAGAGAATATGGGAGAATGTGTGAGGAGAAGAGGAGGAGGGAGGTGGAGAGGTGGGAAAAAGAGGTGGAGGGGATCAGGACGGAAGAGCAGGTTTGGAAAGTGGTAAATAGGGAAAGGAGAAAGAGGAGGAGAGTGGAGGAAGGAATAAGAATGGAGGAGTGGGAAGAGTATTTCAAGGGGTTATTAGGAGGGGTAGAGTGGAGGGTGAGGAAAGGGGGTGAGAGAAAGGGAGGGGAGGATGAAGAGGAGGATTTAAGGATTGAGGAGGTGAGGAGGGTGGTAAGGAGTTTGAAGGAAGGTAAGGCGGGAGGGGGGGACGGCATACCCAACGAGGTTTGGAAGTACGGGGGGAAAGAGGTAGAGGAATGGCTGTGGGATATATGCAGAAGGGTGTGGAGGGGGGAAGGGTGGGTTGAAGAGTGGAGGGAAGGAGTGGTAGTGCCGGTGTTGAAGAAAGGGAGTGGCAAAAACGTGGGGGACTATCGGGGCATTACGTTGACGCAGACGGCGTATAAAATTTATGCGTCGGTGCTGGCGGAGAGACTGAGGGAGGAGGTGGAGGGAAAAGGGTTACTACCACCGAGTCAGGCCGGCTTCAGGAAGGGAAGGGGGACAATTGATAATATATATGCGTTGAACTACTTGATAAACAGGCAGGTCAACAGGAAGGGGAAGAAAATGATAATTTTCTTTATAGACCTGAAGGCGGCCTTTGACTCGGTGGATAGGGAGGTACTCGTAAAGGAGATGAGGAAGAGAGGGGTGAGGGAGGGGTTGGTAGAAAGGTGTGAGGTGTTGAAGGAAACAGTATGTAGGGTGAGAGTAGGGGAGGAGGAAGGGAAGGTGTTCTGGACGGCTAGAGGAGTGAGGCAGGGATGCCCGCTTAGTCCGAGTATGTTCACCCTGATGTTAGCGGACTTAGACGAAGATCTGGAAAAAGGAGGATGGGGTGGGGTGAGATTGGGGGGAAGAAGGTGTGGGCGTGGTACCCTGGCGTATGCGGACGATATCGCGGTGATGGCGGAGGATGAGGAAGGGATGAAGGGGATGTTGGGAAAGTTGGAAAAGTATATGGATGGGAAGGGGTTACAGTTGAATGTGGAGAAATCGAAAGTGATGAGGTGCAGGAGGGGTGGAGGTAGATGGAAAAAGGTGGGTTGGAGGTGGATGGGAAAGGAGCTGGCGGAGGTGAGAGAATTTAAATATCTGTGGTATACTTTGATGGGAAATGCAGGGCAAGAGGCTCATATAAGAGAAAGAGTGAGGAAAGCAGCGGCTGTGATGGGGCAAGTGTGGGGGATTGGTAAGAGGAGATTTGGAAAGGATTGGGGAAAAAGGGTGTGGTTGTTTGATAGGTTGGTGTGGGCAACGATAAGTTATGTGGTGGAAATTTGGGGCTGGAAAAGTAGGGAGAGGATGGAGGGGTTACAGGACAGGTTTTTAAGATGGGTTTTGGGGGTTGAATGGTGTACGCCGGGGTATTTGGTTAGGGAAGAGTTGCAGCGGGAGATGTTGAAGGGAAGGGCGGGGATGAGGGCGTGGGAGTATGAGAGGAAGCTGGAGGAGGGGCAAGGGGGGGGAGGTGGCAAGGATGTACTGGGAGGAGATTAAGGGGCGGGCAAGGAGAGGGGCGTCCTGGGAGGATGGGAAGAGGAGAGGAAGGGGTTTTATGAGGAGAGGGGATGGACAGTGGACGGAGTGGAAAGGATGAGAGGTGGGGGAGAAATGAGGGGGGAGAGCTGGTAAGTGTGGAGAAGAGGTTGCAGGAGGGGGATAGGTGGGAAAGGATTAGGGAAGCGAGGTATAATAGATGGTATGGGGCGGTAAAGGGGGTGGGAGTTCCGCGATACTTAAAGAAGGGGTGGGGGGAGAGCAGATGGAGGAGGGTGGCTAGGTTCAGGTTGGGGAGTGAGATGAGGGGGGGGGAGATATTGGGAGGATGAGGAGAAAAGGAGATGTAGAGTTTGCGGGTGGGGGGGAGGAAACATGGGAACATGTATGGGAGGAATGTACGGGGTGGGGAGAGGGAAGGGGTTGGCAGGAGATGATGGGGAAAGTGTTGGGGGATGATGGAGAGGGGGAAAGGTGGATGAGGAGGGTGGAAGAGTGGAGGGGGATGGAAGATGGAGGAATGAATGGGTAAGGAATGAGAGTGAGAGGATGCGTGCGGAAGCGGGGGTCCGGAGGGGGGAAGGAGGAGCGGGAGGAGAGGGCGCGGCGGTGGCGAGCGAGCGAGCGGGCGGATAGATGTAAGGATTAGATGTAAGGAGTAGTTTTTAAGGAATAGAATTAAGGCTGCGAGGAAATTATGAATTGTAATCCCCAAGGGGGCACAATAAAGTGTATATAATATAATATCTTGGAATTCAAATGATTTTTTTAACATCTTGGGACTTGTAATCTGGATTACAAGCGAAGTATGATAGAAGACAGTCATACATGTTGCGCAAAAATACGTATTGTTCAATTGCAAATGGCAAATTGGAAAGTCGGAAATATAAAAAGTTGAAAGTTGAAATAGGGTATGATGCAAAATTATAAAAATTAGTTTAAGAGCCTTTTTATTATTCAATCGTACATACAAAAAACTGCAAAGTATTTATTATTATAACTTTATTTTGTGAACAATTCACACTTATAACTAGTAATACAGCAAGAAGATATTCGACACGTTGAAGCATATTCTAACTTGCAATGCCAACGATTAGAAATATCAAACATATCTTAGTTGAACGTAAACGAACATGTAAAGTATAACATTATGAAAGTCTTTGATAGGCAGTTTGCCTACGTTAAGTATCAGTGGACATAGACCGTAACTGTATATAACAATTAATACAATAAGAAGATATTGCATACTTAAAATTCGAAACGTTGAAGCATATTCTAACTTATAACGCCAACGATTAGAAATATCAAAGACATCTGAGTTAATACATGCTTATATGTATCCAATATCTTCTTGTTGCGCCCACTGATAGTTAACATAGGCAAACTGCCTGTCAAAGACTTTCATAAAGTTGTAGTTTATTACATGTTCGTTTACGTTCAACTCAGATATGTTTGATATTTCTAATCGTTGGCGTTATAAGTTAAAATACAATATATGCTTAAACGTGTCCAACATCTTCTTATTTTTTACTATACTACTAGTTACAAGTGCGAATCGTTCACAAAACAAAATAAAGTTATAATAAGTTACAGTTTTTTGTATGACTAAGTAATTGAAAGACTCGTGAAGTAATGAGAAGAAACATATTTTGTAATGTAGGTAATATAATTTTTAATTTCGCATCATACACTATTTAATTTTTAAAATTTTTACATTTCCTAATTTCCAATGTACGATTGATCAATACGTATCCTTGCGCTACATGTATATGACTTTCTTCTATCATACCTCGCTTTTATGAACTCTTGAACTTTTTGGCTAATTAATTGTTTATTAATTTTTGCAGAAAGAAGATACCGACAAACTACTAGCGGGTAAATAATAAAAAATTTCATATTATTATACATATATTCAAAATTTTTTCCACTCATGTGATAATGAAATTAATTTAAAAATAGGCGTGAATTTCGAGAGTCTCAATATGTCAGAATCGTCCCAGCCGGCGACGTCCAAGCCAGCGACGTCCCCGCCGCTGCCGATGTCTCCGCTCTCCCCACCTACAGAGGGGCCGGCCACGGCTGATGGTAAATATATACACATTTTAAGGAGTTATATGCTTTTAGAATGCTTGAAAATAGGTCTAAATTTACATAAAAAATATTTGACTAATAAATTTCTTTTTTACTAATTACAGAACCACGCGTTGCGCGCCACCAACGCAGCGGCTGGAAGGTGAGGGCCCGGCAGGAGGAGTGGGCATTTATAAATGCTCTAAAAGAGCAGGCCACCTCCCTCCGAGCCTGGGCCATGAATAAATATAATCGTGGCCATGGCCGTGGCCGGGGTCGGGGTCGTCGGGGCGGTGGTGGCCGTCATTAAAAAAAAATATAAATAATATTTTTAATATTAAATAATAATATTATAAACAAAATATTTAAATAAATATATATGCAATAATATATACACAGTGTCTATTTTGATTGATTTTATTTTTTTTTATACATACACATGTTAATTAAGACAATAATTCGGTCTCCTAATTAATGTAAAAACTCGTGACATTTCAAATTCGGACAACTTACTTTATTTGACACTTAGCACTTGGTTATAATATTTCTGTCTATGTAGCTGTCAGATTACGACAATTTGTTACGCGATTGGCTGAAACCCGCATCCAATGAACGACGTGCTTGAGAGACATTTCCTCACCCTTTCATACTCCCCTCTTGCCCAGAAGTGTAGGACGATGACGATGACGGTCTTAATTTTACGAACATGAAATTCGGCAAATTGCAACTTTACATCGAAATATCTCAGATCATAAGGCCCGTAGGAACAAAACGAAGACACTTTTCTTATTTAAATTAAACCCAAGCTATCCATTAAGACCATTCAAAATCTAATCGGATCAGCCGTTATTGAGATTCGAAAATCTCAGGGCTCTTGATAGCGAGTTGTGGCGTAATAGATACACTCCGTGTCTCGCGCTGCGCATATATCTATATATACTTAATAATAATAAAAAAAAATAATCTTCTATTTAGGTTTGATTTGATCGTATTATTTTATATATTATTAGGACTTAAGTATGCGTAGTTGCGATTCGTCTGCATCGTTAACTGAAATAAGCCACGTTTACTAATTATTTATATGTCAAAATAATAATTGAATGAATAATTGCGTATGCAAAACTATACCTGCAAATTGGTGCGTTCATAGTCCGACGTAGATCACACTGCGTCATCTTCTGCTTTGATTATCTGTAAATATATAAAGCCACATTTTAATTATATACAACTTAACGTAGAACTTATTATTTATAGAAATAGAGTGGCCTTTTGCTATAGTGACTGTAGAGACTACATAATATATCAGGAAATGTTGCAGGAAATTTAAATGCTAATGGTAATAATTCAGCGAAAATGAACGAGGAGATTCAATATTTTTAACGCACAATTTATTGGTGTTGGAATAAAATTAATTTAGTATGTTTATTAGTGAATTGAAATAATGGCAATCTAAAAAATTAATGAATTAATGAATAGCGTGGCAACTACTGTGGATTTTATTAATTAAAGTATTACGAATGTCTATCACAAAAGATTGAAAAGCATCATGGGAGATGTGTTTTCAGCGTACTTTCTTCACTAATGTGACTTGCTTTACATTGCAAGCAGTCCACCATAATCTATTTTCTTAATAATTCTTAATGCTATGTCTTTAGACAAAGTTTGTCGATTTACCTTATTTGGGAAATTTTCAAAATTGTGAGAAAGAAGATGCTTCATTTCTATTCAAGCCTGTGCACCCCCTTCATTTCTATCCAAGCCTCTGCGCCCCCTTCATTTTTATCCAAGCCTCTGCGTCCCTTTCATTTTTATCCAAGCCTCTCCGTCCCCTTCATTTCTATAAGCTTTACATAAAGACTGTAAATTAAAAAAAAATAGTTTTCTGCTATAAAAATAAATATCTGACAATTTAAATGCAATTTGTTACAATACATTACTTTGTACATATGGTACAAATTTTCAGAAACTTATGCAAAAGAAGATGCTTCTCTGTCGAATTGAACCTTCTCCGGACAACTTGCAAGCCTGCAACTCCAGGTCTGTGAAGTTAGCACCCCCAAATGTGATTTTTTAAAAAAAACTCGATGGCATTTGTTTGTCCATCGTTTGTCCACGTTTGTCCAAAAAAATTTTCGTTTGTCCAGCCTTCAAAAAAAAGTTATGGACAAAAAAAAATTTTTCACCAGCACCCCCATGAAATCTTTTTAATGATTTGTCAGTGGGGAATGATTGTCCAGCGTTTGCCCACGTTTGTCCACCCAAAATATTCATTTGTCCACCCTTCAGAATCAAATTATTAATAAAAATTGCGAAAAGAAGGGCACGGCCGAAACGATCACGTTTAAGTTCGATTTTTTTTAGCTTAGATGTAGAAGACGTTTGTCCACCCAAAGATTTCGTTTGTCCACCCTGCAGAATCGAATTCTTAATAAAAATAGCGAAGATGTACGATACGGCTGAACCGACCAAGTTAAAGTTCGATTTTTTTCGAATAAATTATCAAAATCGGTGGTTCGGCGATATATTTCGTTAGCTTAGATGTAGAAGACGTTTGTCCACCCAAAGATTTCGTTTGTCCACTCTGCAGAATCGAATTATTAATAAAAATAGCCAAGATGTACGATACGGTTGTAACGACCAAGTTAAAGTTCCATTTTTTTCGAACAAATTATCAAAATCGGTGGTTCGGCGATATATTTCGTTAGCTTAGATGTAGAAGACGTTTGTCCAGCCAAAGATTTCGTTTGTCCACTCTGTAGAATCGAATTATTAATAAAAATAGCCAAGATGTACGATACGGTTGTAACGACCAAGTTAAAGTTCGATTTTTTTCGAATAAATTATGAAAATCGGTGGTTCGGCGGTATATTTCGTTAGCTTAGATGTAGAAGACGTTTGTCCACCCAAAGATTTCGTTTGTCCACCCTGCAGAAGCGAATTATTAATAAAAATAGCCAAGATGTACGATACGGCTGAACCGACCAAGTTAAAGTTCGATTTTTTTCGAATAAATTATCAAAATCGGAGGTACGACGATATATTTCGTTAATTTAGATGTAGAAGACGTTTGTCCACCCAAAGATTTCGTTTGTCCATCCTGCAGAATCGAATTATTATTAAAAATTGCAAAAAGAAGGACACCGCCGAAACGATCAGGTTAAAGTTCGATATTTTTCGAATAAATTATCAAAATCGTTCGTCCAACGATGGTTTTCGTTAGTTTAGATGTAGAAGACGTTTGTCCATCCAAAGATTTCGTTTGTCCAATCTGCAGAATCGAATTATTAATAAAAATAGCCAAGATGTACGATACGGCTGAACCGACCAAGTTAAAGTTCGATTTTTTTCCAATAAATTATCAAAATCGTTCGTCCAACGATGGTTTTCGTTAGTTTAGATGTAGAAGACGTTTGTCCACCCAAAGATTTCATTTGTCCACCCTGCAGAAGCGAATTATTAATAAAAATAGCCACAATGTACGATACGGCTGAACCGACCAAGTTAAAGTTCAATTTTTTTCGAATAAATGATCAAAATCTGTGGTTAGACGATATATTTCGTTAGCTTAGATGTAGCAGACGTTTGTCCACCCAAAGATTTCGTTTGTCCATCCTGCAGAATCGAATTATTATTAAAAATTGCGAAAAGAAGGACACCGTCGAAACGATCAGGTTAACGTACGATATTTTTCGAATAAATTATCAAAATCGTTCGTCAAACTATGGTTTTCGTTAGTTTAGATGTAGAAGACGTTTGTTCCCCCAAAGATTTCGTTTGTCCACCCTGCAGAATCGAATTATTAATAAAAATAGCCAAGATGTACGATACGGCTGAACCGACCAAGTTAAAGTTCGATTTTTTTCCAATAAATTATCAAAATCGTTCGTCCAACGATGGTTTTCGTTAGTTTAGATGTAGAAGACGTTTGTCCACCCAAAGATTTCATTTGTCCACCCTGCAGAAGCGAATTATTAATAAAAATAGCCAAGATGTACGATACGGCTGAACCGACCAAGTGAAACTTCGATTTTTTTCAAATAAATTATCAAAATCGGTAGTTCGGCGATATATTTCGTTAGCTTAGATGTAGAAGACGTTTGTCCACCAAAAGATTTCGTTTGTCCTCCCTGCAGAATCGAATTATTAATAAAAATAGCCAAGATGTACGATACGGCTGAACCGACCAAGTTAAAGTTCGATTTTTTTCGAATAAATTATCAAAATCGGAGGTTCGACGATATATTTCGTTAATTTAGATGTAGAAGACGTTTGTCCACCCAAAGATTTCGTTTGTCCACCCTGCAGAATCGAATTATTAATAAAAATAGCCAAGATGTACGATACGGTTGTAACGACCAAGTTAAAGTTCGATTTTTTTAGAATAAATTATGAAAATCGGTGTTTAGGCGAAATATTTCGTTAGCTTATGTGTAGAAGACGTTTGTCCACCCAAAGATTTCGTTTGTCAACCCTGCAGAAGGGAATTATTAATAAAAATAGCCAAGATGTACGATACGGCTGAACCGACCAAGTGAAAGTTCGATTTTTTTCGAATAAATTATCAAAATCGGTGGTTCGACGATATATTTCGTTAGCTTAGATGTAGGAGACGCTTGTCCACCCAAAGATTTCGTTTGCCGACCCTGCAGAATCGAATTATTAATAAAAATAGCCAAGATGTACGATACGGCTGAACCGACCAAGTTAAAGTTCGATTTTTTTCGAATAAATTATCAAAATCGTTCGTCCAACGATGGTTTTCGTTAGTTTAGATGCAGAAGACGTTTGTCCACCCAAAGATTTCGTTTGTCCACCCTGCAGAAGCGAATTATTAATAAAAATAGCCAAGATGTACGATACGGCTGAACCGTCCAAGTTTAAGTTCGATTTTTTTCGAATAAATTATCAAAATCGGTGGTTCGGTGATATATTTCGTTAGCTTAGATGTAGAAGACGTTTGTCCACCCAAAGATTTCGTTTGTCCACCCTGCAGAAGCGAATTATTAATAAAAATAGCCAAGATGTACGATACGGCTGAACCGACCAAGTGAAACTTCGATTTTTTTCAAATAAATTATCAAAATCGGTAGTTCGGCGATATATTTCGTTAGCTTAGATGTAGAAGACGTTTGTCCACCAAAAGATTTCGTTTGTCCTCCCTGCAGAATCGAATTATTAATAAAAATAGCCAAGATGTACGATACGGCTGAACCGACCAAGTTAAAGTTCGATTTTTTTCGAATAAATTATCAAAATCGGAGGTTCGACGATATATTTCGTTAATTTAGATGTAGAAGACGTTTGTCCACCCAAAGATTTCGTTTGTCCACCCTGCAGAATCGAATTATTAATAAAAATAGCCAAGATGTACGATACGGTTGTAACGACCAAGTTAAAGTTCGATTTTTTTAGAATAAATTATGAAAATCGGTGTTTAGGCGAAATATTTCGTTAGCTTAGGTGTAGAAGACGTTTGTCCACCCAAAGATTTCGTTTGTCAACCCTGTAGAAGGGAATTATTAATAAAAATAGCCAAGATGTACGATACGGCTGAACCGACCAAGTGAAAGTTCGATTTTTTTCGAATAAATTATCAAAATCGGTGGTTCGACGATATATTTCGTTAGCTTAGATGTAGGAGACGCTTGTCCACCCAAAGATTTCGTTTGCCGACCCTGCAGAATCGAATTATTAATAAAAATAGCCAAGATGTACGATACGGCTGAACCGACCAAGTTAAAGTTCGATTTTTTTCGTATAAATTATCAAAATCGTTCGTCCAACGATGTTTTTCGTTAGTTTAGATGCAGAAGACGTTTGTCCACCCAAAGATTTCGTTTGTCCACCCTGCAGAAGCGAATTATTAATAAAAATAGCCAAGATGTACGATACGGCTGAACCGTCCAAGTTTAAGTTCGATTTTTTTCGAATAAATTATCAAAATCGGTGGTTCGGTGATATATTTCGTTAGCTTAGATGTAGAAGACGTTTGTCCACCCAAAGATTTCGTTTGTCCACCCTGCAGAAGCGAATTATTAATAAAAATAGCCAAGATGTACGATACGGCTGAACCGACCAAGTTAAAGTTCAATTTTTTTCCAATAAATTATCAAAATCGTTCGTCTAGCGATGGTTTTCGTTAGTTTAGATGTAGAAGACGTTTGTCCACTCAAATATTTCGTTTGTCCACCCTATAGAAGCGAATTATTAATAAAAATAGCCAAGATGTACGATACGGCTGAACCGACCAAATTAAAGTTCGATTTTTTTCGAATAAATTATCAAAGTCGGTGGTTCGACGATATATTTCGTTAGTTTAGATGTAGCAGACGTTTGTCCACCCAAAGATTTCGTTTGTCCATCCTGCAGAATCGAATTATTATTAAAAATTGCGAAAAGAAGGACACCGCCGAAACGATCAGGTTAACGTTCGATATTTTTCGAATAAATTATCAAAATCGTTCGTCCAACGATGGTTTTCGTTAGTTTAGATGTAGAAGACGTTTGTCCACCCAAAGATTTCATTTGTCCACCCTGCAGAAGCGAATTATTAATAAAAATAGGCAAGATCTACGATACGGCTGAACCGACCAAGTTAAAGTTCGATTTTTCGAATAAATTATCAAAATCGGTGGTTCGGGGATATATTTCGTTAGCTTAGATGTAGAACACGTTTGTCCACCTAAAAATTTCGTTTGTCCACCCTGCAGAATCGAATTATTGATAAAAATAGCCAAGATGTACGATACGGTTGTAACGACCAAGTTAAAGTTCGATTTTTTTCGAATAAATTATGAAAATCGGTGGTTCGGCGATATATTTCGTTAGCTTAGGTGTAGAAGACGTTTGTCCACCCGAAGATTTCGTTTGTCCACGCTGCAGAATCGAATTATTAATAAAAATAGCCAAGATGTACGATACGGTTGAACCGACCAAGTTAAAGTTCGATTTTTTTCGAATAAATTATGAAAATCGGTGGTTCGGCGATATATTTCGTTAGCTTAGATGTAGAAGACGTTTGTCCACCCAAAGATTTCGTTCGTCCACACTGCAGAATCGAATTATTAATAAAAATAGCCAAGATGTACGATACGGCTGAACCGACCAAGTTAAAGTTCGATTTTTTTCGAATAAATTATCAAAATCGTTCGTCTAGCGATGGTTTTCGTTAGTTTAGATGTAGAAGACGTTTGTCCACTCAAATATTTCGTTTGTCCACCCTGCAGAAGCGAATTATTAATAAAAATAGCCAAGATGTACGATACGGCTGAACCGACCAAATTAAAGTTCGATTTTTTTCGAATAAATTATCAAAGTCGGTGGTTCGACGATATATTTCGTTAGCTTAGATGTAGCAGACGTTTGTCCAACCAAAGATTTCGTTTGTCCATCCTGCAGAATCGAATTATTATTAAAAATTGCGAAAAGAAGGACACCGCCGAAACGATCAGGTTAACGTTCGATATTTTTCGAATAAATTATCAAAATCGTTCGTCCAACGATGGTTTTCGTTAGTTTAGATGTAGAAGACGTTTGTCCACCCAAAGATTTCGTTTGTCCACCCTGCAGAATCGAATTATTAATAAAAATAGCCAAGATGTACGATACGGCTGAACCGACCAAGTTAAAGTTCAATTTTTTTCCAATAAATTATCAAAATCGTTCGTCTAGCGATGGTTTTCGTTAGTTTAGATGTAGAAGACGTTTGTCCACCCAAAGATTTCGTTTGTCCATCCTGCAGAATCGAATTATTATTAAAAATTGCGAAAAGAAGGACACCGCCGAAACAATCAGGTTAACGTTCGATATTTTTCGAATAAATTATCAAAATCGTTCGTCCAACGATGGTTTTCGTTAGTTTAGATGTAGAAGACGTTTGTCCACCCAAAGATTTCATTTGTCCACCCTGCAGAAGCGAATTATTAATAAAAATAGGCAAGATCTACGATACGGCTGAAACGACCAAGTTAAAGTTCGATTTTTCGAATAAATTATCAAAATCGGTGGTTCGGGGATATATTTCGTTAGCTTAGATGTAGAAGACGTTTGTCCACCTAAAAATTTCGTTTGTCCACCCTGCAGAATCGAATTATTGATAAAAATAGCCAAGATGTACGATACGGTTGTAACGACCAAGTTAAAGTTCGATTTTTTTCGAATAAATTATGAAAATCGGTGGTTCGGCGATATATTTCGTTAGCTTAGGTGTAGAAGACGTTTGTCCACCCGAAGATTTCGTTTGTCCACGCTGCAGAATCGAATTATTAATAAAAATAGCCAAGATGTACGATACGGTTGAACCGACCAAGTTAAAGTTCGATTTTTTTCGAATAAATTATGAAAATCGGTGGTTCGGCGATATATTTCGTTAGCTTAGATGTAGAAGACGTTTGTCCACCCAAAGATTTCGTTCGTCCACACTGCAGAATCGAATTATTAATAAAAATAGCCAAGATGTACGATACGGCTGAACCGACCAAGTTAAAGTTCGATTTTTTTCGAATAAATTATCAAAATCGTTCGTCTAGCGATGGTTTTCGTTAGTTTAGATGTAGAAGACGTTTGTCCACTCAAATATTTCGTTTGTCCACCCTGCAGAAGCGAATTATTAATAAAAATAGCCAAGATCTACGATACGGCTGAACCGACCAAGTTAAAGTTCGATTTTTTTCGAATAAATTATCAAAATCGTTCGTCCAACGATGGTTTTCGTTAGTTTAGATGTAGAAGACGTTTGTCCACCCAAAGATTTCGTTTGTCCACCCTGCAGAAGCGGATTATTAGTGAAAATAGCCAAGATGTACGATACGACTGAACCGACCAAGTACATTTTGAAAATCAGGAAACTGTTGAATGATTGTAAAGAAAAAGTGGAAGTTTCCTTAACGCGCGCAGCAGAATGTTTAGAAATTGATGACAGAATTAATGCTTTGTGTGGACAATCTGGACATACATCTTTTTCAGAATCATATTATGCGGTAAGTTCGTACCATACTTTCACCGGTTCTGAATCAATCATACTGAATTCGGAAGGGAAAGCTATAAACGTTCTACCTGTATTGCAATCGAAGAAGAAGACAGAAGCGTGGCATTGTAGTTATCTTTGTAAAACAAAAGATGTTGAAATTCTGAATAATTTACAGGATTTCTTCAAACGATTGTTAGAATGCTCATTAAAAAAGGTACATAAGTTGAACAACCATATCAGTAGCTGTTCTAATAAAGTGCATGCTGAAAAAGTTGGTCATTCTCATAGTTGTTACATAAACCCTAAAGTATGTAAGTCCAATTTTTTAGCCATTGAGATTTTGGCACCACACTTTCCGGATTTACGAAATTTGAAGAGACTGATATACAGAATAGCGAGCATTTATAATGATCTACATAATTTAGACAAAGCATTAAACGGTAGTGACCTTGAAACACTGGGACGAATAACACTGCAAGCTCGGAAAGAAGCTGAAGCGTTACAAAAAAATAATACTGACATAAGCTTGAACGAAGGAGAGATTACATCACGATATTATTTAGCACTTAAAGCTTTCACAAAGCGGTCTATGGACACAGCGCGCATTCCGTGCGTTTCCTGCGAGAAACTCTGTTTTCAAAGAGAGGTTCTTAAGCTTAATATTTCTAAGAGAACATATTAGGGAAATGTAATGCAAACTTTGTTAAATCATATTGGATACAAAGTTGGTGACATGCATTTTATTTGTCGATATTGTCACGATAAAATTCGCAAAGATTCCATACTACCAAAATGTATTCTAAATAAGCTTGATGTACGTTCAGTTCCAGAAATAGCAGTGTTGAACGATTATGAACGAATTCTCATTCAAAGAGCTAAACCGTTTCAAACGATTGTGAGAATGGATACAGTAATGCGTAAAAAAAATATGCCTCATAAACATATATTTCCAAAAGTAAAGGGGAGAACATTTCACCTTCCTTTTCCGTTACAAGACAATTTTAAAAAAATCTGTCCTTTGACTGAACCTTTAAATCAAAATCACGAATTATACATATTGGTGCGGGGCGTTCCAACAAAATCTAAAATAGTTTGGGAAAAGTTAGTTGACTTGAAGAAAGTATGGAATGCCTTAGTATGGTTGAAAGCCAATAATTCTCTATACTCACAAATTGTTTTACCACAATCGCACGATTTATTGCTGAATGCCAAATTACCAGATACAGAATTTCAAGAAGAAGTTGTTGCCAATGATAATAATAACGAATCTATCGAGGACGTTGAAGGTGAAACACTTAATATCGATGAAAACAACAAACGTGCAATATTGACGCAAATCTCACAATCTGATTCATATTATGATCAGTTTACGATTTATCCAATGTATGACAAAAGGGTTAATAAATCTGCTACCGTACTCTATCAAATGCTTAAAGTTCATGACATTCCGTTGGGCCATCGTGCTGAACACTTAGATGTGAAATGTTTCCCAGATTTATATCCTTATGGGGTGAACGGACAGCACGAAGAAAGATTGGTTCGTTTGACTGATCATGAATTCATTAAGTCCAAACTGATGTCCAAACAGACAGATTTAATAGAATATCTTCGTGAAGTAAACGGCCCATCGGTGGCTAAGATGTCCCCGAACGAACTCATTGCTTCTGATCCCGTTTCATCTGCTCGATTTATAGATAATAAATTCCACGCTATGCTGGATTTCATTTGTTCGCCCGACAAACCGATTGGGAAGGTCACTCATTACTTTTGGCGCAGAGAATATCAAAGCAGGGGATCACAACATTTTCATCTTTTAATTTGGATTGAAGATGCCCCTGTAATCGATAAATCTTCGAAGGAAGATGTAGCACGATTCATTATGAATTACATCACTTGAATTATATAGTCGTGTAATTGCACATCAAATGCATAAATGCAACAGTTACTGTCTACGCAACAAAAAAAACTAAAAACTCCTTCCGTAAAGTATGTAGATTTTCATTTCCTCGTACAGTTACAGATACTTTGATAATAAGGGATGTGGCTGTTTCTATAGGTGCTAGAAAACAATTGAAAGCAAAAAGTAGACTCTATGATCTTCCACGTTCAATAAAGGAAGTCCGTATCAATGATTATAATGCTCCCGTTCTCATGGTTTGGAGAGGTAACATGGATATACAATATATTGGGGAAAAGACAGGGTTGGTAACATCTTACTGTACTAAATATGTGTCAAAGCCGGAAAAAAGTTACGCTACGGACACTATGGCAGCAATAAATTCCACAAAGTCATTGGCTAGTCTGCTGTGCAACCTTGGAATGCGCATGCTAAATCATAGAGAATGTGGAGCGCTTGAATGCGCTGATACTCTTTTAGGATTATCATTGCATGGCACTGACTCCAATACTACTATTAGATGGTTAGATGTAAATATACTGAGAAGTAGGAAATTGAAAACTCGCAAAGAGATTGAGGAGCTGGAGGGTGAATCCACAGACATATTTTGCCCATCCCTCATAGATGATCACTATCCTAACAGACCTATGGAATTAGAATCTATGCACCTGTACGATTTTGCTATGTGGTATGATGTTACTAAAAATAAACCGTCTGAAAATACTGAATATTATAAAATCGGTGCTTCTTTGTTTTTTAAAAAAAAGGAACAGAGGCTACCTTATCAATCATTATAAGTACAATGTTCAAAACCAACTTGAGAATAATTATTTCTCATTATTATTATTATTCAAACCTTGGAGAAATACCGACGAATTGAAAAATGGTTTTGACACATATGCGGAATCTTTTTTGTCGCTAGAATCACAATTGACAGATGCAGTTCAGTATCACGAACGAATAACAGATATTCAAGAAGCGCGTGATCATATAAAGGAAGAAATTGAAAAGAACGTGTTGAATACTGTAGAACAAGAAGAAAATGATCAAGGCGATCACCCCTTAGAGTGTGTCCCCGTTGAAACTGTTGGTGCCATGAAAGATTTTAAAGACACGGAAAACAAATTTGACTGTGATGATCTTCAAGAAATGATTTCGGAATTGAACCATGATCAGAAGCGGATATTTGATAAAGTTACTAAGTCCTTGACATCTAACGATAACATTCTTAGACTTTATGTCAGTGGAGAAGGTGGCACTGGAAAAAGTTTTTTAATAAAAACTATCAAACACTGGATCAAGCAGAGTATCGGAAAAGACACAGCAGTAACTGCTCCTACTGGAATCGCAGCTTTTAATATCGAAGGTCTTACGATACACCGTTTATGTCAATTACCTGTAGAACATGGACATACAGCCCAGTATAGGCAACTTAGTGATGCAGCCCTTCAAATTGTACGAGATCAACTAAAAAATGTTGCTTTAGTAATCATCGATGAAATATCGATGGTTTCTAACGTAACTTTCCTGTACATACATCTCCGACTTACAGAAATATTTGATACTGCAGATTCCGATGATGCTTGGCTCGGAAAAATACCTATTCTGTTATTTGGTGACTTATTACAACTTCCTCCTGTTCACGAAGAACCTGCTTTTATACAATTATCCAATAAGAGTATGGAGAAAAATGTTGGAGAATTAGGTTCTTATAATTTATGGTCTGCCTTGTTTAGCTATGACGAACTGACAATAAACATGCGACAGCAGGGTGATAATATTTACAAAGAGATCTTGTCGAGAATTCGCACTGGAGTAGTGACCGCTTCGGATACAAAGTTTTTAGAATCGAGGAAATTAAATTTCAAAGCGACAAATTGTAATGACCGATTAAAGGAATGAAGTGATTACATGCTTAATGTAGGATCTAATACGGTGTGTTTACTTCCCACATGTGTTCAGTGTGATGTTTTGAACGCTGCAAAGCTGAGTCGATTTCCATCCGAAGAAATCCATTTGATTGCTCATGATACAACGAATTGTGCACCGTATTTGAAAAAAAAGGTGTCAAAGGTACTAAACAATAATGACGATGATAGCTCCCGAACGGCGAGATTTGCAAGAGTCGTAATTGTTAAAACAGGAGTGCAAATCATGATTAGAAGAAATATTGATGTTACACTAGGTCTTGTCAACGGTACCATTGCTAAACTTGTTTCAGTTACACGAGGTGTTGATAATGACGTTGAAAAATTGAAAATTATATTACCCACGGGGCAAGAACATATAATAGAACGGGTAAGTGTTAAATTTGAAGTAATGGATAGAGCGTTCGTTATTAGAAAACAATTTCCGATTTGCCTTAGCTATGGTATAACTATTCACAAAAGTCAAGGACTAAGCTTGCAGAATGCTGTCATAAAAACAGGTAATTCAATATTTACTTGCGGACAAATTTACGTTGCTCTTTCTCGGGTGACCACATTACAAGGACTCCATCTTATCAATTATGATCCATCTTCCGTAAAGGCACAAGAATCGGCTATAATAGAGTACAATAGATTGCGAAAAAAATATAGACCTGATCTTATGACTATTTCAATTTCTAAAAACCGCGTTCTCAAAGTTCGTGATGCTCTTTGGGCAGTACCTAATTATAATGTATCCGAATGTTAGAATACTGATGATCACATCGTGGATACCATGCAATACTACGTAAGAGGTCTCCCGAATTCTGATGGTGTGTCTTGTTATGCGAATGCCACAATCCAATGTATGTTATATTGTTCATCCATAAGAGAAAACTTATTTTCGATTGAAAAAGATGATCATATTATAAAAGTCTTTATGGACCAATATAAATCGGATCAAAATCCAAATATAATATTATTACAACAATTTGCAGGAGAAAAATACGCTAAGAATCAGCTACATGATGCAGCTGAGTTTATTACCTCTCTTTGTGATCAGGAGATTCTTATTAAGAATGCAGTACAACACGAAATTACAGCGGTATTAAAATGTTTAAGTTGTAATTACACAAGTACTACTATCAGTACAAATTGTGTGGTACATCTTGCACTACCCAAGATGTTAAAAAAAACCATTTGAATTTCAAGGTATAATAAAATACAATTTCACAGGATGGAAAAATTTGAAAGATTCCTGCAATAATTGTGATAATTCAAACACAATGAAGAAAATCGATATAACTGCTTCCAAACAAATTCTCATTGCAAAATTACATTTGTTCGATCACGATAGTAGTGGAACAACAACGAAAGTGGAAAATTTCTACGTCAAAGCAATGCCTACTACTAAAATACAATTGGTAGATCACTGTTACAAACTTAAGGCAGCGATTTTCCACCATGGTAAAAGTAATGCCGATGGTCATTACACGAGTAAGGTAAGGGGTAAGGGCACAACGTGGTTATCCGTTGATGATTTACGAGTAGAAAAACAAGCTTGGCCACGAAATGCTAAAAATGCATACATATTTTTCTTCGAAAGGTGTTAATTGCGTTTGTTAATACACTTCAATGTTAAATACGTCCAGCGCCAAAGGCTGCTTTCAGCGCCATAAGCTGCCTCGCGCACCATGTATTGTACACAAAGTACTATACATATAATATAATACATACAGATTGGCAATCCGGTGCACATGGTTTCTGTTCGTAGTTGTTAAACTTACGTGGAATATAGAATTTATCATTAATTCTGTCCCGTGATAATTTGTAATTTATAATATTAAAAATTATCTAAAGTCAGTCCCTATGCAAATTATCTTTGTAAAAGGAAGTGAGATCCCCATAAAAAACTTCAAAAAAGTAAAAAAATATGCCAAGTACATGAAAAATTAAATAAATCACAAAAAATAGAAGATAATAATAATCACAAAAAATTGAAGATTGTAATAATACATGAAAAATCAAAAATCACAATCACAAAAAATTGAAAATAATAATAACAAAATAAAAAAAAGTGAAATCAAAATGAGCTGCAAGTACATAAAGGTGCTTTCCAACTGCGCCTAAGATGATACAATTATATATAATAACATATACACAGCTAAAATGCTGTGTTCATACATTCCATTACTCATATCGCGGACATTTTAATTAATCCATAAAAAAGAATCTCATTTAAAAACATTGTCTTAAATTAATAGATTTACAAAATTAATGATATACAACAATTGCACCAATTATAACAATGGCTATTTATACAAAGAAAAAATATGTTAAATAATATTAAACAGATATATTTTTATAGAAATAATTATTTTAATACGAATAAATATTTTATTCAAAATACTTGGCGCTGCACAACCGAAAAAATGTTAATTGTCTTAGTATTAATAATTTACAATAAGTCCCTTACAATCTAAAATACATAAACAAATACATACACATATTAGAAACGCAGTCAGATTTATTCTACATATATTCTAATATCATACGTAGCATATGCACATGCACACATACAGACGAACGCACTAGAAAGTTTGTTATAATATACATGTTTATTCAGTTTAGCAACACCAATTCGGGGCGCAGCGCCAAGTATTTTGAATAAAATATTTATTCGTATTAAAATATTTATTTCTATAAAAATATATCTGTTTAATATTATTTAATATATTCTTTCTTTGTATAAATAGTCATTGTTATAATAGGCGTAATTGTTGTATATCATTAATTTTGTAAATCTTTTAATTTAAGACAATGTTTTTAAATGGGATTCTTTTTTATGGTTCCTTTCTGGACTGGAGCTCAGGATTAAGTGACAAAACTCTAGTTCTTGAGATAAAAAAAATCAGCCATTTGTGCACCCCGAAAATCGACATTTATCATATAAATCGCTTTCTCTTGATCGTTATTTTAATAATTTTTGTTCAATTTTTAAAAAATTGCAGATTCTAGGAGAAACATATTCCAAGGAAACCATTGTATCTTTATTTTTAAGTTCATTATCAGTGCAAAACCAAAGACACTTTTTTTAAAATACTCGATCGACTACGTGTAATTAATTCGCAAAAATACTTCATTTTCGAGCGATTTGACTGCCTCCTTACTCCCCTGAAGTTTATTTTCTCCACCCTATAATATAAGATTTTGTATTATACAAGTGTACAATTGCATCTCGTATTTATATCGTCCTGGTGAAAAAGGTGATATGATAGCAAGATAGACCTTGTTATACTAGTGAACGTTTTTCGTTATGTTCAATATCATTTTCTTTGACCAACAAAGAACGGTATGATTCGTGTCAGTTGCGTCCCGTATTCATAAAAATTATTGTATGGTATGGTATACACCAGTGCCGTGTTATCGTTTACGGGAACCCTGACAAGTAAACATTCACTTATAGTGAATGGAGTTTCCCGATTTGGAATATATTTTTTTTAAGTACTCATAGTAACTAAGAAAACCTGAAAATTATATTAGCAATTTTTCAGAACTATTTTACGAAATAGTTCTGTCGCGAAAAACGACAAAAACCTCTTATTTAAGAATAATTGGCTTAAACCTGGTATCTCTATGTTTTTTGAGGTGCTGAATCCGAATATAATGTTATTTTTTGTGTAAAAAAAATCGTTAATAAAAAATCGTTTTTTAAGAGATAACTCAAAAAGAAAAGACCGGAGAATTTTTTAAATAGACGACTTCAAAATGAACATGAGGAAACATGACGCAAATACTTACAATTTTATTCGAACACGGTAGAGCAGTCAATGTGAAGATCGTTGAATTGGTATCTTGCTCTAGGGACCCAGATGTGGTCCCTGGGAGTTAATAAACAGGTTAGCAGAGTTATCACCAAACAAAAAAAAAACGATTTTTTATTAAGAGAACTACCTTAGGAATTTTTTCCACAAAAAATAACGTCATATTCGCATTCCGCACCACAAAAAACATAAAGATATAAGAGGTCTGGGTTAGGAATAAGCCAGTAAACATACAGAAATAAGAGGATTTTGCCATTTTTCACATACGCCTCAATAACATGAGTAACATAGGTCCCTTGCTGATATAATTTTGAGGACTTCTTAATTACTATGAGTACTTTTAAAAAATATATTCCAAATCGAGAAACTCCATTCACTATAAGTGAATGTCTACTTGTGAGGCAAGCTCCATATGTGACCCTCTAAATTATTCTATATTAAATAAAATCAAAAATACAATTAAAACAATTAAATAAATAAGATTAAACGTGAGGTCCATTCCACGAAAAAAGGGACACATTTAATTTTATTTTCTTTCCGTCACAATTAGACGGAATTTCCAATTGTTTCTAGCTTTTACTACCCTATTTTTTTTTAAATGTTTCAATTTATCGGGGGTCCCCTGAGCCTCGGGGACCTGAGGCGGTTGCCTCTTTCGCTCCCAGGTTAAGACGGCACTGGTATACACTGTAAATTGCTATATTATGTACATTAACTGTAGGCTATACGTACCAAACAAGGATATAGAAATAATATACAGTGTGTTCGGATACATTTGAGAGAAAATTTAAGGGCTGATTTTAAACGTCAAAATAAGCCAAAAATCAAGAATAACGCAATTGCAGTTGAGCTTTCGTTTTGTTATTATAAGCGGTTAACTGACATCATATTGTAAAAAAAAAACACTTTAATACGTTCAAATATAATATCAATCCTGAGTAGGTACTTAAATGCGTAGAATCTATATTGAAAACACCATTTACCTTTAACTTTAAAGTTCATAAGGCTCGCACTCGCGTTAACAATTATATGATCAAAATTAAAAATTCATTAATTTCTTTATTATACACAATTCAATCAGCAAAGATACACAATTGAAACGTTGTATATTTAATATCGAATTTATTTCGTTCATGGAAGAAAAACTTCATGGTTCACCACAAAGTACCTTCACAGTATTTTTTATAAATTCTGTTCGATTTCTGTACATTACATATTTTTATATTCAAGATAAATAGAGCGCCATTAAAAATAAAGGTAGATGGCGGCACAGAGGAACCAGGAATATATTTTCAAACGATTATCACAAAAATTTGATGTACGTTAGCCTGAGCTGTGCAGGTCTGAAGTGAAGATTTATCGGAGAAAGTTACGTGAAATGTGTGCTACCTGCAGACACTTTTTTCTTTGCTACGTGCGCAACGCCGAATATTTATAACTTGCAATCAATCAAACTTTACCGAACGTTTCGTTGCCTGTGATCGTTTTCCATACTCCGGCAAGGTGATTGTCCAAAACGTGAAAGTCACATTTTATCGGTTCGCTCTTGTTGCTGTTGCGTTCTTTGTATCCCCCCTCCCCCGTTTTCTGGAGTCGTTTATTTTCCCCCCAGCAACGAATCCTGACAGCTACAGAACGTAAGTGGAGATATGTAAATAATGCGTTCGCATTGAATTTACTGATAGCACGTCGAGGTGAGCGCTCGTATGTTCATCACTCGCACTTACACGGTTGTGCATCACATAAATTACCGAGGACATCCGTGCCATTTACAAAGCTGAGCCTTGATGAGTTAAATAGCCTGATTACCATATATTTACCGAGCGCCGAGTTCTGTAGCGGCGGGGCCGCAATAATGTGGGATAAATTATAGGTCCGTAATTCACTCCTTCCCGCGTAGGAAAAGGAAACGCTTATGAAGTTTTCACCCGACCGTCGTGTCGGTCGTTACTCGCCCGGCTTCTGACTTATATTAATGAGCCAATGTGTTAATTTCCACAATTCTGATTTTAATGAAACTCCGTACGATTGTAGAGCATGCCGGAGTATGTAAGAAACGATTTTTTTTCTGCGGAAAAACACTCTGAGGGGGTGAAATCAGCCCCCAAATTTTTAGCGATTTTTCGTTTTTCGAGTATAACTTTGTAACGGTGCGAGGTAGAAGAAAACCGTAAATGGACAAAATATTCAGTGTTTGATGCCGTATAAGGCGCTGCAAAAGAAATGTTTGTACGTCCAACAATTTATAAATAAATTAAAATTTTCGTTATTTTACATATAATTTCTAACCGTGAGGGTTGGGGACGATCTTTTTCCGTGCAAAAGTTATAATTCGCAATGGTTTACTAAAATGTAAAAGGAAAAAATTTTGGTTCATTTGTTTATTTGTTTACAAAAATTTTCCGCCTTTGTCCATATTACTACCATCTGCCACTTGACAATCGAGGATTTCGATGAAACTTGGTATACAAGCACACCATTTGGAATTATTCGACAAGTATTTGTCTTTATTGGCGGAAATTCATGTTTACACGGTGAAACTACTCCCTCAAGGTTTAGGGGTGGGAACCTTCTAAAGCAGGCATGCACAGGACCCCCAATTCCGGGCGCGAGCGCATATTCGAGCTCGTTCAAGGACAAGCGAGTTCGCCAACGGAGTGGGGAGCAGCTGGAGTAGTGGCAGAGTCGCAGGCTACCGCAGGGTTTCCAGAGTTTGACGCTCCGAAAATAAAGCACATTTTGAGGAATTTTTAAAAGAAAATTATTGAGTATTATAATTCCAATCTCTGTACTTTTATTAATTGAAATTTGGAAAATGTGTCCAAATTTTAGTATGCAATAATAGTAATTTGGTTCAAAGTTGTAATGCTAGTAGTAAAAGGGGTTTGAAAAAAGAGTTTGTTGCTGGCGAACATGATTTTGGCTGTCGTAATCATCTGAAACAAAAAACGTACAATTTTTCTTAATCTATATGAGTGTAGTTATCGTATGAACTTTAGTTCATGTTGAATGAATAATGTTGAAAAGCACAAAAATGGTTGTATTTCAAATGAAAACATTAATTTTTGAAAAAGCATTTGTTAGTTTTCTGTGTTGCAAAAATGAATTTTTGCAAATAATTACTTCATTCTAGTTCAAACGATAACCACACTCATATAGATTAAGAAAAATTCTCCGCTTTTTGTTTCCGATTACTACGACGGCCAGAATCATTTTCGCCAGCAACAAACTTTTTTAAACCCTTCTTACTGCTATCATTATAACTTTGAACAAAATTATTGCATACAAAAATTTAAACATTTTTCAAATCTCAATTAACCCTCCATATCCTGTGCCTGAGTAAATTTTAACCCACCGCTTGAGATCGCTAACGCACACAGTGACGGAGCTGTGTATGTCTGTCACGGCCAAACGATCATTTAGCTGTCAGGGGTGTCATAAAAGCATAAACTGGACCTTTCCGGTGATCGTGTTGGGGCAACAATAGGAAGCTCGAGACAATACCATATTTTCCTTGGAGAAAACAAAATGAGGCCTTGCAGTCACAGTGTTCCTCACCACGAGATCTTATACCGAGGAGTGGGGGATGAGCATACCACGGTCGAGCTCGAGGGCGCACCTACTGCCCTAGGGCAGACTTAGTGTGCACCCCTGTTCTAAAGCGTATAACCGAAAAAGTACACCCGTCCCTCAATTTACACGGCACTTTTTTTACACGAGTATTTGTTTTACGCGGCAAATTTACCTCAATGTACGCTAACTTTTTATACGCGGAATTGATTTTACGCGATCTTTTTTTACGCATCCGACCAAATTTACATTCACAATGAACATGAAGACGAACTTCCAAATATTTCAAGCGATGAAGATGATGTGTTTATGCCAATTAAAAAGAAAAGGCTTATTGTTTTGAATTACAGTAGCGATAGTGACATCGAATAGAAATTACATAGTATTTCTGTTTTCTGTAATGTCTTACTTATTTTTTTGTTAAGTTCTATGGAATAAATATGTACATACGTATTTCTAAAACTTTTACTAGCTTTTATTTCCAATGTTTTTCCTTTTATACTGACAGATTCAATTTACACGATTTTTATTCGCGTAAATGAAATCCACGTGGAACCGGATATTCGCGTAAATTGAGGGACGAGTGTAATAGACATAGAAAGAAATGTTAAATACAAAAATTACTTGAATTTTTATGAGGAATAATATAACGGAAGTGCAACGGGAACGAAATCCTAGGTGGCGTCACAGTAGCCGTAAAATGTATAAAGTACGCGTAAAATGTATTTCCAAACAGTAGTTGCACTCCAGGTGTGTCGTTTTCATTTTTTTTTTTTTGTATTTATGGGAACAATGTGTCAACGTTGAGATTGTGCTCGATTAGGAAAATCCAAAATGCAAAGCATTGTCAAGACACATTCCAGCCGATGTTAGGTCGAAAGTAACATTAAAAATCTGGTCGGAACGTAACAGAATATACAGACAAATAGGTATGCAATCAAAAGTGTTACAGACGAATGTACGGCATCAACGAGGGTATCTCTAACAATGTGTCCACATACGTGAATGATTCTCGAAGACAGTATAATCATTAAGATACATATTACGACTGGCAATTCTAACAGTATTGCCGTAGAAGAATGTTACACTTCTATGAAGAATGTGCGTGGTAGTGAAAGGCTTCGAAGAAATGATGAAAGCATAAGAACTTGTCGCACCATGCACAACTAATAACAGCTGGCGCTCCACAGATTGCACATTTAGGTGGATCTGTGTTTTCTTGATTTTTAAAAGCAATATCCACAGGATGTTCAAACGTCGATTTACAATTAGTAGGTATGTACCCACTTTTGTACCATCCATACCTGAACAAGGCATTGTATCTTGGTGTAGACAATCGATTGTGAGTTAGTGATTGTAGTTTTATTATATTGTTACGCAAATGCAAATTAACGTCTATGTTAAAAAGGAGTACTAGTAGTAAGGCTATGGGGATTCTAACGCTAGTCCTCTGAGGGGAGCGCGGGGGCGGGGGGAAGTGAGGGCGCGCGGGGGAGCGCGGCGGAGAGAAACATGGGCGCGGGGCCTGCGGGGAGTGGAAGAGCGGTTGCGCGCGCACGAGCCGCGGAGTGGGGGAAGCCGCAACCGCGGAGGGGATCACTCCGGGCCGAGCCGCCGCGGAGACCTGACCCACCGTCCCCGAAATTTTTCAAAGGGAGGGAATGACCCCCGAAAAGTCTTTTTCAGACGTTGGCCCACCCCGAAAATTTTTTCAGACCTAACCCAGGGAGGGGACAAAGATGGTAAATAAGCGCACAACTACGCGTCGTCGTCCCAGCCACGTAGGGCGCAGTCGGCCTCCAATAGCGACCACAGTCGAGGCCGCGGATCAGGCCCAACGAAGATGTCCCCATGACGTTCTACACAAAAAAAACAATTGCAAGACTATTACTATACGCACGGAAATAGAAACAATAAGCAGATCTACAATCCCCGATGCAATAAGACACTCACCAAATAGGACCCTCAGACCTCATGAGTCTTTTTAACAGGAAAAGGTGTTAGACAAGGGTGCCCGTTAAGCTTGACACTTTTCAATGTCGCATTTGCAGACCTGGAAAGAAGAAATGAGCAAAGAACAGGAAGGAGGAGTCGTAATAGGTAGAAGGAAAATTTTAACAATTTCATACGCGGGTGATGTGTTAATGGTAAATAATGCACAGGGACCTAAGAATATGATAAATAGATTCGAGAGATACATAAAGAAGAAAGGCTTGGAGTTAAATGTGTAAAAGTCTAAGATAATGATATGCAGGAAAGTAGGAGGAAGAAGAAAATAGGAAAGATTCCGTTGAAATGAAGAAGAAAGAGTAAGAGAACTGAAATATTTAGATTATAGAACGAGAGGGAGAGAACATCGAGGATAAACACCACATTAAGAAGGTAGTTAGGGAAGCGAATATGATACTAGGAGAAGTATGGGTGGATTGGAGAAAGATTATTCAGAGATGACTGAAAGAAGAATGAAACTGTTTGATGCGCTAGTTAGGAACACCGTGGCGTATGGAGCAGCGATATGGGGATGGAGAAGGTATGAGGAAATAGAAAAATTGCAGGCGAAATACATACGACGGATAATGAAATTGGAGAGATCAACATCAACATATTGGCTGTTAAAAGAAACAGGAAGAGATGGCATAGCAATTAAAATGGGAGTAAGGGTAATGAAGTTTGAAGAGACACTAATAAACTCGGAAGAAGGATCGATACGATATGAATGTAGGAGAAGACTAATGAGAGGAAATGAAGTAACGAAAACAGGAAAGAATGCGAATCAAATTCTTGGAAGGGAGAGGATGGTCAAACGAAGAATGGAAAAGAAGAAGATTAAATGGGGAAGAAGTGTGGATTAAAAATTAGAACAGATAAGTAATTGACATCCAAGAACAAGAAAGACAGATGAAAGTAAAAGAGTCAAAGTTCCTAAGAGAATTAAAAGAGGTGGCAAGGAAACCAGGAGATAAGCCGAAATGCTTATGGGAGGAAATGAAAAAAGGAGAGGAGAATTAGAAAGGATAGAAAGATTCATACAGGATAGTGAAACAAGAACATGCAAATATTGGCTAATGAAAGAAGAAAGGGTATGTAAGAAAGAGGAAGAAACAGTGAAACACGCGACTGAAACATGTGAAGTAAGTTGAGAGAGTGGCAGGAATTGTGCAGAGGTAATTAGAGGAGAAGGGAAAAACTTGGCTATTCTACGGGAGATAGTGATAAAAGAAGATTATATAACATAGAACAGATTAGGAAACACTTGTAAAATAGAAAAAATTGTTAAGAGACAACAGGATACATTAGAAGGGTGGGACTTACACTGACACAATCATGGGAATGAAATGGAAAGATTATTTGATCGTTAAATTGTAACACGAAAGTGGCAATAAATTAAATTAAATTATTATTATTATTATTATATTTTTTCTTTTTATATTGTATTTTGATATCCTATTTGTATAGAGAGAACTAAAAAATGTTGAGAATAGTGCGATTTATTTAGAGATAAAGAATTGAGGCGATACAATAGATACGTAACAGTTTCGGCGAATATAGTCGAGTTATTTACTGTTCTGTGTAACTGAGCACTCGGGTTGGTCACGAGAGCGCGAGTGTGTATGAATTTATACGAGGTGTTGTGGGAAGAGTATGTATGTATGATGTCGCGAAAAGTAAATAGGAAGTCCATCAGCTGTTCGAGAATGTTCAAGTTGTCTTGCGATTGATGTGAAGAAGAGAAAAAGAGAAGGGAAGAGAATGAGAAAGAAAGAGATTGATAGAGAGAGAGAGAGAGAGAGAGAGAGAGGGGGGGGGGAGAGAGAGATGGTTCTGCCGAGACACTATTTATATTCTATTTTTATATTTTTCTTTTTATATTTCTATTTTTTAATTAATGGAACAATATATAATCATTTTACATATATTACAATCTATTTACTTGTCTGTCTGCCTCCTTCACTCCTCACCAATTTCTATCGACTCTGTATAATTCTTTCTATGATTCTCGCCTCCAATTGTAAAGACGACACTACATAAGAAGTCTTTGTATTTCAAACTGAATACAGTATCATTTTTATTTAATCTTAAGCCATGTATAAGCTACATATGTGTATCCGCGGCTGCATCAAACTGCAGAAGATGTGAGGAAAAACTTTAAAACTTTTGTTAACGTGTTGTAACAGAGCGATGCTGCCTGCTAAACATTAGATACGCGTCCTGCTGCTAAAATCATACGTGATGGCGAATATTACGACGAGGATTATCTTATAGATTGCGAACTGGTAGCATGTGCCATCAATGATATTCTAGCTAATGCTCGTAGGAAAAAAATGTTAAATTATATTACATTTCTATTTATATTTTTATATTCTTTTAATTTTAAATAAATCTCTTAATCATATTATTTCTCCATTTCATTTACCCGTCTTCCTTCTCGCCACATAATTTTAAGATTTGCTGACGTCGCATAATTCTATTTCATTCTTCGCGCCGCCAAATGACGTCATCCCGCGCGACTGCTCCAGGGGAGTCAAGTTACACACGATCGCGCGATACGCTGCGACGTTAAATCGGAACGCTTTAGAATACTGGTAGCTTTAGAATGAATGCTGCATAATGGTTTGGTAGATCGCTGGTTAAAAATTTTAGAATATCTGCGAGTGTGCCGCTATGTAGTGCTGTCTCTTTCTCTCGAATTTAGCTTTAAAAGTGATGCTCTCTCTTTCCCACCCTCCGAATTTAGATTTATAACGAAGTATTGCTCTCTCTCTCTTTCCGTCCCGAAGACGTGGTTCGTAAAAGAAAAGAACGTCGATCTTTCCCGATCTTTCCCGACATCGTCCGAAACAATTTCGGATAAAAAATAAATTATTAAACAATTTCCGACGCATGTTGGTTTGAAAAAAAATCCTAGGGGCCGTCCCCTCCCTGGGTTAGGTCTGAAAAAATTTTCGGGGTGGGCCAACGTCTGAAAAAGACTTTTCGGGGGTCATTCCCTCCCTTTGAAAAATTTCGGGGACGGTGGGTCAGGTCTCCGCGGCGGCTCGGCCCGGAGTGATCCCCTCCGCGGTTGCGGCTTCCCCCACTCCGCGGCTCGTGCGCGCGCAACCGCTCTTCCACTCCCCGCAGGCCCCATGCCCATGTTTCTCTTCCCCCCGCCCCCGCGCTCCCCTCAGAGGACCAGCGTTAGAATCCCCATAGCCTTACTACTAGTACTATATCTGAAAATTTTCTCACGGAGCCTTTCCATACCCGAAATCCGTATACGTCAAGCGGTTGTATCATACCGGTTGTTTTCTTTGGAATAGTGTAAATGGCGACTTGTTTATTGTTGGGAACAAGTTCCAACAGAGAAGCTGGACAGTGCCCAGTCCAGGAATCTAACAGAAGAGCACTTGAGGTCTGTGTATTAGGTATGTATACATTAGTAAACTATTCATGAAATAATTGTGTGCTTAATTTTCCTGATTTTGATGCCTGTATATGTACGTTTGGAGCATTAAATAATGTTTTCTTCACTTGAGGACCAAACGTTCCACTTGATTCTTTCAGCACGATTAGAAGGGGAGACATGAATTTCCCAGCTGCAGAGATTACGGGTAATATGGTATAGCTATGTGTCATTGCTGAAAGGGACTGAACAACTGTTTCCACCTTTTTCGTGCCTTCAACTGCTAACGTACGACCAGAATACAATTCAAGGTTGAAATTGCTTTCGTCCGCGTTATACACATGTTCCAGGCCGACAATGTCAATTACACTTTTGGTCATGTTAACAAACTCTGTAGCACTGTTTTCCAAAGTTGCAGCGTCCGCCGCGTAAGAGCGGATAATAAACTTATTTATCTTCCGAGATACAATATTATAATGTCTTTTAAAATTTAATATCCACATTGGCGAGGCTTTAAAATTTTGAAGAGAAACCGCTATATTTGCTTCCAACGCCCATTGTCGCAAATCAGTATCATGGATTATAGCGTTTACGTCCGTAGCAGCACAAAACTGATTAAAAACAGAACGGGATATTTGCGTTAGTTTTTCCCTTCGATTCCCTCCCTTTTCTAAAGACTGCTCCCACCTGTATAACTGTGACACCGATTTTACCTTTCTGAACTTTTGTCTAATGCTCTCAAGTGACAGACGCTTTTTCTTACCACCTTTCCAATAATCGACTGCGTTTTGTTTGAATTCCAAGTCCACAAGCCCACCTTCTTCTGGAACGCAGGCTTGTTCTTCATCTTGCGTTGACTCTAATACCTCAAGTAAGTCTTCTGGTGATAGTGCCTCTTCATCAACGAAGTCTTCTGAATGTGGTCGAAATGGTTGAAGGAATTCCAACGTCGTGTCTGTTTCCATGGTAAAAGATGTGTCCTCGACACTTCTTCGTATAATATCTGCTACAATATCGTGCAGTTCCACCTCTTTTTGGTTCGCATCCGGTCGATTTATATTCGCTACGTCGAATGTTATCATGAGCAACTGGATAACACGAACAGGATTTATTCGCGCCATTCTTACAAATGTGCACCTTTAACAAATGTCAGAATCGAAAGACTAGGATGACTAACGAACAGTACAGGTCTTACACTAGTGCTGTAATGAGTTACGTATCGTAATGAGAACTATGCACAAGCCTTGACAATCGACTCACAAATGCGAATTTTCATTCTGGATCATTGCGTTTTATATACAACATCGGCCAACGTACTCGCTGTTTTTCCACGGCTTTTTTATCGACATAACAACTATTTTTAAATCGCTGCGTAGATTGGCTTTTCTATTTTAAATTTGTCTGGACACAACAATCGTAAACACGGTTACCCACACAGCGATGTGAATAGAATTGTTATGCACGTATACGATCTGTTGGAGGGCAAAAGGTCATGATTACGGTGGCCGGTGTTGTAAATAAAACGTCGTGGTCGAGAACGATAATTTGCATTTGTGAGTCGCCTGTTTCCACTCGTGACAAACATTGTACACAAATTGACCAAGGTAAGAAAGAATCAAATACAATACTATTTACGAGCAGTGTTAGGCACAATTAAATTGTTTTGGGAATTAACAAATAGCAATTAAAATTTCATTTATTAACTGTGAATTATATTATTCCTCATAAAAATTCAAGTAATTTTGGTATTTAACATTTCTTTCTATGTCTATTACTTTTTCGGTTATACGCTTTAGAAGGTTCCCACCCCTAAACCTTGAGGGAGTAGTTTCACCCTGTAAACATGAATTTCGGCCAATAAAGACAAATACTTGTCGAATAGTTCCAAATGGTGTGCTTGTATACCAAATTTCATCGAAATCCTCGATTGTCAAGTGGCAGATCGTAGTAATATGGACAAAGGCGGAAAATTTTTGTAAACAAATAAACAAATGAACCAAAATTTTTTCCTTTTACATTTTAGTAAACCATTGCGAATTATAACTTTTACACGGAAAAAGATCGTCCTCAACCCTCACGGTTAGAAATTATATGTAAAATAACGAAAATTTTAATTTATTTATAAATTGTTGGACAAACATTTCTTTTACAGCGCGTTATACGGCATCAAGCACTGAACATTTTGTCCATTTACGGTTTTCTTCTACCTCGCACCGTTACAAAGTTATACTCGAAAAACGAAAAATCATTGAAAATTTGGGGGCTGATTTCACCCCCTTAGAGTGTTTTTCCGCAGAAAAAAAATCATTTCTTACATACACCGACATGCTTTACAATCGTACGGAGTTTCATTAAAATCAGAATTTTCGGGTTCGATATGTTTCCTTGTGAGCTGCAGTACATAAGCGCGATCATTGCGATATAATCGAACTACCCACCTTTGCGCTGGCTAATCTAAGCTCTAGCGATGCACAATCCCTCGTACTTTTGCGTATAAAATCGCCCATATAACCTCAGTTTTTATTAAGAGATCAGATATATGCGACGGGTAGAATCAACATCGTAAAATATTACGTCTTATTACGATAAGGTTGGTCCAAAAATATCGTGTAGGGCCGGGGTGCACACTAAGTCTGCCCTAGGGCAGTCGGTGCGCCCTCGAGCTCGACCGTGGTATGCTCATCCCCCACTCCTCGGTAAGATTTCGTGGTGAGGAACTCTGTGACTGCAAGGCCTCATTTTGTTTTCTCCAAGGAAAATATGGTATTGTCTCGAGCTTCCTATTGTTGCCCCAACACGATCACCGGAAAGGTCCAGTTTATGCTTTTATGACACCCCTGACAGCTAAATGATCGTTTGGCCGTGACAGACATACACAGCTCCGTCACTGTGTGCGTTAGCGATCTCAAGCGGTGGGTTAAAATTTACTCAGGCACAGGATATGGAGGGTTAATTGAGATTTGAAAAATGTTTAAATTTTTGTATGCAATAATTTTGTTCAAAGTTATAATGATAGCAGTAAGAAGGGTTTAAAAAAGTTTGTTGCTGGCGAAAATGATTCTGGCAGTCGTAGTAATCGGAAACAAAAAGCGGAGAATTTTTCTTAATCTATATGAGTGTGGTTATCGTTTGAACTAGAATGAAGTAATTATTTGCAAAAATTCAATTTTGCAACACAGAAAACTTACAAATGCTTTTTCAAAAATTAATGTTGTCATTTGAAATACAACCATTTTTGTGCTTTTCAACATTATTCATTCAACATGAACTAAAGTTCATACGATAATTACACTCATATAGATTAAGAAAAATTGTACGTTTTTTGTTTCAGATGATTACGACAGCCAAAATCATGTTCGCCAGCAACAAACTCTTTTTTCAAACCCCTTTTACTACTATCATTACAACTTTGAACCAAATTACTATTATTGGATACAAAAATTTGAACACATTTTTCAAATTTCAATTAATAAAAGTACAGAGATTGAAATTATAATACTCAATACTTTTCTTTTAAAAATTCCTCAAAATGTGCCTTATTTTCGGAGCGTCAAACTCTGAAAACCCTGTGGTAGCCTGCGACGCTCCCACTGCTCCCCACTCCGTTGGCGGACTCGCTTGTCCTTGAACGAGCTCGGAGCTCGAGCTCGAGCTCAGCTTGAGCTCGAATATGCGCTCGTGCCCGGAATTGGGGGTCCTGTGCATGCCTGGTGTAAGGTGACCCTATATCTCGCAAAGTAAGCACTAAAAGTTTTCGGTTATGCACTGAATTAGTACCTACACATATGTAGGAAGACATACTGTAATTGCAGCGCCATGTGATCAATAATTACAGTAAGGGAAGTATTTTAGAGAATCTTAATAATGTAAAAATTTATTGAACTGCCACAATTTTACATCGCATTCGGAGAAGGTAAGTCTAATAATTATGTGAATGCAAGATTATCTACTAGAAGTACCTAATTAATGATGTACTTAAGGAATGAAATCGATTTAAATATTTTTCGTAATGGAAATAGCGTTTTTCTTTTAGCAGTAGGTACGCATGTTCTCAATTCCCCCTATCGCAGAACAATGGCGGAGTATCAGAAATAAACTTTATTTGTCCAATATGTACACCTGAACGCAAAAAATAAAATATTTCACAAATCTTACTTCTATATTTTTAAATAATAAAAATAACTAATCTTACTATTATAATAAAGCTACAGCGTTTGTTTGTACATATGTACACAAAAATCTCAACAAGTACTGAACCAATAATTACGGAATTTTAACTACAGCATCCTTGAACAACAAGGACGGACATATGCTATGTAGTATATCTCAAAAACGCGTTATTAACATGTAATTTATATGCAAAAATTTCATGTGTTCAGCTGCTTTGCAAACCACGTGACCCGTGTATACAACAGTCTACTTCGCACGCGCATGCGCATATTCGGTCCGCGCGATATCTCGTCCGTAGCAGCACCGCGATGTTACCACCAGGTGGGGAAGCTTCTCGCGCGCTTTCTCGCGGGAGAACTGGATTACCGTGGATATATATGTCAGAATGATCGTCGGGGTACAAATTAGTGATGGCGATCCTGGACAAAGATCGGATCGATCCTAAGAATCGATCTTTTTTTTGAAGGATCAGTTATGAGATCGATCAATCGTGGAAAAAAAGATCGATCTTCAAAGATCGATCCTAAAAAGGATACTGAAATTACCTTTATTCTCGCCCTCATTGGTCACATTTATATAGTACTAATATAGTACTTTTAATGATAACTTTTATACACAAGTTGTCTCTTTTTATAATGTCCATCGAGAAAATTGTATCCCTAGATTCTTCAGATATTTATTCAGCTATACATAATTACAAAAATATTAAATATCAAATATTGAATATTAAGATATAACTGACTAATTAAACAATTGGGGAATGAGGTAACCAAAACAAGATGGACTAGCAAATAAGTATAGAGTTATAGTTTATATTATATTGTTGCGAGCACCCTATGTAGAGGATTCATGGCCCGCTGGTGCTCGCGACGAAGACAAGAGACAGCGAGAAGAAGGCGATCGGATCGATCGCCTGTCAAGCTGTCATTCGAAAGTCAGCCGCCATAAATAGCAGACGTCTCGATATTGTATTCCTAACAGATTATATTCGTTACCTGTTCTTATATTATTCTTGTTACCCCTTGTTTAATGTTCTGTTATCGTTGCTGTTCAGTAAACTTATATTATGTCGAACGCAAAACGTAACACTGGTGTCAGAAGTGGGATGACCACTCGAAGTGGGATGCCCACTTCTCCTGCAGCGACGGGTGATGCCTCCTCTACAGGAGATGTTCACCTCTCTTCAATTAAGCATCGTAGGACAGATGCGAGAGCAGAGGAAGGACGACGAAGCTCGCTGGCAAAGGGAGGATCGTCGCAGAGAAGAGAAGGACGCAGAGGATCGGCGAACACAGGCGGCCTTCGAGGCACGCCTGTCGAACATGGAGGAGCGAATGCAGGTCGTAACCGCTTCGTTACAAAATGGCCATAGTTCGGTTGGTGGCGGCGCGAATCCTCGGGGTGGGGAGAATGTACATGTAAATAGTGTTGTAAATAGTGTTCCGCCGACGGATATCCCCGCACCCGTTAGAACGCCCGCCGCTACCCCCTTGTCGGAACCGCACGTACTCAGTTTGGGGTACACGGTGAAACCGACAATTTTTGACGGCAAAAACTCGTGGGAGGAGTACAGGGTGCAATTTGATACGATCGCGCGCGCAAATGGTTGGGATGACCAGAAAAAGGCTATAGCCTTGATTGCTTCCCTCGGGGGCGTAGCGAGGAGCGTCCTTACGACGCTCTCCGCCGCCCAATGCGAAAATTTCGCGGAATTGGTTTCCGCGCTTGAATTCCGCTACGGGGTTAAGAATCTGTCAAATCTAAACTATGTACTCTTCCAGAGCCATAGGCAGCGGAGAGATGAAAGCATCTCCTCGCTTGCCACCAAAATCGAGCGATTAGCGCAGTCCGCTTTCGCTGAATGCCCGGCAGAAACACGCGACAAACTTGCCGCGTCGCAATTCGTTACGGCATTGTCGAGCTCAGTTATGCAGCGGGAACTGCGACTCGGCGGTTTTACATTGTTAAGGGCCGCCGTGACCAGGGCCCTCGAGATCGAGGCTGTCGAGACAATGTCTCGAGGTCCCGCGGTCGAATCGCGAGATCGCTATCCGGAAAAACGGAAGGTTAAATCCTCGAACAATTTTGAAAGGTTCCCGGCGGAACAGCCAAGATTTGGGAAACCCGAGGAACGAAAGGACGACCTACTAAGAAAACCGAAGTGCTGGCTTTGCGGAAAAACGGGGCATATGCAAAAGGATTGTTTCAAGGCCAAGAACGTCCAAACAGAAGCAACTTCTACCAAAAAGTCCAATGAGGGAAACGGAAAGAGGACGGCGTAAGGGGGAGACGCCGGACCGCAAGGAACAGTCCCCCGGTCGTCAAAAGTGTGGCGATACAGGAGGCGACTGCGCGGAATCCAACTGGAGAAATCTACGTATGTGGAACAATAAATCGAAAACCCTGTCCGATTATTTTAGATACAGGTTCTCCGATCAACCTTCTGGAGAAGGAGTTCTGCCCCACAAGGGACCTCGATAAGACGAAGGTCGACATTCGCTCCACCACAGGGGAGAAAATCAAAGTGTTTGGAAAGAAAAGCTTGGAACTCAGCGTTGGAGAACTCTCGAGCGTAGAAGACTTCTACGTTGTCGACATGGTGGAAAAGTGCATCTTGGGAGCGGCCTTCTTGAAGAAACACCGCTGCAGCATCGACCTATCTCGGAGAGTGCTGAGCCTACCCGGAAAATCGGATATTCGCTTTGGAGAGCCAAACCCCGAGAAGAAGAAATCAGAAGAAGAAGGGGAAACAGTCGCCCCACAGCATTTGGAAGAGCTGTACACACGCTGTTCGTCAGGTTTGGCGGAAAGACAAAAGAAACTTTTTGCTGATTTACTCCGTGAATTTCAGGACGTTTTCGCCAAGGACTCGACTCAGATAGGAAATTGCGACCGGGTGAAGCACGTCGTCGACACTGGAGACTGCCCACCCATAAAACAGGCACCCGGGAGGTTGCCTTTACACCGTCGAGCAGAAGTGGAAGAGCTGCTCAGGAAGATGTTAGTACAGGGCGTAATCGAGGAATCGCGAAGCCCGTGGTCTTCTCCGATCGTCCTTGTCAAGAAGAAGGACGGCACCATAAGGTTCTGCGTGGATTTTCGACGCCTGAACGAGATAACGAAGGACTCGTATCCTCTGCCCCGTATAGAGGATACTCTGGACGCTCTCACCGGATCTTCGTGGTTTTCAACCGTAGATCTACAGAGCGGATACTAGCAGATCTCTATGGACGAAAAGGATCGAGAGAAAACTGCGTTTTCAGTGGGAACAGGACTGTGGCAGTTCAAAGTGATGCCCTTTGGACTCTGCAACGCCCCTGCAACATTCGAGCGTCTGATGGAAGACGTACTTCGAGGCCTGACCTGGAAAACCTGCTTGGTTTACTTGGACGACATCATCATCTACGGAAAGGACTTTGAACAGGAGCTCGAACGCCTTCGAACAGTGTTTTCGCGTCTACGTCAAGCCGGACTATTGATGAGCCCCAAGAAATGCTCCTTCTTCTGTCGGGAAGTGAATTATCTGGGCCACATCGTCACAGAGAGCGGAGTCAAGACGGATCCGGAGAAGGTTAAAGCGATTTCGGAATGGCCACAACCGAAGAACGTGACGGAATTAAGAAGTTTCTTAGGATTATGCACCTACTATAGGAAATTTGTGAAGGATTTCTCCAGGATCGCCAAACCCCTGCATCGCCTCACCGAGGCCAAACAAAATTTCCAATGGACCGAAGGATGTCAAGAAGTTTTTCAAGAATTAAAGAAGAGGCTAACCGGAACACCGGTGCTGGCCTATCCAGTGATGGACAAGGATTTCATCCTGGATACGGATGCCTCCGACCTCGCCATAGGCGGTGTCCTCTCGCAGGAACACGAAGGCCAAGAGCAGGTTGTAGCCTACTCCAAAACCTTAGGTAAAGCCGAAAGAAACTACTGCGTGACTCGGAGGGAGTTACTAGCAGTGGTAAAGTCTATCGAGCATTTCCACCACTACCTCTACGGAAGGAGATTTCTCGTGAGGACGGACCATGCAGCGCTCCGTTGACTGCTGAGCTTCAAGAACCCCGAAGGACAAGTTGCCCGTTGGATTGAACGTTTTCAAGAATACGACTTCGAGATTCAACACCGGGAAGGAAGAGCCCACGGAAACGCCGATGGACTTTCTAGAAGACCTTGCATCGAAGAAGATTGTAAGAAATGCGACCGACTGGATAAAAAGGAGACACAAGAGGAAATGCACTCTACGAAGAAGATTCGCCGGATATTCTGTGACGAAAGGAAGAACGAATGGAAACGAAGCCAAGAAAAAGATGAAGAGATTGGCTTCATCTTGAAAAAGAAGGGGGAAGGAGAGAAGCCCGTCTGGCAGGACGTTGCTCGTTTCTCTCCACAACTGAAATATTACTGGTCAATCTGGGACTCGCTGGAGATTCATGAAGGTTTGCTTTTCAGGAAATGGGAGTCTCACGATGGTGCGACGACCTCATGGATTTTGGTAGTACCGCGCGAGAGGGTCGCAGAGGTACTGAGGGAATCCAACAGCTGGACACTTTGGAGTGAACAAGACCTTGGCGAAGATCCGCCAACAGTTCTTCTGGTCTACGTATCGACAGGATGTTCAAGAGTGGTGCCGGCGGTGTGACACCTGTGCGGCGAAGAAGGGACCACGTCAGAGAGGAGCAGGGAATCTGAAAGTATACAACGTGGGAGCTCCGTTCGAGAGGCTTGCCCTGGACGTTGTGGGTCCGCTCCCGAGGTCCCAGGCCGGGAACAGGTTTATGCTGGTCGTGGCGGACTACTTTACCCGGTGGCCGGAACTAATCGCGATGCCAGATCAGCGAGCTGTCACAGTGGCAAGAGCTCTTCTGCACAACGTGGTTTGTCGTCATGGTGTACCAGTGGAGATACACACGGACCAAGGAAGAAATTTTGAATCCTCCGTGTTCAAGGAATTGATGAAGCTGTTGGGAATCAGGAAAACACGAACAACTCCCCTACATCCTCAATC
This sequence comes from Andrena hattorfiana, assembly GCA_944738655.2. Lineage (NCBI taxonomy): Eukaryota > Metazoa > Arthropoda > Insecta > Hymenoptera > Andrenidae > Andrena > Andrena hattorfiana. The sequence continues at coordinate 20,751,781 of OX122890.1, forward strand.
CGACGGGATGGTAGAACGTTTGAATAGAACATTGCTCCAATATCTCGCAAAGTTTGTTTCAGAGCTCCAACGAGATTGGGACGAGTGGATTCCCATGTTCCTCCTCGCTTATAGATCAGCGCGACATGAGGCTACCCAACTAACGCCAGGGATGATCCTGTATGGTCAAGAACTTCGTTTACCCGCGCAACTTTGGAGAGGACTGCCTCCGGAAGTGGAACAAGACGAGGACGTCGAGCAGGGATACTCGGAATGGATCCGAGGAAAAATGAAGAGGATTCACGACTTTGTTCGACGCCGTCTGGATATCTACAGCTCGAAGATGAAGTCCTGGTACGATAGTCACGTTAGGACGGTGGAGTTCCAGCCCGGAGAACGAGTGTGGTTATTCCAACCACAAAGAATGAAAGGGAAGTGCCCAAAACTGCAGTCCGACTGGGAAGGACCCTATACGGTGGTAAACAAGATCAACGACGTCGTCTACAGGATTCAACGCTCGCCTAGGAAGAAGTGCAAGGTGGTCCACGTACGACGCCTTGGGAAATATGAGGGACAATTGCAAGAGGAATGAAGACTTCTGAGAGAAGGGATGCAACATGCAGAGAAGACTCAAGAAAGAAGATTAGTTTAAGCTAATCCGGTGGACTGGGCTACGGAGGTTGCCTTCGTAGTCCGGCCCCCGCTCTTGAGTCTGCTACGGATACATGATACCCCACGACGAGGGACAAGGTGTCGGGGGACTGCTACCGCGGTTTGGATGCGGTTCCGAATTCCCCGAATGTGCCCCAACAGCGTGGCGGTCCGCAGCGGGGTGCGGACATACGTGGAACCACCTCGCTACCCTCCTGGCTGGGATCCTGGCCGCGTCCCCGGTACAGTGTCTACCAAGGGGTCCCTTCCTACGAGGTGGACAGCAAACGGGAAATGGTGTCCCCAACCACCGGACGGACGTGCGACGCAGTCGCACGGATCGGTCGGGGGGGGAGGGGCATCGCGGAGACGGGGCCACTGACGAGCTGCACCGAGACGGTCCCCTGGAACAGCACCAGATGCCACGAAGAGGAATGGGGCCATCAAAAAAAAAAAAAAGCCACGGATTGGAGTACTGGAGGAGATTAGAAGAAAGAAGAGGAAGACGAGCTGGGAGTCCGGGGAAGATTGATCGGGGAGCGGGCCGGTGACAGGCTCATGAGTTGTGACCCCCTGTTGTCGTGGCCGTCTCGCCTTTTCGTCTCCCTGACTCTGTTCGGCTCCACCGTTCCCCGTGAGAAGAAGAGAAAATTAATGCATACAATATTTTTCTGCAAGGGACTGTTAGAGTTCCGGGGACGGAAGAGAGGAGGTTCGTCGCTTGACTTCCACCGAGGGACTGTTGGAGTTCCGGAGACGTCGTGGGACAATGAGCTGGAGTCCAGAAGAGCGTCGTCGCTGGACTTCCGCGGAGGGAACACAAAGAACTAAGCGTTGGACGAGCCCGACCATAAAAAGGACCGGACCTCTCGCCAGTCTCTACCCAAGAAGAAGATGCGCCATCGAAGAAGATGAAGCCCATACAAGAAAGAAGTACACAAGACCGAAGACGCAAGTGGAGGGTAGAGACGCGAAGAGCCATGCACCCACGCCTTGCCCAGGGTTTTTGGGGTGTTTTTTCCCTGGACGTGAAGGTGAATACCGAGGCGACGGACGGAAGAGGCCACATAGCGTCCTTCCCACTCTTCCGAGCCAGGGTGCAGCTGCAGTCAACACAGAATCTGCAGCGGTCGGGACGACCTCTCCTCGAAGGGGGGGGGGGGGGGGGAGCAGTATTGCGAGCACCCTATGTAGAGGATTCATGGCCCGCTGGTGCTCGCGACGAAGACAAGAGACAGCGAGAAGAAGGCGATCGGATCGATCGCCTGTCAAGCTGTCATTCGAAAGTCAGCCGCCATAAATAGCAGACATCTCGATATTGTATTCCTAACAGATTATATTCGTTACCTGTTCTTATATTATGCTTGTTACCCCTTGTTTAATGTTCTGTTATCGTTGCTGTTCAGTAAACTTATATTATGTCGAACGCAAAACGTAACAATATTATATACTGTATTATAATATATAATACAGTATACTGTATTATATATTATAATACAATATATAATAACTCTATTATATATTATAATACAATATATAATAACTGTATTATATATTATAATACAATATATAATATAGTACAATACATATGTTCCCAGATAGCACACGACGTCTATAAGCCGTCTTTAAGACGACTTTCAAGACGTCTGAAGACGACTTTCAAGACGTCTGAAGACGACTTTCAAGACGTCTGAAGACGACTTTCAAGACGTCTGAAGATGTCTTAAAGACGGCTTGTAGACGTCGTGTGCTATCTGGGTATATACGTGTATTATATGATGCGCATTTTACGTATCACTGTCTGGCACTTACTAAGCATAAAATTAATTTTTTTTTAACCTATCCTAAAGAAAAAAGGATCGATCCTTGATAGATCGGAAATAAAAAAGATCGGTGAAAGATCGATCTTATTTTCCCTAAAAGGATCGATTTTAAATCGATCCAACAAAAGATCGCCATCACTAGTGCAAATTGCTTTTGTAGATTTATCCGTGTACCCTCTTTGGATGTTACTATGTCCCGCGTGTGATCAAATTTGTCAAGATCATCCGCCCGAGCTCGATGTATGCAACATTAATGTCAGAAAATCATCTTATCAAGAATGTTATTTTTTCCGAAATATTATGAAGAAATTAAGCTTCTTTTCAAAATACTTAATTTCGTTAAAAGATATTAATTTTAATAAACATGAATCAGTCACGTTAATAACTCGGGTGAAGCAGACACGCGGCATGCTAGTTAAGTAATAAAAATAAAATCAAAGATGGATAAAAAACATTTATAGAGCAAAAAATAATAAAATCACATGTAAAAATGACTTTAAAAACTCATATATACATGAATTAATTAATATTTCTTGAGTAGGCGATATTAGGTATGGCCACCCTAATAATATTCCATGTGTTATAAAATTAAATAGTGCGTAACGAAGTGTTGCATCTCCCAAGTGGCATGCGAACGACGGACAAAGGAATAACAAGATCGCGATGCATTATTGCAAATAACATATATGCGTCGTGTTTGCTACCAAAATGGAGCAAGACGGTTTATAAATCTGGGACCAGTTGTTTATTATGTTTATGAGGAAGCACTGGACAACAATTTCCGTCATTTATTAGCACGAACATATCTCCAACTGTTCAGCTCGTTCATCTCGATTGGAAACATCGAACGTGCCAGGTTTGATATAAATTACGATCGCTATCACTTACCTAGTCCCCCATCCATACTATTCAGATGCCCGCTCGAAATCCTGCTAATCGCGAGAACGACTATCGATAACTTGGATATATTTCGTGTGTCAGCTCCTAGTTTCCTTTCAAATCTTATTCGTCGATCATTGTGACACAATACCAGGGGGACCAAGCCGTCTGGGATTGGCCGAAGTTCCCGTTTAGTTAGCACCAAGTAGGTAGGAGGCGCTAGGTACATCACACACACATACCTAGGTGTATCAGTGAGCACGACACACAACCTTTCGACGTTGATGAAATGTTACCATGACGACCGTCGCCATTTTTAAATGTTTGGCGCGGACACGAGGAAGTGTAACCCACCATAACCCACGTGGATCAGTCAGCACATAAGATAAGTAATTTTTGTAATATAGCGTCTTTGAGATACTGTAAGTTTTTTTATTAATTGCATGAATTTGAGTTTCAGATTATGTCCGGGCCTAAGAAGTGCGAAGTGAAAGGTTGCGAATCGGGAAATAAACTACTGAGGACATTTCCCGATATCGTTAAAGACCGAGAGAGGTGCTTAAAATGGATTGCTGCTTGCGGCAATCCATTGTTAATGCACCAATCTCTTCGCAATAGGAAGATCTGCGATGCGCACTTCTTAGGCATCTACAAATTACAAAGGAATCTTTGTAAGACTGCTGTTCCAACGCTTCAACTTCCAGGTATGTTTAATATATAGGGTGTACGTTTCTTAAAACGTGCTGAAAATATTGTAAGGGGTGATTCTAGAGGTGAAAATAAGACGAAAATCAAGAATAACGATTTCGCGTTTGGGCCTTCATTTTGCAGTAATAATTAGAGAAGGATGATTCTGGATAACTTAATGTTCTCGTCGTTAATCTTTTCTTTTCCTTTCATAAGTTGTATACGTCTCTCCTGAACTAATAGTCGGAGAACACTGCTCTTTTATAGTTACATTATCGACTAGCAATAGAACAAAAAAGTATTCATACATTTTTCTGTATCTCTTAGGGTTTAACATTTATAAAGTTTATAATATTCCAGATTCATTCCTTACCGACATCTCGGATTTTAAAAGCTTTATAAATGTTAAACCCTAAGAGATACAGAAAAATGTATGAATACTGTTTTGTTCTATTGCTAGTCGACAATGTAACTACAAAAGCCCAGAGTCCTCCGACTACTAGTTTAGGAGACCAGAAATTTAAATTTAACCCATTATTACTGCAAAATGGAGGCTCAAACGCGAAATCGTTATTCTTGATTTTCGTCTTATTTTCACCTCTAGAATCATTTGCATGGTTTACATATAATTTACTTTACTAAAAACTATTTTAATATTTTGTAGCACCAATTGATGTAAGCTGCTTGCTACAGCATGCAGTTGACCATCAGGAGATACCGGAAGTAAGGGAACCGTTGGATGTACATATTGGTAAGGAAATACAAATATATACTTATTATAAAATTTAGAATGCATGTGTTTGTTTTTTTTAAACTTAGAATTTAACTAGTTTATACAATATGAATATTTGTAATTTGTGTTACAGATAATAATGGACCCTGTGGAGGGATTGGCCGCCTGGAGGTTCAGCAAGCAGCTGAACGTATGGAGGTCCATACTGGTAAGAAAATACAAACATTCGATACTGTCTCCCTTGTTTCAACTGTTAGAATAACAGATATTTTTCAATAATAATGAATAGTAGCGTAGTAGTACAAATTGAATTTTTCTATCTTTATGCCATTCCGATCAGCAAATTATTCATTTTCGTACAAAGCCTCTGTAATGGCCGATTTCTTCGCCTCTGGATAAAAGTTATCTGGCGGATAGGTACAGTAGAGTATGATTAACTCGCGTTTCCCTAGGTTAGTTACATCGCAAAAATGTCAATATTAAGCTGCTATTTCAAAGTGAAAATTGTATAGATATAAATATCAATTAATAAATGGTCATTCTTTAAACATTCACCAGCTTAATTCTGCAACAGTAGCTTAATATTTTTTTGATGTAACTAGCCTAGGAGAACGCGAGTCAATCACACTCTACTGTATCTATCCGCCAGATAACTTTTATCTAGAGGCCAAGAAATCGGCCGTAAAAGTCTCTCTTACCCCATTACTTCGATAAGTCGAAACCTCTATAACTCGAAGATGTTAGTTCTTCCTTTCAGATTCGAGTTAACGAATTAATCATTTGCAATAAATTTTACAGATACTGGATATGCTGTTGCTGGTACCTCTGGACAATCATTGCGGACAAGGAAAGGTACTGTGACGTTTTATATTAGAAACTATTCTTAAGGTTGTTTTATCCAAAATCCAGTTCCTCTAACAACTCCCTTAAACTTCTGCTATTTGTACTGTATTTTTTTTTGCATGCATAAATTGTTTTACTTTTACTATTTAGCATCTGTGCTGAAATTGTTCAGGGCAAATAGGAGGTCTAGCCTTTCTCCAGAAGAGGTGCGGCAGTATAACGTAATTATCTCCTTGATGAAAACAAGGAGACAAATGCGTAAACGCCATATAGAATGTAAGGAACGTTTGCAACATACCGAAATGTTGCTAAAACGTGGCTTTGCGGAACGCATTGAAAGTCTGCCATCAACTGTGCGAGACTTTTTTGCATTACAAGTCCGTAACATGGGACGACCTAAGTTCAATAGAAATTACACTTTAGATGACAAAATTTTTGCGCTTTCATTGCTGAAGCAAAGTCCAAAGGTTTATCGATACCTTTCCAATATTTTCCTCTTACCAAGTACAGAGACCTTAAGAAAACTGGTCACTAAAATCATTGTATTTCCCGGTATTAGTAAGTCTGTCTTCAACAGCATCGAAAATATACTCGACAATTTCGAGGATTCGCGGTACAGATATTGCATTTTGTTATTTGACGAAATGAAGCTTAGTCCCCGGCTTCATTATAATGTCAATTCCGATATTGTAGAGGGACTAGTAGATTTCGGGTTTTCGCGTAATAGAGACATTGCAGACCATGTTCAGGTCTTTATGTTAAGAGGGATATTTGGAGATAAACCGTGGAAGCAAACAGTGTCGTACTCCTTTTGTAGGGGCACCGCTTCATGGGAGTCGATAGCGCGTACATTTAAGGCCATAGTACGGGAATGCACTCTTATACGCTTAAGAGTTGTTGCTTCGGTTTGCGATCAAGGGTCAACAAATGTACGCGTGATTAAGCAATTACTTTTCGACACGAAAAGAGATTGCAAGTCGGCTGAAGAGGGGCTCATCATGGTAGATGAACAAAAGATAGTACCACTGTTTGATCCGCCTCATTTATTAAAATGTATTAGAAATAATTTGTTAACGAAGGATCTTCGTTATACTCTGGACGGTGTAGAAAGAACAGCAAAATGGTCCCACTTCGAGGATACTTATTTCATTGATCGGTGTAGAGGTGATTTTAGAACTTTAGTCAATATTACGGAACAGCATGTCGTTCCAAGTAGAATTAAGAAGATGCGTGTCAAATATTGTACACAAGTCTTCTCGCGTAAAGTATCATCTCTTATGGAACTTATGAGCACTACTGAGGCGGAAAGTGCTTGTAAATCCAGAAAGATGTCAGCTTCGGGAATAGATACGGCGATATTATTTCTAAATTTAAATTCACTTTTCGACAGTGTCAATAGTAGGGCCATTTTGGATAACGAAAGTAACGCCACAGATATTTGGAATAAGTGTATAAACTTATTCCAAAGTATGCGATTTATCAAACGCAAAGCGGGAGATAAAGAGTATCCTGCGGCATTGCAGAATTGGATACATACCCTGAAAGGGTTCAAAATTCTTAAGTCTTATTTGCTAGATCTTGGGTTTTGCAGGATTCAGAACCAGAGATTTTAACCAAGATCCTTTGGAAAATTTTTTCTCGCTGGTAAGACAACATGGTGGAAGAAATACAAATCCGACTTGTTCAGTATTTACCGGATACTACAAGTCATTGCTCATAAGTTCATTGTTTTCCAACTCAGGAAAACAAAACTGCGAGGCAGATTGTAGTGAAAATTTTATAAATGTTAAAGAAATTTTCGAATTTTCCTCTCGTAATCAAAATTTTCAATTTTCTAATAATGCAGTACCAGTAGTAGCTGTAGAATTAATAGAGTCAATTTTGCAAAATTAAGATGCTACTACTGTCAAATTAGATTATTTAGAACCGTTTATTCAAGCTTGTGCTACGTGTTGCCAAGCTTTTTTAACACAAAAAAAATTAATAGTACAATTTATGCGAGAGGTTTATGTTTTAACTAAATACTGTTTCGATAACTTCGCGGAACATTGTAATTTAAAAATTTTAATTCAAACGTGCCTAAGCCTTTCAGTTGATGTCAACCTGAGCGATTGCCCTTTAGGGCATCTCAAAGTGTATTTGACCGACAACTATGTCGATCATGTATTAAAGAAATGTATTTCTTCCACCAATAGGCTACTAAATTGTTCCGAAGAACCTATGATTCCAATGTCTGGTTTGTCATTATGTGCTTTGACGTATGGCAGATCACATGGGAAGCAAAGGTTCTAATTGTGTTTTTGTATATTCGAATCTACTTTTAAGTCTTTTTGCATGTATGCGATTGCAGTATGAGTGTGTAATGCGTTTTTTATTATGTATATATGTTTGGCTGTCGGACTGTTGCATGTGTGTTTAATTTTTTATATTGCATGTGCGTTTCATTTTTTATATTGCATGAGTGTTTGACTTTTTATATTGCATGTAGGAGTGGAAATGAGTGTTTTCTATGCGCATGGGTTTAGCGGTTTTAGTCAGTATAAATCCGACACTGCCTAGTAGTGCGGATCCTACTAGGCGTCTTTTGAAGATTCCCGCTGTTTTCCCTCGTAAAAACAACCTAAAGAAAAAAAAATTTTGTAAACAATTTAATTATTTTGCAGGTTCTATTGATGTCAACGAATTGAAGCAATTTGGGAAATAAAGTAAAATATTTTAGGAGTTGTATCAATTTTGTAATATTATTGTTGAATTTAATATGATCATTGTTATTGTAATAATTGTAATGACTAATATTATTTAAAATTAATAAAGAATTTTTATATCATTTAACATATATTTATGTATCTAATTATACTTTTACTTTTAATTATATTTATATTTTCAGAAGGTAAATCGGAGGAAGTACGGACGTGACTCAAAGGACTCCTGTCATTTCTAAAATAAAATTTAAAAGATTAAATTTTGGAATGACCAGAAATCCTTCAAATGGCATCCTCACTTTCCCTGGTTTACCTTTTCTAAGGCCGTCTGACCATGGATCGTCGCGTCAGTGACGCGTATGCAGCAGATAGAAGGATATACAAAGAAATTGAATATATTTTCTTTTCCTAAGAAAAGAAGAAATATTCAGTTTCAATGTTTATCCTTCTATCTGCTGCATACGTGTCGCTGGCGCGACGATCCGTGGACAGGTTTTAAAGTAAGCGGTGCATTACACGTATACACATACACATACGTCCCGATTCACACATTCACAGTTTAGTACGCACCTAGTAGGCAGGAGGCGCTACAAACTGCTTCAACTTTCGTAAGAGGGAAGCTTGGCCCCCCTGCACAATACTGGTAGATAGATCACAAGTAAAAGTCAACCGAAATTCTTATGAGAAAATACCAGAAAACGTTGTTCGAATAATCGTTCAAACACTATCTTAATTGACAATAGTATTTTTAAATAACGTATCGTGTTATGTAAAAATTACACGATATGTGCATATTCTCTTATGTAAGTACTTTCATACATTCTTATGTATAGTAAAGAAGACTGAAATAGTTGACACGTAAGTACTCCTAATTAGACTTCATTAATTAAAACATCTGTAGCGAAGCAACAACTATTATTTGCATAACAAGTTTAATCGTTGCCATACATGAGACTCCTGTGTTAGTTTAATCATTGCTTTACTAATTACAATATAACTAAATTAGAGTTATTAAATTGCATATCAAAATATAAATATTAGAAAGGCCAATCTGAATGAACTGTACTAAGGATATTCCAATCGTATGTATTGTTGACATTTTTATATAACGAAAGTAGGAAGCACATTTGTACACTTTTTAAACTGCAAAATAAGTAAACACACCGAGTGACTGCAAATAATTGGATAGTTATTAAATGGGATTCGATAGAGTATTTTCCAAACTAGAATAACGACTGGATGCAAAGTACCCGTTCCAGAAGGAACATTAACGATGGCGCAGCACCGTCTATTAGCTTCTCTTGATCTATTTCTGTTGATTCATTTAGATTGGAAATGCTAAATACGCAGACTGAGTATAAATTACGATCGGTATCTTGTGCCTTGTCACTATACGTACTACTCAAAGACCCATTTGGAGCTCAGCTAACCACAGTACCAAACTTTATCACGCAAGAATTTTTATAAGGCAGTTGATTTACATACCAAGATTTTCCTCATCCTCCTGATTTCAGATCCACTATATCAAAAATGATTTATCTCATACTAAATTACTTGTAATCATTTTTGTATTCTTCGATAGTTTTCTGCTGCTGACAATATGTTAGCCGACTTGTTCAAATTTTAGTCAAGATAAGTAAAACAAAATTATATAGCAAACTAAACTATATAGGGAAATGTGAATTTGTATTTAGTAATTTCCCACTTGTTTTCTCAATCTTATGACTTGGATACTATATTTTATGCTGTCGACATTTTCCAATAAAATTATTCGTACGTTCCAGCTCCAAAATGCACCTCCAAAATTAGATTTTCTCCTAAATTTTCGTAAAAAATAGTTAATAATAAAATAAATATTAATGATCCACGTATTAAAATATCTATTAATGATTTCGATTAATACTTGAGAAATGTCATTGAAAATTTTGTATTTCTTAAAACATATTTGATTACACTTCTTTTCAAATACAATTTAAGTAAAATTTCAAACTTTAACAGCTGTGTGTTATTTCCCTCTCATGCCAAATGAACAATATAAAACACAAGAACGTGGTGGTAGGTAGGTGATATCAGCAAGTCGTAAATTTCTAACGTTACAAGAATAATACTTGTAAAATATGTAATGATAAAAATCCAAACGGAACTTTATAGAAAAATGAAATACACGTATAAAAACTCCTGCGAAATTAATTTCATCGGTTACGCCAGCGAAACGACGGACGGTTTTAACAACCCTCGCAAAACATTTTTGTGTCAACCTTTAGCGCCATCTTTTTTGCCCATAATTAATACGAGACATTAATAACAATAATGTTCGGCAACGACAGGAACTATCCAGCAAATTTAATATTTTGCAACATACCGTACCGTTCTTCTGACATTGCCGAACTGGATAATTTATCAAATCTGCGCGGGAATCCACGGCCTGCTTCGGAAGTTAAAACGACGCCGCTTCGAGCTTCGAGAGCTTCACCCTTTATAATTAGGCAACGAAACGAATTGTGCCTGACGTCCATATCGACTACCTAACTCAAACCTGACTAACGAGCTCTCGTTTCCTTTCTACACACGCAGATACGCGTACACACTTGACTGCTAATAAATCTTTTAGCTGGATCTTCATTATTATTGGCACACGCTTAGTTTGAATGGGATCGCGTGACTGTTGCTTTCATACATATTTGTTATAGTCGCCTCCATGATTTATATTTCCTTAAAATTAATTAAAATTTTTTGTATATGCATATATAGGGCGCCTTTTAAAAAGCGTGTCTCCTCAAGGGATGAGATTCGGACGGTAAAACGATATAAAGTGTCCCTATGAACATGAAATCAAAAACGTATACTTAACGAGATAAATGCCTACAAAATTTAACGATATCACCGTTTCAGAGCTATAAGTTTTCGAAATAATCGGCATTAGGTCGTAATCAAAGGTCGGTATGCTGCAAAAAGGACTCACATTTGTTAGAACATAATTATTGGTATAATATTGTTTGTTACTGAATATTATTGTGCAATATATTGTACAATATTTATGCTGGGTGCCCCTAGACAATCAATATATTGTGCAATATTGAATATTGAATATTGCACAATATATTGAGCGTCTACGGGCCGCTTACGGTCAATATCGCGCAGTCAGCGGACTACCTCTTTTCTTCTTGTGTCTCATCGCGAGGCATATACTGGCTCTTGTTCAGAGTAATTTCGTTTCTTACCCAATTGCCAGGGAAAAATTGTTCAATTTATGATAAGAACATCTTCTTTTGGTCATTGCACGGACCACAAGATTAATGTTCGTCACTGTCAGCGTTCAGAACATCATTATAATTTTTTTATACTGTAGCGGAGGTTTATTGCCTGCCGAACATAGAGAGATTAGCTAGTAGAGGAGGAAAATGCCACATCTGGTTCCCAAAAATTAATCACCGTTTTGTCCCGCGAGTTGGCGGTTGACAACTGTACCTGCGCGTCCGAAGTCATCATACGCACTACCCACCGACAGAGCAATGTACGGATTAACTCAGACTGAACAATGTCACCACGTTTTTTTATTGTCCTTTAGAAATTTGAGAAACAGATGTTGTCGAAACGTTCTTGGACAAATAATAAATTATCGATCGTAAAGAACGAATTAATTTTCGCCTGGCTGTAAGAGGCACAGGAAGAAAAGGGGTAGTCCGCCGACTGCCCGTGGTTCCGTCTCCGTCCTCCTCCCTTCAAATTAAACACGAATCCCTGATCTCTCGAGTATAAACATGCGCCCGTATTTCAAAATAACGGCACGCGTTGACGTATTCCATGAACGAAAAGTGCTTCCTATTCGAGCGGGTTTTCTTCCACTGAAAATCAGTAAATTTACAAACGCAATATCTCAAAAGTCAGTTGAAATAAAGTGCATACATTATAGGTTATTGAATTTGTCTTGAAACACACTATCAAGTGATATCTAAAAAAAAAATAGTTCCATTTAAAAACTCGAACTTCACCATCGTATCTCTTAAAATAATAATCGAAGAAAAAAATGCGTCTGCGCTAATAAATTTGCCCGCTCGAACCATGCAATTGCATATGAACAATTTTGTTTAATCATCAATTCGTTAGGAAATATCCAGCTCTTTACTGTTCCCGCGGACACCCTGTATAATGAAATAAAATATAAAATATATGTCGGAGAAAGCAACCACGCTACGATCTTAATAGGCCTATCTCACGTCACTTCTTCCCCACGCATAGGGAATTGCCCGGCAAGTTTGGTGACTGAACTGATATTCCCCAATACTGCCCACAGACGATGCTGTCTATTCCATATTACACAATATATACCAAACCGTTTTGATTCACACAATATATTGTACAATCTTCCAATATCATCCACAGATGGTCAATATTATTGTGCAATATTCAATATTCCACAAGAAATATCAAAACCTTTTCGATTCTCACAATATACTGTATAATCTTCCAATATGATTCACAGGCGGTCAATATTATTGTGCAATATGAATATTGCAAGCTAATATTGAATATTGCTAAGATTACGAAGCTGCGATACCATTAATACAGTTTAATATTTATCTCATTATGTGTACGTTTCCGATAATATGTTTTTAGTTTACTTCGCCAACCACCCTCCTAAGCTGATCTTTTTTCGAGACACCATGTATAGATATTTTTCTGCTTTACTAACAATAAGTTACCGCAAACATTCCGCTGATTAATGTTAAACGCCCAAACTGTTACAAAGACGATACTGTTACAAAATTCGTTGCGCGTTGAACCGCAAAGTATTATTAATTTTAGTTTATAAAAAATCGTACCAGGTTTTTGGCACATTCGAGTTTGCGTAATGTTTTAAGTGCACGGTTATTATCTACCTCTAGAAGCATTGCCCTTTATCTGTATGTTATGCAACACAAACATTTCAGTTTCTAATCTTATTGTCAGGTTGATTCTCAGTAAAAATACACAGGATAAAGTAATTAATCTGCGTTCAAAAGTTTGGTGTCAATTCCGAAAGGTTGTCATGGCAGCGAGGGGCTAATGAAAACAATTTATTCTACAGAATTAAATACTTCGTCGATAATTTAATTGGCTTGGACTTCCGCAAGCAAGAAGAATAAGAATCGTGTGATTATTCTTTGCAAGAGTGCAAAAGATATACAGGGTGTTACAATACAGGTGGTAATATTTTTAAGGATGATTCTACCTGGAAAAATATGTTGAAAATATGCAATAAATTTTTTTGATATCGCTCTCCGTTTTCGAGAAAATTGACTTTGAATTTTAATCGAGTACGCGTACACCAAAGTACAGTTTCAGGTGCCTAAAAGGCGTCGCGCTTTCCGCCAACGGAGCAAATCGTAAACGAGTTCCCTTACTTACGCGTGCCCCTCAGGCGCAGGACATTGTACTTTGATGGGCGTGTACTCGGCTAAAATTCAAAGTCAGTTGTCTTGAAAGCGAAGTGTGATATCAAAAAAAGCTATTTTTTCAATTTATTTTTTCATGTAGAACGGCTGCTTAAAAGGATTGCCACCTGTAGTGAAACATCCTGTATAAAGCAGTGTTAAGCGGCTATGCGGGAGAGTTGTTACTGACAGCAAACATGGCTGCCACCGCGGGGGCCTCAGGCTAGCTTAACAACTTCTCTCTTACTGGCGATGCAGCACCTTTTTGTGAATCGCTCGAGCATTATTAATCGCTTGATGTGGATTTCAAACTTATTACGTCGACTGACGTGACAGACACAGCCTGGGGCTCCTTATCTCTCTGTTCTTCACCCACAAGCACATCATGAACCTGCCTTCCTTGCTTCTACTATTTCATTTGATGTCCGAGCCAGGTGCTTGTCCAATTGTATGCCGGCTCGTTTGCTTATTCCGCTTCGAACTCGCGGGTTATTTCGCTCAGCCCGCGTTGCTTCAAACCGTACAATAACATTTTGCGAAAATTGCCGCTTTGGCAAGGGGAAATAACGTCGGCAATTTCCAGAAGGTCACACGAAGGTGTATAGGAACACCTGCAAGGTGTGAGTAAAACGCGTTTCCGTACGCTGACTACTATCATGATAATTAATCGCAATTGATACTCTTGTATGAGTGTTGATTATACGCTGTAACGCAAAATTAATGTTCACATGTTCTGTACCTTCTTTTGTTGAGTGCATGTGATTGTGGTGGCTAAGCATGTAGGTCGTTGCTTCTTGATTCAGTCTCGTGACTAGAATCCATTGATTACTTTTATGCCGCAAGAATAGACTAGGAGCGCTACATACATTGACGAACGTTAACATTAATAGTAACTATTGTTAACGTAACATTTTTTACACATATTTAAATTGCAAATTTATTTTGAGTTGTTTGAAGTTATCGACGACGGCGACGCCATAGAGACTTCCTCCGTCCTGCAACAGATGGCGGTGTATGTAAAGCAGACAACAGTTGGAGGATCATATTGTTATGTAATAACATTAATAACAAATATGAAAGATTCAACAACTACTTCATCTCACGTATTGGCGTATAAAATACTCTCAGTCATCTCCTTCTTCTTTTTTCTTCCTTCAACTCTAGAGCTTGGGCTAATTCTAGTAATTTCCTGGAAAATAGATAATTAATTCTCTATACTTTAGATGCTTCTCTTCGTATTTATCCTTGTAACAATTCATTATATTTGGCTACGTCATTAGATTACAATAATTAATATAAGACGATTACGAGATCATATAAAATTTCTTTAATGTCTTCAGTAAAAATATTAACATTTATATGTCTGATTATATCTTTGTTGTAAAAATTGTACCAGAATACTCTTTTGACGTGCTTGTAACTTTTAGCTTTGGACTATAACGCTTCTATTCAGCTACAAAAATGATCGTTACAAGGTGAAGGAGGAACTCCAAAATAAAGAACAATATAAGATTCAGACACACTTTGTTTTTAAGTATGTAGAAAATGCCAGACAAATTTACATCTTAGTTGTTACTACCCAATCTTTGTTTATATCAACAATCAATCATATATTGATTATATTAACGAACAAAGAATTAACTATAAATACGAGTTCAATGATTGATCACACCCAAAAATATTAGTAAGAGTACTATAAAACGTATTATTTCTATTTACAACATCTTGTAAAGAGGCTTCTGAGAACTTCAACGGAGTATAGCCAAAAAATTGCTGTAACCTTCAATCGAAACATGGATGATAAGGAAATTAGAACGAAAAGTCATTGGGCTAAATCAAACTGTCAAGGTATGTATGTATATACGTAGAAGTCACATAGCTAACTGGGGCTACTACGACCTGACAGGACACAGCAGGATACAAGCAAAGGAGAGTAGGGGACGCCCCAAGAGACGTGTTCGTAGCAAACGCCCACGAACGGTGACAGCCAGCGAAGATTTATGACGCTATAAAATATCATTTGTATTTGATGTCAGAGCGAAGGCTTGATTAATGTACTGCCGAGCGCACAATGAATAACTGACGTGTTGTTATAGTAACATCAATCTGAAAGAAGCGCGGGGTGAGCTGGTGCTCCGTTGATAAATTGTGTAGATTGGAGTTGCTGTTGCTGAGATACGATCAGCGAGCCTTCTACGATTCAATCATTAATGCTCTTTCGCTTGATAGAATCGTTGTGCATTTACTAAATTATTCCCGTAACGGCTGTTGTTATTGAGATAAACCGAATAATCAGAATCGGGATAGTTGTTGCGAAGTTCCGCGGCATGCAGTTGTGCAGTATTTGAACCAACCTACGACAGACTATACCTACGCCATACCTATTGTAATTATCATATGATTATTTCAGCACATAATAATACATCTATTATTTATACATTGATACGTTGCAGTCACTGCTCGGACAACTACAAACTTAAGAATAACTTTCAATTTCTTAATATTATTGTGTACAAATACATACTTTGTAAAGTTTATAATAATGTATTTTTTATAATAATTTTGGCATAACGCGACATTTATTTTTTCAGAAGTAGGTATTCAAATCTGTGTTAAGAATTCAATTTTTATGTGAAATAAATGATCCATTACTTTAAGGATTCAATTTTCACGCAGTAAAATTGTATAGGTTCTGACAACAAATCGCCGATTTTGATACGACTTTAGTAGAAAATATGGTAGAAACTACTAGAGCTAGAAGAACGGTGTAAATGATCAAATTACATATTTTTTAATAAGGAATCCAGCTGGACAAACAAATTCCCGACACCTCTGTTTGTTTAAACAAATACATTAAAAAATAGCATTGCTTTGTTAATTTTTCTGGTCAATGTTAGTCCATCTTTGCTGTGCATTTGTACGTGAAAAGTATATATCCAAGTGCAAAATGCGGGTAAAACGGAACTTTTATTTTTGCATTATAAAAAAGTTATTATAGTTTATTTTTGTATATTCAAATGTTACGGCCAATCTTTCATATAATGATTCTACCACTAAAATCTGCAACTCTGCTAACAACAAAACAAATTCACTCGTTTTCCTCCATTGGTATATTTCCTTCTCTATTAAATGTTTAATTTAATCGTTAAAGCTATTTCACGTTATGTTCAGTGCTTATGTATAAATTGATGTACATATGTATGTCTACGTCAACCGCCTGTGCATTATTTCACACTTTACTTTGCATATAATAAATAAATAAATAAAAAGTTCAAGGAATGATCCTTCCGTTTTATACAATACTTGTGCAACGTGTCACTTGGAACCGAAAGCCCAGCAAAGTTTCAGATAAGTGTATAATTTAACGTATCGATCACGGAAACAGTATGAAAGTGTCGCAAAGTTTACGACATCGTCGAGACAGGGAGCTGCGTTCAGTTTGCCCCCTATAACACAATCATTAATCACTTACCAACAATGATTTTATTCGCGGCGAGCGGTCAGGGCGTAACGTACCGTGACGTACCTCGAACACTGGGGACGATACATCACCGCGATATGTAATATTGTCCTCGGCCCCACAAAGAAAGAGAACAGAAGAGAGGTGTCGTGGTCGGACACGTAGCCTTCAACCGATCGCCCTATCGTCCAGAGCGATGTCGATCGATCTTCCCGCGCGCGCCACATTCAAACCGTGAAAACGTTCTTGCCACGGACGCCAACAAGAAAGCAAAAAGCGTGAAAGAAGATTGATTCCTTATGCGTATTGCAGTGCTGTGATTTATGCATTTCCTATCCACACAATATTGCCACATATATCCAGCGTCTATAGTAATTGTTGGGAAGTCAAAGTAATATTTCTCCTACCTCTCTAAGAATAAGTCGTCAGATGGGGCGTCACTACATTTCTTGTACAACTTGTCTTTCTTACAATACCTTTCGCCACGTTATGTATACTTCCTGTCCGATCACCGATCACGAGGTGAATTTTGTCTGTACACTCTAATGAGTCAATAAATGTATATCTGCATATATCAAACACGCGTATCAAGTTACTCGTACTCGCTCCGACAGTAATACTATCTAGCCGTTTATTTGATGTTTAGCATTAGATATTAATTACTTTTTGAGATTTATTTAATGTTGACAACCGTGTATTCATACTTAATTTCTGCCCGTTCATTTGTTCTATTGATAAAATGTGAAATGGCTAGAAACTGAACAGAACACCGCACACTTTTATTCAATTCGCGAATCCATTAATTGTTTACAATTTACATTTAAGTACTTTCCGTATTCGAAACGTAAAAATGGTAGAAGGTTGCTGTCACGCAAGAACCATAAAGCGCCCATGATGAGGCGAAAGTAGTCAGGGGGGTACTTTATCGTATATGGGCTGATTATGCACGTAAATATTTCACCGGGGATGATTCCTGAAGCGGGGTGAACGAGGTTACGCAGAGGGACCAAGCAAAGAGGGATACGAACTGGAGGGGAAAACGGCGGCAAGGAGGGGACGGGGATTTACGCGTGCAAGCCTGAACGCCCTTTATACGTCGTCGACACCGTAATATATGACACCTATAGATCACAATTACGTGTAATGGTGCTCACTCTTGTATTCATGGCGATATTATTTCTGGTTGCCTTTCACGGTCGTCGTCGACTGTGCCTTTCTCCCCATCTTGTTCGTACGAGACTTCGGTCTGTATGCTAAGCAGCCGGTAATTCTAGTTTGATTTACTTCTCCGTCTACCCCGAAACTTTGCGGCGAACGGCCGCACTGTACTTTCAACCCCGCCGGGAAAGTGATTACGCTGGATCGGGCGATAAGTCTTTTATGGTCTTTGTTCTTTACGGGGTCGCACGGTAGCGCAACTTGCACACTGTGAAATATGTCTGCAACGATTATTTTTCTCTACTGCGAGGTTTTTAACTTATGTGCTGAAAATAGTATGATGTTTCAGGGTCAGCGATCTCTTTCGTTTTACATTAATAACACAGAATCGCTACAAGGTGGAACTGTTTGCAATTACGTACATAGACTAATAGGGAAAATTACGGAATGTAGAGTAACTTGATTGTTAATTTCTAAGTCTAGACAGTATCGGTAACCTTATTTATGTAAATAGAAAGAATTCAAAAGTCCTTGCGCATTTTTTTTAAACTTTATTACGAAAGAAAACAGACAACGAAATAAGTTTAATCATTAATGTGATTTCCCTCTTTTTCAATGACTTCTGCCATCAAGTGCATGTTCAAACAACTCAATAGGTTTTGAGTTAAAAAATACACTGTCTGCAGTTTCTATTACTTCTATGTATATAATATTTTCTATTGATAAGTAAATGAATTAGTGAAACTGACAAATAAAGGAGCAAATGAAACAAATAAATACAGTTTATTAACATGCTTAGTAGCTTGTGTAGCATTTCTGATTGTTTAATTCATAAAGAATACATTATTGGGATTAAAAGTACCGACCACTCGCTCTACATTCGGTTCACTGATTGAATGTCGATACTGAACTGGTGCTCGAAAAAGAAGGCAAACGTTGGGATGGTTTAAGCAGAAAGCAAATGACTGCGTCCTACGAAATACGTAAACACTTATGAAATGACCTGATAGTAAAGCACTGAAAAATTCTACGAAATAGGCCCATACACTAATACATCCCATGTTTAAGGTGATTTTTAAGTTATAACATGCTTGTTTTAAAAGTATGCATATAATCAATTTTAATTAGCGTTAATGTCACTGATAATTTTGGAAGTTACTTACATGATCTTCGATTTGATCCCGTTTCTATCCTTAAATAAGTTTCAAAGAAATATACGCGAATGTTGTGAAATTTGACAAAATAAGATTTATGAGTTTACCTCGCTTTTTATCAAACTTACAAAAACTAAAGTTTCTTTTCACGTTTTTCGAAAATTGGTATACTTGTTTCTCAAAGTAACAAGCAAATGTATGAATACTTAGAACCTCGAACGATCTTTGAACGAGCAAAAAATTTATTCATGTCCTAGATAATGTTATCTGCATCTTACAACTTTGAAACGCTCTTGTCTTTCACTTAATTTGTCTATAGTTGATATTCCAAATGAAAAATAAATTATACATAAACTTGGGGCATAGGCAGTGAAAGCAAAGTCTATTGAATTTGAAAAGAAAAGCATGTGCATTAATTATTCTTAAAAAATAAGCCACGATTAAAGATTCCAGATTCCCAATTTGACTTTTCTTTGGGCAAACCAAAGTCTTACGTCAATTTCTCAATAACTTCTGTAACCTACCGTATATTTGGAAAAAGTCGATAATGTGTTGACAAATCTTATGCCACCTGACGTGAAATAATTCAAGGGGGACAAAACAAATGTCATGAAAACATTGGTTTGCAAGTGTTTCCTTTTGGAGTAATAACCATTTAAAGTTGCAATTTAAAGAAAAGAATACAGCTGTTGGAATGGTTGTTAATTAACTGAACACTGAGTTTTCTAATATAATATAATAAAGTATAATAAAGTATAAAGTATGGCAAGAGCCTAATCGGCAACACGTTCGTATTCGTTACAGTCTTATATATTGTGAATATATATTCTAGTCATAGTCTTATATACAGTGAATATATATTCTAGTCATAGTCGCTCTCAACTAAATTCAGGTCGCTGCACAAATTCGCTGTCGACCAATAGATGGAGCGACAAGTATCAATATTATAATTACTTACTATATTACAACAACAGCAAAGTGCCTACTTTGAACACTTTTCCTAACGTGCAATTCAAAAACTGAGAGAGAAAGCAGTTGTGAATCTTTGGTTGCCTTTATCTTTCTAACGTGGTTAGTGCAATACGCTGCTAAGTTTGGGCAAATACTTTGGAATTAATTTGCCCATTATTTGGGCAAATAATTTAGAAACACTTTCTACAATTTTGAACGTGTCTTATAACATAAAGAGAATTATCAAGCAAATCAGTTAAATAAATTCTGGAAATGTGATTTTCTGATACGAACGGCAAATGTTACACAAGGAATCCTAGGCAATATTCACTCAGGGGCCACGGGACGTAGTTAACGCAATTGCAAATGTGTTAGCGGAATAAGACATCATTACATACAAAACGGATGTTCACTTATTATTATGACAACCAATGAATATTCGCTTCGTAGTCAAAAAAATAGTCACATTTAAAAAGGAGACTCGTATTCCGATTTTTTCTTCACATTATTTTTAACGCTTATCAAACTTCTTGTAATATTATATTCAATTATATCTATACAAAATCTACACTTTAATCCAATTATAGGTAGGGAACTCGCAGCATTGTGGCTATTTTTGTTTCCTTGAATGTTACCGTCGTCATCATATGTATGTATACAGTTTGTACTCGACATTACAAGGATTCTCACGTGCAACGACGCTGAATCAGCCGTATACGTTAGACGGTCAATATTTATATCAGTGCTCGGAGTAATTACACCCGTTGTAATTACCGGCGAGTTAATTGGTAAGATAAATAAGACATAAACGCGGCGCATTAAAAACCCTGTTTAAAGGTCAACGTCGACTGAAGGTAGGCGCGGATGTATAACGCATTCTAAGCCATCACACAAGAACGTCTGTGAATCATTGCGCGAGTGCATTAAGCAGCACGATAATTGAGTGAAGCGCCGTGCGTCGCGGCGCTTCCGCAACGGCTACTCGAAACTCGCGTTCACGGTGGTGCGTTTCAGACAGCATCAATGGCGCTACTTGTCGCCGTCGGCGGTGACACGTGTGCGCGTGCGAATAATAACCACGTACACGCTTATATAGCCCGGAGATAACTATTGTCCCAGTTCCGGGGCGTAATGCCCCATTGTGAATTGGTCACAATGATGTATCGCCTGTCGTCAGGAAAACGACGGTTAGTTTATTTCATTTCAAACAATCGTTCGCCATATCCCCACTGACAGCCAGCAGTCAATGAAAAACTCAAAATTAACACGACACAGGGGGTATAAAGTCTGGAATTTTGAAATCTCTTTTAACTTCAGGAGTGTTGAGTACCTTCAGAACATCTGTTCCGTTTTTCAACTGATAGCTCTATTGCTGACTGGTTAGTTGTTATACGATGTTCAAAAATAGGAAAACAAAAATGTAAACAGCATTTATATACCATAAGTATCGAGAAAATAGTGGTGGTATTGTTAGACATGGAGTCAAAGTCGAATCGTGCGTACACTCACTGTAGCAGTAAGTTATCTAGGTTAGGGATGAAGTTCCTTCCTTTTATTTAAGAGTATGTATATCCATTGTGTTCAAACCCGACTACTGTCGACAGGTCTACCGAATTTTATTTAGTCCATTCGGAGTTACTTATGGTGTTTCTTTCCAACTGGTTTGTTTGAATTTATCCACGTTTGGTCAATATCGCGGAGCTTGCGTTTATTTTAATAATTTATCATATGTATATTTTTTCATGACAGTTTATAATTTGGAAATTATGAATCTACATTTGATATCTTTTAATACATTTGCATACAAACTTTGAATTTCCCTCACATGTTTCGCATAAGTATACATTTCTACAATATAAGGTATGTATTTTTACATAGCTATGTAATTTATGTACATAAGTTATGTAAATAATACAATCGTCATTATCTCCCTCCAACTTTTTCCTATGGATAATATCTAAACAGGAAGACGCTCAAGGGAAGATAATATCGATGAGTTAGTGCACAAATATTGTATGCCCACTTTTAGCGTTTTCGAGAAAAACAGGTTTACACATGAAATGGTACGTAAGATTATTTTTGACAAATTTATGAAGTGCATATAAATATGATTTTTATACAGCATAAAGAAACAGTCAAGACCTATTTGTTGCATATAAAAATTCAAATTTTGCAAAAAGTGGACGTACAATATTTGTGCACTAATCCATCGATGTGATAAATGATGATGGGCCTCTGGATTTCTGACCTAGGGTATGCCTTATATCAGGCCTACCCAGTTGGCAGCCGAAGATCTCCTTAGGTTTTGACAATGAGACTCTGGTAACGATCAACTGCGGAACTCTTACCTTGCTAACCGTTGCGTGGGTGTGGGAGAACAGGAAGAGTGTGCGTGCGTCCATGCAGACTCGTACCATGAGTTTATATAGCTAGGCCGGCAGTAGCAAACGTTTTGGAAATTTCACCATCCGCAATTTTCTTGCAAGACACGTCTCGCATTGGGCCCAACAAGTGGGCCCAGCAATATAGGGTGTGTTTCAATTCACGCATTATGCGCATAGACTGCAGAGAAAACCGTTCCGTTTCAGTCTATGCGTGCATTGGTTGCGTTGGTGGCACATAGGATTCCCTAGAATTCTCCCACTTCTAGCGCATGAAGCGTGCAGTTCATGCGTGCATGCGTATTTGTCTCTTTACGTACGCTTTGAAAAACATACACCAAATTATGTGATCTCCTCCTCGAAGTGACAGAAAATATAACCTGCATATATGCTACATGACAATAAATGTTAATTGGATATTTCGTTCTTTTACACTACATTTGTCAACTTTTTATAACTTAACATGCTTCCAAAATATTATTGTTACGCCGCAACGGTATCTTTATGAAATCGGGTATAAGGTCAATGTCCCTATTTCTAATCATATAAGAGTTCTGCTATCGTAAAAAAATACAATATACATACGTAGATATTAGGGACAGTCTTAATGGCAGGGGCACTCCGCGCCAAATTGATCACCTTTCGCGGACGATGCCTGGGATTTTTATAAATTTGAAGTATGATGTAGGCTACGTAAAATTAGGGGGGAGGGGGTTTGCTGGTTTCAAATTTGCTTAAAAAATACAAGGCGTCAAAATTGGGGTTTTTTGTTTATTTTCGCGAAAATGGGGTTCTATAAATGATTTTTTATATTCGGAACCATACACCACATGAATTTGGTTCTGCTTTCATTTTAATCAAGAAGGATTTACTTTCCCGAAAAAAATTATTTTCGTTCCGAAAAGTCATTTTTGCATCTCGAAAATTATGAAAACATTATTATTTCTCAAATACCACTTCAACGTCATATTTATAAAAGTCCGAAGAAAATATGTCCAGATTGTTTTAAGCTTTCTGGATAAAAGAAGACTTCCCCTAGGGTGGATTATATTTCAAATAACCAGCCTATGTGCTCAGCTGCGACGGACACTTGACTGCTCGCATTATTGAAATGATGTCTAGAAATAACATCAACTGTCTCATAGCTTTCTCAATGACATCATTTATATCTTGACTAAGGACCTTGTAACTCCTAATTGAAATAGAATGAATCCATTTTTTCACACTTCTTGTTTATTCAGCCGCAACGATACGAAAATAAGAAATAAAATATTTAAAAGAAATCTTATCTCCGATTTTTACTCCTTGACCGCACACCACAGAAGTCTCCCTTGTGCAGAAGAATACTAATGCTCCTTCGGCAATAGGGCGTTATATTATCAATAATGTGATCGTTTACATTAAGAACTTGTTTGAAATTATACTGTTATTCATTAACACTAACACCATTAGAAGATCATGTAAATCTACATTCACATGTTCGTTAAAACGGATAAAGAATAAATAGCAAAAGTTGTCGTCCGAATTTAATCTGGCTAAACCTCTGACGATAAGTCCAAACGTGACAAGGTACAATTCAACGTGTGCAATTCGGATCATATTTATCGTCAAGCCAGATTTTTATCCGAATTTACGATTCCCGTTAGTAATTATCAGTGAGTGTGGGTACGATGTATCGTCGGTTACTGAGCATTTTTGGTCTATTCGTATAGTCGCGCACGGGAAAAATAGTGTTGTTGGAAGTTTACGAGGTAAATGGTCCTTAATCGTTAGGTGGGGAAAACGCGGTCTGGCAAGCGGCCGACCGCGAGAAAAACCGTGTAACCCTTTCGCGGTTGTGTGCGTTATGCATATCTAGCGGTACGTGCGGGCGCACAAACGAATCACTCACGTTTCCTATAAATTGCGGATTCATGGTTTATCGGCGCGCAGCCGAAACGTTTTACTGCCCAGCGATGCGCGATAACGCCGCGCTGACAGCGGAATGTCCCGACCAAAATGAATCCAACGTGTACACGCGAGACGCATATGCGGGAAACGTATTCTCTTGTGTTTTGTTTTTTGCGGGTGTGCCTGGAATATCGAATATAGCCAGTGGCGTAGGGTGAAAGAAGGCTAACGTGCCTGGAGGATTCGTGGAAAGCGAAAGACGTTTCTGCTGACAAGTGTAGATGTATGTTCTGCGATTACTATGTACCATCGAGACATATCCACTGATGCACAGTGTAACTCTACAACGTATGAAGATAGACACGTATACTATGTTACATATTCTTTCTGGCCACATGCTGTTCCAACGTACCATGCTAAATATTCTTGCATATTCTGTAAACACGTTGCAGCGCCTCGCACGCATGCTACCCATGATGCGTTATTACGAAGAAAGGAAGGCCCGCGATTTTATCTTCAATGAATGTAATGGTCTAAATGCAGTGTATTTTCTCGGTTTTTTATTCAAATACCGGACTAACAGATTTTCTTGGAAGGATGTTCGTTTTGCTACCAAAATAGTATGACTTGTTAGATGATCTGACAGAGCAAGAAATATAATTTGAAACAATATGAAGGGATATTTGCTAGTCTAGTAAACTTACGACTACTTAATAGTCCGTCTTAATTAACGTCTTGACTGAGTAACAAGATACGAAATTAGACTAAATTGTAAATGGAGATATAGAGCAGATAGAACTGAAAGGGATGAAGCTAGACTGATGTGGAATGTATTAGAAATTAAACGGTATTTGCGTGTCCCTCTTTATATATACAGAGCATTTTGACACATGGGAAGAAGGTACTGCAGTTTTGGACTCAAAGCACAAAAGAATAACAAAGTTTTTGTATTTTAAGACATGGGAAATAATCTGAAGAGAAGCGTTCGACAGCCACTGCAGCCATTTGGTGATAAAATCAACTATAACCAATATCCAAAGGCATGCATTCAAATTTCATCGCCAGAATGAAAATTGTTCATTTAAAACAGTTTGACACAGATTAGATAACAGTAAGCATTGTAATTATTTCAGAATGTCTGGAACTTGATAACAACAAATGGCTTTCAATGACCTTGAACAATCTATATAGGTTTTATGTAATTGAGCTCGTCTTTTTATAAATTATAAGATTATATAAACAAAAACATACAATTTCATTTAAAAAAAGTTGAGCTCGAGATCTTCGAAGAGTCTCCACCTAAAATAAAGTGTATTGAGTACAGGATGTCCCCCTCAGTACAGATCAACTACCATCTGAAACATTTTTTCCAATATCTATTAGTTTTCGAGGTATTGCCGTGGAAATGTTATGAAAAACCTGTGGCCTGTATAGAACTAATATCTTTAAATTTCGAAATTATCAGAAACTGTATACGTACTTCATATACTTAACTAGTATAGCGTGAATAATTAAGGCTTGTGAAATAAAATGAAGCGTATACCCGTTGTACACGTTAAGCCGGATCCAGACTTGAATGAGTATACGCTGAGCAAGGCTGAACGCGGACGAATATTCTGATATGGACGGGTGAAATGGTAGCCAAGGCCGCATGCTTCTATGTCAGAAAGGGTGAGCGTGAACGCATATTCTAGCGTGGACGTGTCATTCGTGGTGACTCGACGCATGCGGCCCGATTCGCGAATGCCGACGAAAGCACATGGGCTGAGCCGCCCGTTGTCGGTTTTCTTCCACACATCAAAGGAAGTTTGGAGTGCATTGCGCTCAGCGTGGATGATAAAAGCAGATGAGATACTTTTCTCAAATCCTCAATGTCTCGGATTTTTATAATGTTGAAATAAATTGTAGCCCATATGAAATTAGGGAGGGCTAATTACTCATTCTTCTAGTTTCCAAATTGCTTAAAAAATAAAAATCTTCGAAGTTTCCTGCTTTCAGTGATTTTTACCCGCCTTCAGAAATGAATTTTAATGACCTAAATTATTGAAGGCATGAACTTGCGTCTTGTTTTTTTAATCATGAAGGATGTCATATAAGAAGGAAGCCGCCGACCGACAAGTTCAGACCAGTTCTGCACATGTTGGCGCTGATTGGTGCCAAAACAAGCTACTATTGGCTATATCCTAACCAACGCTCCCTGAGACCAATGAGGTCATTCTACATGCGTGAAACGGGTTCCTTCTTATATTATATCCTTCTTATGACAAGGAGAGGACAATATGCGAATGAATTTTATCCATTACTAATATTGTCCATAAACAGTTAATGAAAAATAAAAAAATTAAATTTTTAACAATATAACGCATTTATTATATAATAAACTTTAAAGCTCTATTTTAATGAATAATTTGTCTATCTTTTCTTCACTACACCTTGTATCGTTCTCTATTCATACAACGTGACCGACTCACTATTATACTATAATAAATCACACGAGATTACTTGTGGGGAACGGCAATACGCTTCGTGGAGGGGCGCAGGAAGAAAAGGGGTAGTCCGCTGACGGCACGTGGTTCCGCTTGCATCGTCCTTTCTTCAAATTAAACACGGATCCCTTAGACCGCGTCCAGATCTGAACCGAATCCCGAACCGAACGCCACTTGAGATTCCCTAATGCCACATTCCTACGTGTGGAACGTATATTTCTAGCGATCTTCGCCAGTTTAGACTGAGTTTCGTGGCTCGCGACAGCTAAAGATTGAAGGACAGAGAGTGTTTAGAGTAGTGCAGACCAAAGGTTTGCCTGCCATATGACACCGAGGAAGGGACCTGGGGACCCTCGACCAAAGGAAAGTCAGGCTCGCCGCGATGTTCGGGCTGTTCCCAGCCGATGTCGGTAAAGTCCCGTCGCATCAAAGGGATGGCTCACCCACATGGGGTAAACAACTGTAGAGTTGCATCCCTGTCCTTCACACCACCATGACTTGTTGTCGTCCTTGCCATTAGGGGTGTCAAGTAGTTTGAAGAAGCAAGCCAAGTTGGTGATAAACGAAGAGTGTCCTACATACCTTCTCAAGCGTATTCCATAAATCGTCTCTTTCGCGTCTTTACACGCATGGTGACATCAACTCTCCCAATAAATTTCACAACACACGTTATCATGTGATGAATGAGAAAATATAGCTTTTCATTTAAAACAATTAAGTTGTCCCTGAATTTTCTCCCATTTCTCCACCTGCAGAGAAAGTATCTACACCACATAATCTCCCACTCCATGTCAAACAACGTTCGTAAGAACAATTTTTTAATACCTTCAGTCACACTCTACAATATAGGTAGGTACTGTTACCGCGCGGAAAGAAGACTGCTAGCAGGCGGTCTCGGGCGATGCAATCCGCCGCTGTTACGATTGGTCGAATCACCTATTTGGCCACACTTCTAAAGACGGAGCACACGTATTTTGGTTATTGGCTGAAGTAGGCACATACATTGTCGCACCGCGCGACGAAGAGAGCGGACAAAACACATCGAAATCGAGTGGCATAGAGCGATCTGACCGACGAACGCCAAAGCAATAGCGTAGGCATCTCAGACGGTTAACCATTAATATATAATAACAAAATTTCCTTATTTTCCACAATATGTTCAGGAAAGTATTATCATTGGTTTGTTATCAGGATAACCTATTTAGGTGACTCGATAGGTGACTTCTTTCCGCACGGTAACAGTACCTACTACATGAAGAACAACCATCATTGGACTTCATACAAATGAATACTATGAAATACTCAAATGTGGAAACATTTAAGTAATTATTCTGATTCTAGTTGTTGCAATATTTCAATTCTCTACATTTGTTCCATCAAGGTCAATTTCTTGGAGGCTTTCGAGACATTCGGCTAATACAATAAATTTCGATCGTTTATGACCAATTTGTCTTGCTCCTTATAACTACTTAACACTATCAATTGCAAGGACGACAGGTAGGTAAATGTACCAATACCCGGATGCTTAAGGGGCTTAAGGAATAGCGGCAAAGTTCGCCTCCTAATTTAATTTGTAAAACCATCATGAAATAAAAAAATGTTGTTGAAATGTGGAAGATAACACCATATTATACTATCGGAAATTGAAAAAAAGTTTATGTATTATAATAGACGTATTTATTAATAAAAATACAAAAACATGCAGATGTCCCAGTAACCGGACAACCTAAAACTGCATGTCCCAATACCTGAATTGTATCGTCCCAGTAAGCGGACAACCTAAAAATGCATGTCTAAATTACTTACATTCGCGAAATTTTGTATCAGTAAATAAACTTAGACTTGTTTTAAAAAACATTAATTTTCTTGCAAATTTAACTATCTTAAACTAAATTTAAATCTATTTACTATTATGATAATGTATTATTATAATAATGTATTATTATAATATATAAATAAGAAATGCTGTCAATATTTTCTTAGTAAATGTTAGAAGTGTCTTGACAGAAGCTGAAGAAATTTCTCGAAATCTGCTATGCGTACGAAGTGTGTTACAAAATAATTATTTCTATTTAACGATTTTTAATTTTCTACAATAATGTTTTTAATTAATATTGATAAATACTTGTGCATTATGGTACTATTTTTTGTTTTTAATTACATTAAAAATTAAGCTTAAAAATAAATAAAATTCGCATTACTATTCAGGTACTGGGACATGGCCGGGCACTGGTACATTTACCTTAGCTAGTGAGCCATTCCTTTGATGCGACGGGACTTTACCGACATCGGCTGGGAACAGCCCGAACATCGCGGCGAACCTGACTTTCCTTTAGTCGAGGGTCCCCAGGTCCCTTCCTCGGTGTCATATGGCAGGCAAACCTTTGGTCTGCACTACTCTAAATATTCTCTGTCCTTCAATCTTTAGCTGTCGTGAGCCACGAGACTCTGTCTAAACTGGCGAAGATCGCTAGAAATATACGTTCCACACGTAGGAATGTGGCATTAAGGAGTCTCAAGTGGCGTTCGTTTCGGGGTTCGGTTCAGATCTGGACGCGGCCTTATCTCTCGAGTATAAACACGCGCTTTAATTTCAATACCTTCGAGGCCATCTTTACGACTGCGGAGTGGGCTAAGCTAAGCACAAAAGTTGGTGACGAAAGAATCATGGCACTTTCGACCCTTCCGCATGCGTCATTCCTGCGCGTTCAGCCTTGCCTCAGCGTACACGCATTCAAGTTTGGATCCGGCTTAAAGCTTTGCTTAATTAGAGGAGTGACAACCACGAGATGTGGATAATGCGTGGTGGACCTAAAATGTGTAATAGTATATTGCTGAATGTGTACTTTTGGCAAAGGAATATACCACCACGGGAACGGTGGCGCTAGTGTAACATAACAAATATGGACGACGCAAGTATACATTTTACTATATGTTTATATCGATCCTGTAGTATAAAAGTTTATTTCAAAATTATTTCTTACAGTAAAAATGTTGACAATACATTTAATCACAATTTTGGAATATGTAAAAGTATGTAACGTGGACAATTTTAGTTACACCACTTTTTGGCACTTTTATGAAAACTTAAATTGAGGTCATTGTCCATTGTAGCGTTACAATTTGTTATACAACATTTTTTTCTTCATACAATGCGTCGATACTGTGAAAATTGGTAGATCGCAATAAATGGTATACTTGCGTCGGCCATTACTATTAGTTTGCGTACCGACCGCTAGTGTCGCATACTAATGTTCTACTCCCAATCTGGCGTGTGTACCTGCATATATCTTGACAGTTAAAAAGGTATTTTTGATATTGGTGAATTCCAATAGTAACATGGATGTCTTACTCTATTTCGCTGATTTAGATTTATAGAAAACGTCCTGAATTTCTGCACAGTATGGGAATTTTGACAATTGCTCTACGAGTATTTCTTTATAATCCCCAAGCAACACCAGCAAAAGATAACAATACAGAAAGTTCATGGTTTCGTTTGGGTATACTTGAGTGTACGCCACAACAGCGAAGCATGTTCAGAATATTAAAAGTGGTATAGTTACTTGGAAAAGTACCTAACAAATATTATTGAGTTCTTCATCATTCACGATTTGCCACTTCACGTGTAATAAGATGGCATTACCTATTATCAATACCACTCAAGTACACCTTTATGTTTATTTAACATTCTACCAACCGTTTCGTTACTCTCTCCGGTTGTTTCGTTCATATTATTATTAATATGTATACTGATATGTACCTACCTACACTAAATTAATATTTTGTTAAATGTCTTGTATCAAACGTTTGTCACATGATTTTATTATAAATTTCAATGTATTATAAAAATTCGTGCTTGTGCCGTGCTTCTACCAAAATTTCTTTGAACATTTCATTGGTCTATGTATAATACTAATTAAATGTATGTTAATAGTGGTTCATAGTAACGAGAACTAGAATTTGTAATTCTAATTTTAACTACATATAACGTTGATTAGATATGTAAGTAAACAGTGTTATATGTATGCGGTAGGAAAATACTTTCGCAAACAACTGTATTCTGAAACAGAGCTCTTACTTTTTGACCCGTCGGGTACCCGTCTATCCAAAACAACTTCAAGCCATTAAATGTGGTATTGTTCGATCATTTTAGGCTAACGTCAAGCAATACCACAGACCAGGTGTGCACAGCTGAATGCCCGCCGGGCAAAAATTTTGGGGCGCGTGCGGAAAGAGTTACCTTACAGTTTACGCGCATACTACGGCAGCTATTGGCCACAATCGAGAGCATTCTTGCCCGTCACAGCCTAGCTGTGCAGGCCTGTCACAGACAATACAACATTCATTTGCTTGAAATTGTTCCGGATATCCGGGCACCTGACGGGTCAAAAAGTAAGAGCTCTATTCTGAAAAAGGAATGTAGCATACTCAAACGAATATAACTTTTGCTAATAATTGTGCAAATCAAGGTTTTCCTTGACATCAGTCTAAGATTCATCTACACTGCGCATTGTAGACGATCGGATACAACATCTTTAAGTTCAAAATAAAAGAGAACCAGAGACATTCCTTCTGTATTAACTGTTTTTTTTTGTTTTGTAAGATTCACATAATCAGTAAAGAACTAATATTAAATGTACTACCGCTGCATGATGTAGCAGATATGACAAATGTAAATTAATTTCAATAAACACATACACACAACCCAGAATTTTGTATTATTTTCGCAGATTCACAGGCAAAATCTGTGGTATAAACTATTTTTTTTCTTCACAAAAAGAAAATGTGCAGTATAGGATTAATTGAACAATGTGAGCATTGTTAATGTATACGTATGTAAATACTAGATGGCACACATTGTACGTTACAATCGTTGATGCAGAATTAAAAATATATGCTCGTTTATCATGGAGCACGTTGCCATCTGGCGGAACATAAATTATCATTTCCCTTTTAACCGGATTCACATTGTTTTGTTTGATCGCACGCAGCGGTCATTAATTTAATATCCAATTAAGCGTGTACTGGTTTCATTAAATACGTAAAGTGATCCATTAAATGCAATTGCCTGATATTTATTGGAGTAATATTGATAAATGTTTACGAATGTAGCATGTACATTAGGGTGGGCCGAAAAAATCATATTTTCGAAACTCGAAACAGCCTAGTGCGGGAAAGTTGCGTCTGGAGAAGACAAATAGAGGCAAAAATTTTTTTTGAAATTGGTCAATATTTGACCGGGCCCAAACGGGGTCAATATTTTTAGTTTTTGACCAAGTTTGGGGACATCTGTACATTTTCATAAAATGTTCATATTTCACTGTTGAGTATCAGAAAATATTATTTAAGCACATAAACGCATGAAATAGTGTTTTATATATTGTGGCGAAGCGGAGAATCTATGTGTTGCTATTCTTGGACGTAACGCGGTAGTAGTGAAAGAGGAACATATTTTATTAATTCAAGAGCCGGTCCAACAACTATTTTGATCTGTAACATTCAATAGCCATGTCTAGATTTTTGTGCGCTGAAAGCAAATCCGCAAACCGTTTGTCATCATCACCCTCTGTTTCCGAGAAATTCGATTTTGAAAAAACATTTAAATTTTTAAATTTGGGCATTTTTTGATTTCAAACAGTAATAGTTATTCGGTTGCTTGTCCCGTCAAATTATTCTATAAACCCTCGCGATTACAACGATATAAGTTATTATTGCATTAGGTATTAACATTTAAATATATTTAAACAACTATCAAATGGAAAAGGACACCCGAAACGCATCAATTTTTGCAGATATCTCTGTATATATATCAGAAACTAAAGGTCTAGGGGGAAATCTGACACCTCCATGCGATGCAGCAGACATTTTTCCCTCGGAAAACACCAACAAAAGTGGTAAGTCACGTTTTGTTTTCAATACCGTAGTATAGTTTGGCAAAACGTACGGCGCCGACAGTAGTAGTGGGTGTCGCTGAGCGGCACTGGGTACGCCCGCCGCTGTTGGCTTCTGTATTGAGAACAAAACGTGTCTTACCACTTCTCTTGATGGTTTCCGGAGGAAAATGTCTGCTGCATCGCTTGGAGTAGTTAGATCTTCTCCTAGACTCTTAGTTTTTGAAATATATAGAAAGATATCTGCTAAAACTGGTGCATTTTGGGTGTCCTGTTCCCTTTGTTCCAGGGGTTTAAAACAGTTATGATATCGGTTTCGGTTCTTGAAACAGTTATGAAGAACCGATATTCTGAATAACTGTTATAAGGAACCGAAATTTCTGACTATATCGATTTCGGTTACGGTTCTAGAACCGATATTATATCGGTTATAACGGTTCTAGAACCGTTATTTTTTCGGTTCTATATCGGTTCTCAAACGGTTCTGGGTTTATTTCGGTTCGTAAATTGATTCTTATGTTGTTCCTACGAAATTGTTATATGTTTTAACTCTCCGATGGCTGTGCTTGACTGTGAAAGTGTGAAAGCTTGCGATTGTTTCAAAGTAATCATGTGGCGCGGATGCGGACGAATGCTCCTATACAATGTGTAGGTAATTTGATCCGCACGCGTAGCGCGGACGCTCCGTTGAACTCTGAAACGGGCCTAACGTAAACAATTTTTAGCTTAAACCAATCATCGCGAATTTAGATGTTTGGAGAAGCTCTTGACAAAAGAAACCCATGCACGGCCATCCGAGAGTTGAAACAGTGCTATAAAATAGAAACATCATTTCTGATTTGGTTGTGGCAGGATACACAAGTCTCATTTGTGAATTGCATTTTTAGAAGCAACTACGATTAGAAATTTTAATAATAAGTATAAAATTACTAGTCGGTAGTAATTATTTTATTAATATTAGTAATAATAACTATAAATATATTATATTATAAAATTAATAGTTTTTGTTAGCGTTGGTATTAAGGTGCGTTTTAGTGTTAATAGTAATTATCGAATATAAATTTTAAAAAAACAATTATTATAATGGATAGAAAGAAGTGCGACATCGTTCGAAAATATTTTAAAATCTCTGATGACGGAAAGAAACTACAATGTGTAATTGAACACTGCTCTTCAACAATTTCGGTGTGTATAATTAACGTGTATATTTTCAACATGTAGTTACTTTTTTGTTTATTTTTTGTTTAGTAAAAATTTATCCGAATTATATAAATTAGCGGAAGTACTTTCAGCTGTACCACCAACGCAAGTAAGCGTGGAGCGTTTATTTTCAGCATTGAAATTTATTTTATCTCCGCATCGCTCGAGAATGAACGGAAACCTGGTTAATGATATATTAATAATACGCTTAAACCATAAAAAAATTGTACATTATTGAATTTCTTAGAACTATTTCTTCAAAATAAATTCTTAATATGTAAGCGTAATATCTACTTATTTCAATTCCTGTAAAATCGATGCGAGAATCAATTCCAGAACCGTTTTAGAACCGTTTTAGAACCGATACAGAACCGAAAAAATAACGGTTCTAGAACCGTTATAACCGATACAATAACGGTTCTAGAACCGTTATAACCGATACAATATCGGTTCTGTAGAACCGTAACCGAAATCGATATAGTCAGAAATTTCAGTTCCTTATAACAGTTATTCAGAATATCGGTTCTTCATCATTGTTTCAGTCAGAACCGATATATAACTGTTTGAAACAGTTATTTTCGGAACCGTTTCAATCCTTTAAACATATTTAAATGTTTATAATTCAATAATAACGTACATCGTTTTGTTCGTGAGGGTTCATAGAATAATTTGGCGGAACAAGCAACTGAATAACTATGACTGTTTGAACTCAAAAGATGTTCAAAATTGAAAATTTGCAAATTTGTTTCAAATTCAAATTTCTTGAAAACAGAGGGTGATGGCGAAAAATCTATAAGAAATTTCTATTGAATGTTACAGATTAAAAAGGCTGTTAAACCAGCTCTTGAATCAAAGAGATATGTTTCTCTTTCACTACAACCGCGTTACGTAAAAAAATAGAAACACAGGTACTCCGCTTCGCCACAATATATAAAACTCTATTTCGCGTGTTTATGTGCTTAAATAATATTTTCTGATACTCAAAAGTGAAATATGAACATTTTATGAAAATATACACAAGTCCCCAAACTTGGTCAAAAACTAAAAATTTTGACCCCGTTTGGGCCCGGTCAAATATTGATCAATTTCAAAAAAAAATTTTTTGCCTCCATTTGTCTTCTCCAGACACAACTTTTCCCCACTAGGCTGTTTCGAGTTTCGAAAATTTTATTTTTTCGGCCCACCCTAATGTACATGTACAGGGTGCTTCACTACAGGTGGTAAACCTCTTAAGGGGTGATTTTATAGGCTAAAATAAGACGAAAATATAGAATAAAAATTTTTAATATCACGCTTCGTTTTCGAGAAGATTGACTTTGAATTGTGCGTGCCCCTTATGCACCATAAATGTAGTACTTCGGTACACACGTACTCAGTTACAATTCAAAGTCAATTTTCTCAAAAAACGAAGCGCGATATTAAAAAGTTTTGTTTAATATTTTCGTCTCATTTTGGCCTATAAAACCACCCCTAAAAGGTTTACCACCAGTAATGAAACACCCTGTACAACAACTAACAGTACTTGCGCAATTGCTTGCACCGCTATCGTTTTTATATTTTTCCAAGAAAAGCTAAACTGTTATTCGTGCATACATTGAATGCCGTTAATAACATTTTTTAAATTACCTGTTCTAAAGCATGCACAAATTCATAAATCAGAAGTGAAAAATTATCGCGTCTCCGTGACAAAACAAAAACTAGGTAGCTGCCTCTGCACGACGTTGATAATTGCATTGTCGCATAATACACACCTAACATAATGCAGCTTCGAGTTCGATGATAAACGACGCAATCTGTTAAGAGTGCGCCACCCCTTGACGTACGCGCTTTCACGTCAGAGTTATATATTTCCCGGGGTGAAAATTTATTATGTACTAAAACACCGGTATTGTTGCAAGAAAGCGGCTGTTGACTAGAAAAAGCTGCTGTTATTAATTCACATTACCTTAATAGGTACAAGAGAGACGGGGGCAGAGAAAAAGGGGGGAAACGGATAAACAGAAAGAAAAAGAGAAGGATAGTGGAGGGTAGGCCGTAGGGGGGAATAAGGTCACGCCAGAAAGTGAGTAATGAAGGCGGTTTATCTCCGAGGAGTAACTAGCGGTGTTCGTGTAATGGGGGCATTCATCAACACGATCTCACATCGCCTTTCCGTTCGCGTTTTAGAGTCTCATGACGATTTGCACTACGGAATGGACGGTGAGAAACGGAGCTGAAACGATTTCTGTCTGCACGCGTCTTGGAAAACCCCTACCCACTTTGCCACGTAAGATTAATGTCGTCGAAGTGGAGTTTTTGGCGCCATTAATTTTTCTGACACATTTATTAATTTTCTTTACTCGCTTGTCGTTCCGCGCTAAAGCTCGGTTTACATTAGACCTGTCCAGTGATTCAGTCCAGCACTGGATTGGATCTGGAATAATGTAAACAGTGTGTTCATTCCAGTACAGTGCTGTCATTCCATCAGGTTTTGACTGGATCGAAAGTCTACTTTTCGATCCAGTATTTCCCCCCACCATCGAGAACACAATATTCCAGCGTTACTGGAATGGTCTAGACGGCTCATAAGACTGGAACAATGTAGACATCGACCGATTTCTAGTCGAACCACTCGCTTGATCCAGCAACTGGGTTAAGACTGGAATAATGTAGACATCGACTCGATTTCCAGTCAAACCACTCACTGGGTCCAGCGACTGGACTAATGTAAACCCAGTTTAAGTTTAAAATCTCGACGTTAAGCTGACGGACAATCACCTTTTCTTTTCCACATTCCTCCTCCATCCTTCTATTGGCATCCTTTTTTCTTCCAATATGTATATATATAAATGCCCAACTTGAAATTCCACACATAAAACATATCTGAGATTAAAAGTTGTCGTCGACGAATATTTGTCATGGATAATTCAAATAAAAATGCGACGGTCTTCTCTGGTTTACATTCAATCCCAAAAGATTATTATCTGATTTATAAGAAAAACAGGGTACTGCACATATTGCTTGCAAAATCCAGTAGTACCTATTACAGTCAACATTACAAATAACTTATTATTAATAAAAATTATATTAAACGTGAGCAATTTTTATAATATATATATATATATATATATATATTGTAAAAATATATATATATTGAATATATATAAAAGATATATATATAATATATATATAATATTGTAAAAATATATATATATATATAATATTGTAAAAATATATATATAGTAAAAATTGCTCACGTTTAATATAATTTTTATTAGTAATAAGTTATTTGTAATGTTGACTGTAATAGGTACTACTGGATTTTGCAAGCAATATGTGCAGTACCCTGTTTTTGTTATAAATCAGATAATAATCTTTTGGGATTGAATGTAAACCAGAGAAGACCGTCGCATTTTTATTTGAATTATCCATGACAAATATTCGTCGACGACAACTTTTAATCTCAGATATGTTTTATGTGTGGAATTTCAAGTTGGGCATTTTAATCAAAAAGCAGATGGCAATATCGCTGCAATACGTGACGATCGGCGTGTGAGATCAATGGGATTATAGTAAGAATAACAGTACAGCGACAATAACAACAACAACAACGGAGCATCCCGCAGCCAGTATAATATACACGCGCAGAACACGCCACGAGCGCAAAAGGCAGCCATATTATTACCGTCTTTTCGCAGTCCGGACCTCTGTAATTATGATTTTATTTTTATGGGCATAAATTATACAGGCTGCCTAGCTGTGTCATTATATGGTATTTTAATTCAAGGCTGTAGACATAATGGTAACCCGCGCCGCGGACTTACTGCTCACCTGCCCGCTGAAATGCAGAAGTAGGATGAAGGGAGTGCGACAGGGGTAGAGGGCAGGTTCCGCTGCTAGTGGGGAGACGGCCACTTTGCCTCTTGTTATTCGTATGCTCCTACGTTTATTTAGCTGCTTCCTCCGCACTCTCATTTCCTCCCTTTGCAAGCTGACGATCAATCTGCATAACATTCGGATTTTTTGCAATGTGCATTACTGTTTGACGATAAATTAAATACACGCCATGGAAGTTGTATATTTAAAACTTAGGGTGATGGCGACAAACGGTTTGCGGATTTGTTTTCAGCGCATTAAGACCTATAAGAAATGGCTATTGAAAGTTAAAAGTCAAGATGGCTGTCCAATTGTGTAATCATTTGCACATGTGAAATTTTCAGTTGCTACATACTTTGGGATACACATTACATAATAATAAAATACTAATGCAATCTACACGTAACATTTTCTATCAAACAAATGATATTATTTTTCCCCATCAACGAAGATTACAGGCACCTATTCATTATGTAAATGTAATTACAAAAACGGAAATTATTTGAAGAGTATTAATAAAAAATAATCGAAAATTACCTTAATAAAAATATAAACACTCTATCAATTAAAAAATTATTGTTAGACTATGATACTTAACTTTAATAATATTACCTTAACGTATTATTTTTATACGCGGTAAGCTTAACATTATATCTGAAACATTACATCTTAAAGGAAATGTAAGTATATTTTTAATAAACTCAAGACAGGAAGCCAAAAAGACGCATTATTTCTTGCACTCAACGTACCTACATTCATTCTCGTAGTTTGTGAGTTTCTTGCACTTCCGTTTTCATGCGATTCCACCAAGCGCGGTCCCAGACTGATTATATCGTGTGACATTTTTTCTGAATGTAGGTAATTATACAAGCTAAGAAACGGTCGAAATTTTTCCACAAATGTTCTTATATTTCTGAATTTATAATATTAATTACCCTTTTAACTCTCGTTTATCGTGAGTGAAAATTGTAGCTATACCTTCAGTGATCATTTTCTAATTAAACACTCTAATTTAATTTTGTAATGTTAATAGTAAAATGAACCGCAAAATACAATTTTTAATGCATTAAAAGTACCTAGTTACATTACAGAAGAATAAATCCAAAGCTTCATACTTCTTATAAATTACTTGGACATTTATAGGTAATGTTATCGTTAAATGCGAAAAACTTGTACTATTTGTACAAAGTACCTACAAAAAGTATGAGTATATAATTGTACCTAGATCATTTGAATGATTTAACTCTAATGAAGACTCTGTAGTGTGCAGAACCATTTTATCAGTATCCTCAACGTATCCTCTTATTAGACAGTGCAGTTAGCATCCTACACGTGACTGATGTTCTTTGAGTAGCACGTGACTGTCATTTAAGTGCAATTTTGAAAGGTAGTAGAACGCTTTGAATTCCTGGTGATTACGATAAATAATTATGTACTGATCTGTTGTTATGTTGTTACGTCTGTCGGAATTATACATAATTTGTAGTCATAAATATACCTTGCGTTGGTTTACTTTTGACAGTAATACATATTTTCTTGGAACTGTCATCCATATTTTCAACCATGATGCCCCAGTAGGATTTGATAATTGGTTTTGTTACGAGGTTAAAAACTGTGCCAAGATGTTATCTCGTTTGTCTTTTACATTACGTAGGTACATCTACTTTAAAACGGAAACTCTACTTACACTCTTTCCTTTGCAACTTTAACAATTTCAAAATAGAAACTGAGAAAATGTATTCTTTTAATTTTGAAATTGAATTACTTTGGAACGAATGTTACATAGGATTAACAAAATGCAAGGTATGTAAACCTAAACTAATAAACTACTGCTAAGTAGTTTTAGCTACAAAAACTGCAAAACCATTCATGGAGTTTCCATTAATATCAACACTTCATTCCTCAGCTATAACAAACAATTTGCTAATTTTATAATACTTGTTACATACCAGCATTGTAAAAAAAAGTAAAACGAAAGAATGTTTCACAGAAACAATACAAGTGCCCTTTAAATCTATTTAAACATTTGCTTCCAAACTTCTAAATGGTCATAAATTCTGAACATGGTCTACACATGAATTTCTGCCAAGAAAAACTAAAGATTGTTTTCAAAATAGGTTATTTACAAAGCTATTTCTCACCTACCTATATCACTTTTCATTTTCATTATAATAAAATTAGAGAGTTTTTCAAAGAAATCTATGCACTGTCAGTACATATACATGTAAGGAAACATAATATCTATAGCATATTCCCAAAATATTTAGTAAAAAATTATTGGGTTTTTCTTACCTTATTATACAAACATTGTGTTTAAATAAAAAAAACTGAAGATTAAAAACAATGTTCAAAGTTGGATTATTGAGCAATTAGACACCTTTACAGGAGTGGCCGCCACACAATAGTTTCTACAATATGTTTCTACACATACAACTTACGGACACATCTTATTTTTTAGAAGTATCTTATTTTTTCGAAGCGTTCTCTATCTCTAGAGAAAATTGGCCATGGCGTGATGGACATTCTTTCGGAGAAGCTTAAGTATTCACCGATGACTCGAAATTCAATCGGTTTGGATCCGAGGAGGGACTATACGTGAGACGTCGTGTGGGGGACGAGTATAATAAAAAGTGCACGAAAGCACCAGTATTAGGTGGTGGCGGATCAATGTTTGTTTGGGGTTCCATGAATATGAATGGTACAGGTCCAATTCATCAAATAAAGGGCATTATGTATCGATTTGTGTATTCGAATATCTTGAAAGATGTGCTGCTATCATTTGCAAGCGGTTAGATGCCGGAAGATTGGCAGAAAATATTAATGTAATGAAGTGGTCGGCACAATCTCCGGATTTAAATGATTGACGTGGAGCGATATGTGAACCAACAAAAACAACGAAACTTGGTGGTTGTTGAGGAACGTTGGAAGGCGATTCCTCTTGATAGATGTATGTAAAAGATTAATAAAGTCTATGCCACATAGATGTGCTCCAGTATTGCGACAGAAAGGTTTAGCTACCAGATAGATATTCTAACAAGGGAACACCGCGAACCCGGATTCACCGATTGGAACGCAACTTTGTGGGTTTTTAGAGTGACTCAACAACAAGAACAACGGTGTGTTTCATTTGGGCCCTATCGCCCTTTAAGGGGGTGAAAACTAACCTCAAAGTCAAATTGGCACTTCCACTTTTTCGCGTATAACTCTCAAAGCACAACAGACATAAAAAAATGTTCCAAACAAAAGTGTAATGGTGCAATAAGCGCTGCAAATTTGCATTAACAAGATTTTGAAAAAAGTTTAAAAAAAAATACCTGAACGAAAAAATTTTTTTTCAAAATTTTGTTAACGCAAGTTTGCAGCGCTTATTGCACCATTACACTTTTGTTTGAAACATTTTTTCTGTCTGTTGTACTTTGAGAGTTATACGCGAAAAAGTGGAAGTGCCAATTTGGCTTTGAGGTTAGTTTTCACCCCCTCAAAGGGCGATAGGGCCCACATCCGGGTTCGCGGTGTTCCCTTGTAAGTTAAACTTGAAATAAATGTAGAAAGTAAGCAAAATTTCGATGAGTCCTTAAGTAAGTAGATACACATGAGGCATTAAAAACAAAAAGATATATACAAGAAAAAGTTGTAAG
This sequence comes from Andrena hattorfiana, assembly GCA_944738655.2. Lineage (NCBI taxonomy): Eukaryota > Metazoa > Arthropoda > Insecta > Hymenoptera > Andrenidae > Andrena > Andrena hattorfiana. The sequence goes on from OX122890.1 coordinate 20,793,556, forward strand.
TTAAACGATTTTATTTAATTTGATCAAAAATGCACTAAAAACATAAAATCATCTCATTTCGGCGCTTGATTCTGTATGAAATTGATTCATATCCTACCACACGATTTTATTTACTTTATTTTTTAGTTTTTAGAGCATTTTTCATCAAATTATATAAAATCGTTTAACTTAAATATTTTTATTATATATTTTTTTATTTACTTTTTAGTGTCTACATTTTGATACGTGGTTATAGGCTGATTTCATGTCGATTGAATTGATTGGATTTGTGGTTATGGATTATATTTATTGATGAGTGATTTTTTTAAATCCCTCGGGTTTTTTTCATAATTTTGTATTGTCATCCAAACTACTTACGTCTGCAAAGTTTCAAGTCTATTGGATTGTTGGAAGTGGGTTAAAATTGAGTTTCTAGATTTGAACCAAACAAACATACAAAACATGCATACAATAAACAAACAGAAGCTGAATAAAATCGTTTAATAATAAAATCGTTGAAAACAGACTAACCCACAATTTATTAACCGACTTTAAAAAGAGGAGGTTATAGATTCAACCCAAATGTATTTTTTTTTAATGTTTGTCCGCGCATAATTTCTCAGCATATGGACCAATTTTGATGATCTTTTTTTATACGATTAGTACAGCCTTTAGGTATTGGAATACATTTTCTACTGTTATTAGCTCAATGTCGTCAAAAATGTGGGTTAGTCCGTTTTTGCTCTCAATGCCTTATATATTTCCAGCCCAAAAATTACAGTACGGGATAAAATATTTCTATTCTACTATATTTATATGTAAAACACCAAAACTTTTTTGCTAGCGTGTGGGATATATCTACAGCTTCTTAGAAAAAATGTATTTTATGCCATAGCTACTTTTCTTCAACGACACAAATCATTTGTAAATTTAAGGGGGCCGTCTCATTTTTGTTATTGTCCGAATCGATCGAAGCGTCCCCAGTAAACACACGGACCCTAATGAAACTACTGCGGTCGATAAAAAGAACATCTACAGAGGTGACATCTCCAGGTACTCTATGTAGACGAATTTTTTACGCATAGTTGCCACATTTTCTGTTCTCTCCGTCTCTGCCGCGCTGTTGCCATAGCTCTTTCTATCGAGAAGTCTTGAAGGAATATGGCACGAGAGCTGCGTCTAGGCAAGGATCGGCGGGCTCTAGCTACCGCTGATGGAGGGGGAAACACCTACAGGAGCGGTGGTTATGTGTGCGTGTCTGATGCAGGCACAATTCAAGCACACATAACCACCACTCCTGTAGGTGTTTCCCCCTCCATCAGCGGTAGCTGGAGCCCGCCGATCACTGCGTCTAGCGTCAGAGCCTCGCTAAAAATAAAGGAGGATAGCAATAATGAAAGATAGAGAGGTTGGGTAGTGAAATTAGAAAACATATCAATGAAACATTACTAAATTACGTATCAATATCCCTTCTAAACTTCGCAATTCTTATTATCTTCTGTCATTCTGTGCAATATTTATGTTTACTTGTGAAAAAATATAATGATATGATTGTTCAACGATTGTTTATTTTGTTTGTTTTAATAGAATGTAAAACTTTCACATTTTCTATCGTATCGGCATGAACGTTTCAGTAAGATACTGCTGAGATTTCCCAGATGAAAATGAATTTAAACACGGCATAAATCAGATTATTTTTAAACGATTTTATTCAGCTTCGATCTTCGGTTTGTTTGTAGGTACTTTTGTGTGTTTGATGTATGTATGGTTCAAATCTGGCAACTCCAACTTCCAACTATCGAGTTGTCTTGAAGCTTTGCAGGCGTGCGTAGTTTGGATGACAATACAATATCTAAAAAAAAAATAAACCCTGAAGGGGTGAAAAAATTACTGAGTCATCAATAAATATAACCCATAACCACAAAACGACTTGGAATCAGTCATTCGCGTTCTTTACGAAAACGACAAAAAGCCGTTGCGTTCAGGACGCTAGTGGCATCGCGATTTCCATAGTAAATGCACAATTTATAACGAGAAATGATTCGTTACGTTCGTATAGGTAAAAAATTGTAGTACAAGACAAGAATAATTATTTAGTCTTTAGTGTATTTTAATTTAGTTTTGAGTGCATTTGGAATAAAATCGTTTAACATAAAATTTTTTTTATATATTTTTTAGCATTATTAGATTAGAAATGTTACATTTATCTTTAATTATATAATGCCGTTCTAGAAATAACCCGATTTATACCACATTTGAAATCATTTTAATCTGGAAAATCTCAGCAGTATGTTACTGAAAACGTTAGGTTTTACATTTAATTAATACATAATCCACTTCAAGCAATACTGTAGGTATGCGTTTCGAGTCGAGGCTCGAACCGAGATCAGAAGCCGCCGCCGAACAGCCCAAGTCCTCGTTGGTCGGGACCGGCGTTGAGCCCGTATCGTGAACGGAATCCTAATTCCGAATGTTCGTTTCTCGCTTCTTTCTGGCCGAAGGGGGGAGCGAGATGGGTCGCTTTGCGTGCGCGACGGGCGCGAACGCAAAGGACGAAGTGTCAGGCGACCGAAAGACGGAGCGAGACCAAACATCAACGCGTCGTCTGTCTTGTACCGTCCTCGCTCGCTTTCAGTGCCTCTCGCTCGCTCTCGCCCTCGCCGGACAAGAGTGAGACAAAAGTGGTGGGGATAGCGAAAAAGTCCACATCGTGTACACTAAACCGAGCCCGTAATGAGACAATACTGTAGTATCTTTTATTTGAGTTTATCCAGATATTATCTTTGCCCATTTCTGTTCTTCAACCGCTTCGCCGTGATTCGTTCAAGTCTCCTTGATGGCAAAATAGTGATAGCAAAATCCTCGATACGTCTCGGCAACTATGTCTTTCCTACATTTATCGGCTAGTTTGGTCTTCCACCGATTCTGATGGTACATAGCGCGAATATACCATCAACGCCGGTGACGGAGAATCCTGGAAGCTTCATTCTGTCATTTCTCGAGTCTGTCTCAGTACACGATTCATAAATTCATTATTATTTCGACGTACGGTGGTTATTAGCGCTCATACGCACCAGACCACCCTGCACTGATGTCTACTGAAGGCAACTATACCCGCAAAAACTTCCTTCTTGTCGATTCCAGGACGAAAGTTGTAATTTACGGATTGTTTACTACATCGAGTATACGTAGGGTCGGCGGAACCATTATGCAAGTTACGCGCCGCATAAGGGCGCCAGCCGAATGGGACGCTAAAAAACTATATCGCACGCTTAATAATAACGGAATCCAACCCCCACATAAACGAAATGTTCACCCCGTAAAGATAAAACATATTAAATAGAAAATAGGTGCAAAAATTTTGGGCACTAAAAAATTTTCTTGCATAAGGGCGCCAACTAACCTCGCGTCGGCCCTGCTTATACGTCAGGCTGGTGCTACGTGGCTGCAGTACACCATTAGCGCCACCAACGGACAAGCCTTGAAGTTTCAGTCTGTCAGTTTTCGATTCATAAATTCATTATTATTTCAACGTACGGTGGTTATTAGCATTCAAACGCACCAGACCACCCTGCACAGATGTCTACTGGAGGCAACTATACCCGCAAAAACTTCCTTTTTGCCGATTCCAGGACGAAAGTTGTAATTTACGGTTTGTTTACTACACGCGTATACGTACACGCTTTTCCTAGCTTGTGTGAGCGTACGCACACACTCATGGCCCGCTGAGACGGCCCCCTTAAATCAGATGTGTCCGTCAGTGTGGGGGAGATCGGGGCTAGTTGATACGTTTTTCAGTTTTCAAATTTTTTTCATTTTTGTTTGAATTAATTACTTAATAACAAATATGCTAAAATATACTTTGATCCTTCCTCTTTAATATATTGTAAATTAAAAGTTGAGAAAATACATACAAAATGAATGAAAAAATGTTATTTGCACGATCCATTTGGATGTATCAAAAGTATTTATTTTTTCTCTATATAAACGAAAACAGTTAAAAAACGATTGTTAACGTTAAGGTACACACGCGTACGTTGGATCGTAGGAAAGAATTGAATAACAATCTTCACATATCTCGCTCAAATGGAGCTACATATTATACGTTGTCGAGATAATTCGTCTGAATCAACCTGGCCCTGTATCAACTAACCCGGGTCTCCCTTATAGCCGCCGCTGTATATAGTACCTACTTGGTCCTTTCATTATAATTACTCCGCTTTGAAATGTATCCAAATAAGGACAAAATTCACGAATAAATTTAAGCAGATATTTAAGAACACGGTGTGAAACGAATAATTTAAGACCTAGAGAAAGAATAACGTAATCGCAGAAAGAGAAACAGCGAATAACAGGCGCGAGTAAACGCCAACATAAATAAAAATAAAGAAACACATCAACACTAAATATCTTATATAAAAGCAAAACTTTGAAATTGAAAATCCTAGTTCTCTCGGAAACGATCATCGATCCTGACAGCTAAGATAGAACAAAATCGGCGGTTCGTTCACATTTTTCTCGATGAATGGGACAAGGATCAACACGTACGGTAGCCGGTAATACTCGATGTTGCGAACGCTCGGCAGAGTGGCAAGTTGTCAGCCAGCCGCCGTGCTGTCAGTTTCCTGTCTGGTTGCTGTCTATCTGTCATTCACTCACTCAACCCACTCATTCGAGCAACCCATCTCTCGGACTTTTTTGGCGCTCTTCCACCTCTCTCGCTTTCTCCCCCTCTCTCTTTCTTTTTTTAATCTCTCTTTTTCGTGACTGATGTTCGAACTCGTTGGCCCTGTTACAGCGCCGCCCGTACGCAGCTGCCTGCGAAAATATTTTTTCGGCTTGTGCTGAGCGAACCCATGGATGATATCTAACCGCGGTGTCCTGCGAAAAATTCTTTCCAGATGCGCTTTGCGCCGACGGTGGTCCACGATTGTCTTTGATTTTCTACATAATTACTACATAATTAGTGCTGAATGTTTTAATGGTACGTAGGATCTAACACAAAAAAAAATAATCAAGCCAGAAGCTCTTTTATTTTTTAATTCTGTGACCAAGTTTTAGATGTGTATACATGTATCCACTTGGTTTTTAGAAAGGTATGGATTAATCGATGAATGTAAATATTCCACCTTTAATACTCATTACGTATGTGTAACAATTTCGACATCGAGTTATTTACGATAACGTGAATTAAACGAAAAATGGGGAAACGACTTTTGTTTTGTAGAAAGGGATATGAAAATTCTACAACGTAGTCCGACGATACATAAAATCTCGACCCCTTCGTGCTTTACAGACGGGTGGATTATAAATCACACGAATTTACGATACCAGTTGAAAAGGATAGCACAATATTTATAGTCATCTCGTGTAGTTACATGTAACAAATTGAACTTTTATATAAACGTGCTCACGCCCGAAGGTACTACTGGCGGGCACAGATTTTAATTATCGATATCGATTTATTGCCAATACATATTAATGCGGGAACGAGCTACCTCACGTACCGATGTTTATTCATATTGATGGAACCAGATTGAAACATAAACCGGATATGCAAACAACTACAGGTTTAATCGGTCGGCATGACCTACGAAAAAAAAACAATTTTACACATGAGTCGATGTAAAAATTATTGTTCCGCCCCCCACGATTTTCATTTATTATCAAGTTATTATCAGCTGCGTGTATAAGTGAAAACCAAAATTATATTTGCTGTCGATGTATGAAAATATTCGTCGCTGATTGTTCAATAGCACATTGAACAGTTATAATATCTGAATAATTTACGTATTTTCTATGAAAGACAGGTGACCAATCGTGATAAGATTAATGCAACAGTAGTAAAAAATTTAGTCCATTACAACTTTAAAATTAAGAGTTTTACATATGTTATTTAAAGAATAAATTTTGTTATTTTTTCAAACAATTGTGACGTCCTATCTTTTACACAAGTTTGATATTTTTAAAGATAAATAATCATGTGAAACGAACCGCATACATTTATACTTGTGCAAGCTGCAGTATGGGCAACTATTTTATAGTATATTCAGTTATTACAATAAATTAGTTATGTTAAATAATATAACTAATAAATTAAAATATGAGTTTAACATAAATAGAAATAAAAATAATATCTTTATTTTAACATTTATTTTAAAATGATCACTAATTGAAAATCTGTTATTAATAAATAAACAATTTAAAGTAATTTCAATTATTGTTATAATATCAAGATTCATTATAATTTGAAGGTACTTAAATTTAATTAGTTCATAAGTTGCAATCTACAATATTGAATGAGCATCATTAAAAGTTAGGCTACTTAGATAACTTACATACAAAGCCAAAGAAGTTTATTATAAAGAAGAGATTTATAGAGGAGATTATTAATTGAACTGAAGCATAAAAATATAAGGAAATAATGAATTTTGGAAAGACATTGTACAGATGCGCATGGAATAATGGAAACAATTTCAAATACATTTGTATTATTCACAAAATACCATTTTTGATTAAAACATATTGTCCTTATATTAATAATTTTCTAAAATACTTGTATTCTCAGTTTTATTGTTAAGGTCAGGAAAATTGTTTAAGTATTTAGTTTCCACCAAAGAAAGTCTCAGAAGTATACTAACAATATGTAAAAACTAATGAATCTCAGTTTGATATCTCACGAATTAGCAATTGTATAAAGCAGGAAACCCCAAGCGTGATAATTAATCTCGTGTTTAATTAACGGACGCGGATGGACAAACGCAACAATGAAAGCAGTAAGTCATTCCAACATGAGGAAAATCATCCAGTGAGACTGTATTATCTAGAGACGCCGTAGCGTCTCGACGCCAAGTACATGTTTCGACACCCTGTATATATCGACTTTTACACGTAATCCGACTAATTCAACCTTACCGGAAAATTATTTCATTAATATCTCATCACGCCTGCAATATTTTCTAAATTTAAAGGTATTTTTCTCATGTAAACCGCATATAAGCTTTCGAATAAGACCAAATTTAATAAAATTGATCCACGTATGACAGAGATATCGTAATATCGTCTCATAAATCAGTCGAAAACGGTAAGATATTATACGCGTTACACGCACAGCCTTAACCAACAGAAACTAATACATGTTTCGTTCGTCAATCGCTACCTTCACTATGCAATCTACTGCAAATTTTGACAGCTTACAGTCAGGTTATAACCTGATGAGTGTCAAATAAGGTAAGTTGTCAAAATTTGAGATGCCACGTGATTTTACAAATATGTATCGTTGTACCATTGAATTGCAACCAAAATACAATCTCAAACACAAGGTAAGTTGCCGAAATTTGAATTGCGACATTTTTGTACATCATCAAACTGTTTTTTATTTGTAACTAAACTGAGGATGTTATGTATATGTAGATAATCGAAGTGTAAAATGATGCTGTGACCTACGCCAGGCTATGTATGTACGCATAATTTTGCAGGAAGGATTTCGTATACATACTTCTTCAGTTATTTTGATACATGGACACCTTCGATAATGCACGAATTTAATCAGTGTTTCTTGTACTATACACAAAGTATATACATAATACGTATAGATTAGCAATGCGGTGCACATGGTTTGTTTCATAGTTGTTAAACTTACGTACAATTTATCCTGAATTCTGTCCTATGATAAGACTGTTCATGGCTGTTGATGGCGAACCTTCTTAATTTATAATATTAAAAATCATCTGAAGTCATTCCCTATGCAAATTATCTTTGTAAAAAGAAGTGAGATCCTAATAAAAAGCTTCAAAAAAGTAAAAAAAATTACGCCAAGTACATGAAAAAGTCAAGGGCGGAAAAGAGTATTATAAAATAAATCACAAAAAAATAGAAGATAATAATAATTACAATGTAAAAAAAGATGTGACATTTTAATAATGTGAAGATAAAATGTAACATCTAGACATTTGCCTAGATGTCCGTAGCCTGGAAGTCAAATACTTGGCGTGGCCAGGCAAGATCAAGGTGTCGATGAATAAGAATTATTTAAAAACGCAAAATAATGAAAGAGTATTCATATTGTCAAAGCTTTAAAGTGATAAATTATTTGAAAGCCTGCGAGAGGGAAGGTATGGGTATTCATGATCTGAGAATACTTTGCCTGGTCACGCCAAGTATTTGACTGCCAGGCCGCGGATATCTAGGCAAATGTCTACATAGATGTTAAATTTTGTCTTCATGACGTAATTTTTTTTGCTTTTTTGAAGTTTTTTATGAGGTACCGAATTACACACGCGAAAGAGTCATTAAGACATGATTCGGATGTTGATTGCGTAGAATTAAAAGCCGAATGTTAGTAACAAATTGAACCGCGCTGGACGTTAACTAAGACGTTGCGATAACTGTTGACAAATGTTGCAGAAAAAAAGAAACAGGGAACAGGAACTCGGGCCGACTAATGACGCCATCCATTTTCTTTTATATCTCCCGTGACGTTACAAAGGATCCACCATTTTCGTCCCCTTCTGAATCTTTGACGCGTACTCATGTCGTAAAAATGCCCACATCACCCAGATAGCACAACGTCTGGTAAAGTCTTAAAGACGTCCAAAAGGCGTCTTAAACACGTCTTAAAGACGTCTTGTTTCAAATCAAGACGTTCAGACGTAAAATGGACATAAACTAGACGTCTATAAGACGAGGTGTGCTATCTGGGTCATGAAACTTCCTTTCTTCCATTTCTGTGAGTATGTTGTTTGTATTCACATGCGCTTGCAAATACGTATGTTGATTCGTGTAAAAAGGATCAACACCAAGAGAAACTGTCATATGTACATATATGGAAGAGGTTTTCCTTCAAGAGAGAAGAAGCTAAAGGCGGCGCCACATATTCGGCATTCGGCGAGCAACTACATGCGTGGATCTAGAGATGTAGGCAAATGTTCGCTATGCGCCGATTATCAAAAGTTTGTGCCAGCTTCTGTATGAATTTTCCAAGCTCCTGATCACGAATCGAAACGCTCGTCATTTGCCAAATAAGCGCATAAGGTAAATGTCCCAATTAGCGACCCAGTCCCAATTATTGATACTTTATCCTTTATATTTAAATATGATATTTTTTCTGTTCGGAACGGTTGTTAAAAGTATTGAATCCGATTCGTGAATATTTAAAATATCTTGCTGATGGTTTCGCTGATATACAGGGTCAGCGTTTTATTTTGCAACCTGCGCTCGAGCGAACTTGTAAAATGGCAACAGCGCCTCACGGACGCATTATACTACAACCATGCACCGGCCCAGCGGAGAGCTGCCAGCGATCGCCGGACATCAGTGATGCCTGGGTTACGAAAATTTTAGGATGGTCTCTTTCAAATTAACGTCGCAAAGAGCTATTGTGACTTTCCCGGCCCCAGGTAATCTAAGTCGCGCGCTCCACTTTTATGATCGGTTTACCTGCACTCACACCCCAGATTACTGTAATGAGGATTGAAAATAATGTCGACTGATCTCGAACCCGTCTCAATTTCAAAAATTTTAGCTACGACAGGTTTGACCGCGGCGCTATACCCCTCTACGTATAGACGTGGCGTTGAGTAGCTAAAACAGTCAGACAAAAAAATTCTAGAAAAAAATTACCCGTAACGTCCGGTCTATGCGTGCACGGCATTAAGGATAAAATTATAAAAATGAAAACCAGAACAATAGATTCTGAGATCTGTAAAACTAACACATATTTGAATAAAAATTTAATTTCTCAATTTATGAAAGTAATGGTACAGAAACAACTAGCCTATTGTTTATCAACACCACGAATTTTAAAAACAGCATTAAATACAGTATCAAATGAATAGTTTGCAAAAGCTTTTTACAACAATGATGGTTAAAAAATTGATAGAAGAAAAATTAAGTAAACGTAAAATATGTTAAATTATCCACCATTAAGAGGGAATAATTTGTCCTCATTATGCGGCGTAAATTGCATTACGATATATTTTATAGTTCAAATGTTATACGAAAAAGGCCCCAAATTTTTCAATCCGGGCCGGAAAACTCTGTATAGCTCTTTGCGATGTTAATTTGAAAGAGACCATCCCAAAATTCTCGAAGCTCGGGCATCACTGCTGTCCAGCGGTCGCTGGCAGTTCTCCGCTCGGCCGGTGCATGGTTGTAATTTAAAGCGTCCGTGAGGCGCTGTTGCCATTTTACCTGTTCGCGCGAGCGCGGGTTGCAGGATAAAACGCTGACTCTGTATATCATAACGTATAATTAAGTAGTTAATGAATTTTTGTACCGAACTTAAGAATGGCCAAATTTCAAGTATTAAGTATTTTTTGCATGAGTATATTGATGTAAGAAAAATATATTCAAGTGAGTTAAAAATAATTGTAAATTCACTATTTAAAAAAATTGCATCGAATTTTTTATTAAATTCATAATAATTATGCGGGGCAATAATCAGTACTCGTAAAATGTATGTAATCCTCTTATTGACACGAGATGCCATGCCATATTTTCATCTTGCGTGTTTTGTCAGTTTGTATCGTAACCCCCGAAAGTGAAGATGTCTAATAGTAAAGAGTATAATCCACGAAAAATCTATTCCCAACAACAGTTGGAAAATGCTTTGGCAGCTATAAAAATTGGCCATAGCATTAAAAGTGCGAGCAAATCATATGGTATACCAAACACGACACTTCTTTATAAATATAACGGAAAAATACCATAATACTACAGTTCCCATACAGCACTCTCGTTGCAGCAAAGTTGCAGCAATATTTCTATGTCCGCCTCCTGCAACGTTTCGGGCAGTAGGGCCAAAACTATAAATAACTGTATTAATAATATACACTCCACGTCAAAATTAAGGGAACACTATAATTTCCCGAAAATTTTGGTCATTTTCGAATAGCTGTATCTCTGCGAAGAATTGTCGCAAAAAATATTTAAAAAACGCATTTTAAAGCTTGAAGCTTCTAGTTTTTGAATCAAGTACTCAATTTTTTTCATCCATTATGATACTGTTTTATCAAGATGAAGCGCAGAAAACGAAGTTTCAGAAATTTTTGCCTAGTTTGAACGTATGCACGGGACAAATAAAATTTTTTCTGGTAAATCCAATGAAGAGCTCCTATAGAGCAATCATTTCTCTTTCATTTCGTTTTTTTTTGTTCTGTTGTATGATTTTTATTGACCGAGTTATTCGCGATCAAAGCAAAAATGGTACTTTTCACTTTGAACACCTGTAACTTGCGAACACATGTTCGTAGACAAATTTTCATGAGAGTTTTGGAAAGCTAAGAAAGTTTCCTTTCAGAACCTTTGTTGCCAATTGAAAGAGATATTTTTTTAATCGTATTAAATCCATTTTAAAATGATCCCAAAAATTGCATATTTACCATTTTTTAGAAAACATGATGCCACTTCAAGGAAAATCATGGAATCATTCAAGTGTCCACGTTTTTGTGAGATAAGACTACCCTTTAAACACTGTGCAAAAGTCCGGACCGATCAGATTTTTTTCCGTATGTCCTCGATGGTCAAACATGCGATATGGTCTGAAAAATTGAACGATTACCTGTTTTACGTGTTACGTACCGAAATATATAACTTAATTTTTCTTTAGTTTCTCATTGACTAACGTAGAGCGCATTGGCAATGCTTCAAGCATTCTGGGAAAACCTCGTCGAGCGCACTCTTGCTTAGTGAATAATAATAAATTATCCCCGAAAACAGATACCTCCGGTACTAGTACTGTCGTCGTCGCGACACTTAATCGCTGCGCGATACTCTGATCGTGGAACCGTGCTGACGCGTCAGCACCGTTCTCAGAAGACGTTCGGAAATGGTCAGTGGTTCTCATGTCTTGTAAAAGTCATCAAATGTAAGCGGCGGGGGTGCGGCTTAACAATGCTTCAAGCATTCTGGGAAAACCTTGTCGAGCGTACTCCCGACCGTCGCAAGAAACAAGATCTGTTAAGCATAAGAACGAATGATGGTGACGATAGGGAGAGTGGACTCCGTTTCGAAATTATGATCAGAGTGGTTAGAAGATCAGTAACGTAAATGTATGATGGCGAACACCTAATGATATCTTGCATTGGTTGCTGGGGCAGGATTGCAGCGTCAGCTTATCTCGGAGCGGTCCTCGCGGCTGGACGCGCCCGAGTTCGCGAAGCCGGGATCACTCTTTGTCATACAGTCGCGAGGTGTGTGACGAGTGTCCGTGGAAAGTAATTTCTTTTCTCTAACTAAAAATTTCAAGTTTCGAGCCGGAGATTCATAATTCGTAGTGAATGGACTCAACATTTCCACGTTAAAATTATTGTATAACTTCACGTGTAACTATAATCTTTTAAACGTTTTATTTTATATTTTGTTTGTGTAATTACCAGGGAGTCGAGACCGAAGCAGAAACCGAATTTCAGACCGGTCGCGACGGGTCTAGCGACCAGTAACCGAGGCGAAAAGGGACCGCTGTTGTGGCCGTAACAGTGAGAGGTTGTGGAGGGAAACCGAACTCCATACCGATTGCCTCTCGACCGGGAATCTCAGACCGTACTTTTAACGAGACCAATCGAAACCAAACCGAAGGCATGACCAGTCCGCCGACTGGTCGGTTGACCGGTCGCAAACGGTCGAGTTAATTTATGGAGAGATTTCTGTTCCTCTCCATAAATTACGAGTCGGAGCGGTTCGGAGCGGTTCGGTTCTGTTCGGATCGGTTCAACCTAGCTGAATAAGCCGGGAAGGTATGGATGCTATTTCTGCCGCTCACACTGTTTGTCACTCTCGTGACGGGTTTGTTGATAGCAGACTTTTGCAGTTATTTGTTACTGTAACACTGTCCATTCCAAACTATGTCAATCTGCCGAGATATTATTGTATTTCAAACACTAGTTATGTATTATATTAATTGAAGTAGTTAATATAAATAAATTATTGTTAATATACAAATAACAAGAAAATGTTTGAAAATATATTTCTTCATGTGATTATTTTAAAAGTATGTCCAAGTGTGGAAAAAACAGAAGATAGGAATATAATAAAATGTAAATATATTTTTTTTCAACACCTGCATGAAAATGAGTGTTTTTTACGCTTGCTGAGCGTGAGCAAAAAAATCTGGATGTTCGATTGCTTTTTTATTCTGTCGAAATTAATAAATACGTGTATTACTAAAATTATTGATTCCGATAATGATTCTAATTTGGGGTTATCGCGCCATTCCATATATTTTTTGTATATTGTCTAGTACTTTTCTTTTGATTTTGATGGCAGATTTTCTTCAATCGCTTTTGCAGCTTCTGCAACTTCGGGGGGGGGGGGGCGTGTGGTATCCCGTATCGCTATCACTCTCATTATTACTCATTTTATCTTTTAATTCTATCTTTTAATAAAAAGGGGTGCTGTGACAGTTGTAATATCAAGATAAAACACAGCAGCCGCGTATATAATGCACTACTTAGCAGTTTTAGCACTCGCGTTGACTGTTGGTACCGCGCGGAATTTATATATATCGTCGTATCTTCTACAATTATGTATTAATCAGTGTGAAAATTGGTGAAAATCTTCCTTGTATATTAAGGAAAAACTTTGTCGCAGCATGTTATATATACCTCAAAATTCCCTCGATACTTTTTAACGGCGAACGTTGAAAAACATGAGTTATGTCCAGTATTACTTTTTAATTAAATATTATTACATTTTTTAACATAAGGGTTTTGTGCATACATTTTACGGATTCGCTAGAGTTTTCTGAAGTTATGTTTTAAATCTCATAACGATCCGTTAATATTTATTCAAGTTATCGCAATTTATGTTTTAAAGAAATAATGATTTTGGACGATGAAAAATTATTGGTTCATAATTTTTAACCCGAATAGTAATGATTGGATAAATAAACTGTAAATAGAAAAAATGTGTGTCGTGACGAACTTTACAACACTATATTTTTTAAAATTCATTTTAATAACATTTAATTTTCCAATCTTTTTTAGCGTTTGAACAACCATTTTTCGCATTTTCGAGCACTAGTCCTCTTATTGCATCCGATCCTTCAATTTACTTTCCCCACAAATTGTTTTGATAAGAAACTAATTTTGATTCTTTTACAGGTATTAAAGAATGGCAACGTACAATCATGACGGGGCCATCCTTGTCTTACGTTAGATGTACTACTCGCATCACAGGAGTATTTTCCGATGTACCACTCTCTTTTCTTATACATGTATATCGTATTAAAAATTGAAGAAGTAACGCTTATACAACTGATTCATAAGATGTTAAATAATATTTTCACATGTTATTGTGAGAGATAAAAATTGAAACATTATAATAAATTTTGCTGTGAAATTTGTTATTTATGCTATTGTTAAATATATTTACATTTTATTACATTCCTATCTTCTGTTTTTTCTACACTTGGACATACTTTTAAAATAATCACATGAAGAATTATATTTTCAAACATTTTCTTGTTATTTGTATATTAACAATAATTTATTTATATTAACTACTTCTATTAAAATAATACATAACTAGTGTTTGAAATACAATATTATCTCGGCAGATCGACATAGTTTGGAATGGACAGTGTTACAGTAACAAATAACTGCAAAAGTCTGCTATCAACAAACCCGTCACGAGAGTGACAAACAGTGTGAGCGGCAGGAATAGCATCCATACCTTCCCGGCTTATTCAGCTAGGTTGAACCGATCCGAACAGAACCGAGCCGCTCCGAACCGCTCCGACTCGTAATTTATGGAGAGGAACAAAAATCTCTCCATAAATTAACTCGACCGTTTGCGACCGGTCAGGACCGAAAGTCTGAGAGAAATTCTCTCTCGAGTTTTGGTCGAGAGAAAACTCCTGACCGCTCGTCGCTCTCTAGTTCGGTCGAGAGAAAAATCCTGACCGTTCGGTCGCTCTCTAGTTCGGTCGAGAGAACTGTAAATGCCATATTGGTCGGTCTCACTGACCGCGACCGCGACCGAAACCGAATTTCTATCGGTCTCGACTCCCTGGTAATTACTGCGCTTACGTTTCGTCTATTATTCTTCGCAGTACCTTATTTGATCGCGTTGAGATCAACCTTCAGTTCGATCTCACGTATGTGTGTGTTAAATCTTTTTCTATCGCTTAAATATATATATATATATGCATAGATTCATAAATTCAAGAGTGAGTGCGATTCATTTTTTTCTCAGGCAGAGAATACGTGTCGAATAATCCGAAGGCAATACCAAAAAAAAGATATAAAATTCGAACAATAGTAAAATTGATCGATAGAGTGGGTGAGTTGCTCATTGTTTCCCCTAATTATATAAATTGTATGTCGATAGGCTAACGCCGTCTCGTTTAAAATTTAATTTTAAACTTTGTTCAAAAAGTGCGATTGTTAGAGGTAACGGAGGGTCAATATTGGCATTAGCCAATATTTTGGGTACGCTCTTGGCTCCTCAGCCTCTCTAACAACTGATATAAAAAGAAAGAATAAAGGGAATGATTATTCACTCTTGAACGTTCACACTCGAGCAGTAGTTATTTAAAGAGAAGCCTACAAAACCCTGATAGTCACTTAATGCGAGTCCTGTATATGACTAGATTTTAGATCCACAATACTAACAATCAAAAGTTTCCTTAAATATTAAATTGTACTGTAACGCGCGTAGAAATTCTTCCGATTAGATCGTCCTTAGATACCGTTTATCCGGACTCCACGCCTACCATCACTACCGAACGCGTAACAGAACTGGTGGCATGAGGCGCCGCTGATCTTTTCCAACACAGCGCCAGCTGATTCACAGGGTCCAGATCCATTCGGGGGTTTGGTCATCAAGCCTTGGGGTGCATCCGTGCTGCCGGAGGAGTGCGTGGCTATCATTGCGGCGTTACTTCCGTACAAAGATCGAGCCAGGATGGAGCAGGTCTCGCGGCTGTGGAGAAGAGCGAGTTTGGCGTCTCACCGAGGAACGACGGCCGTCGACCTGGAGGATTGGAGGTGGAGCAACGAATAGAATAGAAAGCCCATCTCGACAGAGGCATTCTATTGGATGCTTCAGCGTTGCGGGCGATATGTAACGCACATCTCTCTTTCTGATCGAACCCTGGCTAACACCCTGAAACCTCAAGTGCTAGCCATAGCTTGCGATAGCTGTGTTAATCTTAAAACCTTAGATCTAAGAGCCGTAACGATTCGCCCATCGGCGCTGCGAGCTTTGGGGAAGGGGCTGACGCTGGAATCATTGTCGTTGGGGAGATGCGAGGGGCCCGTTGACCCATATCTGTCGGAATTAATGACCAGCCTGCGACACCTATCAATACAAAATAATAGCTGTACGGGGAAGTCGCTGGAAAAGGGTTTCGAGTTGGAAAAATTAGAAATAGAAAATTGTGAAAACCTCAAAGATGCTTCCATCTCCTCGGTATTAGCGTTGTACACGGATTTAAAAGAGTTAAAGATATCACGGTGCCCTGGGCTCAGATCCTCCGGCACACTTACAGCCTTGACAAGAAACCAGAAATTACCCGAAACTCTTAAACAGTTGACGTTTGATACCGTTAATTTTGACCAATCTCCGCTCATAGGTGAGACGGAAGAATTGGAGATGATATTTGTATCACCGGAACTAACCATCACTACCGAACGCGTAACATACGTTATGTTTCTCTTCAAAACTCGTTCTTTGTTCTCGCGGGTTTTGAACGATTGTCGCACGTTTTTTTTGTCAGTTCAATGCCATTTTATTAAAAAAGATTTGAAAAATTTAAAAAGAAACATTTTTATCCAAACTCTTCGCAATGACGAACTCTGTACTTCAATAACTGGCATTAGCGCCACCCAAAGCGCGCCACGAGTTGGCGCATGCGCGATCGGATTTATACTTCATTGTGTGTGCGTCAGCATGGAGAGATGAGACTCAACAAACTCACTCTCCGATGCGTGTGTGTATGAGGGCACGTGCGCGCGTTGTGTGTCTGTGTGTATTTGTGTGTGGTCTAATAATATGTGTTGCCACCTCTCCGCACGATAACTTCCCTCAATCGGTTGCGCATGTTAATGCAGTTACGAATTTTCCTTTGGGGAATTCTGTGCCAAATTTGGCGGAGGGCGTGTGCTAATTGTCCCAAATTCGCCAGATTCGGGTAATATTGTTGCAAACGTCGCCCAAGAATGTCCCAAACATGTTCAATGGGATTCAGATCTGGGCTCACTGCTGGATAGCCAAGAACTGATCCGATTTCGCCGCAGAAATCGTAGCGTATGGTGTGCCGTACGCGTCCTTGCATTATCCTGCATAAGCACGAAGCGATTCCCCACACGTTGACGCAGGGGGAGTACAACAGGGCGCAGAATCTCGTCCACGTACCGCGCAGCCCACCTGGTGGGAGGACAATTAATGGGGTACGTGAGTACCGTGTTACCCCGGCACAAACCATAACCGATCTACCATTGAACGCAACGATCGGCCTTGTATGGTTGACATTATGGCATTCACCACGACGACGTCAGACCCGAACCCGTCGACCGTTCCCGTGGAGGCAAAATCGGGACTCGTCAGTAAAAAGGACATTTGCCAATTGTCGCTGACTCCAGTGCACGTAATGGCGAGCGTATGCCAAACGCTGCCTTTGATGTGTGCGAGTGAGCAACGGGACTCGCACTGAACGCCTTGAACGCAAGCCAACGTCCCTCAATCAACGCCTCATGGTACTACTGAAGATCAGACGTGGCGGATTTTGTCTGCGGTTCATAAATTGTCCCGCAATAACGCGTGCAGTGACGATTGGCTCCCGAAGAGCATGTCGCGTAATCATTCTATCCTCTCGATAACTTGTCGCACGTCTGCGCCCTTGCCCTGATCTGCGAGAGTACTGTCCATTCTCTCGAAATCGAGCATACAGACGGTTGACAACCGACGGACTAACACCAAAGGAATTGGCAACTTGTCGCTGGCTGTGGCCCCCCCTCCAACAGAGTCACAAGCCGAGCGACTTCGTACTCAGTCAGGTGACGTTCGGGCATAACTCGATGCAAAAAAAGAAGTTCGCTAAAAGTCGAATTTGAAGCCGCAAGTTTTTGCGTGAGTAGAAGGCTGGGGTGCGGCGTTACGTCTTGCTGTGTTGGTGCATGCGCAGTGAGGTGTAGGTCCGACCGCGCATGCGCCAACTCGTGGCGCGCTTTGGGTGGTGCTAATGCCAGTTATTGAAGTACAGTGTTCATCATTGCGAAGAGTTTCGATAAAAACGTTTTCTTTTTAATTTTTCAAATCTTTTTTACTAAAATGACATTGAACTGACAAAAAAAACGTGCAAGAATCGTTCAAAAGCCGCGAGAACAAAGAAAGAGTTTTGAAGAGAAACATAACGTAAAACAGGTGATAATTCAATTTTTCAGACCATATCGCATGTTTACATCGAGGACATACGGAAAAAAAATCTGATCGGTCCGGCCTTTTGCACAGTGTTTAAGGGGTAGTTTTACCTCACAAAAAAACGTGGATACTTGAATGATTCCATGAGTTTCCTTGAAGTGGCATCATGTTTTCTAGAAAATGGTAAATATGCAATTTTTGGGATCATATTAAAATGGATTTAATAGGATTAAAAAAAATCTCATTGAATTGGCAACTAAAGGTTCTGAAAGGAAACTGTCTTAGCTTTCCAAAACTCTCATGAAAATTTGTCTACGAACATGAGTTCGCAATTTACAGGTGTTCAAAGTGAAAAGTACCATTTTTGCTTTGATCGTGAATAACTCGGTCAATAAAAATCATAAAACAAAATAAAACATAAAGGAAATTAAAGAGAAATGATTGCTCTATAGGAGGTCTTCACTGGATTTACCAGAAAAAAATTTTGTTTGTCCCGTGCATACGTTCAAACTAGGCAAAAATTTCTGAAACTTCGTTTTCTGCGCTTCATCTTGATAAAACAGTATCATAATGGATGAAAAAAATTGAGCCCTGGATTCAAAAACTGGAAACCTCAAGCTTTAAAATGCGTTTTTTAAATATTTTTTGCGACAATTCTTCGCAGAGATACAGCTATTCGAAAATGACCAAAATTTTCGGGAAATTATAGTGTTCCCTTAATTTTGACGCGGAGTGTAATATGTGTCTGCGACGGACGCGGAATCATAGAAATACAAAAGCCGTGATCTTTTTCTGATAGAAAATTTTTTTCCCCCAAGACCAGGCCTTCCCAAGTAGGGGAAAACCACTCCTGAAACACATGTTTCGGTTCTCCCTCCAACGCACAGTGGTTCGAATATACTACATGCTAGCTGGACAAAATTATTTTTCCGCTGGTTTGGGTTTATATGGGGTTCAAATTGTTAGAAAACAAACCTGATTCGTATTACAGTTTATTATTTCACTAAAAATATCAATAAAAGAGAAATATGACTAATTCAGTAAAGGAAAAAGAACAAAACGACAGTATTGTACTTTAACTATAATTATCAGTTATAACATTATGTCTATTCCTGTAATTTCTGAGTTTTTAAGTTTAAAACCTGGTTTTTTAAATCAGTTTTCTCTGCATCGCTATTAAAATAGTGTTTTACTATATGTTCCACGTCGTTCCACGTAACAAGGGTTGAATGTACGGAAAGCAGAGACTTTCTAGTTTTTTTTTAATCAAATGATCGATCTGCAAAAATTTGCAAAACTATATTTTGTGAATTGTTTTCGAGTGCGACGCTCGGTAGGAGAGATAGCACAATTGTTATATTTTTTCACGGTATTGGGTTTATATAGGGTTCAAATTGTTAGAAAACAAACCTGATTCATACCACAGTGTATTATTCCACTAAAAATATTATTATTGTCGTCGTCGTCGTTATTGTCGTCGTCGTCCTCGTCGTTATTGTCGTCGTTGTCGTTATTGTCATTGTCGTCGTCGTTATTGTCGTCGTCGTCGTTATTGTTGTCGTTATTGTTGTTGTTGTTGTTGTTGTTGTTGTTGTTGTTGTTGTTGTTGTTGTTGTTATTGTTGTTGTTCTTCTTCTTCTCGTACATCTCAACCATATCTACCATGATTGGGTTTGTTCGTAGGAGCAGTTGTAGTAACCAGGCCTTTTTCTCCACTCCCTTCACGAACACCACGTCGACAGTTGCGAGCTCGCGGGCGAGCATTTCTGGACGCCTCTGGTACGGCACCCAGCCGCCGGACCAGCGAAGTCCCTCATGATGCGCTGTGAGCGAGGTCGCTTGACGCTTCTCAAACGGTGACAGGCGAGCGTAGGAGTACAGTGGTTCGAAAATCCAATGACAGATTGTTGTTTCCGTATCGCGATTGTTTGCGAGAAGCGCAATTTCCTTAGCGACGAATGTAATACGTTCAGTCTTAAAGCCTTGTAAGTCGACCACGACGGATAACATTATTAGGCAGTAGTATGTAGTACAACAACTGTCACCGGCGGCTGGAGATGAGCGACTGGCGTTTTTTTTTTGCGATTATCCTCACCGGCATAGTAGTCATAGTCGTAGTCGTTGGAATCACGTGATTTTTCACACCACGGTCGTCAAAGGGCTGTATTGGACTATACGATCGTGTATGAGTAAGCAATATGCGGTGGTATTAACGGGCACGTAATCTCTGCACTCAAAGTCGATTTGCACGTCCACCGTTGCACACTTCACCGACTCGTTCTGTCGAGAGCAATCTATGATCGCGATAGGGGCGTATCGTAAGAATTCGATCGTGGTCAGCAACGGTTCGCCGTGACCGTAGTACGAAAGGGTAAATTTCGCGTACATATCGTACAGGAGCGCGTATCTAGATTTATCGAAATCCAGGATCAGGTCGTCGTACGGATACGTTTCGGAATTCAGAAAGAATCGTACGTTCCCGAGTTTGCACGGATTGAATCTGCTCGCGCTTTTCTGGGGATTATTCTTTTGATCGGTTTGCATAGCGAATATCACGTATCGCGGTTTCTCGAACTGCAACGAGGCTTTCACGGTCCACGTGTGTTTCGTAGTCTTTTGCAGCAACGGATATTCGTACAGGTCCCACGATCCGAAACTCATCGCGATCGATCGATCACAGGAGGCGTAGCATCGACACATTGTGAGTATCTTCTAACGCGACGTGTGGCATACGCCATTGTATCTTGTTGATCGTGAGTTTCAGTATTATCGCGGGGTTTAGGGAGGCAGCGTACATCGCGTTCGAATCAAGTTGCGTGCGAATCAGGATCAACTGGTGTCGCGCGTTCATCACGATGCGTCTGCAATCTTCGCAGAATCCCACTAACGTGTAAATGGATACGTAGAAATTGAACGACGCGTTACTAAAAATGTTGCGATCGTGTGCGATGGAATGGTCTTAACCGGTGTTCACCAGCGGTTTGCTCCTGTCGATGGGTAACGATGCGTCATGTTTCAACGCGTTTATGATTCCCAAATTTCTGGAACGATCGATCTCCACTCCGTTCAGTTCGTATCGAACCTCGTCGAACATAAACGCGACGCAGTTATTACCCAGTAAAACTCTCGCAGCTTTCGTCTCCTGTTCCGTTGTCGCGGTTGCCATCAAAGAGACGCGTCCTCCGACGTAGGGATAACTTTCGCAGGGGAGCGTGTACAGATCTTGTTGCTGAATGGGTATTTTTATCTCATCGTTATTGTCGAACGTCGTGTTGGCGTACAGATTGTAAGCGTGCACCTTGACCTTCGTGAAACGATCATCGAAAGTCGGTGTACTCGTCACGTCCAGTATGGTATACATCGTGTTAGGCATGTGTGTGCACAATGAACCCCAGGGTCCGTAGGAAACGAGCGTTTCGATGAGTCAACGTTTTGTCGCTTCTTCTTCTTTTTCCTCTTGCTTCCGTTCCGCTTCTCATCTTTATTAGTGTTATCGGTGGTGGTGGTGGTGTTTCGTTTTGACGATAATGCGTTGCAGAGACCAAAGGAGCGGTAGCGACGGTGAACGCTGATGAGTCGTACGTGTGATTGATCACCAACATGCTATGCACTCACGCTATCTTATCGCGCGAACGCCGTTGCACGTGCAAGCGAATCGTTATTTCCTCTCCGCAAAAATCTATAGGACGATCGTATTGATCGATGATGCGTATCGTTAGATCGTGTATCGCTCGTGCAACGATCGGCAGGTAAATGACGTGTCGCGGAGTTTCCGATATCCTATATCGCGGGGGTACGCGAGGTGAAAATTCGTGAATCGTGTGTACCGGTTTGTTGCTGTACGCACCGGTAATGACGTTGCACGTTACTTTGATCACGTTAACGTTTATAATGTTCACGGATTCGTTGGATTCGTGTCAGATTCTCGGCACTAAGACACGCGTCGGGGAAAATCCTAGTAACGAGCCCACATTGTTCGGTTTCGTAAAGTCTATAAAGAACGAGCAGTACAATTCGCTTTTCATGGTGTTGTTGTTAGGTCGTAGCACTAGTGGATACTTGTCATCGTCACAGTCATCGTCGTTCTCGTTGTTACCGCGTCTTAGAGGATATCGCTCGAGTAATCGTTGCTTCAGGTACTTGGCGACATCGTCTAATTCGTATGGGGGATCGTAATGGATTCGCGAGCGACACCGACGCTGGGGATTGCGGTGTTCTTGTTCGCGACGAAGTAGAATGTATCGTTGCTCGCGTCGATGTTCGGTATCGTGTGAAATGACTCCAAGTCGGCGAGTCCTAGTTCGTACTGCCCGTCACTCAAATCAATCGGTGGAAAAATATTAACAGTGAGCACGCTGCTCCGACCAGTTAACGTGAGCGTGAGCGACATTATATCACCACCGGTGCTTGTTACACTAGCGAGACTGAGAGAAAGAAAGTGACTCGAACGTACGGTTACGCGTCAATTTATCTTGGGTAGTGTCGACGCCAAAATTTCAGAGCTTTTTGTCGCAGAAATTGTACGCACAAGTGACCGCAATTGGTCTCGTCGAAATGTTGAAAGCGATCACGATTATACTTCATCACTGTCGTCGCAGTTCCCCCTCGTCCGAAATAGTCGATCAGTTCCGTAGGCGGCGCAAATTCTCAAAACTGTCAAAATACTGCGCGTGGGATCCGCGTTTCGCGTACGCCACTCAGCCGCGATTCTCGTCAAGATTCGCGATACCGCATTATTTTGGTCGTTCGCGCGCGGGGAGCGTGTCGCGCATAAACACCCCACAAAAGAATGGTACGTCGATGCACTCGCACTCTAATTGCAGGTTCGTCATAGGTTGTTGTTGTCGCTGACGTTGCGTTATCGCCGCCGCCACAAGGCCGGTTGACCGGAGTTTTTTTTCCTTGGTCGTCGTCTCAGGTTAATGCCGGCGCCGCGCTTATACGGTGCCAGATACATTGCTCGCCCATCCATCGCCCGATTATGACGCAACGTTTCTTCCAGCTGCTTTCGCGCAGGCTTCGTGTCGTTGATCGCTTTGGTGATACCCACCTCTCCAATGCTCCAATGCTCCGATAGCCGACAGAGCGAGCAGAAGAAGCGGAAGAAAGCCTCCGCGTTTCGTTACCGGTAGGACACGGTGTTGTCTTCTGGACTTGCCTATCTTTCTCGTAGTCCTTCTCCTGCTTCTTCTTCTCACACCCATGCCGAGTTTAGTCTTTGTTTTCATCGCAGCCCACACTCCAGTCGCCGCTGCTTTTTCACCGAAAGTCGCGTCGTTCGCGAACATTCGGTCTCGTGCTCGTTCGGCTATGCCCGATCCGCCTCATGTCGTCCCTCCAAATCCTATCGACGAGAGTACACAATATCGTGCTCCCGACAAGCGGCGTCCAGCGAATTTATACCTTTGTCCCCGCGAGCCAAACTCTTCAGCAAACGCGTCCCCGGTCCGCAGAACTGATATCACAGAATGTGTAACTCTATCGGTAAACGGTTTATGATATCGTTCACCAGTCCCGATCCTGTCTTCTTCTTCTTCGTTGATCTATGTGTTACCGCAACCATACATGTGAAAATGCAGATACACGGGGATGCAAGTACAGTCGTAAGTCGACGGTTTTTCGATAGCGATCGTTTCAAGGAGTGCTACGAGTCTGATTCGCTTGACAGGTGTCGCGGCTATAAATAGCAGTGGCGTTACGGGCTTGACGAGAGAAAGAGCATGCGATTCGCGAAACAACCGAACGCTATTCGCGTGATCGCGAACAGGACGTTGGAGGATTTGGTGTGGGATGAGAGTCGATCGCGCAGGGACGGTTCGTTGTTGCCGAACAGCGTGCGAGCCGTGATCTGCGGTCCGTCCGAGTGCAGAAAAACGAACGTGCTTCTCAGCCTGCTGGAGAGTTCGTACGATTTGCAGTTCGAGAACGTGTACGTGTACTCGAAATCGTTGAGACAGCCAAAGTATCGGTATCTAAAGCGAGTATTGTCGCGCGTCGGCGGTCTCGGGTACTTTCCCTACTCACACCTCACCGCGATCGTCCCGTCGAGAGACGCTCAACCCGATTCGATCTTCGTGTCCGACGACGTGGCGTGCGACGAACAGACCGCGATTCGCGAATACTTCTCCATGGGCAGGCACGCGAACGTGGATTGCTTTTGCCTGGGACAATCGTACGCGCGAATAACGGAACACTTGATCAGCGACAACGAGAATTTTCTCGTACTGTTCAACCAGGACGGGACGAACTTGCGTCGCGTGTACAATAATCACGTGAACACGGACATGACTTTCGAGGCGTTCAACAAACTGTGCGCGAGATGTTGGAGACGACGATACGATTTCATGGTCATCAATAACGACAGGTCCATGTACGATGGTCGGTATCGACGAGAATGTAACGAGTTCGTGGTAGCGCGCGAGTAGTAAGGCTATGCCGGTTCTAACGCATGTCCTCTGAGGGGAGCGCGGGGGTGGGGGGATGTGAGGGCGCGCGGGGGAGCGCGGCGGAGAGAAACATTGGCGCGGGGCCTGCGGAGAGTGGAAGAGCGGTTGCGCGCGCACGAGCCGCGGAGTGGGGGAAGCCATATTCATGGAGGGGATCAGTGCGGGCCGAGCAGCCGCGGAGACCTCTCCAGACTTGGGCCACCGTCGGAAATTTTTCAGAGGGAGGGAATGACCCCCGAAAAGTCTTTTTCATACCTTGGCTCACCCCGAAAAATTTTTCAGACCTAATCCAGGGAGGGGACGGCCCCCAGGAATTTTTTTCAAACCAATATGCAGCAGAAATTGTTTCGAACGATGTACGGAAAGATCGACGTTTT
Organism: Andrena hattorfiana; assembly: GCA_944738655.2. Classification (NCBI taxonomy): domain Eukaryota; kingdom Metazoa; phylum Arthropoda; class Insecta; order Hymenoptera; family Andrenidae; genus Andrena; species Andrena hattorfiana. Next base: position 20,818,718 of record OX122890.1, read on the forward strand.
ACAAACCACATATTCGATTGAAAGAGAGAGCATTACTTTAAAGCTAAATTCGAGGAGGGAGGGAGGGAGGGAAAGAGACAGCACTACATAGTGGTACAATCGCATGCATTCTAAAGCTAACAGTATTTCAAAATGTTTTTTTCAATCTTAACATCGCAGCGTATCGCGCGATCATGTGTAATTTGAATCTTCTGGAGCAGCCGTGTGGGATGATGTTGTTTGGCAGCGCGAAGAACGCTCGAACGAAATATGATTATGCAGCGTCGACAGAATGTTTTTCCCCCCAAACGTAGAGAAATAATAATTTTTTTAATCAGCGATCTAGCGAACCATTATGTAGAAAACAGACATATTTTTCAAAACAAACATGCAGCAAGCATTCTAAAGCTAGCCAGTTTTAAAGCTAACAGTATTTCGAACATCGCAGGGTATCACGCGATAACGTACGTAATTTGAGTCCTCTGGAGCAGTCGTGCAGGATGATGTCCTTTGGCGGTGCCAAGAATGCACGAATGAAATATAACACTTTGGAAACGTCGAATTTTAGAATTATGCGATAACAGCTGAATTTTTTTCCATACCAACAGACATACAGACATTCCCCCCCCCCCCCCCCCCCAAACGCAGAGATATAATAATTTTTTAATCAACGATCTAACAAACCAATACGTAGCAAAGAGACATTCTAAAGCCGACAATATTTCAAACATCGCAGCGTATCGCGCGATCGCGAGTAATTTGAATCCTCTGTAGCAGTCGTGCGAGATGACGTCATTTGGCAGCGCGAAGAAGGCGCGAATCATAGAAAGAATTATGTAGCATCATCAGAAAAATTTTTTCCATATCAGCAGACATTTTTTCCCAACACAGAGAAATAATAATTTTAATCCCCTCCCACACCGATCTGTCGAACCAATATGTAGCAAACAGACAGACACTCGAAAGCTAAAAATTTTTCAATATGTTTTTCAATCTTAACACGTAGCGAATCGCGCGATCACGTGTAATTTGAATCCCCCGTGATGGGACCGCCGTGCAAGATGACATTTGGTGGCGTGAAGAACGTACGAATCATAGAAAGAATTATGTGGTTTCAGCAGAAATTGGTGAGGAGAGAAGGGGGAAGACGGGTAAATAAATAGATTGTAATACATGTAAAATTATTTTATATTGTTACATTAATTAAAAAATAGAAATATAAAAAACAAAAAATATAAAAATAGAATATAAATAGTGTCTCGGCAGAACCCTCTCTCTCTCTCCCCCTCTCTCTTTCTTTCTCATTCTCTTTTTCTCTTTTTCTCTTTTTTACATCAATCGCGTGTCTTAACAATGTCTTAACGACAGACGTTCCATACACGATCAGAGTGGTACGACAGACGTTCGATGCACAATCAGAGTGATACGATAGATGTTTGGTACACGTTCAGAGTGACATGGTCTAGTCAAATGATGTATCCAAAGAAGGAGAGGATGATCTGTGAAGAATTCGAAGAAGATGAGTGCCAGGAGGAAGGGGATGGTCAGTGAAGAAGAAGGTGAAGACCAAAGGCATCCTACTTTGCAACTTTAGGTATAGGTCCTCATGTGATAAATCCCGTTATTGTGGATAGTGAAAAGAAGCTATAGTAATACTCGGTTGGTATAATTGCGGGTTTTTCTAAATCGTTTTTGTAAGTCTTCTAATTTGTTTGCTAACTTTATTTAATTCTTCCGGGTGTTTGATTTTCCTTTTAAACTTGAAATTTGTGTTTCCGTACGAATTTACTGTGGTCTGTGGATGTTTAATTTCATCTAATGACAAAATTGTAGCCAGGTAAGTAGTACCATGTTTTTTCTATTTCGTACTGTTTTCTAGTTTCTATTGTGAATTTGGCTGTAGGGATTGTATATTTGTTTCTTATTGTTATTATACCAGAATCCTTAATGCTATACATATTTGTGCTCTTGTCGTCGCAAGTTACTGCTAGTTGTATCGGTTTCAGCGCGATATAAATCCACGTGCCTGGTTGCTGTAATTCTATCTGGAACGTGTGATTCAGTGTCATAATTCGCATTTTACAATTGTTTGAGGTTTTTGTTAATTTTGTGTACAACTGTACTTCGCACGGTCCGTATGGTATCGCATTGAACATTGGGTGATTAGAGGTGCAGAGGTACAGATCGTTTATTGTCTTACATTTTGTTAGGCCCTGTTTGCTCAGATGTATATAATCTTGCACCGAGGTGTCAAGTACCACGTATGAGTCGTGGGGTTCTATACGCGTAGAACGATTCGTTTATTTTCGTGGGTACCAGGTGCACCTTGCTCAATTTGAATTTTTTTCGCGTTTAACAATGGAATATCTAGTACTACAGTAATTAATTTGGTATCCGAAAATGCGGTGAACGTAAGGATTTCGTACAGGGCGTGCATGTTTTTTAATTTTATTCCGATTGGGAAGTCTAGTCCTTTCAGAATATGTGCGAGTGCGGAAGTGAGGTACGTTATGATTTGTGCTGGTGTTATTAACCGTGGGTTTAGGACTCCTTTCTTTATATCCATAATGAATTCTAACAAGTCTTGCGTGTCATGTAATAGTGTTTCCGCGACGCTGTTTATTAGTATCAGGTGTTCGTCTACTGTCTCTGGAAATTTAGTAATGTCAGTTGTCTGTTGGAGTAACTATTGAATTTGCCAAATCACGTTTAAGAGTGCGTTTTCGCTGTCTCATATGTCGTGTATAGTCTCGTTGAGAAGTTCGGGTGTTGGCTCTTACGATTTGCATTTGTCCCTTGATTGCATTTTTTAACCTGTTATTCTGTCTTTTTAAAAGGTTTATTTAATCATTGAATTTTTTCTATATTCGGAATCCATTAGCCCAAAGAGTGATTTTCCTATGTAACCTAATCCATCTATTTATCCAAGACGCTGTTTTTGTGCTGAGCTTTTAGTTTGCTGGACATAGGTAAGGAGTTTGGCGACGCGGTGTACCTCGTCTTGGATTTTCGTGGCGAATGTTTTATATAATTTTTGTAAGTTGTCGGTAGAAGGTTTTTTACATTGCGCAAATATATCATATTGTGCAGTTTGGAGGTTCGCTTCGCGTTGGTAGATGTAAGATATGTCTACGTGTAATACTAACTTCCAGGTATCTCAATAAATCTGTATATCGCGTAGGTTTTCGAAGTAAATGCCGGGGTGGTGTTGGAATTCTTTTATATTGAAATCTGTATCGGGGGTTGTTCCTCCTGCGGGTAGTATCATCGTTTTATAGGACGAAAATCCTGTAAAATTATAATGTCGAGGTGTAATCGGAGTTTCATATTTTTTTTTTTTGTTAGTCGCGAAGTCTTTCCTTGTGCGTGCGCGAGATAAATTTTTTTGCTAACGTAGGACAGTTCATCTTCTTTGTCTGGACTTGAGTAGAAGTGAGAAGTGAGGGCATGTGGGACTCGATTTTCTTGAGCACTTCTTATTTCGTTGTGATCTGCAGAACGAATATGTTGTCAGTTATTTTGAACGCGGCGCGGGAAATCATGTTTGGTTTAGTTGTACGTGCGAGTGGGGTTTGTTTGTGCATCATGTTGTGTAAATTTATTGTTCTATTTATCCGTTTATTCCTCTAGCGTTTCCAGTGTCCCGCCCCGCCGGGTTGTATCAGCATTGCCTATATGGAGGCAATTAGGGAGTATCGGGCGCATTGGCGTCGGTTCTTCTAGCATGTAGAATTCTGGGAGGATGACGAAGACTCATGGGGTCTGAGGGTCCTATTTGGTGAATGTTTTATTGCACCGGGGATTGTAGGTCTGGTTATTGTTTCTATTTCCGTGCGTGTAGTAATAGTCTTGCAATTGGTTTTTTGTGTAGAACGTCATGGGGACATCTTCGTTGGGCCTGCTCCGGGCCTCGACTGTGGTCGCTATTGGAGGCCGTCCGCGCCCTACGCGGCTGGGACGACGGCGCCTAGTTGTGCGCTTATTTACCATCTTTTTTCAATAAATTACTTTTCTTAGTCTTATCCTTATATAATTGTTAGTGTATCGTTACTATTCTTCAAAACTGCGACCATTCCCCTATTACTGCCCTATTCTATAATGTGTTTGTGTGAACGCAGATTGTTCGTCGGCCTTTATACTGTAATTATTATTATCGCGCGTGTTTGGAATCGTGTAAGAGCCTATCCTCGCAGGTGTTAGTTTTTGACCGCCCACGTCTTAGCGTCTTATCGTGCAGTAGCAGTTAGTCTCCGAATTTAAAAGACCTATCCGCGATTTTCCTGTCGTAGTATTGGAATTAAAATTAAAATAAATTTAATATAATATTGAAATTTATATAAATACAATAATGATTAATTTTCAATTAATAAAATTACAGAATATATTGTTAAAAATAAACTTACTTCATAAGAAACTGACTGTGAAATTGGCCCAATCGTTCCTAATATTGAATAATTAGAATTTGAAGCCCAACCAACAATTATCACTGGGTAAACATCTATTCCTAATAAATATAAAATTCCAATTTTTATTGAATATTGTAAAAACAAAAAATTTATAAATTAAGTCCTTTCGTACAAAAATTTATTAGATAAATATAGATACAAACCGATCTGGCTCACATCGATCTGCACTCAAATCATGTAAGATATTAAAAGTCGAACAGACTTAAAATTTAAACTCCTGAATTTAAATTATATCTTAATTCAACATCGAGGTCGCAATCATCTTCATAAATATAGGTAATCAAACAAAGGTGATAAACAGAACATGGAAGAAAGGGGACTTTCCGGATGAATGGAAAGGAGGAATAGTAAGTCCTGTGTTCAAAAAAAAAAAGAAGAAAGGGAAATGGTTAAGAACTATAGGGGCATAACTTAGATGGACACGGTTTATAAGATATGCGTGGAAATTCTAAGGAGAAAATTAGAAGAACAAATTGAAAATGGGATATTAAACGATACGCATATGGGATTCAGGAGAAGGAGAGGAACAGTAGACGCAAAAGCGGTAGTTAAAATGGTTATAGATATAGAAACCTCAAAAGAAAGAGGGAAACTATATCTGTTTTTCACGGATATGAAGAGAGAATTTGATTGATTGGAAAGGGAAGAAATTTGGAAAAGACTTTATGAAGAAGGAGTAGGCGAACAACTAAGAATACGGATACAGGAAATGCACGACAGAACTATATGCGCTTTAGGAATGAAGAAGGAACTGATGGGAAAGTTTTTTTAACAGGAAAGGGTGTTAGACAAGGGTGCTCGTTAAGCTTGACACTTTTCAATGTCGCATTTGCAGACCTGGAAAGAAGAAATGAGCAAAGAACAGGAAGGAGGAGTCGTAATAGGTAGAAGGAAAATTTTAACAATTTCATACGCGTGTGATGTGTTAATGGTAAATAATGCACAGGGAGAATATGATAAAGATAAGAATATGATAAAGAGATTCGAGAGATACATAAAGAAAAAAGGCTTGGAGTTAAATGTGTAAAAGTCTAAGATAATGATATGCAGGAAAGCAGGAGGAAGAAGAAAATAGGAAAGATTCCGTTGGAATGAAGAAGAAAGCGTAAGAGAACTGAAATATTTAGATTATACAACGAGAGGGAGAGAACAACGAGGATAAACACCATATTAAGAAGATAGTTAGGGAAGCGAATATGATACTAGGAAAAGTATGGGGGGATTGGAGAAAGATTATTCAGAGATGACTGAAAGAAGAATGAAACTGTTTGATGCGCTAGTTAGAAGTACCGTGGCGTATGGAGCAGAGATATGGGGATGGAGAAAGTATGAGGATATTAGAAAAATTGCAGGCGAAATACATACGGTCGATAATGAAATTGGAGAGATCAACACCAACATACTGGCTGTTAAAAGAAACAGGAAGAGGTGGCATAGCAATTAAAATGGGAGTAAGCGCAATGAAGTTTTAAGTGAGACTAATAAACTCGGAAGAAGGATCGATAAGATATTGTGACGTCCCACAAATTTTCGCGCGGTAACTTTTAAACTCTCCCCAATAAATTCGCAATACAACTCCACAAAATCTCTCCAAACCCCAACTCTTGCCCCTTTTCCTGACCCCTGACCGCCTTGGCGATGTACCTTAGCGGTCCCCATCACAAGACGGTCAACCCCTAAAAACCCCCTCCCCTCTAAGCCCGTGAAGCAAAATCCTCACACTCTTGTTTGAAACTAAACAAGTCCCTCGTCCCAGAAACCCCCTTAATTCGAGACCACGTCTCACCCCTTCTCTAACACCTTCCAATTCAAGACCACAAACACCATTCCCATCAAAGCACCAATAATCCATTCGATGGGTTGAGTGTCTCCTCTTCGTAAGCATAAAAACCCCAAAAGCCTAAGCGATGAATATTTGGCGTACATGTCATAAGCACGTCGGATAATGGAGACACCATGCAAAAACCCCGGAAGACCAAAATTCTATTGTCTACGAGTCTAATTACAGACTCCACCTGCGTATCTATAAAAACCCCGGAAATCTTCCGTGCTTACCGCGTGTACCCTTCATACTCTAAACCGAAAAGAGTATAAATATGAGGGTCCGCGCGAAGAGAGGGCTCTTTCGACGAAATCTATCTCCGAAGGCTCTTTCGACGAAATCTATCTCCGAAGGCTCTTTCGACGAAATCTATCTCCGAAAGCCATTGTTAACGCTACGAGTATAATTAAATCATAGTGCAACAATCATCATTTCACCAATCATAGTAAGCTATTATCATTATCTTTAATACCATTGGATATCATCCACATTTCATACTATTATTCATATTGCTTTCTCATATTATATAATGTTATTAACGCTTATTGCAATCATATTATTATTTTGTCTTATCAACGCTTATTGCGATTATATTACTTGTCTTATTAACGCTTATTGCAATCATATTATTATTTTGTCTTGTCAACGCTTATTGCGATTATATTACTTGTCTTATTAACGCTTATTGCAATCATATTATTATTTTGTCTTGTCAACGCTTATTGCGATTATATTACTTGTCTTATTAACGCTTATTGCAATCATATTATTATTTTGCCTTGTCAACGCTTATTGCGATTATGCTATTTGTCTTACTAACGCTTATCGTTTACATCTTTCTACTTTATTATCGTATATTGTATTTCATATTCATACATTCATATACTAAAATTAAGTACCTTTTATATAAATGTCCTGTGCTAATGCTTAATGTCTAACGCATTTAATTGTCAACTATCCTGTCTCATAGACAGTGCAAGCAACGCCTGCTTAAAACTAATAAACCGCTTTGCTTAACTCACCCTTCGAGTCATTGTGTTAATCCTTCGGCTACGAAGATCCCTAAATCCAAACGAGCTGCCGCAACAGCTGATCACGGGCAACGACGGCGGAAAGTGTATTACGGTGTTTACCAACTTACTTTTGCATAGCTCTCGCTCTACCGTATGGCTTGACGAATTTCGCGGAATTATTACGTGTGTCTTTTACCATAATGCAACGGTAAATCCGATTACCGAGCCCCCGAATCAAAACAAGTGCTCTAACGGGTGTCTCCCCGATACAAATCAGTTCATTAAACCTTCCCTGGTCGATTAGTGTGCAGAATTACACATTCTCGCCTGACGTTCAAAACGGTTAGTGTGCAGAATTACACATTTCTCGCCTGTCGTTCCGCAACCCCTCAGTGTGCAGAATTACACATTTCTCGCCTGACTCCCAAAACGATTAGTGTGCAGAATTACACATTTCTCGCCTGTCGTTCCGCAACCCCTCAGTGTGCAGAATTACACATTTCTCGCCTGACTTTCCCTAAATCCTCAGTGTGCTGAATTTCACATTCTCGCCTGCCGTCCAAAACGATTAGTGTGCAGAATTACACATTTCTCGCCTGACGTTCGAAACGGATAGTGTGCAGAATTACACATTTCACGCCTGATTCCCTCACCTCCCGGTGTGCTGGATTATATATTCGCGCCTGGGCTTTATATAACCCCACTATGTCATTTGTCCCCTAAATCCTGAACCCGGGACGTGACAATATAAATGTGTGAGAAGACTAATGAGAGGAAATGAAGTAATGAAAAGGGAAAGAATGAGAATCAAATTCTTGGAACCGAGATGATGGTCAAATGAAGGATGGAAAAGAAGAAGACTAATTGGGGAAGAAGTGTGGATCAAAAATAGAGCAGATAAGTAAAAGGCATTCAAGAACAAGAAAGAGAGATGAAAGTAAAAGAGTCAACGTTCCTAAGAGAATTAAGACAGGTGGCAAGGAAACCAGGAGATAAGCCGAAATGCTTAAGGGGGAAAAATGAAAAAAAGGAGAGGAGAATTAGAAAGGATAGGAAGATTCATACAGGGTAGTGAAACAAGGGCATGCAAATATTGGCTAATGAAAGAAGAAAGGGTATGTAAGAAAGAGAAAGAAACAGTGAAACACGCGATTGAAGCATGTGAAGTAAGTGGAGAGAGTGGTAGGAATTGGGCAGTGGTAATTACAGGAGAAGGGAAAAACTTGGCTACTGTACAGGGGATAATAGGGAGAAGGAAAGGATGGGAAGAACAGGAAAGTGATAAAAGAAGATTATGTAACATAGAATAGATTACGAAACACTTGTAAAATAGAAAAAAATTGTTAAAACACAGCAGGAAACATTAGAAGGGTAGGACTTTGTTCGCGCAAGCACGTGGAGCACCAACGCACTTGTTTTAACGCGCAAGAATTTAGTCCTTGCACGTCGCGAGGTATTATAGATTTAAGTGTACTTTTGTGAGCGCAATGTAGATACAATAAACGAGCACGTTTATTCAAAACACACCGGCCTTATTCACAAAAGGAAATACCGCGCAAGTACGCGATGTTAAAGCGAGAGAATGTAGCTCTTTTAGAAGTACCGTAGCACCGAGATGTTTCCGATACACGTTTCACAGTCGAGAGATTTGAATAAATAACCTTTATCGGAGCACCGATTAGACCGATTGATAAGCGACGCGCGAAACCACAGTGTTGGTCGTTGCGCGTATCAAAACGGAAGAGAGTGCGATCGCGGAAGCGGCACGGGCCAAGCCACCGACACGGAAGTGCCGACACCTGGCCAATCAGTGCGGTCCACGTATGTCACGCGAGACAGCATCAACTAGTCCAGGTGTCAGTCCAGGGATGGCCCGACCAGGCCGTCCCGCGATCGCCCAATCGCGACACCAGAAGCGGTAACGCGTTTTTAAAAAGCGCGCGTCTTTGCGACAGCGCGCAGACGCAGGATTGGCCGTATCGTACCGACCAATCCCAAACAGACTTACACAGACACAATCACGGGACTGAAATGGAAAGAGTATATGATCGTTAAATTGTAACACGAAAGTGGGCAATAAATTAAATTATTCTTATTATTATACTTTTTCTTTTTATATTGTATTTTTATATTTTTTCTTTTTATTTTATATTTTTATATTTTTTCTTTTTATATTGTATTTTTATATTTTTATATTCTATTTGTACGGAGAGAACTCAAAAATGTTGAGAATAAAGCGGTTTATTTACAGATAGAGAATTGAGGCGATACAATACATATGTAACAGTTTCGGCGAATAATGACGAGATGCTACTGTTCTGTGTAACTGAGCACTCGGGGCGGTCACGAGAGCGTGAGTGTATATGAGTGTATGTGAGGTGTTGTGTGGAAGGTGTTATGTATGTATGTATGATGTCGCGATAAGTAAATAGGAAATACATCAGCTGTTCGAGAATGTTCAAATTGTCTTGCGATTGATGTAAAAAAGAGAAAAAGAGAAAAAGAGAAAGAGAAAGAAAGAGAGAGAGGGAGAGAGAGAGAGGGTTCTGCCGAGACACTATTTATATTCTATTTTTATATTTTTTGTTTTTTATATTTCTATTTTTTAATTAATGTAACAATATAAAATAATTTTACATGTATTACAATCTATTTATTTACCCGTCTTCCTCCTTCTCTGCTCACCAATTTCTGCTGAAACCACATAATTCTTTCTATGATTCGTACGTTCTTCACGCCACCAAATATCATCTTGCACGGCGGTCCCATCACGGGGGATTCAAATTACACGTGATCGCGCGATTCGCTACGTGTTAAGATTGAAAAACATATTGAAAAATTTTTAGCTTTCGAGTGTCTGTCTGTTTGCTACATATTGGTTCGACAGATCGGTGTGGGAGGGGATTAAAATTATTATTTCTCTGTGTTGGGAAAAAATGTCTGCTGATATGGAAAAAATTTTTCTGATGATGCTACATAATTCTTTCTATGATTCGCGCCTTCTTCGCGCTGCCAAATGACGTCATCTCGCACGACTGCTACAGAGGATTCAAATTACTCGCGATCGCGCGATACGCTGCGATGTTTGAAATATTGTCGGCTTTAGAATGTCTCTTTGCTACGTATTGGTTTGTTAGATCGTTGATTAAAAAATTATTATATCTCTGCGTTTGGGGGGGGGGGGGGGGGAATGTCTGTATGTCTGTTGGTATGGAAAAAAATTCAGCTGATATCGCATAATTCTAAAATTCGACGTTTCCAAAGTGTTATATTTCATTCGTGCATTCTTGGCACCGCCAAAGGACATCATCCTGCACGACTGCTCCAGAGGACTCAAATTACGTACGTTATCGCGTGATACCCTGCGATGTTCGAAATACTGTTAGCTTTAAAACTGGCTAGCTTTAGAATGCTTGCTGCATGTTTGTTTTGAAAAATATGTCTGTTTTCTACATAATGGTTCGCTAGATCGCTGATTAAAAAAATTATTATTTCTCTACGTTTGGGGGGAAAAACATTCTGTCGACGCTGCATAATCATATTTCGTTCGAGCGTTCTTCGCGCTGCCAAACAACATCATCCCACACGGCTGCTCCAGAAGATTCAAATTACACATGATCGCGCGATACGCTGCGATGTTAAGATTGAAAAAAACATTTTGAAATACTGTTAGCTTTAGAATGCATGCGATTGTACCACTATGTAGTGCTGTCTCTTTCCCTCCCTCCCTCCCTCCTCGAATTTAGCTTTAAAGTAATGCTCTCTCTTTCAATCGAATATGTGGTTTGTAAAACGTCGATCTTTCCGTACATCGTTCGAAACAATTTCTGCTGCATATTGGTTTGAAAAAAATTCCTGGGGGCCGTCCCCTCCCTGGATTAGGTCTGAAAAATTTTTCGGGGTGAGCCAAGGTATGAAAAAGACTTTTCGGGGGTCATTCCCTCCCTCTGAAAAATTTCCGACGGTGGCCCAAGTCTGGAGAGGTCTCCGCGGCTGCTCGGCCCGCACTGATCCCCTCCATGAATATGGCTTCCCCCAGTCCGCAGCTCGTGCGCGCGCAACTGCTCTTCCACTCCCCGCAGGCCCCGCGCCCATGTTTCTCTCCGCCGCGGTGCCCCGCGCGCCCTCACTTCCCCCCGCCCCCTCGCTCCCCTCAGAGGACATGCGTTAGAACCGGCATTCCCTTACTACTCGCGTGGACCTCAGTAGATCGCGAGTCCTTCATCGAGCAACACCAGGATATCTAACGGAGCAGTGACTAGCGGTGTCAACATGGAGATCACGCAAAAACAACAAGGAATGAAATAGGAACGGCGTCGTAGACAACAGCTGCGAGTCGTCGAGACGGAGAAGAAAATTGCTGATATCAGCGACGCTTTACGAAAAAAATATATGAGTCTGAAGCTCGGTAAAATGGCGACCAAAGCTTCTGCGAAGGAGAGCGCGCGTTCGATCGTCGAACCGTTGAAGCACTTGGTCGAGAACACTGTGGCGTTGAAAACGAGTCCATCACGACCATCGCTCGGCAAGCTGAAACACCGTCAACAACAACAACAACAACAACAACGTTTGAAGAAGAAACGATTATCCTTTACTCCGTGCACAGCCGAAGTGACGATACAGCCCGAAACGACTCCGCTTCCGGATTCGAATGACGACGACGACAGCACCGACTACGAAACAACCGAGAAACATGCCCATGGTGAGACGGACGAAACGATTCGAGGAGTTCTCGTTCCAAAAACCACCACCGTCGACAACCTCGACGCGTATACCCGAAACGCCAGCGGACCGCTGTCGCACGAATATCTGCACTTGTTCTTCACCGACACCAAGAAACTGATCGACAACGTGTATGGCGCGTACTTAGGCGACGACGAACAGCCGAGAATCGGTGATTCCGTGCTCACCATCGGCGAGAACAACGACGACGACGATGGCGTTAGCGTGAAGGGCAAGCGATACGCGGGTACTCGAGGCTTGTACGAACTGCTGTTCATGCGAGTGCCTAACGAGCAGGTGTACACGAGTGATGATCTCAACGCGTAGCGTGAAATCTTGTTGTCGACGAACGCGCATAAACGGGACCATTCGGCTAGCAAGCCCACGCTAGGCAACAAGGGCTGCAAGTACAGGATGATCGTGTCGTTGTTGATTAGTGGAGACCGCAACTTCGGTGGGATCACACACGAAGGTCGAGATTACCCATCGACGACGCGATTACGGTCACCGATAACGCGATCGATTACGTGTACTGGGACGATCCGAACGAATTGGTCGATAGACTACGATTGCTCGTGGCGTCGTGCGACGCCGGGCACACCGGACACGATAATGAAATTGCCTCCATCGTGGAGGAACTTCGCGAAGCCGGTCTCATCGTAAATTGATCGTTCGAATCGACGATGCGTTAGTGTCGTTCGCGATCACCGTGGGCGACATGTCGGTGAACAAGTTTGGCGCATCTTTGCACGGCACCGCCGATGCTACCGGTGACATCGATCAACGCATGGAGACGATTTGCTCGCGGAATCTGTATGTCGCGAATTACGTTCGGGAGAACGCGCAGTGTCTGGCCACCGATCGGTCTACGTTCGACACGATGGAATGCAAGATGCGTCGCGTGGCACATCCGGAGGAGGATACCGACGCTGCGACGAAACGATATGTGGACGACATGGAACGTACCGTCGGACGTGCTCTTGACACTATGGAGGAAGACATGTATGAATTGGCGACGAAGCGACTGGATGCTTTGACGACTGCGATAAATACTGCGGTGGAAGGACGTGTCCGTGACTTGGAGAATTTGATAAATACCGCGATGCAACGACGCTCCGAGCACTTGAAGGATAGACTCGACGAGCTTGCGACATCGACCGCGCAAGTACAGAAACGCAAGGAAGCGTGACGATGAGCAACGACTACGACAACAAACTCCGCCAACACCGTGCGTGCTTCCATTGCCTGGTACAGTACCTGCTGTTGATCGTGGATCGTTACCTTCGCCGCCATCATCGCTATGGATACGAGTAAGGAGCGAATACTATTAGTCGACGAACTGCACGCTCCCGCGAGACGAAATTTCGACGATGATCTGTGGCAGGCGAAATTGGTGGAAATGCGAGCGTACTCGACCCACAATCGTGGCTACAACTACATACTCACGATCATCGATACGTTCAGCAAGTACGCGTGGGCCGTGCCCATGAAAACGAATAGCGGACGCCGAAGCCTTGACCGAAGCGTTCGCGAACGTGTTGCGGCGAAGCGGCAGATGTCCACGAAACCTACAAACCGATATGGGAAAGGAGTTCTACAATGCGGAGTTTCAACGATGCGTTACGTCTCGCGGAATCAATCACTACTTGACGTACAGCGTGATGAAAGCGTCGATCGTCGATCGTTTCAATCGTACGCTGAAAAACCTGATGTGGAAACAATTCTCCTTGAACACCTCCTATCGCTGGTTGGATCTGCTACCTACGCTCGTGCACCTACTATCATCGTAAACATCGTACGATCAACGCGCGACCCGTCGACGTGACATCCGCATTTCAACCTAGCGTCCCACGTGAACGCCGGTAACATACTGTAATGTGCGGAGTCTAGTTCATAGCTCGCGATAGAGTCACTGCGAAAGTTCTCGAACACGTTTGCGAGCAACAGCACGTCCGTCTTCAAGTACAAATCACTGTACTCGCCTAATGTCTGTATAAGAAAACTGTTCCATACGTTCGTTGTGTACGCGTAATCAGACTACGACACACCACTATCGTTCAGTCGATTGTAGAACGCGTCACGAGGCGGTAGTCGCGTGTCATTCAACTTGTGGTACGACGTTACGTAATCGTACGGGAAGACTCCCTTACTGGTCAGGAGATCGAATTTTACGTCAGGGAGATGTTGAAATTCGCGTTGTAGAATCGTCAGTCGCTCTTTCCCGAGATCCGACGCGAGTTTCTGCAGACTTGTGGCCAAGAATTTGAATGCATCGACGAATTGAAACATCAACATTCTTCGCCAGTCCTTGCCCTCGCCCCTGAGTTCCTCCACGTCCTTTGTGAACGATATGTAACGTTCTTTGGTTAAGGGTACCAGGTGGATCTTTCCCTTGAACGCCACTGCCAATTCCTTGATTAGAAAGTGCGCGTCGTAGCCGGACAGGTCGTGAAACACCACAGGTATCGTGCACGTTGGTATTGCAAGTTGCACGATCTATGCGCCGCGCCCCTGTACTCGCCCATCGAGTGGCAATGATCACGCACTTTCATATCGTCCTCACCTCGGTCAAAGGTTCCTCCGCACACGTGGCACGTTGTCGCCTCGTGAAAACTCCGCCACTGTTGCGTCGTTAACGGTGTCATTGGTTTCTTGATGCACAACCACGAGTACGCAACTTTTGCAAATTCGCGCAGTTCACGCACAAACCACTGCACACAATCTGTACCGCTGCGATATGCTCTATATCCGCACAGAGACTCGTCGTAGGAACAATGTACATAATATCCTACGTTATGAGCTCTGTGGCGTTGATACTCGTACGTGCGACGGCGCTCCGTCGATGACTGCTCCATATCCTCCAGCAAACATTCAAAGTCCGCGTAGATGATGAACGGCACGCGTTCCTTGCGTTCATGATGCTGGAACCGGAAAATTTTCTCATTTTCATACGCACTCATTTAAGCGCAGACAATCCACGAAGTGCTGCTGCAATCGCTCCGCCGATGAGAAAAAGTTGAGGCACCTAAAACATATACGTAAATTTTTTTTGGTTTATTATTCTTATTTGTTTACCTATCGCAAATGAACACTTGATGTGCGTGTTTGCTGAATTGGCTGGAAATCAAGCGGGAGAGACTGCGGATGCATGCGAAATGGTACCGCTGCGAATCCTTCGGATCTTGTACCAACAGCACGTTCGCGTGTCTCCCTTCCCGCTTGTTGCCGGACAGGCGTAGAGGTACGCAGCCATTGTCGTCGGACCAAAGGTATACGTTTACGGAAACATCGTTGGCAATCTCGAACCTGTGCAGCTGATCCATCGACATCGGTAGTTGCACACCATCCGTACGGAGCACCGTTGAGTAGTGTGGATACGACGCAATCCTATTACCGTTCGTATCAGCCGGAAACAGACTGGCAACGACCGACCACAAAAAAAAACATGTGTTCTCTTTACACTGCACGTTCACTACCGCTTTTTTCGATACGACCACTCGCGGAAGCGGCACGTCGCAACCGGCACGCAATGGATTGTGTTTGTTTATGTTGATCAGGAGGTTCTGTACTGGCCGTAATGTCCATCCGCTCTCGCGCTTCTGAAACTCCTCCATCGCGACCAACGTCGCAACAACCACTTGCGTCGCGTACCACTCGCGAACATTCGATGACATAAACAGTACGTGATTACGCTTTGCAAACTCCCTTCGTCCGTCTCGTCCCGCAACATGAATTCTGCGTTTAGAACAGTGTTCACGGATTCGCTGTGATGTTCCGTAATAGCGTTCGTAACGTGCGAAATCACTACTCGACGGGCATTCTGAAAGAATAGGCGTGGATCGGCGGCCCCCATGTTTATCACCGCCCCGGTCAACAAACGCTTCTCGAACGCGGTTTCAAGTTCTTCCCACACGACCTTGAGTGACGTCGCTCGAGCGGCGTGCCCACTCCCTACTCGCGATAATCGTCCTCGCACTATCGCACGCAATGTTGTTGTTCGCGCGAGCAACGACACCGTCCGCTGCTTCTCCCACACCGGCACGTGTTCGCCTCGTTGATACGCAACGATGTGGTGTATTGTCTCGTCACATCTGTCCATCCAATCGCGAAATTCCACGGTGGTCCTCAAAAGTTCAAACATTCGAGACAGCACCACAAACGCGTTCTTGAATGTCTCCATGTTCTTGTTACTTACACGTACGCAATGACTTGACATAAAAGACTCTATATCGTTCGGTAACACGTTTCCGCCACGTATTCAAATTCGCGTCAGGATGTCGGATACGTATCGCCAACATTACCGGCCTGCTGAGGAATGACCATGTAACTCGATTGTAATTGGCCGAGGGTCCATTCAACACGTCTCGAACACTCACGAACATAACGTCGTAATTTGTTATCTAGAAACGCATCTACAGGCATTACCGCTGTAGGATACAATCCCTCGTACACTTCCGTAGAGTTGTTCTCAATGTTCTACCTCAAAATATCCTTGCCCCCACAATGCACGACACCGTACACTCGCGAGCACTGTATCGCGCAATATGTTGCCTGATTAAAAATACGATTGAATGCCCACGGTATCGCGAATCTTAAGCGTTTCTAGCACCACTGTTTCCGCATCCAGCGCACGAGCCCCAGATGGCGTTGGAGTATCATCACTTCCAAAAATCTCCTCGTCCGACGATTACGATGAAAACAATAACTGTTGTCGCAGCACTCTCTCCTTATCTAGATCTAGCGCTTTCTGTCGCACACCAATCCGTAGTATCTTGAGACGTAGGATGATCAGTAGTAACCGACGACGTTTGCTATTTCCCAGAAGCAGGTTTTTAAGTCGAAACTCTATGACAGCTCGTATGCATTCGTTGCACCTATCTATCCAGTCTCGACATTCCGGGATCGTGTGCAGGAGCATGTAGCTTGTTGATAATGATTTAAAAGCTTCAATATACATTTCTATTATCACACATGTTTTTCACTTAATGTAAATGTACTTCACTTCACGGCACCCTCTCATCTTCTTCCGCCCGTTCCAACATTTTTAAATATCCGGATACACGCATTTCTCTCAAACATACCATCATACTCGTAAACGTTCCTTTACTATTTTCCCGCACTATGTTCTCACATCGAAACTCCACGGCGAGTTGTAAGAACGTGTCGCACCGTTCAAGCCACTCGTAACATTATTCATAGGTACGTAAAAGCAGAATCGCCTGGGCCAACACTATAACAGCCTGTTCAAACGTTTCCATAATTATTATTATTATGGCAAACGTATGTAAAAATTATTTCCGTTATTATGGGGACTGTATGCAAAAACTAACTAGTTACTTTTTCATAAAAAGCACGATACTCGCAACGCTTGCCCCAAAAAATGTCTTCCGACGCGTTACTTTTCGCGATTTTGTCCTGTCGAAGATGCGACCTGCTTTAAATATACGAATATCCCTACCTCAAATCTCTCCACCCCCTAGCACCCCAGTGGGATACATAGAATTCTACCTTAAGTCATGTTATGCTTTTAATCATCATATTATCTCTGTAGCGTATACGTATTATTCTCGGGAGTGTACCTGCCACCGTTACAGTTATCTGTTTTTGGCGCGGTTATCGTGCGACAGCAAAATGTAGGTTTCGACTTGCATCTTCTACTCTGTTAGCGTATACGGCGGAACAGCGATACGAACTGTAAACAGAGGACTGAGGTCTGGACACTGTCGGTGTCACATTTATGGCCGTATGCACCGCTCGGCCTCTTTGGGGCTTGTCAACCACCGAAGACCGTGGTCCCAGTCAGTTCTTCTCCAGACACAGTAGATGCTACACGCGATCCTTTATACGAACAATATTATATTATTTCTTATATTCATCATTACTACTATTAACTTCATTGTATCAATAAAGAGATACTATTGTATTTGCTCTGTCGAGTTACTGCTCACTCTGCCAGATTTCTCAACATACTCGTCGTACCTCCGCATGTTTTGTATACACGGACCGAGAGATAGATACATAGCGTGTCTCTCTCGCACTCCTTGCTCGAACGCCACAGCTATCGCGGACGCAATCGCGCTTTGGCGCGATACTTAGAAGCGCATTGGTCCGCTTTGAATTTTCGCGGTTCAGAGATAGCGCGCACACCGCTGCTGCGCATTATTCTAGGAAGTCGACCGTGGACCATTACATGTTTTTAGAGCGATAGTCATGCAGGTTTCGACTTGCATCTTCTACGCGTAATAAGGGAGAGTGGAGTAATCACGAACACCTAATCGAGAAAGCAAACAGAACGAAAACTATGTGAGATACGAATTTGTTTTTTATTTATAAACATACTTAAACTAGTCCTCTATATACTACTCTAAAGAATTTTGCAAAAATTTTAATAAAAATTAATTTGATAATGAAAAAACAAAACCCCTGCTGTTCGGAGTTACCCGACTGCTGGTGGGGTAATTCCAAACACTGCATGGGGTAATCACAAACAGAGCTATATATTGCAGAAGTCGCAGAGAAAGACTCTAGATGTGCTTTCACTGCTGCCGCTGCATCTTTCGTGTGCCCATAAGTTACATTTGTAACACATTATCCAGTCTTCAGTGGGTGGGTGTGTATACATTTCATCACAATAAATACAGATATATATATATATATATAATTTCTTTATCAACATTTTTCGTCCTCTTTTTCTTCTTCTTTGGTTCTTCATCTGCATTCCCCTCCAGGTTTTCCTCATCAAAAGTTTTCAAATTCCTAACACATTTCTTCGTTACTTTATCATTTTTTTTTCGTCTCATTCTTTGGCACTTCTGTGTCCTCCTTTTATCCTCCTTTTTCTTCTTCTTTGGTTCTTCATCTGCTTTCCCCTCCAGGTTTTCCTCATCAAAAGTTTTCCAATTCCAAACACATTTCTTCTTTACTTTATCATTTTTTTTCGTCTCATTCTTTGGCACTTCTGTGTCCTCCTTTTTATCTTTCTTCTCTTTTTTTTCTCCATAAAACTTCTTTCATTGGGGTACTGTTTATACTAATTGAATGCCTCTTCCTAGGATTCTGTTTTGTACTGTTCTGTGGCAAAGCAAATAGAGGAACAATGTCTGACAATAGTACCGATTGGTTGATTGTAGCTTCAGGTTCATCCAGCGATGTCTGCACATTAAATAATGTTTCTGGTTGCGCAGCCTCCGTTATCGCAGTTACGAAAAAATCATCAAATTTGTTGGGATCCAATGGGAAAATCCCTGCTGCACGGAATCCCTTTGATGCCTTTTCTAAATTACTAACGCGATTAAATGCCTTCGTAAACAGTTCAACCAATTCATACTGTATAATTCTTCGCCCTATATTCTCGGCCATATATGAATCACATTCTCTGTTATACCTGTGCAATCTTCAGTGGATCAAAATATGTTGAGTCTAATGGTTGCATACGATGCGAGGTATGCGGAGGAAGAGACAACAAATGGATTCCATGCTGGCGACATAACTCGTAAGATGCAAAGCTAACGTGACTTTCGTGATTATCCAAGACTAATAATATTGGACACTTTTGGATGGCTTAGAAAATAAAATAAAATATTGTAACCAGTCCACGAATAAATTTTCATTAATCTAGCCCGAATCAGTGACTGCCGCGATCATGTTTTCGGCACCTCGTCGTAATAACTGGTCGTTGAAACGCTTTCTTTTAAAAATAAAAAATGGAGGGATGTAATTTCCCGAAGCATCGAATGCACACACAACTGTTGTTGTAGTGCCTCTTTCACCACTCGTTGCCATTCCTACTTGCTTCTGGCCTTTAGGGGCTAAGATTCTCGAATTTCTGTGGACGTTTGTGATGCCTGTCTCATCGACATTGTAAATGTAATCACCGTCAAAGTGGTGACTTCGTTGTAGGGTTTCCAAATTATTGAAAAATGTTTTCACTTCTGTTTCGTTGAACGCAGTGATTCTATTTAAAGAGGTAGCCTCAGGTTTCCTTAATGAAATGTTGGAATATCTTTTTATGAAACCGTAGTACCAGTCTTTACCTGCCATTTTTCATGTTTTATTAAAATCGTGTTTTACTTTATTTTTCTCTGCAAAACTAAAAGCAATTTTTCGCACTCTTTCGATGGTCAATTCATAAAAAAAACCTTGCTACAACCTGTAATATGTTTTTCCAATTCCGCTTCTTGTACATTAGAAAAGTCTATATTTTCTTCCATATTTTGGTTGAATTATAACTGTATTATTGAGCTGGTCAAATATAGTTGTTTTAGATACAGAATAAACAGTAGCTGCTTTTCCTAATGCTCTTTGTAATGTATCTATGTTATATATTGGTTTCCTTTTCCTTTCGTAATTTCGCGGAATCCGAAAAATTTAGCAACAAAAGAAAAAAGGTATTGGTATTGACGAGGGGTAATCTCGAACGTTCGAAAAATCACAATTGTATCATTAACTCAACAGTAATTACATGCAATTGAAAATGGACAAAATATTACTTGAAACATGATGAAAATAATAAATTGTATTTACCGTAAATAGCGTGAGCGTCATATATTTATTATTTTCTGCTCGGCGTTGGATACAACCTAAACTATTACATGGTGGAGAGGGAACATTGGTTTTCATTTATTAAAACACCGTAATTATGGCGTTTGCGTGTACCTCGCGTTCGTGATTACCCCACTCTCGCCTATCTCCGTAAGTTTTTGACTACCTACCGAAAGAGGAATAGAGACAGAGAGATATACGTAAATATCGCACCTCTCTCTCGCGCTCCTTGTTCGAACGTCGTTGCTATCGCGCCTTGGCGGGATACTTAGAAGCGCGTCGATCCATGAGACCGATCAGTACCACTCTTATGTTTGGTGGAGGTGGTAGCCATCGTCGTTGCAGGAGGAGGAGGAGGAGGAGGAGGTGGACGAGGAACTGGAGGAGGAGGAGGAACTGGAGGAGGAGGAGGAGTGTTAAAATAAAATCCTTAACATATTTTCATAAAAAATATTGCGTTTATTTATGCATTAAGTGTCCATAAAATACGTAAGATATAAGGAATATAATATATACAAAACATAAGATGCATGAAATATAATATATAACAGGGTTGATTAACTGGCGACTCACGAGCCGCCAGGGGCCCCTCCGTCTTGCTGCCACGCTGAACGCCCCCCCCCCCCCCCCTCCATATCGACCAGACTCTGACGATCGCAGACGATTCCTGCTTCTTTCCTTCTCTTTTTGACTGCGATCGCCAGAGTCTGGTAGGTATGGAGGGGGCCGTTCAGCGTGGCAGCAAGTCAAAGGAGCCCCCGGTGGCTCGTGAGGCTCCAGTTAGTCAACCCTGATATATAGGATAAAATGTGCCTGTGTGCGTGTGTGCGTGTGTGCGTGCGCGCGCGAGTGTGTACTCTAACCCAAGCCTAACCCCCCCACCTGCTCCACGGGTCGTATTCCCCTACTGCTGACTCATCCCCACGCCGACGGGTCGCGTTCCCCCCACCCGCCTCCCCCTCGCCCACGGTGCGGTACCCCCCGCTCCGCTTCAACCGCTCGCCCTGCATTGAGCCAGAACCGGCCTTATATACCTACTTATATGTATAGTGCTTTTGAATTTACTGATTAGTCTCATAGTTGAAAAGTATTTTCACATTTACGATGCATTAATAAATGTCAACGAAGTTCCATCTGTATTCTTAATTATTTTCTACAAATTAATGTGAACATCATAAACAAAAAAGTAGCTGAGAAGTTAGAACTAACAAAACTGTCAGATAAAATTGTCCCCACTGCACGATTTTAGTGTTCAATTCGTTATTGTTAATTCTTACTATCTGTCTAGGTCAGGCATGGCCAACTAGCCAGTTAGGAGCACAAGCGAACATGCTATCTCCCAGAGGACTGTGGGACGGGAGCTCGAAACAAATAGGGCCCTTTACACGGACGTTCTTGCGCGCGGTCCGGGGCGCGATTTTGCGCGCCACGCGCTGGGGGACCACGGAAAAGGAAGGAGTGCGTCCTTCGTGCACGAAACGAAGGACAAACGCCCCCCTGCCCCCCCCCCCCCCGACTATGCCCATGCGCTGAAATGTCGCTAAGTCGGTTTTTGCAAAATTAGACTTTTGCGACTTAAAAACCAGCGATTTTTTTTGCAGAAATTGATGTCGGTTTTAGAAACTGCTATTTTTTTTAATTTTCAGCATTTCTCATTTAATCTAGTTCGGGCGGTAGCCACACTCCTGCAGATTACACAAATTTGCAAGTTTTCTATTTCAAGCAACTACAACGGCTGATTTTGTGCTAACAGTGCGCATATAAGTTTTGTAAGGCGCTCTATTTGAAACACTATAACTCCGAATATAGCCACTATTTTTTCATACAATTTTTTTTCATATTCCCTAAAGATTGACAAATAAAGCCACAAAGCTGGAAGTAAATATATTTAATTGTTTTGTTTTAAAAAATTCGCGTCCACTTCCTACCGCTTGTAGCAGCTCACAGAGGCTTGGTTGCCAGGCGCGGCGCGCGCTTAAGAACTTTCCGCACTGTCGGAAATCCATGCGCCACGCCGAACCCTTGGTTTCAAGCAGGGATCCGAACCGCCTAGTAACCCTAACCCTTACCCGGTTAAACAAGGAAGGTTTCTGTAATCCATACTAACCGCGAAGGAACGTTTCTTAAATTCTAGAAGAAACCAAAGTACATAACTCGGTTAAGTGAAATAAGACAATCTTGTCTAGATTAGACAGTCACTTAAGACAAGTCAGTGATATGTGAATCTAATACGAGCAATACATATTCAGATCAAATAAAAACACAATGTTTAAAATATACGAGTATATAATCCATGCCGGATTGATTAATTTTAGAGCGTTGTTAGAAACGGAATTTTTACTTTATTTGTTAAACTTCAGGAATTACTCAGCACCAATATCTTTTCGCATCAATATCTTCTATCCTCCCTGTCATTTTAGAAGGAACCCGTTTCGCGCATGTAAAATGAATCCCTGTTCCCCCACCTGTACCACCCAGGCTTCCATCCCTCCTTGCACCGATCCGATTCTCTTTCATATACCGGTTAACCAAATAAAACGTGTATTCTACTAAATTCGTGCCATATTACGAATTTATTTATTAGTCGTATTATACTGAAATGTTTATTATAAAATATAACAACAAAGTATAATATATAAAAATAAATTTTATTATACAAAACTTAACTATAAAGATACATTTCGTATATATTTGTAAAACTTTGTTTGCGCATATATACAAGATATATTCGTTTAATCATCAGCACTTTCCCCAGTGATGAAAAATAAGGAAGGCAAGATAAGTAAAAAAGGACCACTCTGGACAAAGAAAGATCATCATCAATATTTATAATGAAAAGAAAGCTCAGTTTCCGAACATGAGGTATAAGGAAATTATTAAATTGGTTGGCAATACATGCGGCGTGGGCTATCGTACCGTCGTCGACAGTTTAAAAGAATTTAAAAGGACGGGGACCGCGATTTCACCATCGCAGAAGCGGGTAAGGCCCGATATAATGCAGAAGATGTCGAAAGAGGAAATTGAAGCAGTACGGGAGCATGTGCACGCCTTGTGGGAACGAAGAGAACCACCGACTCATCCGAGAGAGTTGGCGGCGATCCGAAGAGACGAAAATTTACCAATTATGTCGCAGAATACGTTAAATCGCCTCTTGAAGAAAATGAACTTCAAGTACGTACAGAGACAACGCAATAGTGCCCTTATCGAGCGGGAAGATATGATTCGTTGGCGCCGATCTTTCATCAACAAAATTCGAGAATTCAAGGCGGCGGGAAGGCCCATTTATTATTTGGGCGAGACATGGGTAAATACGGGCGACACACGGAAGCGAGTGTGGATGGACAACACCATAGCTTCGGCATCGAACGTCAGAGAAAGGGGCCTGACATCAGATCTTTGCGAAAACGACGCCAATCGATTCCGTATGTTACGCCGATGAAACTAACACCAAGAACGACGTAATGCGGAGCATAATGAAGGAAATTAAATGAAAAATTGATTTTCATAATCGCCATTTAACTTCGTTAAAAATAGCCTCATTTAGTCAAATTTGGTACGATTTTCATCGGAGAATCATAAGGAATCCATCGGTGTCACTTCCATATCGATACGATAAAAAATAAAGAATTGTTTTATTTCTGAAACAGGTATGAATCCTCGGCTGTAGATCCTTTCAAGTGCGCTCAAACCAAAGTGGGACCATAATCGCTGCGCGGGCGGAGTCTGGCCACTGGCCGCCGCCGCCGATCGCGGCTAGGAAATTCGACCGTTACCTTCTCTCGCACCGAATCCGAATATGTCAACACGTGCTTTTGTTTTGGTGTCCAAGCGTGTGTTTATACTCGAGAGATAAGTGAACTCTCTCGAATTTGTAGGGACGACGATGAAGGCGGGAACACGCGCAGTCGGTCGACTACCCCATTTCTTCCTGTGTCTCACCGCGAGGTTTTTTTTTGCAAAGATGCTTAGAAAACTATCTAGTACTTGATCTGAAGAAGTTGATAAAAAGTTTAAAACATCTTTGTGGATATTGCAATGAGAATATTTTGAGCGTACAATCTTTCCTATACTTTTTAAAATCTTTATTTCTGGCTTTTTGGGTCCCTTCACCCAATTAGCCGGTTGGAAGGTTGCCCAAATATTGTATAATTTCATAGGATTGTATTAACACTTTGTGAACAGTACCCATTTAGTATATTGGTACCGGGATAACATGGATACAGGTTTACAAATATTTTTGCACTTTCCATAGTGTATATTGTTGCGAACACCGAGTACAGGCCCGTGCATAGCCTGCTGGTGCTCGTAGCTGAAGACAGAAAAGGGCCAACCCCCTTCAAGAGGACTATCGGGAGGCCGACAAGAAGACTGTCTTGTAACGAACGCCATAGCGTTCGGACGTGCGGGTTGTACTATTATCGCTCTCTATATCCAAATATAGTTGTGTCGTGTATTATTCTACTCCTTTGCGTCGGGGAGGCCTGCGATGGGAACACCTCGGCGCAACAATATTTATCAAACTGTTTTAGTGTTATTGGAATAATTGACGTTATTTTTTTATATAACGTCAAACCTTTGTATGAGTTGTATATTAACACTCTTTTTATGAACTTCCGTAATAATATCCGGCATTTTCAATGCGAAAAATGGGATGTTGCATTTTTCCCCTATTTCTTGGGATTCAGTCCCACTGTACGATATAGGATACAGGTAATTCCTTCATTATTGGCAAATATTTCCAAATGTTTTTTTCGCAGTTGCAAGCACAAATATATGTTGATTACACAACAGAAAAGAAATTTGCCTGGAAGTTCCCGGAAAGTAACTAAACAGCCAATAATTACTGATATTTTTTCTATGAGTTTCTTACGGAAAAAGAACTGTATGGAACTAATTATTTGCTACGAATTTGTAGAATCGATAGGTACTACATACTCATTTCGATCCCCAAAAATATTTTCCTTTTATATCACCAAAATTTAAAAGACTCGATTTAAAATTCTACACAAAAAACATACAAACTTTGATAAATGTTTACACATACATCAGAAGTAGCCGCCATTATATTTTTACCTTTTTTAAGAGCTCATATTATTAGGTTACAAAAAATGTATAAAAAAAAAACATACTTCCATAACTTTTGAATTCTGACTTGTTTCCTTATTTCTGGTGATTCTGCCCCATTTTGGCGATGGACAGCAGGACGGCCAGTGGCTAGACTACTCCTGGAGGAGTCGAGTGACTGGCAGCCGCAGGCCGTCGTGCGGCTAGGAGATTCTGCCATTGTGGCGGAAAACACTCATCGCATTGTGTTGCGTCTCCAGTAGCCTAGGCTACTCCTGGAGCAGACGCGCATAGACTGTAGCAATCTGCCGCAGCCATAGACATATACACTCTGTGTTTCAATTCACGCATTATGCGCATAGACCGCAGCGCAGTCGCTGCGTGCATTCATAGCGTTCCGTTTCCAACAGCGCATGAACCGCAGTAACGAAACGGAACGGTATTCGATGCGTTTGATGCTCGTGAGGTTGCGCGGGAATGTTCAAACTTACTTACAATTAGCTATGCAGTTGGATCGATTATGTTAAATTTAATTCTAAACTTTTGGGCGGTGGTCGAAGCACGCTTCCTAACTACATCGGTTACTTCGTCCTAAGGATGGGGGACGGACTCCTAACGAAATTTGATGGCTTTATTGGTTCCTGGATTTTCTCAACCCGAGTTTTTCTATTCTTCTTGAACAGCGGCAATTATTGAAAGCGAAGACCATATTTTATGAGTTTTACAGGACGAACTGCTGCTAACTAGAGCTCTGCAACGGGCGGGTTTGGCCCGCCTGGCCCACGACTGTTTCTCGGTGTACCCGACCCGCTCGCACTCGAACCGTCACTAGCCCGAAGAGTCCGCGGCTGTCCAGCCCTTCCATACCCGCCCGAAACGTTCGATCCGTCCGTGCCCGCTCTTTACCGAGACATTTCTCGCGCTTCACTCGATTTTCACTCTGACTTATTGTTACCCTCGAATGGAGAGTCAAACCTTGACAACTTATTTATTATTAATGTTTATTATACTTATCAACTATATGTAAATAACAGAAGTTAAAATACAAATAAATGTAAAAAATTAAAAAATTTAGATTTAATTTATGTTTTTTACAAACAAAAACATTGTAGTACAAACATATCAGACAATTTAGAAATACAGTATATAAGAAATGCAACCAAAACTTATTTAGAAACGAAATTTCAACTACAAATAGTCTTCATCCGTTTCCCCTTAAGGGGAGGTACCGATTTACGGCAGGGTGCCCCCGGGAAGAGCTTGAATGTTGCAGCTAGGCCACTCGATATTTTGTGGTTTTAATAGGGCATTTGTTTCGCAGCTTGGTGCCTTTTCCAAATCTTGGAGTGGTACACTGAGTTCACCCATGTACATCCGAGGGTGTTTCCTGCATCCTATGATGTAGTTCTCGTCGGGCATGAAGTATTGAGAGTTCATTTGGTTGATTGCTAAATATGCCGTTCTTAGCTTTATAAATATAGGGGTAGAGACATTGGTCGATATAGTTTGAAAAGAAGGGCAGGGCTGAAGGTAATAAAGGTCAAAGGGAATTTGATCTAGTAAAGGGATGTCGAGTGACACTATAATTCGGCCATGTGAATAAACCACGTTTAATTTGGTCACCCCTTGTAGCTGTTCGGAATTTAATTCTTTCGGTGTCAGCGGGAATTCATAATGAGTCGATTCGCGGATTCGTTCGCAAGTATTTGCCAGCTGGCTAGGTGAAAGAACGGCCGGATGTAGGATACCAAGTTTCGCGAACGTGAGCGCGTCCGTAATTACGATTAACGCGGTTACATATTCGTCCACGTGTCTGGTCATTAAGAACGTCCACGACGAAAAAGCTAATTCTAATTCTAATTTTGTTTCGCGCTCGTCTAGTTGACAAGTACCCGACGCTATTTCCTTAATTCTATCGCCCATGGTTTGCACGGAGCTTGTTACAGTTTTAAATAAATCGTGTATATCCTGAAATTCTAATTTTATAATGTGCGTTTGGTTTGCTAACAATTCGGCGAGATGATTTTGATCTTTATAAAGCTTATCTATTTCCTTATTATAATACTGCGCATCGTCGCTGTCCAGGGTTCCGAAAAGGGCCTTGCTCAGCGATCCGATGAATCCCAATGGTACAGATCGTTTGGAACGGGGGAATCGTGGTTTCCCTATTATACTGAGTAACAATTCCTCGTAGCGTTTGGCGTCGAGGAGTTTACGTTGTAGGGCCGTGTTAAGGGCGTCGGCCAGGCAAGGCGTCCAGTTGTATGTTGTACATAATGCTTTCATTCTGTTGATCTGGGGTTGCGTTTGCGGTCGCGAGGCCAGTATTTCGGCGACTCCGATGCCCGTGACCAGTCTCCATTGGGTATGGAAAACTCAGAGGGGTCGAATTTTTTCGTAGTACAAGCCCGGGTTGGGGCTCAGCGGTGATATTTGGTAGTCTCCATCTATGGTGTTACTAGCAACGCTCATCCATAGGAACGTAAATATTAGTAGGCCACGTCTGTCCATGGTGGCTGTAGTACTCGGTTTTCCGAAATGTCTTTCGCGGGGAATTCTATTGTTTTAAGTAATTGTCTACTGTAAATACGAAAAACAAGTGAGATTACGGAGAAGGGTGAGAATTCTATTGTTTTCGAATATTATTTGAAAACAAGTGAGATTAAGGAGGGGAGATAAGGAATTGAAAATAATAACAAAAGAAATGAAATTAGATTTATAGGGGGTCAGACCTTGGTTATGGGAGTCGACTAAATGAGCTTTCCGCCGGTCCGTTGTAAGCTGAAACCACATTTAATACGCTCTACTGGCGTCAAGGTGGCTTATATTTAATATAAGCATGTTTCAATTTGCCGAAATGTTTAATAATCTGTTGGTCCTCATCCGTAATTAATATTGCATTGTTTTGTTCGGTAATTGCTTTTATTTTGTAAGGACCTATGTAATGGGGATTGAATTTATGAAGGCGCGGTTCCTTTTGCACGAAAACGAGGTCATTTTCTGCGAATGTGACTTGGTTACTTTTCCGGTCATAAATATTCTTTGAACGTAAGTTACTCGCGTCCAAGTTTGATCGTGTGGTGTTTCGAATTTCGTCTAAACGTTCTACCAAATTTTGTACGTATGTCGGATACGTTAGTAGCTCTTCGTGGGACATAGGCGTAGATGGGTCTCGAGCTAATTGTCCAAAAATCACCTCGTATGGAGTGAGAAGATCCCAGTCTTCGTATCTTTCTAGGTAATGTTTCAAGTATTCGGTTAAGACGATATGACTTCTTTCCAGGGAACCGTTAGTCTGGGGTCGGTATCCCGAAGTAGTTACGTGTTTAATTTTGAACGTTTGAGCTATTCCCTGTATTGTGTTATTAATGAAGCTCCTTCCGCGGTCCGTTAATATTGCGCGCGGCGCACCGAAAATCGCGATAAAGTAACGTGATAACGCGTCGGCCACGGTAAGGGCTCGTATGTCGGGTAATGGCACGGCCATACAGAATTTAGATAATTGACATTGCATTGTAAGTACGTGACGGTTTCCGCTAGGGGTAAGGGGAAACGGACCTACGGTGTCTAGGGCTACTTTATCGAAAGGCCGTGCAGGCGTATCTGTGATTAGCATTGGTTCCCGAGTTTTAATTCGTACGAGCTTTTGTTCTTGGCAACTCTGGCATCTACGTACGTAATTCTCTACATCCCGATGTAAGTGAGGCCAGTCAAACAGGTTGCGTATGCGTCGGTACGTTTTCGTTACGCCCTTATGCCCTCCTATCATGGTTTCGTGGTAGTGACGAATGATATTTTCGCGTTCGTTTTCTGGCGGTGATTTAACTTCGCCGGAACAGATTATAATTGAGATAAGCGTACGTTTGAAAATAATTTTGCAATGTTTTCGGAGCGTTTCAGCATCGAATCGGTGTAGAGTTTCTCCGCTATTCGAAGCGACCGGACCTGGGTTTCGGTTTCTACGGCGTCCCTGAGCGCCATTAGTGCTGACACCAGCTCTCCTGTTCCCATTTCGTGGTAGAAGTTTCGTGCTCCAATGATGCTAAAAATTTTTCCTATTTCGTTACGAGTGATTATTACATGATTTTTAGAGAATTCTTCAGGTGTTAATTTTGTTTGATCAAGGAGACCTGTAGCTATTAAAGTTTTACAAATTGGGCTAGTTAATAATCTGTCGGATGATATAAAATGAGCAGAGTTGTCAGGGTGAGATGTAAGGGTGGTCCTCACAATTTTTACTAAACATTTTGTTGGCTCTGCTTCGTATGCCGAGGTGTATTCAGACGATTCCTGGGAACCCCTGTGAAAATTAGAGGGGTCTTTGAATGGCCCCATGGCTGTCCCATAAAGTTCTGTTGCGTCGGGCAGTTTGATTGCATCGGGCCTTGGGTTCATGCTCGAATCTTTTCTAGGAGGCGGTTGATCGTTCAGTTCTTCCATGGCTTCATCCTTCGGACCAATCATGGTTGATTGCGGGATGTCCAGGGCTTCTTCATAGAGAGGTACGCCCCACGACACTCGATTCTTAGGGTCTGATTGTGGTTTTGCCTTCTGAGGACTAATATTTTCGCGGGCGTTATTTGGTGTCTCCGCCTCGTCGTGGGGGAGGCTTCCCGGGATGGTGATTCTTGTCACCGTTTCCGAGCCCTCGGGGGTATTAATGGTCCCGTGGGTGGAGTCCAAGTCGTCTCCTTCGATATACTCCCATTCGGATGGTTCGTCCAGGCTTCTTAAAAAGACGAATTGGTCCTCCGTATATTCACCTGCTCCCGGGCCCTCTGTTATCATGGGGGAGTAGTCTTCTTCAAAATCTTCAACTCCGTAGTGACCAGACGGTACCCCTTTGTTTTTGGAGGGGTACTCCTCATCCAGGCTTTTCAAGATAGTGATTTCTTCCTGCTAAAATGGACCTATGCAAGAGTGGTCGCTTAGGCTGGTTGAGTCCTTGTTGGTTTCTTCCAGATCTTCGTCCTGGAATTCGGGTAATCCCGTTCGTCCATCTGTTGTGTCCAGAACGGCAGAGTTGGCCCTTATCTCTATATCTCCCGTTTCGTCTCTTGATAGCGTAGAATCGTCTATAAGCTACGGTGGTTCTTCGTAATTCGGCCGTGGCTGACCATGACGGCGATCCGCTACGCGCGTCCCTATTCCTTCATTTTCGCTATTGGGCGCGGTCTCCTTCGGGGTTGTCGGAAAAGCGTGTGAGACCGGCTTTCGTGATAGCGCGTCGGCGTTTGCATTTACTCTGCCGGGTTTGTAGATTATTTCGTAATTGTAATCGGTCAGCGTAATTTTCCATCGGGCGAGTCGCGATACCGTGTCTTTTACCGAAAATAACCATTGAAGTGGCCGGTGGTCAGTTACTAAGGAAAATTTCCGTCCATAAATGTATGTCCGAAATTGTTTTACAGCGTAGATTATCGCGTAGCACTCCTTTTCTGTGGTCGAGTAATTTCCTTGGCAAGGTGAGAGTACCTGTGAGGCGTACGCTATTGGCGGGTCCTCGCCTATTTTGCCTTGGCTTAGAATCGCGCCGACTGCTACGTCGGACGCGTCAGTAGTAATGATAAACGGTTCGTCGAAATTTGGGTAACGTAAAACCGGTTCTTTGCAAAGCACTTGACGTAAATCTTCGAAACTTTCTTGGTGTTTATCAGACCAATAAAAGGGAATTTTCGGGGTTGTTAAATTTGTAAGGGGTTTAGCGCGCTTTACCATGTCCGGAATAAAGCGACGGTAATAATTTACGAGACCCAAGAATTGCTTCAAATTTTTTCGATTTTTTGGTACGGGGAAGGCAGCGACGGCCTTAATTTTCTCGGGATTGGGTTTTACTCCATCAGCTGCTATTATATGACCCAAATATATGACCTTGTCCTTCAAGAACTTGGCCTTTTCTGTCTGTAGGGTTAAGTTATGCTCGCGTAAGCGTTCGAAGAATCTCTCGAGTCGGTGTTCGTGCTCTTCGAGTGTGCGCGAATATACAACCACGTCGTCTAGATACACGAACAACTCCTTACCGATAAGCCCCCTTAACACGTGGTTCATTAAACGCTGGAATGTGGCCGGGGCGTTCTTTAATCCGAATGGCATGCGGAGATATTCGTAGTGTCCGTCGGGGGTGGTACACGCAGTTTTGGCACGGTCTTCGGAAGCCATAGGAATTTGATGAAAACCGTTTGCTAAGTCGAAAACTGAAAAATATTTGGCACCACCTAATCGGTCGAGGATGTCAGTAATTGGCGGTAAGGGGAATCGGTCGTCGATCGTTTTTTCGTTCAAGATTCTAAAATCCGCCACCACCCTCCATCGTTTGTTTCCCTTTTCGTCCTGCTTTTTCGGGACTACGTGCAGAGGTGAGTTATGTGGTGACGGCGAAGGCGCGATTATTCCCAATTCCTCCAAATTGTGCATTTGTCGAGCAATTTCTTCATCCATCAACGGGGAATGTGGGTATTGTCGTGTAAACACGGGCGTTGGATCGGTCAACGGGATGGTGTGCTCTATTGATGTCGTTCCGCCAAGCGGGTCTCCGGGTACGAAAATCCTGTCTGAATACCTTACGACCAAATCTTCGATTGACTGACGCGGTTCCGGATCTAATTCTTTTAATTTTAATGTTTCGACTATATGTTGTAGCCGTTCCTCGGGGGGGGGGGGGGGGGTTCCACGCGGTAGTCTCCCAGATCCTGATCTTCGTTAGCGTCGAATTCTTCCTCGAAGGAGGGGGTAGGGCAATCCTCCTCATCATCCTCGGGACAGTCCCGGGTTTCAGGGAGGAAAATGCTTACCACGTTCCCATTCGACTCTGGTTCTGATGGTTTGCTTAAACGTGCCAAGAAGTCCTTGTGGCTTTGCTTACATTCCACTAACGTGCGTTCTAACTCTTTACAATTGGAGAAAACTACCGGGCTGGTTGGGTGTTTAGCCGTTACCATAGTGCGTTGGTGGTAGGAAACGATGGCTTCGTCCTGAAGCAAATATGGGCTCCCGACGAGGCCTGCGATCCCTTCGGGTAGAGTGGGCATGCGCATTACATGGAATAATGCCCAACTGCCGTTAATCTTTACAACGGTCGTCCCTAAGGTCACGACCTTTCCGTTCAAACCGTTAATTTCGAGGGGAGTCGTGCTAAGGACCATGGCCTTTGAGCTTGCAGATCCTATTTCTAACAGGTTCAATGCGGAACCCGCGTCTACGATGAATTCTCCCTCACCGTTCTCCAGTTGTTCTGACTTGACCCGGATGCGGGGGGACCTCACGCGTATGAGTCCCGATGCTGGTTCTGACCCTGGGGCGATCTTTGGGCTTGCGAGGAGGACCCGTCCTTCTGGTTGAACGGGCGGGCGCGCTGGGAGTTTAAATGACCGGTATTTTCGGTTGACGTTCCACGTTCCGTCGATCCTCGCGATTCTTGAGTTTCATAGCCCCCTGGTTCGCGTGATTGATATCTTTGTGATTCCGGACGTTCATACCTTTGGGGTTCGCGGGGTCGGTACCATTGAGGTTCGCGAGGTTCATATCTTTGGGGTTCGCGGGGCTGGTAGCGTCTATCGCTTTGATATCTTCCGCGTGCTCCTCTTCCGCGGGGAACGTACGGTCTGGGTTCATAGTCCAACGGGCGTTCACCTTGCCTCGTCAGCATAGCGTAGGGACGGTGTTCCGGCATCAGATCGCGATAATACTGGTCTCGATCATGTTCGTTTTGATAGCGAGGGGAGCTATACGCAGAGTAGGAAGATTGAGGCTCGTAGTACGAGTCCTCTTCGCGGGGTTGTCTCCATTCGGTCCATTTACGCTGGAGTTCTTGCTCTCGCCTTTGAGTGTGTACTGCTAAATCGAACAGGTCGTGCAAAGATCCGGGGTTTGACAAAGCTACCTTAGTCGAAATTCTTTTGGATAACGCCGTGATAAACGAGGTCCGTGCCAATCGTTCTACATCTGCTATGGTTTTCTCGACATTTTGTCCGATCAATTCTTTCACTCTTACAGTCACCTGTCGGTACAGGCGAGCCACGCGGTGGATAAAGTCTATTAGACGCTCCCGGGGAAACATGCTTATACGTTCCAGTTGCAGTCGGAGCTCCTCATAACCGCGGCATGGGGAATATCGGACCCTTAGAAGGGAGAGCAGATCGGCCACGCTTTGACAACCTTTATCTTCGACATAGTATCTAATAGGATCCGTTAATTTGTATATAAGCTCGGACAGAAATCTTTCTTCCTGACCGGGCGGAACACGCCTTATTGCGCGCTGTATCGAGGCAGCAAAGTCCTCCAGGGTTACAAAATCGGGGTCGAAACGGGGAATGTTGTCGAGCGCCCGATACACTCTCTCTTCGTCTTCTCGGGAACGCCATATGTCTATTGTAGACATGTCTGGGTCATTCGTCCGAAAACCCAAAGATGGCCGATCGCTCGAGGAGGGCGGTAGCGGAGGAGGAATAACAGGGGGAGCGATAGCAGAAGTTTGGGAATCAGAAAACTGTTGTGGAGGAGGTGATCTCAAAATACCACCCGGCATTGTTATGCAATGCTCGACAAGAGACTTTGAGTAGTAGGAAGTGTAGTCAAGTTACGAGCAGATAAGATTGCGGCTGGTCGCGGTTCGTAGCGACGGCGCGCACAAAAAAAATAAGTGTATCCCACTTCTGACACCAGTTTATAGACACCAGTTTAATAGAGGGGCTCAAATTAGTATATCAAGAAGGTCGTACGTATATTCCTGAAGAAGCTTCTTCGGTGGAAAAAGCTCGCATAGCTTCTTACGCTATTTCTCATTTAATAGCAAAGCAGGGTAAACCGTTCACTGAGGGCGATTTCGTAAAGAAATGTCTCATTGAAGCGGTTAAATCCTTCGGGACGTGTATCACTCTTGAAGAAGCTGAGAGCATCGCATTGTGTAGAAAAACTGTGAACTCCCGAATTTTTTATATAGGCGCATCCACAGAGCAAAAGTTAATTGAACTTTTAACTAACTGTCGTTATTTCTCTTTGTGTTTGGATGAAAGCACCGATAAC
The DNA here is from genome assembly GCA_944738655.2 of Andrena hattorfiana. NCBI lineage: Eukaryota > Metazoa > Arthropoda > Insecta > Hymenoptera > Andrenidae > Andrena > Andrena hattorfiana. The sequence goes on from OX122890.1 coordinate 20,853,346, forward strand.
CGGCATACGAGTCAATTGAGCATTTTCGCTCGCATTGTACAAAATGATTTTTCGTATGTCGAGGAGCTTTTGGACTTCGTGCCTTTGCACAACGCAACGACAGTACTGGATATTTTGAACGCAGTAGAGAACACTGTTAAAAAATTCCAAGTTGACTTTTCTAAATGCTCTGTAGTGGTAACCGATGGTGCAAAAGCCATGACAGGTGCCAAAATAAGACTGAACGGGCAGTTTAAAAAACGCGGGTTTAAATTCCCAATGATGCACTGCATCATTCATCAGGAAGCGTTATGTGGGAGAGATATAAAATTATCTTCCGCCATGAAGAAGGTTACGCAACTAATCAATTCTATCAAGGGCGGAAATAAATTTCTATCTCACAGGAAATTCATAGAATTTCTTGAAACGCATAACGCTGCTTACACTGATGTCGCTTTGCATTGCGAAGTACGCTGGCTCAGTGCAGCGAAATGTCTAAGTCAATTCTTTGCTATAAGAAATGAGATCTTCCATTTCTTGCAAGAATATCAAGAAAAAAAGGGAGCAGAATATTTCCCCTTATTAACAGATGCGAGTTTCCTTTGTGAACTCTCACTTATAGTAGATCTGACTAATCATTTAAATACATTAAATTTAAAACTGCAGAAATCCGGTCAAACTATTTCGCAGTTGTGCAGCCACGTCGATTCTTTTCGTAGGAGGCTGGTAGTGTATCAAAATCATCTCCTGTTGGAAGAAAAATATTTTTTCTTTTTTCCCTCGTGTAGGGTAATTTTCGAGGAATTCGGCAATGAGTGTGATTTTGATAATCATTTACACGTTCTTCAATCGGTGATAGATCAGTTCGATGAGCGTTTCACTGACTTCGATTCGCTCAGAAATGATCTAATTCTCTTTGAGAATCCCCTCACCGTAAAAATTGAAGAACAGGCCCTCGAGTATCAAGAAGAACTGTGCGATCTTCAGCACGAGATTTCTTTGAAAACGAGGGAAGAAAAAGGAGCCGAATTCTTTAAAACGCTGGAAGAATCGACATACCCTAAACTTAGAAATTTCGCGCTCCGAATTTTTTCCATGTTCGGGTCAACATATTTGTGCGAATGTTCGTTCTCAAAAATGCGTGCCATTAAGACAGAACAGCGCACACGGCTAAGCGATTCCTCGCTTTCAACTTTAATACGTACAACGTGGACCAGCCTCCCCGTTGATATTTTAGATATGCCCAGCACGTCTAAACGTGCACGAAAATTAAGTTTTCCCAAACGTATTTAAAATTTTGATAGTAAAACGCGTTTTTCCTATCCATTTTTATCGCGTGACACAGTGGAATAGGCCTACAGGGGATACCACTGACAAAAAAAAACGCATCGATAATAGTACCCCATGGGTGATGCGGAAATCTATTGATACGGGTGTCGCCCCAATGCGCCACGCACGGTTCATATGGTACGGGTCTGAGGCGCTCGAAGCTCCTAGGCCCGCCGCGGGGGCCAAGACGCGCGGCGGGAGAAGGAGGCGTTGTCTCCGAAAAACGGCCGCTGCGTTCACTTTAGTTCCATGCCTGGCCTAGATATACGCGGCCTGGAAGTGAAATATTTGGCGTGGCCAAGCAAGGTCAAGGTGTCGATGAATAAGAATTATTTAAAAACGCAAAATAATGAAAGTGTATTCATATTGTCGGAGTTTTAAATTGACAAAGTATTTGAAAGCCTGCGAGAGGGAAGGTATGGGTACTAATGGTCTGAGAATACCTTGCCTGGCCACGCCAAGCATTTGATTTCCAGATCGCGGACATCTAGGCAAATGTCTAAATGTTATATTTTATCTTCTCATTATTAAAATGTCCGCGATATGAGTAATGGAATGTACGAACACAGCATTTTAGCTGTGTATATGTAGTTGTGTCATCTTAAGCGCAGTTGGAAAGCACCTTTACGTACTTGCAGTTTATTTTGATTTCACATATTTTTTATATTGTATATTTTCTTCTATTTTTTTTTGTGATTTACTCTTTTCCCTCCTCGATAGTGTTTAAAATGGCGAAATAAAGGCCCATACAAAAAATTAGTTTGCTAGGAATTATTCTGCAAGCAGATTTTAATTTCACTGGACTGTGGGGCTCAGGGTTCGGCTCATTGTCAGGTCTGGACGTACCGTAAAGGTGCGATCCTACGGCGCGTATCTTTCGACGACGCGGCTAGCCCAAGCTGATTATTTCCACGGCACGTGGACGGCGCGATTTTGGTGAAACTAGTTCTAGTACACTTTGACGTGGATTATGTTCAAGAATCTCTACCAACGTTCCACTGTTTAAAATTACTTTCAGCGTCACTCTTGAATCCATTCGCATTGACATACTGCCAACTTTGAATTTTGGAAGCCGAGGATAAGTAGTTCTTACGCTGGCATAACCTTCATTAAATACCGACTTTATGCTTCCCCTATTTTCATAGTTTCACTACGCACTTTGAACCAGTATAAAAACATCCTAATTGCTCGTAGCGTAAAATACGAAAATTTTAATAACAAACGTTAAATTTTCTACGAAAACTAACACGCACATATTGTAAAAAAATCGTTTGTTCTTTAATATGACGTATGTAAAATGATTGACAATGAAATATACTTCCAATTAAACTTTCCAGTTTTTGCAATCGTTAATGTTTTTGACACGTTCATCATCCAGGATTAAAATAAAACGTACGTTAAAATCAAGTGCCGATCATCGAATATCGCGAAGCCAAGTGCAGACACTTTGGCATACGCATGCGCTGCGATGTAACGAATCCCTTCGAAATACAGGGCAGAGCTGGGTGAGTAAATCGCGGCGTATCATCGTCTCTGCAACAGGGCGTGAAAGGGGCTTTACCGAATCTCTGGCAGCATTCCCGGGAAAGTCTCAAGGAAAAAGGCTCGTGGAAGAACGCAGTGGTGAGTGAAACGAATGAACAGAAGCAAAGGAAGGAAGATGACTGCTCAGTTGAGTAATGGATCAATTTATTTGCTGGCTGTAGGTACCTACCGAGGGTAGTAGATACATATATAGGCGGCATATAACAGGGCAGAGAAATGGCTACGTTGGATCCCCCCGACTGTCGGATAGAAAGATGTGCTGCGGGATGCGGGCCCGCTAGGAGACGATTTCGCTATCCCCCTCTAACTTGCCATGCGCGGCATCCCCTTCTCCCGCTCTAGCAACCGACATCCCACTGTATTTCTCTCCGTCATCGTATCCCTCCTCTCTCTCTTCTTTCCCTAACACGTTCCTCGGCAGCCTCTTTCGCGAAGAAGATCGTATTTATTTCCACGGTGGTGAGAATGGATAGCGTGCGGGTGATCTATGTCCCGGCGCAGACACATCTCATTTACTCTGCGAAGCATAATTCCTTAACACTTTTTTGGGGAAAAGTGCTCGTATATCTTGGTTACGCCACGAAGTCGCACGAACTCCAACTCCTGGGGCACGCTCGTACAAGCAATTCCGACTTCCACTATATCTTTCCCCGATATTTTATACTCACACGTTTTTCTTTAGTCCGGTTTGCTTTGGTCATCTCTAGTTTGATGCAGACTTTACACTGTTCTGTTTCGGAAATGACATAGTTTCTTTTTTGCCTTTCACCAAATGTTGGAGCAGAACGAATGTGTTGCTGGCAGTAGCAACAATGATGGGTACCGTTTAAAATATTTCATTCGGAGATTTTTTTTAGTATAATCGACGCAAGCTTCAGATTAAACGTACTTGGCTTTGATAATTCTTATCAATTGAATGAGCCGACCATTATCCACTGACTGCAGTTAAGAATCGTTCAATGCAAGAAATCTTTAGTACATTTATCAATATTCCGCAAATTAAATGTCGTGTAATATTGAAAGTGTCATTTGAAATCGTACAAGTTGGCATACCTGTAAAAAGTTGTGAAATACCCGATTTTCTTTTCTTTAACAACTGGATTTTCTTTGTTTATATATTTATTCAAAGGTTTTTCTAACTACAAGCCGCAGTTCAGTGCAAATCGGGTTAAACTAATGAGAATGAAACGAACGACTATTGAAGAACGGGAATTTACCATTATAAAAAGGGAAAAACCTGAATAAAATAGCCGAAATTATTAACAGAAGAATTATACAGTACACATTTAAAAGATACAGCGGATGTGATCCTCTATCAAATAAATTAAAAACACGAATAAATAAGAAAGTGAATACGCGAGATGGGCGATGGATTAGGAAGATTGTAAAAAATAATCCACGGATGAGTGTATCCAAGTTAACTACGGAAATAGAAAAGTATTTAGACAAAAAAGTAAGTGATTCCATTATCAGACGGATTATGAGACGTAATAATTAGCACAGGTTCCACGAAACAAGGCGTATATCAGTCGGCAAAATAGGATAAAGCGAAGAGAATTTTCGAAAGAATATTTAAAAGATGATTCTGATTTCCGAAAGGTCGTTATTTTTACAGACGAATCAAGATGTAACATTCTTGCACCAGATGGAAAAATAAATGTATGGCAAATGTCTAACGAAGAGATGAAGATTCAAAATATTCAGCCAACGATGAAGTTTAGAAAAGGATCTCAAATGATCCAGGAATGTATCTCAGCTTCTGGTGTAGGGAATATAATATTTATAGATTTAAAGATGAACAAATGGGGTTATGTAAATATATTAAAAAACAACGTAAAGCAAAGTGCAAAAAATGAGGCTTTTAAATAATTTAAATTCGCTACATCGTACGTAGTGAAGAGTAGGTCACTCAACAATTGTCAAAAAGTATTTCAAACGCCGCCACAATAACACAGTCCAACAAAATGAAACTTTTTTTCTGTTCCGCTATATCCACTGGGTGATTCTTGTAGAGTTTTTAATTCGCCCTGAACACGAATTAGCAAACCGTTTGTCGCCATCACATTCAGTTTTTGAGAAATTCGATTTTGAAAAAAACTAAATTTTCGACTTTGAACATCTTTTATGCCGAAACGGTAATAGTTATTCGGCTGCTCAATGGGTCAACTTATTCTATGAACCCTTCCGAATACAACGATATAAGTTATTATTGCATTATGAACATTTAAATATGTTTAAACAACGATCGAAAGGGAAAGGACACCCGAAATGCACCCATTTTTGAAGACATCTTTCAATTTATTTCCAAAACTAAGGGTCTGGGAGAAAATATGACCATTCCACGCGATGCAGCAGACAGTTTTCCTTCGAAAAGTGTCAACAGAAGTGGTAAGTCTCGTTTTGTTTTCAATACAAAAGTGAAATAGTTTGGCAAAACGCGCGGTGTCGACAGTGATAGTCACGCGCCTTAAGCAATTGTGTTACGCTGAGCGGCAGTGGATCGCGCGCCGCCGTTGACTACCACTGTCGACACCGCGCGTTTTGCCAAACTATTTCGCTTCTGTACTGAAAACAAAACGTGACTTACCACTTTTGTTGATTATTTCCACAGGAAAAATGTCTGCTGCATCGTGTGGGATGGTCAGATTTTCTTGTAGACCCTTAGTTTTGGAAATAAATTGAAAGATATCTTCAAAACTGGGTGCTTTTCGGGTGTCATTTTCCCTTTGATCGTTGTTTAAACATATTTAAATGATCATAATGCAATAAGAACTTATATCGTTATATTCGGGAGGGTTCATAGAATAATTTGATGCAACGAGCAATCAAATAACTATTACCGTTTCGACCCAAAAGATGTTCAGAGTTGAAAATTTGCAATTTTTTCAAAATCGATTTTCTCAAAAACTGAGGGTGATAGAGCAATTCTGCTTGCGCATTCGTGTTCAGGGCGAAAAGCTCTACAAGAATCACCCAACGGATATTGCAGACCAAATATTGTGTTGGACAGTGTAATCAGACATCAATATTATTGAACATGTGTGGCATGAAATTGAGAAAAAAGGTAGATTGCGTTGTGCGACTGCATTGCAAGAAGAATGGTTAAATATTTCGAAAGCATTTTGCGAAAAATTGCTTCAATCGGTTTCACGACGACTACAAGCAGTCGAAAATAGACCCCACAAAATACTGAAATGCATTATATATTTTTTTATTAACCATAATAACAGTTTTTTTGTATATGTACTATTTTCAGTGACAGCAGTTTTCTGTACGTTACTTTCAAATATGTTTAATTTTCTTATTACAGATAAAGTTTTTCATATGCAATCAGTATATATTGAATAAAGGATATGTTGATGTACTTATTTCTAAAAAACTTTCATCTTAAATCCATGGTAATAATGTTTTTTAAACGCTAATCTGGTAACCATCACGTTGTACAATTAAGTGACACTCACTAGACAAAACTGTACGAACATAGTGAATTGATTACAGCGGTCCCAAAGTACGTAGGGTAAATCCGGGAGACACGGTCGGGCCGGAGAGTTGGTCGAGTCGCTATATTTCAGATTCTATACGTAAAAACTCGTTAAAGTGCAGCCCAATTACTTCTCTAGAAGCCAAACAATCGAATGAATAGCGTCACTTCGGTTCCTTCTGTATTTTTCTAGATTTACAGGCTATAAAAGGTAAACTGAGGTTACTTTTAACCTCTTTTGTCAAACAACGGTGTATAAAATCGTATTTAAAATATAGTTCTAAGTTTATTTTCGTTTAATGTTTGGGAATAATAAGATAGTAGAGATATCGAGGGACAATGCAGCCAAAGTATTTAGCGATATTAACTCTTCCTCTCGAAACTAACGAGAAGACCATCTCTCGCTGTAGAAAGGAGAGATGGTCGAGTTATGATTATTTTATTATTTTTATTTATATTTTTATTTTTTATCATTATTTTATTATTATTATTGTTTATGTATTTTATTTATTCACTTTTGCATTCATTTGCCTTGCTAATCGCCGGTAGGTAGTTCACTTTATTTTTTATGCGTTCTTTACTTGTTTAGCGTAAACAAATTAAATATCAATGAATCTGTAGTTGTATTCACTCATAAATAATGGTGCTTTCTTCTTTGTTATTTTTCCATGAATAATAATGTGAGTGGTCTCTGCTAACGACGAAAACCATTTCTCCTGGCACCTCGGGAGAGGTGGTTACATGTCATGACTTCAGTTTTCAACCCGATTTACAGTAAATATTGTCTTAAAGCAAATATCGACCAGTTTTTCTGAATCAGCATAAAATTTTGAACATATTAGATTTGTTCTGATAAAATAAATAATATCTGTATTAGTTTTAATAGCCATTTTATATTAGGTCGATCGCGTCTCCCGGATTTACCCTACAGACAATCAGAGGTGAAGTTTAATCTGATTAATTTAATGCCAGTAAGTAGGTAAAGACCTTTATCCGCATTCTTAATATGTTATTCAAAGACTAGTAATGATGTCAAGGTAACTACTAATAAACAAACTAAGTAACTATGTGTATAAGAACATCATAAATACCATTATCAATAATAAATAAACAACGTGTTATTATCTACATATATGACGCCGTCGGCTGTTTGTGTCATTGAGATTAAAGTATGTATTAAAGCATCAATAGCCATTCGTCCAAATAACCGAAATTTTTCTCGGGAAACATTCGAAAAAAACCCCTTTTTGGGGAACTTTTTCTTTCAAACTGGCGTCATTTTGTTACTTCTCAATAAGAAATGTTAATTGAGCTACGGACGATAGCAAAACTCATACACATTAAGAATCTTTTCGAATTTTTTGTTTCAGATAAACCTGAGCCGGGAAATTACCTACGCCACGAACATACCTCTTTTTTGTAGGTGTCACATTGATGGTATAAAAAAATATTTGAAATAAATTAAAAAAATCTTTTTAAATTTTTGTTGTATAATATAAGAGTACCTTAATAAATTAAAAAAAAATTATTTCATTATATGTTACAGGTATTTATTGGGGAAAAAATTTTTAAAAATAGCTTCATTTTCGGCCGATCCAAGTTGAATGACCCCTTAACCCAAATAGCACCGTACATCCCAAGGACGCCCGCTTCATGTCCAGTTTATATCCGAACGTCGTACGTCCATTTTGAACATACCTAGGATGTTCGTAAGACTTAAATTCCGGGTGTTCTAGAAATGTCCGTCGCCAAAGTCCTACGTAGAGAATTCAATCCCGCGATCCCGGCTGTTTTTTGGATTCCAAAAATCCCGGGATTTGATATAACTAATCCCGAGAATTTCGGGATTATTTAAAAATGTGAATTACTTTAGGAACACCCGAAAAATATAAAAATAAATAGAATAAATAAACATAGTCATTTCATAATAATAAGGACAATAATAATAATGATTTATTTAAATAATAATATTAAGTCGTATATAACTAACTGAACCATATTTATTTTTTCAATGCTATTCTCACATTCCGCTATTTCGAAATCGCGCGAGTTGCAGATCGCAACTTGTCTGAACACGTAAAGTCGAAACATTGTACTTAGATATATACATACTTTAAGTGCTTTACTGTTTCGTCGTTCGTATTTATTGAGACGTTATTATTCATTACTGTTTTATTGTGAAAAATGATTTTAGTTTATGTTTCAGACTACTGATAGAAAATAAGTTTGTTTACATTAAATCAGGGCTGCACAAGGAGCTGTTTTCGGCGCATAGCAGCGAGCAACCCGCCTGTCCCGTTGCTAATGTTAGAATCGGTGAGGAGAACTGCCGTAATGTACGTGCATTTGGTATGACTTGAACCCAGCCGTAGATACTTATGCCGCGTTTACACCAAGGCGAACACGAACAAAAACAATGTTCGCGAACGTTTTCGTCTGTTCTTGCCGTGTCCCCACCGCCGCAAATAGAACAAAATGTTCACATACGATTCGTACACTGAGTTTTGTTCATGTTTGTTCGGTGTGGACACGGTAAGAACAGACGAAAACGTTGGCGAACAATGTTTTTGTTCGTGCTCGCATTGATGTAAACGCGGCATTAGGCTACGAGCCTACGAGCACGCACATACACTACTACAGTTCTCCTCACCGATTCTAACCTTAGCAACGGGACAGGAGGGTTGCTCGCCGGTAGGCGCCGAAAACAGCTCTTTGTGCAGCTCCTGAATTAAATAAAGATTTAGAATTTAGAAATTTTCTATTACCCAATCCCGGGATTAGTCCCAGAATCCCGAGATAGACTTTAAAAAATCCCGTAATCCCGGGATAGTAAATAATGGCTGGGATTGTACTCCCTAGTCCTACGGATATTCTCAGGACTTAAATTTCGTATGTTCTAGGAACGTCCGTTTCTTATGTCTTACGAATGTTCTTAGGACTTAAATTTCGGATGTTCCGAGTACATTCGGCTCGTAAGTCTTGTGAATGTTTAGATGAATTAAATTTTAGATGTTCGAAGAACAACCGTCTTGTAGGTTTCACAGATCATTACGGTGAGGTTGTAAAATAGTCTTATGACTGAACTTCGCCTTTGCGTTATTTTTTGTGCAATGAAGACACTGAAATGCTGAAATGTTTCCAGACAGCATATGGCGTCTTAAAGATGTCTGCCGTAAGAATATGTCATTTTATCCCACTGTGTGCCGGTGCACTCAATCCGCATTCGAGGCGGTCGCGCGTTGCGCAGTACATCAAGTATTAGTTACATGTTCACCTCTTTGAACCAGGCACGAACATATATCGTGTAGGGGACACAAATTCCAGCTCGAGCTGGCTTGTTTATTCAAGCGATACTGTCGAGTCTCGGGCTCGCGTTTATGTTCTGTCGACACCGACAGTCGAAAATCAAAGAAAAGGACAGCAAGTAAGAAAAGACTGGGAGCGAATGAGAAAGAATGAAGTCTTATTTTTATCAGAAAAAGCTCATTAATATATTCAAAATATTTTCATAAGAATGAAACAAAAAATTGAAACATTTAATTTGACATATAAGACCGTGATCCTTAAATGCCAGCCGTTGGCTTCTTACAAACTAGCCGCTGGTACGCTGGTTCGTGTCTTATTTCACGGTCGACTGGTTCCAAGGAAGGTTCCCCAGTTGGTGAATGAATATTTCTGGCGATCTTACAACGAATATTTACTGTACATCGAATCTAGGGAATTTACGCAGCAAACAATGCGCACGCTTTATCCCCCACCACGAATTCTTGCACTCGGAGCGCCATCTGAATTTAACCCCACCACCACGCGAATAACATGCAGCGCCATCTGAAATTACCCCCACCACCACGCGAATGACATGCAGCGTCATCTAGGGCTACTCCCCTTCCAGTACACCCCCCTTTACAACAGACTCCTAATACCCCCACCCCCGCCTGCACGGGCATCCTCTCGCCGCCATTTGATCTCGTACCGACGTAAACTACCTACTCACGTAGTCAATTAACAGTGCTCACCGCACCGCTGGAAATACTCGTCATATTGGAGCACTAGAACAGGTCCAGGAGATAACCCTATTAGTGTACACAGTCGAGCTGTACGAGTACTCGGTTCTTCGAGCCGAGTCAGGCTCGGTAAAAACCGAGCGACTTCAAAGAATCGAGTACTCGGATTTTTCGAGCGGCTCGAAGAGAACCGACTACTTGATTTTTCTTTTTTTTCTCTTCGAGTACTCGGCTCGGCTCGAAAACCAAGTCTCGGCTCGGTCCGAATTTCAAGCTACTCGAACTAAAGCTATAAAACTATTTCTTTGGTGAAATAGCTGTGTTTCTCCTGTCCTTTCATCCGAGATTCCACCGGGGCCTGGTGCCGCCTATCGAATTCCTCCCAGAGAGTTATTAACAACTCGATACGCGTGTGAACTAATCCCTCAGTTATTTTTGCAGCCCCTTTCTTTTTCAAGTTTTTATAAACCCTGTAGTCAAGACAGGCAAGGTATTCAGCACGTGATTGACTAACGAATTTAGAATATTCCCTGGCATTTTTCGAGATATCTCCGAATCCGGCTCAAAGAATTGTTTGAGCGCAATCGAAGGATTTTCGAAGAACCCTTCAATCGAAGGACCCTTCAGTCGCGATTAGACTAGACTTAGTTTTTAGGTATAAGTTTAATTTCATACATACGAATATTTACAGTTGTAGTAAGTACTACAGGGAGGTGCGCTGTGCGGTCTCCAGCGTAACGCCCATGGCAGTGCCCTTCCTGGGTGCACCACCGCCACACTTTCCACCCGAACGTGCATGCCCCGAACGACCTCCGCAAGGATAAAAGTCAGCCCGACCGGGGCCAGTCAACGATTCCCTGCTCTGAGCAGTTGCTCCCTTGGGTGGACGACTAACCTGATAGAAATCAACTCTGCCAAGGTGCTCCTGTGTGGACCGAATTGGACAGAGTCTCCTAGCATTAATTGACTGTTCGCTCCCTTGCGTGGACGCCCCGGTTGATTGATAACGAATCATCGCGAATGGCACGTAGCTGAGGCCGGGGTAAAGTGACCCTAAAAAAGTTTGAAGTCGAATAAAATTTTTCCCTTTCAATAAAAATGTGTTGAAATAGATTTATAATATAATTAAAATATTACTTCTGATAAATGATAAATAGCAATACTTCAAATGAACTCAAAGTATATTAAAATTCAACGTGAAAGAAGTGATGCAAGAGGTATCACTTTACCCCATGTAAATCTAACCCCAACCTAACACCATGTATTGGGTAAAATGAGCTCTCATCCGGGGTAAAGTGAATTGCAACAAAATAAGAACTTTAATTAAGGATATAGCTAATTATTAACCCCTTGCGCAGGAATGATGTGTGTAGCACGGCAGCTCCTGTCTTTTTAGCACCGTGGTTGTTAAAAAGCGTGGAAATTTTTTTGATGCTAGTTTCTATTCCACCACGCCGTGTAACTTTCTAACCAGGTGATAGGTTAGGCTATTGCGCACATCAGTTGCACAATATGCATTTGTTCTTTGCAGCCATTTGTAGCTCAGTTTACCTCGAGCACTACCCCGAATATGTTCTCAAAGGAAAATTAATTATATAATAATGTTAGGATTAATATTTTCTCAAACGCGTGTACATGTATGTTTATAAGCTTGTTATAAACACACAGAAAAAAAATTGAGTTAAAATAACACATTTATGACTCATTTATCCAAAATGCTAAATTGAAAAGAAAACCAATCGGTAGTCTCTAAAAATTAATTCCTAAGTTATTAAATGAATTTACATTTTTCGATACCTGAATGTGCATAATTTTCATTCTTATATTACATACATTTATTACGTCACCAACATTTTTAAATATATTCTATTGTTATAGAACAAGTTAAGGAAGCTCATTTAATCCGGGGCTCACTTTACCCTGGTCTCCCTTGCCAGGAACATTGTATCGGACCTTAATAGTCGACGGACATGTATATGTATAATGTGTTAAAATATATATAGTTGTTATGTGAACCTCGTGTACTACTGTCGGTTTGAACTCACCCTTCCCTCATGTTGTAAAGTCACTTTTAATTATAATCACACATTATTTCTCACGTAACTAATTATGTCTAACTTAAGCCTAACTTGTAATAAAACGTTAAGAAGTGAATATAAATGCTTACTCTTAAAGATCCTGAGCGCAGGGTAGAGTCTGCGCGAGCTCGTGTGAAGTATCGATACTTTTGGTTGCCAGTGCAAAATGATTGTGTCGACCGTTACGGCCAAGAGTCGTTCGGCTCGCGGATTTGGTTACGCAAGCACCTCACCACAAAACGGTCCTTCGTAGGTTGGACGAAGAACACACGAATTATAAATATTTTTTTTAATTTTTATCTTACAATTAGTTGTCCTTCCACCATGTCTGACACTGCACATTGGGCACGTTGGTACATTACTTGGATGAGGCACTGAGTGATGGTAAGCATGAGAAGTGGTAGCCATTACACTTGGGCCTGGCTCGTGCTGTTGTACAGGGTTAGCGTTTTACCCTGCTATTCGCGCTCGCGCGAACTTGCAAAATGGCAACAGCGCCTCACGGACGCATTCCACTATAACCATGCACCGGCCCGACGGAGAGCTGCCAGCGACCGCTGGACAGCAGTGATGCCCAAGCTTCGAGAATTTTAGGAGGGTCACTTTCAAATTAACGTCGCAAGCAGCTATTCAAAATTTCCCGGCTCCGGTTGAAGAATTTGGGGCCTTTTTCGTATAATTGTTTAACTATAAAAGATATCGGAATGCAATTTGCGCCGCAAAATGAGGAAAATTATTCCCTCAAAATGATGGATAATTTAACATATTTTACGTTTACTTAATTTTTCATTTATCAATTTTTCAACCATAATTTTTATGAAAAGCTTTTGCAAACTGTTTATTTAATACTGTATTTAATGCTCTTTTTAAAATTCATGGTGTTGATAAACAATAGGCTAGTTGTCTCCTCATCATTACTTTCATAAATTGAGAAATTAAATTTTTATTCAAATATGTGTTAGTTTTACAGACCTCAGAATCTATTGTTCTGGTTTTCTTTTTTATAATTTTATCCTTAATGCCGTGCATGCATAGACCGGACGTTACGGGTAATTTTTTTCTAGAATTTTTTTGTCTGACTGTTTTAGCTACTCAACGCCACGTCTATACGTAGAGGGGTATAGCGCCGCGGTCAACCCCGTCGTAGTTAAAATTTTTTAAATTGAGACGGGTTCGAGATCAGTCGACATTATTTTCAAATCTCATTATAGTAATCTGGGGTGTGAGTGCAGGTAAACTGATCATAAAAGTGGAGCGCGCGACTCAAATTACCTGGGCCCGGGAAATTCACAGTAGCTCTTTGCGACATTAATTTGAGAGAAATCATCCTATAATTCTCGAAGTTCGGGCATCACTGCTGTCCAGCGGCCGGTGCATGGCTGTAGTGGAATGCGTCCGTGAAGCGCTGTTGCCATTTTACAAGTTCGCGCGAGCGCGGGTTGCAAGATAAAACGCTGACCCTGTACAGGATATTGAAAAGTATGGTATTGGTTGCTGCTTGATATAGTAGGACCCAGGGAAGTATTTGAAGACGGTGCAGACAATCCTTAAGAGGGAAAGAGTGGTGGAGGTGGTGGTGATAGTGGTAGCAGTATAGTATAAACATGTCGATAAACAACCTACTGAATTTCCATCATCAAGAGCACTTTTTGACATCGGGAAATTTTTTGTATAAAGAATAAGACTTTCAAGAATAACTTAGTTTGTTCTCTTTTAGCTCGACTTTAAATCCAATATCATTTGTTAAATGATCACATCATGTGTTGAATTTTGCTTTGTAGCTGCTGCTACAATTAAAAACAGTTAGGGATTGAGAAGGAGTAACACGGGATCTGTGTGAAAAAGTGCGTTCAGAGTTGTATCATCAAATAAATTTTCAATAGAATCTAAGTTTGCATGATGTACAGGTGAAGTTAATAGCGTTTTCAAAGATGAGGCCAAATTTCCCTTGTTCTTCTGACGAGTGAATTGATCTTCGAAAAAGAGTAAACTTTCAAAATATTACCATGCGGATACTGGCCCGACTCCTGCTTGATCCATTTCACTGGATCCGACTCCTGATTCAGATTTTAGTCTTTTGTATCTATGCCACGAACTTTTTGACGAGAAAAGTATGTACTTCGGAAGATGATACTATTGAGGTTAGGATTATGAATACGCACTCGCCCAATGTAAAGGAAAATACTTGGAGAAAAACACGGTTCTGATATAAACGTTTAGGTGATATATATATACAGGGTGTCCACGGAAAGACTGGACAGCTGGATATTTCCTAAAGTATTGGAGATAAGCAAAAATTTTTACATGGATTTGCATGATTCGAGGGGGTCAATTTATTAGCGTAGACGATTTTTTTATGGATTATTATTTTAAAAGATACGATGGTCAAGTTCAGTTTTTTAAATGTAACTTTTTTTTTAAGAGATCACTTGATAGTGCGTTCCAAGACAAATTCAATAAGCTTTATTTCCACTGGTTTTTGAGATATTGCGCTTGCAAATTTAATGATTTTCCCTGGAAGAAAACCCGCTGGAATAGCAAGCACCGGGGGCGATCTTGCTGGCGCCACGGGTGGCATTGCCTGTTGAAACAGATACCTACCTGCCAAAGGTCTACGCCAGGAATGGCAGCCCCAAAGGCTGGCCCCAAAATCTTTTCCGTTAGAAATGCTACGTAGATAGGTACATCTGCGGTATCGTGAAGCGCATCGTTAATGTTTCAAAATGTCATAAAATTCACTTAGAGTTTGTGGGCAAGGAGAAGTAGGAAAATATGACTCAATTTTCAACTTGAATAGCCTTTTATTTCGCACTTTCTATGTTCGGATGGCCGGTTCTTTTGCGAGGGATGCAAATCCGATTGGTCCTAATACAATCTGCTCCCTATGGTTGAAATTTGGTCCAGCAACTTTCACACTTCCTAACTCTAACCAATCGACCTTGCATATCACTCTCAAAAGAACCGGCCATCCGAGCGTAGAAGCAAGTGCGAAATAAAAGACTATTCCAGTTCGAAATTGAATCATATTTTCTTACTTCTCCTTGCCCACAAACTGTAAATAAATTTTATGGCGTTTTGAAAAATTAACGGTGCGCTTCTCGATACCGCAGGTGTACCTACCTAAGTAGCATTTCTGACGGAAAAGAATTGTCCAGCCTTTGGGCCTGCCATTCCTGGCGTAGACCTTTGGCAGGTAGGTATCTGTTTCAACAGGCAATGCCACCCGTGGCGCCAGCAAGATCGCCCCGGTGCTTGCTATTCCAGCGGGTTTTCTTCCAGGGAAAATCAGTAAATTTGCAAGCGCAATATCTAAAAAACCAGTGAAAATTAAGTGTATACATTAAAGCTTATTGAATTTGTCTTGGAACGCACTATCAAGTGATCTCTTCAAAAAAAAATAGTTCCATTTAAAAAACCGAACTTGACCATGGTATCTTTTAAAATAATAGTCCATAAAAAAATTCATCTGTGCTAATAAATTGGCCCCCTCGAACCATGCAAATCCATGTAAAAAAAATTTTCTATCTCCAATACTTAAGAAGATATCCAGCTGTCCAGTCTTCCCGCGGACAACCTGTATATGTATATATTTGAACACCACGACTAAAGATTGAGGAAAGAAAGATGGATTTAACATAAAAAAAAGTAATACTATTCGTTGGAATGTTCACGGTCGCGATTTTTGTACTTTTTCGTTGGCTTGCCGGAAATGAAGTGAACGAGAAGCCGATGACTGATCTATCAGCGCATTGCTCGCGCGGAGCGCCCTCGCGGTCTATTTTGCGGCGCGAAATAACAATGAGGCACGTAGAATTAAATTATTATTTTCAATAGATACGAGAATGAATGTTAAATTTTTCGACGTTTAGCAAGTGAACGTGATTTCCGAATTTTGGTAAGTGACAAAAAACCTATTGGTTGTAGTTTCCAAGGAAAGTCACCCCCCCCCCCCCCGTGAATTTGTCATTGGAGAAGAAACTCTCTCCTTCTTGAGGAAGTAGAGAAGGAAAATACATCTCACTCTCTCATTCTCTATGGAGCCACATTCTAAAACATTACTCCTCACAAACAATAAGATAAAAGCAGCCTAGTTATAGCTGAAAATAAAATACTTCTTAAATATTAAATTCATAATGTAAAAATTAGAGGCAGCTGAAAAATGTGTGATGCCTCCTGCTTCCATTTGAAATACATCGTTCTTTTCTTAGAATATAAAACCAACAGGAACTGCTGTATAAATTCATGTATGTGAGCGAATGAGGCGAAAAACTATTAGGGTAATAACTATTTCGTTCCCTATGCTTACCTACATATTTCACACAACCGTAGAAATAGATTTGTTCTTTTGAGGCCTTATGATGATGTTGCTGCGCCTAGGGCCTCCAAAAGTATAAACACGGGTTCTGTCTATGCTGATGATTTCTCTCCTTTTGGTCTCATGAAGCACGTCGTTCATAAATCAAACTTATTAATGCATGAGAAGCGTGATGCCTGATTTACGCGTTAGTTCGATCTTCAATAAAAATCAACCTCCCTTCGGACCCCCTCGACTGCGTTTGTCTCCGATAGCAGAAATAAACATTTTTGTTTCTAGCTGCACGGCTACTATACTCTGCCTTCCTCGCGGCTCTCTTCGCGGCTCTTCCGGCAGCTCCACTATAAACACTCGCATTGAAATACATTTTACTCTGCTGCTCACCTCGTGTACCAATCATAGCCTAATGTAGCAGTGAATAATTATGGACGTTATGAGTTCGTGGTGTGTGAAACTTTGAGATGCGTTATTGAGCGAATAAAATACTGTAAATAGTGAACTAAAAAATAATATCAGTGTAGTCATGTTTGTTCCCATTTTCAACGTGTAGATCACACCAACTTATTAAAAGTATTTAAAATGGAAACAAGTTGAAAATATAAATATTTCAGTTTTTTATAAACACTAACATAAATATTAACACTTTAAGTGGTGCAAGGTTTTGAAAAATGTCCCTTCAAGTTGGTCAGGCCTTTGCCAGCTAATCAATTCTATCAAAAAAGTTTTTCAGCTTGCACGAAGCAAAAATTCGAAGATACTTGGCCAATACTTTCCATGCTTTCCAAACCATATCGTTCATTACTCAAAACACGCTAAAACCTTGCACAGGATGCAAGACACCCCGATGACACTTATAATATTAATAACCAGCTATCGTGTCCCCTGCTGGGCTTACAAGGCCCTGAAGAGTGACCTGAAAAGTCGATGGCTTAGGTCAGTCCCAAAAAGTGCCGAAGGTAAGTCACCATGACAGAGATCCCAGGACGAATCTATAGGCGTGTTCCACTGTACACTTATGCTAATTGGAATATAGTGATCAGAATTACTAATTAAAACTGATGATCATGTTTTTTGATTTCGATAATATTTATATTTCTTAAAGAAAAGCTTTTATATGAAATCATAAATGTTCAATACGTAACACTATCTTTAATGTTCGCCAAACTATAATGACTTGTAGTAATCGAGAAAGTGGTATAATTAGTATAAATACAATATGTAAAAGATTTCTGAGTGTTATTTTTTAACCGTAAATCGTTCCCATTTGACTTCAAACAGTTCAACAGAAATATTGTACGAGTTGATCTATGCTTTCTGAAATACTCAACCTTATAGACATGGAAATATAACACTACAGTAAAAATATACATGCAATATGACTTTATAATGACCTTGAAAAACTTAAAACCAACTACTTCCATTAAACTATTAAGTTATTAAATTCAACATGAACAATGATAGAAGAAAAGTTTTTTCACGATTCCTTATATCATACCATTCAATAACATTTTGTACAGCGATATTAAAATAAACTTAATCCCTTCTCTATTTTTGTATTTCACCTTCAAAATTATTTCTTACGTATTATTATTCAATTCCTATTTGCTATGAGTAAAGCAAGTACGTAATTTCAAAATGATGCAAATATGTTTCGCGGAATCGTGAATGGAAAGAAGGTTGATAATACACGTTTTAAGACTCGGAATAATATCAGGGCCGAAGTATGTATATAAATTGTCCGATGTGAAGCAGCAATCGGACGTCGAATTAGAAGGTTGTCGATTGGCCGACGCCGCAGGTGGGTATTTATGTAGCACCAGGAGTACTTGTATCGCAATCATTAATAAATAACGGCATTATGCAAATGTGCAATTTGTCTTCGGCTGGCAGGATCGCACGAGCTCTCTCTGGTGTAGTCATTTTAAATATAAAAGGAAAGTACAAACGTAACGCATGGCAATTTATTTCGGTTGACTGTCATGATGCGGTAGAGCGGTGGTTCACATTTATAATGAGAAGACAAATGATGCGTTACAATGTGTCCGCATGTCGGTACAAGCATGTATGAGTGCAATGATGGGTGGCCATTAATTTATTACACGGCACGACACGATGAAACTAGGGCCCGCGTCAACGAGTTTTTCGTGTCGATGTCATTTTCATTGTACCCCTTCGCTGCGCGTATTTTATTACACACCCAAATGGAGATACAGAATCGTCCTTCTGTGTCACGTTAGGCCCTCGTTTCGGACCAAACAAATATAAATCATCCCTTTTCCTTTCCAGTTCTTTGGTGTACATACTACATACATATTAACAGATGCCAGTTTGTAAATGTTTTAAATGAATTGTAAATTTGTCATTCTCCATATCATGGAAGGGCTTTATTATTCACTGAATGTTGTAGTCGCTATACTCTCTAAATACTTGTAATGTTCTTGTTACATGTCGACGGTTATTCAATGTTGTAATTGCAAACGTTAATGGGAAAACTTCTGTGTAATTTGTCCCGCTTCATTTAATAAGTTAATAAATTATACACATTTAATCATTTAATCAATGACTACTATCACTCAAAAATGTCTCTAAGCTCATCGATTTTGCAAGAGTGTAAAAAACTGAGTTTCTTTTACTTTAAATTTAAATACTTCCTATCTGTTATGTGAACAGTTATTCCTTTATATTAATATATTTATTATAGTACACATTCGAATGTAACAAATTAGAAACGAAATTGACAGACATACCTACATATGAATACAGGGTGTTTCGCTAGAGGTGGTAAACTTTTTAGGAAGTGATTCTACAAGCCAAAATAAGACGAAACTATAGAATGCTATTTTCTAATATTGTGCTTCGTCTTCGAGACAATTGGCTTTGAATTTCAGCTAAATTCACGCGTACCAAAGTACCTACAGTTTTAGGCGCATGAGAATATTATCTGAGTTCTTATTAGTCAAGTAACTTCACTTCAAGTTAGTGTTCAGTAGTGGCAGTTGCTTTCAAGTTACTTTTAAGATTATTTGAAGCAAGTAGATATCTAACATGGCATAAAGGAGGTGGAAAAAAAGATTAAAAGGAAGCGGTACATCCTCCACCTCTTCTTGATCACTGTTTTATGATTATAACCTCACTTTTCAAAAACAATAGGCAATCAGCTTACTTCAAGTGATTTGGACAGATTAGCAAATACGAATAGGTAATATAATGAAAAAAATCGCGTTACTTATGAGATGACTTAATACTTCCTGACGCGTCATACAGGGTCAGCATTTTATTTTGCAACCCGCGCTCGCGCGTACAGGTAAAATGTCAACAGCGCTTCACGGACGCATTCGACTACAACCATGCAACGGCTCGGCGTTCGGACAGCTGCCAGCGACAGCTGGGCAGCAGTGATGCCCAAGCTTCGAAAATGTTGGGATGGTCTCTTTCAAATTAATGTCACAAAGAGCTATTCAGAATTTCCCGGTCCGGGTTAAAAAATTTGGGGCCTTTTTCGTATAACTTTTGAACTATAAAAGATATCGGAATACAATTTGCGCCACAAAATGAGGAAAAATTATTCCCGCTTAATGATGGATAATTTAACATATTTTACGTTTACTTCATTTTTTTCTATCAATTTTTTAACCATGATTGTTGTAAAAAGCTTTTGCAAACTGTTTATTTGATACTGTATTTAATGCTGTTTTTAAAATTCGTGGTGCTGATAAACTATAGGCTACTTAGTTGTTTCTGTATCATTACTTTCATAAATTGAGAAATTAAATTTTTAGGGTAACTAAGGGGTAACTAATGGGACGTGTCTTCGATTGTAGCGGTGTTTGAATCTTTTTTCTAGAATTTTTGTGTCTGAATGTTTTAGCCACTCAACGCCACACCTATACCGGTTTCCGTTAATGTCCTTTTTGGAACGATGCGCCATTGTTGTGGCTTTAACACGCAGGTGGCGAAAAATCTCTTCGTACACGGATATAGCGCGGCGGTCAACCCTGTCGTAGCTAAAATTTTTGGAATTGAGACGGGTACGAGACCAGTCGACATTGTTTTTAAACCATTACAGTAATCTGGGGTGCGAGTGGTAAACGGATCATAAAAGCGGAGCGCGCGGCTCGATTACCTGGGCCGGAAAATTCCCAATACATCTTTGCGACGTTAATTTGAAAGAGACCATCCTATAATTCTCGAAGCTCAGACATCACTACTGTCCAGCAGTTGCTGGCAGCTCTTTGAACGCCGGCCGGTGCATGGTTGTAGTGAAATGCGTCCGCGAGGCGCTGTTGCCATTTGACCTGTTCGCGCGAGCGCGGGTTGCAAGATAAAATGCTGACCCTGTATACTTATATGTACGGGTAGGAAAAATGTAATATTAATATGCCTAAAAACAGGTAACCCACGCGCTGCGGTGCATGTGGAGCAAGTCAGGGCAGGAGTTGATTTTGTGTTCTGTGATTTATGCGCGTGTGTCTCAATAATACAATGGACTATGTACAGTGGATATAATAGAAACAATGGTTTTTGCGTGTTGGCAGGTCTAGTGTAATTCAGCGATATCCTTTACTTTTGGATTTGGTGTCGCAGAATTGTGTGGCCATGTCGAGTGTCATAAATTTTGTCGCAACTTCTCTGAGGTAAGTAACGTCGTGTGACAGTGGCTTTGACTACCATTGCTCGAACCTCGCCTGACTTGTCTGGCGTACACCGTTGCACGCGGATTGTCTACTTTTAGGCATACAGTAATTCGTCGTTATTGTCCCGTTTTTACCATGCGTAGCACGCCCGGTGACTATCCTCACCATTTCTTGGAATCCTTCGGTCGAGAGTGAGAGAACGAAAGAGTCGACGGCAACTTCGTGTCAACTGTTTCGTTTCCTCTCGCTCGTTCTTCGGAATTCTCACGCGTGGCATCGGCCGTACGGAATAGTGTCCGCATCGCGTCGTACGCCCGCCGCCAGCCCCGTTCGTCGGGTTTATTACAACAAATTACTGTATCTTTAAACTCTTATAACTAACAAACGAAGCCTCAAACGGAGTATCGGTATTTTTGAACCTATAAAAAAACTTTAAAAAAAAAGTAAAAAATTACACCAAGTACGTGAAATCAAATAAATCACAAAAAATAGAAGATAATAATAATTACAATACAAAAAAGGATGTGAAATCAAAATGAGCTGCAAGTACATAAAGGAGCTGTGTAATAATCACGGACATTTTAATAATGTGAAGATAAAATTTAACATCTAGACATTTGCCTAGATGTCCGCGGCCTGGAAGTCAAATACTTGGCGTGGCCAAGTGTTTAACTCACTTACTTATAGAAAATAAACGTACGTAACTTACTTATATACAGGGTGTCAAAATATGTACTTGGCGTCGAGACGCTGCCGCGTCTCTAGAACTTTTTTTATTTTGTTGTCTAGAACCATCTGTTAAATTTTCTCCCACCTGTAGTCGAATACTCTGTATAACAGCGCTGTCCAAGGACTAGCATGCGTGCTCTCGGGGTTCTCCTACTCTCGTCCGCGTTGTCAGGGATACCGCGTGACGCTTGCTGCGGAGACGCTAGCCCGGCTAGCCCGTCATGGCAGCCTTCGTAGCGTCGCGCGGTGTCCTTGACAACGGAAGGTACGCTGCACGAAAGAAAGATTGGATGGGGAAGCAGACGCGTGAAGGGCCCCTACGCTGGACAGCGCTGTTATATAACAATTTAACCTTGTATTCAAAGATCAACACAAACAGAGCAGATTTTTCAACAAATCTTTAGTGACCTAAATGAATTGATTTTTATTTGAAAATCGTAATCGCAGCGGTTACTCCCCGTAGCGACCATTGGGCCCTTTACACGGACGTTCTTGCATGCCACTTTTGCGCGCCGGAACGTCGGAAGAAGCGCGCTCCTTCGCGCAGGCCATAAGGTCGTACCCGTCACTACTTAGAGATAGCAAGTTCGGGCTCCCATTTCTACGTCGACTCCACATGCTCTTTCCAGGATCCAGCGCAGTCTTGTATTGTGTACTACCTGTTCCATGTATATTATCGATCTGCGACACGATCGACAAGACACGATCGTGATACACGTAGGTTCGCGAAAACTATACGAATTCCTCGATATAGCTGGCTTATAGAGGATATCATAAATGCTGTTACTGTAGGGCACACTGAAACATCTGTTTTTACGAAGCTACATTTGGTTTACCTGAAGGTGCTATAAATTATGGCCATGGTTTATTACTCAGTTACAACGACTATATTGCGATCTGCATTCCTTGCGGAAAAAAGGTTCCACCTAATCAGACGTTCTTGCTCGCACCTTGTGCGCGGTTAGAAGTGTGGCGCGCCGAAATTCCACGTTCTTGCGTGCGCGTAGAACCGTTGTCAGGCATGTCGCGTCCAAAAGTGTGGCGCGCAAGAATTCTCGCCGCACACAAACCTCGACTCCAGAAAAGTTTACATAAGAGACAGAAAAGGTAGTTAGAAAAGGAAAGCGGCACTTGAAACCAAGGGTTCGGCGTGGCGCGTGGACTTTCCGACAGTACGGAAAATTCTGAGGCGCGCGGCGCGCCTGGCAGCCAAGACTCTGCGAGCCGCTACAAGCGGTAGGAAGTGAGCACGAATTTTTTCAAACCAAAGAATTAAATATATTTACTTCCAGCTTTATGGCTTCATTTGTCAATGTTTAGAGAATATGAAAAAAATTGTATGCAAAAATAGTGGTTATATCCAGAATTATAGTGCTTCAAATACAGCGCCTTACAAAACTCATATGCGCACTGTTAGCATAAAATCAGTCGTTGTAATTGTCTGAAATAGATTAATAATAAAATCAGTCAACCATGGTTTACAACTACCTAATTAGTTAATTGCTTGTTTTCGAAGGTTTCGTCGGGTAGCATTTGTCTGCCAGATGTCGAAAAGGGAAATCGACATCGTGCCGTTTTTCAGCGATTTCAAATTTCTTCGGTCTGAGTTAATCCGTATATTGCTCCATCGGCGGGTTCCCCCGCTGACCCGCGGGACAATACGGTTATAAACCGCGACCCTGGGCGAGACTCTGACCGATCAATCTGGCTAGTATTGGTAAGCAGATGTCTACTTTTATACCTCTACGTTATCGAGAGAGGGAGGATGGTTCCTCCTACACCGTCGGACTTGCAGAGGGAAGGTCCCTCCTCTCCAAGGAAAATTTGACCAATCAGCAATGTTCTTTGCTCGTTTTGGACATCGTTTGAACCACCGAATCTGAGTAGCCGTCATAAAACAAAGTTTTCACAATTATTTTGATCACCCTACGGATCACAGAGCCTACATCGATCTAATCATGCTTTTGGATATGTTACGCTCCCGCCGGACTCCAGGAGGAGCCAGGAATCCATTGATGTCACTTCCATATCGATACGATAAGAGAGTGCGTTTAAGAAATGCCTACTGTTTTTATAATTTGTATTGCTTGTGTAAAAGTAGTCCGATTTCCATGACATTTGTGATAATTTTAATTGAGAGGACGCCAGGAATCCATTAGTATTATTTTCATATCGATACGATGACGAATAATGAATCTCTTAACACGTTGTAATGAATATTTCACCCTCGACTGTGGATTGCCGACCTCGATTCGCTACGGTCGGCCGAGGATTCATACCTGTTTCAGAAAAACTGTATCCTTTATTTTTTATTGTATCGATATGGAAGTGATACGGATGCATTTCTTATGTTTTTCAAATGAAAATTATACCAAATTTCATGTAAATCGAATTATTTTTAACGAAGTTATGGAAATCAATTTATTATGAAGATTCCTTAAATACTATCCGATTTGTGTCGGTTTTGGACCATTTTCATCGGGAAAACATAAGGAAACGATTCACACCACTTTCGTTAAGATCCGATGAGAAATGTAGAATTTTCGATTCGTCACTTCTTAGGGGTCAACATTGTACGGCCCCTCTGGGCTCGAGTGTGGAAGTCCTTGAAACCCATCGAGGCACGGCTTATCGGCGGCATTGCCTCTTGAGCCGAGGTTGCGTGCGGCGAGAATTCTTGCGCGCCACACTTTTGAACGCGACACGCCTGACAATGGTTCTATGCGCACGCAAGAACGTGGAATTCCGGCGCGCCACACTTCTAACCACGCAACAAGGTGCGAGCAAGAACGTCCGATTAGGTGGAACCTTTTTTCCGCAAGGAATGCAGATCGCAATATAGTCGTTGTAACTGAGTAATAAACCATGGCCATAATTTATAGCACCTTCAGGTAAACCAAATGTAGCTTCGTAAAAACAGATGTTTCAGTGTGCCCTACAGTAACAGCATTTATGATATCCTCTATAAGCCAGCTATATCGAGGAATTCGTATAGTTTTCGCGAACCTACGTGTATCACGATCGTGTCTTGTCGATCGTGTCGCAGATCGATAATATACATGGAACAGGTAGTACACAATACAAGACTGCGCTGGATCCTGGAAAGAGCATGTGGAGTCGACGTAGAAATAGGGGCCCGAACTCGCTGTCTCTAAGTAGTGACGGGTACGATCTTATGGCCTGCGCGAAGGAGCGTGGAGTGTGGCGCGCAAAAGTGGCACGCAAGAACGTCCGTGTAAAGGGCTCACATGTGTTTGTAACGGTTTAGCCGTTTCGCCAACGCATCACGTGTCTTATCGCCGACGTCACTTAGAGTATTACAACACAGTGGATTTTTCTCATGATCTTCATTTCCCCGATCGTCACGAACACAGTATAGCCACAGTATATACCATCCGTATCCGTAAGCATCTGCAGATCGCCATTGCCCAAAACAGTCTTCCAAATGATTAACTCATATGGAGTTGACTCGCTTAACACAACAAATATATCCAATTATACGGACAATGCTTCGGTTTGCATAACAACTGTGGTGCCACCGATGGACACCTATCTTACAATTTGCTCTTCTAGGTACCGGTTCCTTGACCAACGAGCATGTTGCACCACGGCCTATTACCGTAACACAATTGGCGTAAGTTTGTGTTCGACCGAATACCAAAAATTGACTTGATGTTTCCCAACACCTGCATCTAGTATTTTATGCATCTGATGGTCACGAGTCACGCGTTGCTTATCCAGTAATTAATTTCTTCATGACCCCAACAATAGGTACAAGTAACAGATCTTCCCAGGGAGTTACGTTTTGGTAATGTGTTTCTTGGAGGACTACTTTTCAGTGCCCTATTCCTTGAAAAACCATATCCTTTTCCAAGCATTGCAGGCATAACATCTTTTCCTACCTGACTGTCCTGATTTCTCTACGTGGCACTGGTCTTGACCGACTTTACTGATCTTTTCATATTCGACTATCCCCACCCGCAAGTGTGAGGTGGTTTCGTACATTGCTTCAACTATTGCTTGTCCCACATTAGGGTCCACAATTGTGGTCACAATTAATTCCACTAATTCTGAGCTAGAAAATGACACCTGCGCCTGCGTTAAGTCTGTTAACTTTATGCGGTCATGCTCGGTATAATTCCCAGTGGTCTCGCTCGTGTATTACAGTGCACGCAGGAGACGATCATGGAGTCTCTTGTCGGAGCAAATATATCGGAGAAGTCATCATGGAATTACATGGGTGAGTCTTCCATTGTCGATACCACTTCTTTGCGGAGCCTACACGCGTTTGAATTGCTAAGGCCAGGCATTGGAATGGCACATTCAACGTCAGTTTTTTTACCCTATTGTATCACAGATTCACGTCTTCGCTCAAATCCACCCCATTAAACTGCGGCATTGGGCCCACTAATGATACTGATGGAGCTGCCAACAGAGGTGTATCTAATACACGCAGTCACAATGCTCCCGATACACTCCAGCACCCAACCTAACGAATCAAGTCTTCAACTAGGTTGGGGAGCGGTGGTGTTCCTGGCTCCATATCAAAACTACACAGTACGATATTACACATGCAATTTAGTGCACATCAGAATAATACACAGAAGATAGTGCACATACAATTTAGAACACGCAGTTCAGCGCAAAATTTTTTTAATGCACATTAGGATAGCGCACAGTACGGCTTAACACACAAGATAGTACACAGAAGATAGTAGACATACAATTTAAAACACATGCAGCTTAACACACATTTTATTTAGTGTACAACAGGATAGCGTGGTAAACTTGCCGATGAAATGGGCCCTCACCGATTTCGATGAGCTTCACATATGTTGTCAAGGGCGGCTCCATATCAAAACTACACAGTACTTTATAACACATGCAATTTAGCGCACATCAAAATAGGACACAGAATATAGTGCACATACAATTTAGAACACATGCATTTTAACGCACATTTTTTTAGTGCATATCAGAATAGCGCACAGCAAGTTTTCACACACAAGATAGTACACATATCATAGAGCACATACAATTTAGAACACATGCAGTTTAACACACATTTTTTTAGTATACATTAGGATAGCGCACAGCAAAATTTCATGCACAACCATCTTCTCGTCGTCGAGCTATGCTTGCTGTGTCCTATTTTGATGTGCACTAAATTGCATGTGTAATATCGTACTGTGTAGTATTGATATGGAGCCGTGTTCTCTATCTCTTCTCCCTTTTCTACTGTTCCTTCTCTTAATAATAAATTTGTAAAAAGGGGGAGAAAAGAAAAAGGAAATGTCATAGTTCTCTTACAGCAATTGTAAGTGCAAAAGACCACGCATGGGTCCCACAGACCTAGTCCGTCCGAAAACCACCTGGCATTTCTGAACGGTAAGGTGTGGGGAGTTAAAGCTTTGGGGGAAGAAAGTTTGATACCTCTTCTACAAATCCCCCACACAGAATCGCTAGTATGCCTGAAGCAGCCGAGGAAAACAATAGTCACGCTAACCCAGTGGCTATAACGTTAGGAAATTCATTAATAGTGAAATTCAATTACTAGTGAATATCTGTTTTTCTTCGACAATTTATTATATGTACAGTATTTGTGAGTTACCAAAGTGAGATACATGCAGCTTGAAAGATGGAAACGTACCTAGATATAAATAAATTTTACCACATTTGTCGAATAAATTATTATTTCAACCATTACATCATATTATTTGACATTTTTGTATCCGATTTTCATTACATACATGGAATTTTTCTGAGATTGTCATTTCGGCTCTCTGTGACCGCTATTTTTGATTCGCCATTTTAGATTTTCAAAGCAATCAATGAAATTGCTTCTGATACTGTATACTCAATGCCAGTAGCAGTTTATGTCCTTATTTTCAACGAAAACAACGAGTTTTCACACACGACATTCGTTCAGTAGAAGTAAAAGAGTACCAACTCAACTTCACCTCGGCAAATAATTTTTTTTTTAGCCAATCATAATAACTCATTCTTTCCCTCAAAGTATTTCTCGAAACATTTCAATTGCTGTATAATTAAACCCTCGTATCTTTTTCTGGAAAATGCGATTAAAAGAAAAAAACAATTCTCAGAACTGTCACAAACTTATCTCGAGTACCAATCGATTTATGACTGAATCACCTGTATGTATTCTTTTTCCTTATTGTCTTACGAATCGATCAAAACAAGAGCACATCCAGAGATAACAGCAAAAGAACGATTTGAGTCACGCTGACACATGTGCGTCTGAATTGGGAGGAAATGATAGTGTGGTCTTTGAGGGTTAAGGAACACAGTCTTTATTCTTAAGCCATACGGCATTGGGCCGCATGCCGTCTCTAAGGGCCCCCATACACGAGCGAGCCGCTCGCGTTAAACTCGTCGACATGCTCGCGGGAGCCTTTAGAAACCGACTGTAAAATTTTACTTGCGTGCATTCAAAAATATCCACATGTTTTCCTGGCAATGCAATGGCAAATGAAATTACAGTTAACAGATTCACTGATGTGACGGTCATATGGTGGGTTTACACCTGACGAGTGACTCGGCCGAGAAATTTAAGTACTAATTTGTAAGTATATTTTTATTTTATTACTTTGTTTATTTTATTTACTGAATAATATTTCCCGGCCCACCGGGTACCTGGGCAAGCGGACATGACGCGGACTAACATCAAGCAATTAAATGTAATATTGTCTGTGGTATTGTCTGATGTTAGCCGAAAATTATCGAACAATACCACATTCAATGGCTTGAAGTTCATTCCGGGTCACGGATCTGCTCTTCTGATTTAAATTAAGAAAATATACAACGAAAATTACTGCAAACCTGAGTAAATCATTCTATGTTGCCATGAAACTGCCCCATCGTGAGAAAAATATTGTGCAGTTTCTGAAAATTCCACCATCAGCAGTCCTTCCATTTGCTCCCACATTTATGTATCGGAAACAATAATCGTGATCAACAAGTGCCATTGAATCTACACTATTGGAACCCTTGTAGTTCCAAAACTCACCTCCACAATGTAGAGGAACATGAATTAATACATGTTCGCCATCGATGGCACCGCAACATCCAGGAAAATTCCATCTTGTACTGACGTGATTTTGTATATCTTTCCATTCTGCATGACTGGCTGGAAACTGAAACGATTAAAATATAATGAATATTTTCACAGGTAGAAGACGATACTCCCACGCGGATTGAAGCAGAAGGAGTCAGCTCTGTCAGCGAAGGATCACAAACCCTTCGAAGAATCTGGATGTAGACCCAAGAAGAAATCCAAGGAAATAATTCGTGCGGTAGACGATTTAAAATCGTTGCATCGTTCTATAATGTCCGAACCCATCGAAGATGTCCTCGATGTATTCGGAAAGAGTGTTGCAATGCAGCTTAAAAAACTTTTACCAGAAAGAGTTTTACATGCTCAATGCCATATCCAGAGCATATTAATTGAGTATGGCATTGAGGACCTGAAGGAGAGGAATACTTCCACTTCAACAAACTCTCGCGCATATAGAAGACAACAGGAATGTTTAATTAGTACACCAATGACATCCTCTGCAGGTGTCGCAACCTATTTTGAACCTGATTATACCACAACGGAAAGTGACGTGTTGACAAACACACTTTTGAACACTTTTGCGCCTAATATAAACATAAACAATTAATATTATGTAATTACACTTATTGTTTAATTTTAACTTAATTAAGACTTAATTAACTAGACGTAACTTTTTTTATCTCTTTTGGTCTTTAAAGTGTTGTTCCCGTTAAGTCATTATTTCATTAAAGCACATATAATTTACGGGTCTGGCATTTCATTAGTTTTTACCTTAATGTGATCCTCCAAATACAATGGTCCCCGGATTATCGAGAAAGATTCGGGACCGGGGATTCTCCATAAACCGGGGCAGGGGAAGTAGTTTGCGCGTAATAAACCGACCCTTGTCAGGACCCTCGCCCGAACCGTTCGACAAGGAGACTGAACGACGTAAACCGAGAGTGAGTGAAATAGCGCACCAGCGGGAGACCCTCGGTCGACGGCGAATTGAGATTCAGTATTGAATATGAAAATTTTCATATTACTGATTACACTTTGATGGGAGTACTACCGATGGATTGGGGAGTTTATGTCGACGAAAATGAGTCCAAACACGAAACAATTCGGTCCATTTTTTATTATAAAAACACGATTAGATTCCAGTTCCCCGGTTTAAGGGAAAAGTACACTTCTGGTGATTAATTCACAATTATCTAAGTAATTTGCTAATCCTTGTAGTATCTGGAGCTTCGATTGGAAGATTGTCCGTCATATGTGTCTTTCCTTGGATTTTGAATATGTATATATGTAAAAAGGCAGATCCTAACCCAGACTGTCTTACACATTCGATACTGTAAGAACATTAATATTATTTGTTAGTGGAATAAAGAGATCGGAATATCATACATTTTAAAAACGATTAGATACATACTTATCTTTTTTGGTGGTCTTAACTTCATTTTCGTCCCTGATCGTAATAATTCTTCAGGACATTGACGTGCACTTTCACGAAATGTGATTGCGTTTCTGACCACAGTAAGAGGTTCTGAAACGTACGATCTATTTCGACATCGTCAAGATCAGGTGTGGCATTTTCTTGGGGACGTTCTTCATTCTCCTCGATTTGTAGCTCTTCCGCAGCAGTTTCGTTTTCTTCGCATATCCCTGACCAGTCCTGCACTTCTTCTTGCAAAACAGGCCTCCCAGCAAGTATTTCTATTGTTTCTTGCATAGCAATAATATCACAGAAATCGGGCCTTTGCTGTTGCTGTTCCATTTGTGGTACGAGTTCGTTGGGTCTATTGCCTAATAATTTTCGCCAGGCATTGCGAATGTTAGCCGCTGTGACCTGCTCCCATGATTCCTTCACGAGATCCACGCAAATCTTCACATTATTATTTAAATAAAAGTCCGTTATCCCGCGAGGATATTCTAGTATTCGCCTCATCATACGATGTCGAAAAGATGTTTTAAATTTGGCGATAATACCTTGGTCCATAGGTTGCAGAATGAACGTAGAATTCGGGGGAAGGAAAACGATTTCAAAATTTGGATCCATCAATTGAATATTATTTGGTATTTTGTGGGCCGGAAAATTGTCAACTAGGAGCAATACCTTCCCACTGGTACAGTTTTGTAATTGATTTTGTCGAACAGCTGGCTTGAAATAGTTTTGGTACCACCCTAGAAATATTTTTCCGTCCACCCAAGCGTTTTTCTGCGCCATATAGGTGACTGGCAATTGGTTGCGGCAACACTTCAGAGCTCTCGGCCTCTCATATTTATGGACGAAAAGCGGGGGAAGTTTATGCGTTCCCGTCGCATTTGCGAGAAACTCCACTGTCACACGATCTTTCTTAACTTTCTTGCCGAAAATTCTCCCTTCCGCTCTATGCACCAATGTCTTTTGAGGAAGAGCTTTCCACATGAGGCCCGTTTCGTCTATGTTGTATACATTGTCCAGCTCTATGTCCTCCTCTTCTAAGCGACGCACAAAATATTTGGTGAATTCCTCCGCTCCCACTCTGTCAGCATCAGCACTCTCTCCATGTAGAGTGATCAAACGAATGCCATAGCGATTTTTGAACCGCCATAACTTTGGAGCATGCAAATGCCGAAGGACCACCATATTCCTTATGGAGTTGCTTAGCTTTTTCCATTACAATTGCATCACTGATGCGATCGTCCAGTGCCCGCCGCTCTAAAAACCACGTGTACAAACGATTTTCTATCTCGTGGACTGCTGAAGATCGCGACACTTTCCGTTTTTGGTCGTTCCAAGTGTCCGCGCGTTGGTGTACCCGTGCTGAATTACTTTTTAATCGATAGATCGTTGGAAGACTAACGTCATAGTCTTTGCATAACTGTTTCAATGGAACACCATCCCCGATCTTCTGCAGGACCTCGAGCCGTTGCTGTAGCGATAAGACAACACGTGTCTTCGGCGTCGTTGACATCGTACGCTATGCACTGTCACACACAGTTCTGTGAGAAGTACTGATTCACTCGCCGTATTTCACAAACAGTTCACTTTTTGCAAATACACACAGACCGACTTATTGATTCTAGATGTGCACCCTACAGAATCGTTGAAACGAATGTCCACATTTACGGATGAAGTGTAATATATACCCAGTTTACCAAATACCTGCCCAAGAAAGTGAACCCTTACGTTTAGGACGTCTTTAGTACTTTCGTTTATAGTTGGAAGCTAGGATTACTTTATATGCTACAATTCTTTTATCGGTCTGTTATGACTTTATGACTGGGATAAGCGTTATGAGGAGCACGCGGAATTTCCACCCGTATATTCCGTACCTGTGACCGTCTATTATGGGCAAATAACAGAATATACACGATACTATTACAATAAAAAACAAAACAATTTCAACTCAAAGGAACTCGTTACTGCCAAATCCAATAAGTACTGAACATCCAGGCAATTTCTCCTGAAGCCTGCTTTTAAGCAATCTTCAGGAAACACTTTACAATTATGTGAAGTCGTTGATATTCTCCATTTAAATTCTCTTCTGCATTATTACATAGTGTGTAATGTAGTGACATTCACTAAAATGAACCGAATTTCTCCATATTTGAACTCATTTTCATTGGGAAATCCTAAAAAATCCATTGGTAATACTTTCATGAACTTTTACCAAAAACATTAACATTTTATTTTTCTCTACTGGGTATTTTACCTGGCCCAGCGGTTTTATTGCTCTTGGCAGTCAACGGGCAGTCTACCTGAGACCGAAGGCTCTCGCTCGACCCGAGGAAGCAAAACTGTGGGGTGGGTAGGTCTTTCAAAATAATCCGGGGAAAAAAGCCTGTCAATAATCCGGGGACCACTGTAGTCGTATATGCCGTCTAGCACTTCAGGAACAAATGCAGAGATGTCTGATCTAAACCACAGTCTCAACCAGGGGTGCACACTAAGTCTACCCTAGGGCAGTCGGTGCGCCCTCGAGCTCAACCGTGGTATGCTCACTCCCCACTCCTCAGTATAAGGTCTCGTGATGGGGAATTCTGTGACTGCAAAGGACACATTTTGTTTTCTTCAAGGAAAATATGGTATTGTCTCGAGCTTCCCATTGTTGCCCCACCACGATCACCGGAAAGGTCCAGTTTATGCTTTTATGACACTCCCGACAACTAAATGATTGTTTGGCCGCGACTGACATACACAGCTCCGTCACTGTGTGCGTTAGCGATCTCAAGCGGGGGGTTGAAATTGACTCAGGCACAGAATACGGAGGGTTAATTGAGATTTGAAAAATGTTTAAATTTTTGTATGCAATAATTTTGTTCAAAGTTATAATGATAGCAGTAAGAAGGGTTTAAAAAAGTTTGTTGCTGGCAAAGATGATTCTATCTGTCGTAGTCATCGGAAACAAGAAGCGTAAAATTTTTCTTAATCTATATGAGTGTGGTTATTGTGTGAACTAGAATGAAGTAATTATTTGCAAAAATTCAATTGTGCAACACAAAAAACTACCAAATGCTTTTCCAAAAAATTAATGTTTTCATTTTAAATACATCTGTTTGAGAGTGTATTGGATGAGAATTGAGAGGAATCTTAGACAGGTTATATATGAGAGTGCACAGTTTCGGTGAGAACACTTCGTCAATTTATTACACGCAATGCAATATCGTTGATTGAGACGCACAATGAGTGAAAGTTTGTTGAGCTGCACAGTGAGTACACTGATGAGAAAAATGTGGCCGCGTGGTCGTTGCCACGTGGCGTCCACCCGATTATATTAATCGGTGGCGCGTGAGAGTTCAAGGATGCGAGTGAGTTACACAACGTGAGTGATGAGCTGACAATTGTTCACGCACGGGTGAGAGTGAGAAAAGCACTTCTAAAATGCACAAGAACCTTTAGCCAGACGCGACGCGTTTTAGACCCTCTTTCGGAGAGCAAGCACACAAGAGAACCAGGCGAAAAACGTTGGCACGTCTTCTCGCTTCTCGTAGAGCGTTGACGCGGCTCTGTGATTGGTCGATCGATCTGCGCTGATTGGTTGATCGATTAGCGCTGATTGGCGGCTTGCTCATCGATCAGCGTCGCTGAATCGTGGGCCGCGAGGTGCTGCTGTGAGAGTAAGAGTGGCGGCGTGGGGAACTAACTCAATCCCAAACAACATCCATTTTTGTGCTTTCCAACATTATTCATTCAACATGAACTAAAGTTCATACGATAAACACACTCGTATAGATTAAGTAAAATTGTACGTTTCTTGTTTCAGATGATTACAACAGCCAAAATCATGTTCACCAGCAACAAACTTTTTTTTAAACCCCTCTTACTACTACCATTATAACTTTGATCCAAATTACTATTATTATATACAAAAATTTGAACACATTTTTCAAATTTTAATTAATAAAAGTACAGAGATTGGAATAATAATACTCAATACTTTTCTTTTAAAAATTCCCCAAAATGTGCCTTATTTTCAGAGCGTCAAACTCTGGAAACCCCTGCGGTAGCCTGCGACGCTCTGCTCCCAACTCCGTTGGCGGACTCGCTTGTCCTTGAAGGAGCTCGGAGCTTGAGCTCGAGCTCAGCTTGAACTCAAATATGCGCTCGCGCCCGGAATGGGGGGTCCTGTGCATGGCCTGGTCTAAACACTCGAAATAGATATTGTAGAGAACAAAAACTGTTTCTTGTTACCAAAAATGACAGAGTAATATGTAAATTAATTCTGGCTGCTATGGAAATTCTCAAAATAGTGTCTGTTACGTGAGGGCGTTAGTTTTTAAGCGACCGAGCATTTGAGTCTAATTTTCTCACGCAACGCTTAATGAATTTAAAAGGATTGTTATAATTTTCACATAACTAGAGTTATTACGCAAAAATCAGGATGGTTTTGGGTACAGCTTTTATCTACAACCTATACAGGTTGCCCAATCAGGATGTGGTACTTTGGAGAGACTGGTTCGAAACAAAGTGAGACGGATTTATATAAAATTTACCATGTATTACAAAATAAGCAAAAGGAAAATTAAAAGTGGTATAAAAACGGGGAATGTACATGGGTTTACGTTGCGATAAACAGTATAGAGATTCAAATGCGGTTTGTCAATTCTACGATCGATTACAAAGAGTTCAGTTTAGTTTCGGACTTTACAATTACATGTTGGGGTGGACATCAGACGATGGACAATAATTGATCGACAATAATTGATCGAGGGAAATCCCCTAACTCACTAAATGGTTGGATCAACTGCTGCTTCAGGGACAATGACATCGGTACTTTAATTCACTCACCGACTCGGTACTAGAAGAGTGTTAAATTTGGGACGTCTCTCTCTCTCTCTCTCTCTCTCTCTCTCTCTCTCTCTCTCTCTCTCTCTGTGTGTGCGTGTGTGACCTGGAGGAGCCTGCGGTACAGGATGTTGAAGCGAAGGATACGTCGTACACTTTTGTTAATGTTGGTATAAATTAAGGCGGATTTAAGTAGCGGTTTGCACCACAAAACGCAAAATATATAAGATTTAAACTAGAGATGGTTAAAATATGTAAGATTGAAACAGTAAAATTCAAGCGAGTCCCTACGGGGAGTGAGTGTTTCCGTTGTCTTACGATCACTCGGAACTCCAGCTCAACGACTTTTCCACCAATAGTAATGTCCCTCGGATAGAACGACCGCGCACTACACGACTTGTTAGCCGACTGCCACGAACGAACGCAGGGTAGACCCGAGCACTTGGGCCTTTAGACAAAGAGTGCCAAAATTGGTGACTCCGTACCTCATGCACACGGGGACCACACGTCGTCGCTTCGGACCGTTCCCAGCCTCTCAGTGCTTGAGCTTCAAACCTTATCGCATCCGGTGTTCTAAGAACGTCGACGGCGTTGGAAGATTGTTGTCGACAATCTTGCATGAGAAAATGCAGTGGCGTAATGAATTAATTCGGTTTGCAGATCATTGACAATTGATCGAGGTAAACTCACATAACACGCAATGGTTGGATCAGATGTCAATAATGGTGCAGAAATTTAGCAGGGAAGAAGAATATAAGATGGTCAGCACAGAACAGCAGTGGTTCAATGCTTGGGTTTCGAAATGCTTATCGCATTGAGCGTTCTAAGAATGTCGACGGCGTTTGAAGATTGTTGTCGACAATCTTGCATGGGAAAATGTGCCGTGGCGTGACAGGTTTCAAGCTGGATTAAATTATTACTATTGCGAACTATGGTTCACAGATAATTGACCATTGATTCCCATAACACGCGATTTCCCATAACACGGGGAATTCCCATAACACGTGATGGTTGAATCAATTGTCAATATCCTTAAATTGACTATGGCGAAAACACAGAGTGATCGAACGAAAGAGTCGACAGCAATTTCGTGTCAACTGTTTCATTCCCTCTCGCTCGCCCGAATAGTGTCCGTATCGCATCGTACTCCCGCCGCCAGTCCCGTTCGTCGGGTTTATTACGACGCATTACTGTACACTCATTCGCCGACTTGCTCGCCGAATTCCTAGGCCGAGTGCTAGAATATGCGTTCAAACTGGGCGAGTTTTCGGCCCAGGGGCCTCACTCGGCCGAGCACCAGGGAGTCGAGACCGAAGCAGAAACCGAAATTCAGACCGGTCACATATCGGTCAAGTAACCAGTAACCGTAACGAAAGTGGAGAGATTTCTGACCGTAGTAGCGAGAGGTTGCAAAAGGGAACCGCAGCTCCTGACCAATTGCACTTCGATCGGGAATCGGGGACCGTAGTTCTGAGACGAACGGGGACCGGTCGGTAGATCGGTCACCACTTAATGTATGTAGCGGTCCGCCGACTGGTTAGGGCTCCGGCTCGGTTTAGTTCGGGTGGGTTCGGTTCAGTTCGACCTAGCTGAATAGGCCGGGAAGGTATGTATGCTGTTTCTTTCGCTCTCATTGTTTGTCTCTCTCGTGACGGGATTTGTGAAAGCAGACTGTTGCAGTTATTTGTTACTCTGACACTGTCATTCCCAAACTGCGCCGATGTACCGAGGCATTGTTGTATTTGAAACACTACATTAAGAAGACAAGTTAGAAATTATCTGCAACTCAGGAAACAATTTCGCTTTTTTAAGGGAGTACACGATGCGTTTCTGTAAGATGTTTAAAACGCTTTCAATCGACGACCTTTGAGCTTTCATAGGGAAGAACAACTCGGCTGTCGAGAACGCCTAATCCTAAAATAAAAGCAACTCTTCGTAGTTTACCACACCATTTTTAACATGGAAAATGTAATCCTAGCTTCGTTAAAAATTTCAAATTGTTTTCAATAATTGCTATTTTACATAGGGCTTTATGGTCGCGATTTAGCCACTCGTAAACTGCACTTTAATGTTATACCATAGACCCTCATTCCTGAACGAAAGGATGCATCCCGAAATTTTGTCCATGGATCATTCCAAAGTTTTATTTTCTCTAGGGCGAGGACAAAACACCTTGTATTTGCGTTGAACCATAATATTATATGGAACATGGACTTTTGGGCATACTTAACCCCTATTGAAGTTCAAACAAACGCAATTAAAGAAACTCTTCCGCAGGCATAAATGACACGATTATGGGGGATATGAGACCAGTCGATTTTATGTTTTGACCTGATTGAAGTAATACGGGGGTTCGGGTGGTATGGTAAACCGTTCGCAATAGTGCAGCGCGCGGCTTGCTTACCTGAAATGGGGCGCACCGCTGCCTTCGAATCTACCATCCTACAAAATTTTATTTTGTAGACAGTAGGATAGAAAGATGGCCATACTTATTTAGAATTAATAAACATATGATGTTGCAGGTAAAATTGGGAAAATAAGAATTTGTCTATATTTTTTGATGTTACAGAAATGAATTTCATAAAATATTATGTGAATAGGCAAAATAATCTATATTAAAAAAGAAAAGAATGAATGCAATACGATAAATAGTTCCAAAGATAAAAGTTTATGAGTATAGCGTAGTTTCAAAAAGGGATATGCAAAAAGTAATCAATTTACAACTGTGGTTCTGAAACAAATTCAGAACCATCAAAATAATAACTAACTCCCTCTAATTTCACATCGACTAGTTACATCCTGTTTCATTTTGATCAAAATTCCTGACATTGACGTCAAAAAGTGATCGATTGGGATGACCTTCCTGCTATGTTAGTCGAAAAATAAAAGCACATAGTACGTATTGTGTTTGTAATACATATTGAAAATATCATGAATGTTTGCAATTTCAGTCATTACAACAATTGGTCCAAAAATTCCATTTCTTGTACAATATGCATATAGGTACATTATAAATTATGAGAATTTTATTAACACTAACGTTTTACTTTTGAAAAAACTTTGGCGTTATCACCGTGCAAACTTCTGAAAATTGACTGTTGTTGTTTCCAAAACAAATTGTTAATCCTTAAAACTTATCTATCATTAACTTTGTTTATTTACAACTAAACATTTTATTGATAAAAATATAAATTATTTCTGAAAATTATTTATAAAAATATTTCATTGCGACTATGAAAGTAATATTTCATTTATAAAAATAGTTAAAGTAGATGTTTAAAAAATTATCTATAAAATTTAATAAATTTAGAAAAAGACGTAAATGTATTTTTAAGAATTTATATATAAATTAAATTATTTGATTTTATTTATTATTATAAATTTGTTTTATTTATACTATGTATTTCGCTATGGATTGCAAAAGATGCAAGGCCAGGTTACTAACGTGATAAAAAATAATTAAAATAACCTACTAATTAATTTTAGTCACGATTTGCGATTCGCAACAGGGATAGTAACAATTTGTATCACAAATTTTAATCGGGGGTATTTCTATTTTCTTCCTATTGCTCATGATGTGATGAATTCTAGTTGCCCGCATTTTTATCTCTCCCGACTTTGCGTCAATCGTATTGCAATCGGTCGAGACTCTCGGTTGACCGTTTTGCGAACCTCTCCATACATTAACTCCAACCTCTCCATAAATTAACGCGACCGTATTCCTGACCGGTCTAGACTTTCGTTTGACCGTAATTCTGAGAAAAATTCTCTCTCGGTTATCGGTTGAGAGAAAACTTCAGACCGATTGTCGCTCTCCGGTTCGGTCGAGAGAACCGTAAATACCGTGTCGAACGTCTCGGTGATCTCGACCGCGACCGTAACCGAAATTCTATCGGTCTCGACTCTCTGCCACAGAGCCGCCAGTCGCTCCTGGACGTTCGTGCGAATTATACGACGCCTTCGTTATTTTATGTATCGAAAACTAAAAGAAATACGTCGTCTTTGTTGTTTTATACGAAGTAAACCACAGTTTAAAAGCGTATCAGCCCAGTACATTAAGATTGTATGTTCCTTTAGTAACGTGTGCATGATATTGTTTATTGCTGAATGATAATATTTTCTAACGTATATATCGCAGAAACTATAAAGATACCATTGGCACAAAGTACCTCAGACTGAAAATATATATTTTTATTATTTGTTTTCTTAAAAAGATGGCCAAACTATAAGGAAATGATGTCCAAAGTCTTTAAATAGTGTTTTTGTTTTAGTTGAGCGCTTTTTTTTTAGTTTTTAGTTCAAAGTGAGTCTCTGACTTATATTTTTATTTTTTGATGAAAAAGTCATGCTTTCCTTTCAATATTGTATACCAAAAAGAATTGGTTTAATAAATATTTGTTGATTTGAATAGAGTTTTGTATTTATTTAGTTTAATATTGCACGAAAAGACATTAGGGACTTTTTACCCTATACAATGGGCAAACAGTTTGTGGTATAGCTCAACAGAAAATAACAGTATCAACAAACGAACTTCGTGAACGTAAAGCATAATAGTTATAGCTTATACAAAATAACACCAGATATCTCTAGATTGTTAGTACTAAATTTTATATAGGTTTATACGAAAAACGGGACTTTTAGCCTCACCCTACCCTATTTGTACAACTTAATATATAGTTAATTCGCTTGTTCTCTTCATCTCATAAATTGATTCAAATTAAATGGAAAATTTCCGATTTGCATAAATTTTTAACTTGTTTATCACAGTTCACGTACGTGAATTAAATTATAATGTATGCCTCCCCTCCCCAAGATTAAAAATATCATACTTTTCAAAGAGATAGTCGTAATAACCCATATAAGTTACATCCAAAGTTACAATACTGTTACGTATGTGGAATTTTCCCATACGTCGCTCTCAACCGTTTTTCGAGCTCGCGTCTGTGAAGCAGGGAGTCATGGTCGCGGTCGGGGTCACCGAGACGTTCGACACGGTATTTACGGTTCTCTCGACCGAACCGGAGAGCGACAATCGGTCTGAAGTTTTCTCTCAACCGATAACCGAGAGAGAATTTTTCTCAGACTTACGGTCAACCGAAAGTCTAGACCGGTCAGGAATACGGTCGCGTTAATTTATGGAGAGGTTGGAGTTAATGTATGGAGAGGTTCGCAAAACGGTCAACCGAGAGGCTCGACCGATTGCAATACGGTTGATGCAAAGTCGGGAGAGATAAAAATGCGGGCAACTAGAATTCATCACATCATGAGAAATAGGAAGAAAATAGAAATACCCCCGATTAAAATTTGTGAACCAAATTGTTACTATCCCTGTTGCGAATCGCAAATCGTGACTAAAATTAATTAGTAGGTTATTTTAATTATTTTTTATCACGTTAGTAACCTGGCCTTGCATCTTTTGCAATTCACAGCGAAATACATAATATAAATAAAACATATTTATAATAATAAATAAAATCAATTAATTTAATTTATATATAAATTCTTAAAAATACATTTACGTCTTTTTCTAAATTTATTAAATTTTATAGATAATTTTATAAACATCTACTTTAAATATTTTTATAAATGAAATATTACTTTTATAGTCGCAATGAAATATTTTTATAAATAATTTTCAGAAATAATTTATATTTTTATCAATAAAATGTTTAGTTGTAAATAAACAAAGTTAATGATAGATAAGTTTTAAGGATTAACAATTTGTTTTGGAAACAACAACACTAAATTTTCAGAAGTTTGCACGGTGATAACGCCAAAGTTTTTTCAAAAGTAAAACGTTAGTGTTAATAAAATTCTCATAATTTATAATGTACCTATATGCATATTGTACAAGAAATGGAATTTTTGGACCAATTGATGTAATGACTGAAATTGCAAACATTCATGATGTTTTCAATATGTATTACAAACACAATACGTACTATGTGCTTTTATTTTTCGACTAACATAGCAGGAAGGTCATCCCAATCGATCACTTTTTGACGTCAATGTCAGGAATTTTGATCAAAATGAAACAGGATGTAACTAGTCGATGTGAAATTAGAGGGAGTTAGTTATTATTTTGATGGTTCTGAATTTGTTTCAGAACCACAGTTGTAAATTGATTACTTTTTGCATATCCCTTTTTGAAACTACGCTATACTCATAAACTTTTATCTTTGGAACTATTTATCGTATTGCATTCATTCTTTTCTTTTTTAATATAGATTATTTTGCCTATTCACATAATATTTTATGAAATTCATTTCTGTAACATCAAAAAATATAGACAAATTCTTATTTTCCCAATTTTACCTGCAACATCATATGTTTATTAATTCTAAATAAGTATGGCCATCTTTCTATCCTACTGTCTACAAAATAAAATTTTGTAGGATGGTAGATTCGAAGGCAGCGGTGCGCCCCATTTCAGGTAAGCAAGCCGCGCGCTGCACTATTGCGAACGGTTTACCATACCACCCGAACCCCCGTATTACTTCAATCAGGTCAAAACATAAAATCGACTGGTCTCATATCCCCCATAATCGTGTCATTTATGCCTGCGGAAGAGTTTCTTTAATTGCGTTTGTTTGAACTTCAATAGGGGTTAAGTATGCCCAAAAGTCCATGTTCCATATAATATTATGGTTCAACGCAAATACAAGGTGTTTTGTCCTCGCCCTAGAGAAAATAAAACTTTGGAATGATCCATGGACAAAATTTCGGGATGCATCCTTTCGTTCGGGAATGAGGGTCTATGGTATAACATTAAAGTGCAGTTTACGAGTGGCTAAATCGCGACCATAAAGCCCTATGTAAAATAGCAATTATTGAAAACAATTTGAAATTTTTAACGAAGCTAGGATTACATTTTCCATGTTAAAAATGGTGTGGTAAACTACGAAGAGTTGCTTTTATTTTAGGATTAGGCGTTCTCGACAGCCGAGTTGTTCTTCCCTATGAAAGCTCAAAGGTCGTCGATTGAAAGCGTTTTAAACATCTTACAGAAACGCATCGTGTACTCCCTTAAAAAAGCGAAATTGTTTCCTGAGTTGCAGATAATTTCTAACTTGTCTTCTTAATGTAGTGTTTCAAATACAACAATGCCTCGGTACATCGGCGCAGTTTGGGAATGACAGTGTCAGAGTAACAAATAACTGCAACAGTCTGCTTTCACAAATCCCGTCACGAGAGAGACAAACAATGAGAGCGA
The DNA here is from genome assembly GCA_944738655.2 of Andrena hattorfiana. Classification (NCBI taxonomy): domain Eukaryota; kingdom Metazoa; phylum Arthropoda; class Insecta; order Hymenoptera; family Andrenidae; genus Andrena; species Andrena hattorfiana. Next base: position 20,895,978 of record OX122890.1, read on the forward strand.
AAGAAACAGCATACATACCTTCCCGGCCTATTCAGCTAGGTCGAACTGAACCGAACCCACCCGAACTAAACCGAGCCGGAGCCCTAACCAGTCGGCGGACCGCTACATACATTAAGTGGTGACCGATCTACCGACCGGTCCCCGTTCGTCTCAGAACTACGGTCCCCGATTCCCGATCGAAGTGCAATTGGTCAGGAGCTGCGGTTCCCTTTTGCATCCTCTCGCTACTACGGTCAGAAATCTCTCCACTTTCGTTACGGTTACTGGTTACTTGACCGATATGTGACCGGTCTGAATTTCGGTTTCTGCTTCGGTCTCGACTCCCTGCTGTGAAGGGAAAACGCCCTAAAATCCTTTCGTTTATCAAACGCCACTAATGGGGGTCATGATCTCGACCATCTGGATCACGACCATGGGAACGGGAGTGACACGACGACGACCCCGAAGGATTTCCTTATATGGAGATTCCTAACGAATCCCCACTCATTTTTGGGACTATATAAACCCTTTGGTTTCAACCCTCGTTGGTTAAAAGCTATAGAGTCACGCGTAGAGTCACGTCGTGTCACGCTCGTACAGAGTTGGTTAAATTCAGTAAGGTCGGGCTAAAGTCTCCGTCAGAATCATAGTTAACCTCATAGAATCCGCGAGTCCGGTTTATATTCTATTTGACACTTTGAAACAGCCACTCGTACGCCCCGCATCGCCAGTGCGTCAACACCGTGCAACTATTGGTAATTTATACACATTATTTAATTAACTAATCGCGACACTTACATTTGTACAATAACTGTTGTTGTTATTAGTTATAGTGGAATGAAATAACTGTACGCACAGACAGAATGTATTTAGTAATAATCAATTTGGATTTATTATAATCTTTGGTGAATCTGTCCCTCAAATACAATACTCGTAAGAGATGGATGTAGAGTGAAGTTGGCTGAGTATGCAAAACATATATATATATATATATATATACATATATTCGCTTCCAGTATACTTGATTACGTATATTTAACTGTTGCATATACCAACAATAACTGATTATTGAATATACGAATGGTGTTCACGTGTAAATCGAGTAGTTTCGTTAAATCCATCTTTTACCCAGCGATCCTTATAATATTAGTAGCACTCACCCACTGATACAACTTTACCGCTTGAGTTGTATCAACTTTAATTAAGAGTTACGAGGCATTACTAACATTTCCCGCGACCCCCTGATTTCGTATCAGGTTCGTTCGCAAACCCTTTACCAAAACAAGCCATCTTCTCCAACCCAGTGGCTCCCCGATTTCGCATCGGGTTCGTCCACGAAACCTCACCCCTCCTACGGCTCCCTGATTTCGCATCAGGTTCGTCCGTATCCTACAGCTCCCTGATTTCGCATCAGGTTCGTCTGTAAATCTACCAATTTCCGAACAGCTCCCTGGTTTCGCACCAGGTTCGTCTGTGAATAATCCAACCTCCTAGCAGCTCCCTGGTTTCGCACCAGGTTCGTCTGTGAACTTCATCCTAGTGACTCCCCGATTTCGCATCGGGTTCGTTCACGACGTTTCACCCTCCTGCGGCTCCCTGATTTCGCATCAGGTTCGTCCGCGTGTGACTCCATTCCTAGAGGCTCCCTGATTTCGCATCAGGTTCGTCCTCGCCGTCAATAATCCTAGCGGCTCCCTGATTTCGCATCAGGTTCGTCCGCGCCCCCAACTAACAAACTCATAAACCGTATTCCTTGGGAAATATCCTTCTCGCCGGCCTCTCGCGTTGCCGCAGCCCCGGCTCGTAACAATACCATAACTATCATTATAATAACATAGATATCTATACTTTTTAGTGCCAAAAAAATCATAATGCATAAAGTAAACATTTAACCAGGTAAAGGTCATTTGCATCGATTACACCGACTTCCGTGTACTTAACTTATGGCCAGCAAATTGTGCCATAGTTACGTTAATAATATCCTCCTTGCACTCAATTATTACTGCGTAACGGGTCTATACACGCGAAAACGATACTGATATGCTACAATTTTCACGTAAAGAAATCATCGTATATAATTATTATTTTTATGGAATAAATATACCGTTAATCGTGTGAAAATTGTTGTAATTGTTACTTTATAAATATTGAGAGATATGGTGTAACTACATATTGTGCATGTCTAAATAATCTTCATATGCGTAAAAATACAGGGTGGACCACAAGCCGCTTCGCCACTTAAAAGTTGAATAAACGTTTGGTTTTTAATCATTAGTACTTATTTGTTCTTTTATCACATAAAGTTAAATGTGCGGAAAATGATGTTAGGCAAATGACTCTCATTTTCTGAATTGCAAGTACGCGCTCTTTTGACAAGGGCTGTAATGAATATTCGAATAATCTAAGTATTCAAATATTCGAATAGTCGAATAATTTGAATAATTTCGAATACGAATAATTTCTTCGAATATTCGAATATTCGAATAATCAGGAGTATTCGAATATTCGAATAATCAGGAGTGTTCGAATAATTCGAATAATCAGGAGTATTTGAATAATTCGAATGTTTGAATGATCAGAAATATTCGAATAGTCGAATAATGACAGCTCTACTATCGACGGCATTTCTCATGAAAGCTTTCAATGCGACTGGTTCCAGGGCTTGATTTTCTTCAGGAATATTGTCTTTAAGTTGCTGTGTTGATCGGGTCTTACTGACATACATCCAGTCTTTCTATTATCCCCAGAGAAAAAATTCTGGTGCTGCCAAATCGGACAAATTCGCAGAATTATTCGATTTTCGAAAATCTGCCTTAAGGGGTCATTTTACTTTAATCGGCCAAAACATGAAGCTATTTTTAAAGATTTTTCTCAATAAATACAACATATTGTTGCGAGCACCGGGTATAGGCCCGTGCGTAGCCTGCTGGTGCTCGCAGCGGAAGACAGAAGAGGGTCAACCCCCTTCGAGAAGACTATCAGGACGACGCCGTGGACTGTCTTGTACCGAACGCCGTAGCGTTCGGACGTGCGGGTTATACTGTCACTACTCTGTATTTCGAAATATAGTTGTGTCGTGTATATTCCCGCGTATCATTATATCCCTTTGCGTCGGGGTGGTCGACGATGGAAACGCCCCGGCGCAACAATGGTGTCAGAAGTGGGATCCGTGGCCACGGATCCCGAAGAAACGCAAGGAGCTGTCGCGTGCGATACGCGAGGACCCGTTGCGTGCGAGACGCAAGGAGCTGTCGCGTGCGATACGCGAGGAGCCGTTGCGTGCGAGACGCAAGGAGCTGTCGCGTGCGATACGCGAGGACCCGTTGCGTGCGAGACGCAAGGAGCTGTTGCGTGCGATACGCAAGGAGCCGTTGCGTACGATCCAGCCAGCGGTAACAACGAGGGACAGCCACAGGATCGGCGGTGACGGCGGCCGAGGCCCGCCAACATCGAGGGACACACGCGGGGGCGACGACGGCGGTCGAGGTCCGCCGACGTCGAGGGACAACCATAGGAGCAACGTCGACGGCGGTCGAGGCCCGTCACAGACATTGGAGCGGTTTCGAGGCTTCAGCGAGGATGCAGCCGGAGAGGGGAAATAGGAGAAAATTGCTGGGTCGGCTCTGGAATCTCGGGAAGCCGACCTACGAAAAGGGATCCAGATTTTGGTTGTATCGTTCTCATTGGGTAATGTAAAATGTAATACGGGCTCGTATCGGAGAAATGACAGCGCGCTCTGAAGTTGGTTCTTTTGACGAGTACGCGTTGGTGTTTTGACGTCCCGAGGTTAGCCGCATATCTCCTGATCGCTGTCTTATGTAAACGCGGTGTGCCGAATGGATTTGTTTTTTTATTGCATACGGCCTGTACCTTTTAATTTGCTCCTTTATTAGATTTCCAAAATCTGGAAGATAAAATGAATTGTGGGAATTAATTAGCACACTTCCACGATCGCGACTTGGTCAAATCAACTTTCGACTTCAGCTATCTTTAAAATACCGCCGCGGTATTCATTAGATGGAAACATCAGTCGGTCGTGGCGGGTAGCTTGAAATAATTAGCCTGCAAAATGGCCGGGTTTACAATTCCAAGGGAGTGTAAATTCCCATATGTGTTTTCCCTGTTTTCCCCATATGTTCCCCCAATATGCCCACTGTCTCCAATATGTAATCTGTTCCCCAATATGTTTTAATGACTCGTCCTGTTCTCCGCATTAATTGCCTGTCTACACCACTGACAACGGCCGAGGACATCCTGTTGCGTTGTCCGATGAAACTGATGTTTGAGGGAAGCGCCGATCGTCGTTACAAGAAGCTGAGTAAGGACGCTGAAGAGGGAGTGTCGGAGTATTGGTGGTGGAGGTGCGACTCCGGCGGAGGCGCAGGGACGTCCGGGAGTGCACGGACCACACCATGGGTGGGTGCACGGCTCTGGGTGGCGGCCAGGGATCCATGCAGTTGTGTTGCTGGCGAGCGGCGTCCCCAGGAGCGCGGCACCACCGAAGCAATGAAGACGTGCCTGGAGGGCACGAGATTGCTACTGCCGCGGCGGAGGGAGTTCGTGGTCGAACACCGTCGCGGAATCAGCGCGGGATCGGCCCGGGTTCGGCGAACCCAACCCCATAAAAGACAGAACACATCGAGATAGGTCAAGACCTGGGGTGACGGCTGGTGAGCGGAAGACGTTGGGCGAGGAGAACAACGAAGAGAGGAATTGGCTGCCGACAGTTTCAAGTCGCCCTTGGAATAGAGCAGCTGCAGGAACACCTGGAGGGGGGCGGGGAGGAACTCGACAGGACTCACTCCATCTTAATTGGACCGGGCTATGGAGACTTTCTCCGTAGATCGACCCTTGTCTTCACTGCCGTTAAAAGAGGACGTTAAAGTTTATTTTTCCTCTTTTGAAAAGGGAACTCTGTAGCCATCGAAGGATTGGAGTTCAGGACCAGGCCACCGGAAGGGCCTCGTCGGAGCCGAGTCCGTAAGGAGGATGCAGCGTCGGAGCGATGGAGCCGTCGTGGGACGTTCCACAGCGGAGTTCCAGACGGAGTATCCGCGGAATGGGGAACTGTTGGAGCTCTCCGTGGATTTCGTCGCGGGACACACTGGAGAGGACGAGAGCACCGCTGGAGTCCCAGAGGACACTCGACGAAGCCAGGATGTTTCGACGCTGGAGATTCCCGCCGAGGGAACGCAACGCAGTGAAATCGTCGTTGGAGGGCAAAGTTCCAAGAACGTCGTGGGATAAGGAACTGGAAGGACCTTACTGGAGGACTTCACCAGGAGAGGATTTCGCCAAGCCGTTCGTCCCGTTGTACCCACGCCTTGCCTCAAGTTTTTTGGTGGTTTTTCCTTGGGGCGTGAAGGCGAATGCCGAGGCGACGGTCTGAGGAAGCCACCCAGACAGCACGACCACTTCTTCAGACCAGGGTACGGAGATTCCGAAGAGGAGCCAACGCGGTCGGGACGCCCGCTTTTCCAGAGGGGGGAGCAGTGTTGCGAGCACCGGGTATAGACCCGTGCATAGCCTGCTGGTGCTCGCAGCGGAAGACAGAAGAGGGTCAACCCCCTTCGAGAAGACTATCAGGACGACGCCGTGGACTGTCTTGTACCGAACGCCGTAGCGTTCGGACGTGCGGGTTATACTGTCACTACTCTGTATTTCGAAATATAGTTGTGTCGTGTATATTCCCGCGTATCATTATATCCCTTTGCGTCGGGGTGGTCGACGATGGAAACGCCCCGGCGCAACAATATAATGCAATAAATCTTTTTGGAATTTATTAAGCTACTCTTATATTACACAAAGAATGTAAAAAGATTTTTTTTATTTGTTGCCACGTCCCGGGTGGCGGTGTCTAGGACAATGACAATGTGGGGTTAGGAATTCCGGCGCGAAGGCCAGCTTCGCAGCACTAAGGGTAAGTGGGAATTCAGGCGCGAAGGCCAGCTTCGTAGCACTGACGGCTAGTAGGAATTCAGTCGCGAAGGCCAATTTTGTACCACTGAGGATCAGGAATTCAGACGCGAAGGCCAGCTTCGTCGCACTGAGCGACCAGAGCAGATTTAAACAGTAATCGCGCATCTGGGTGACAACCGTTAGAGCACTTGTGGTTTGTATTTAGGCTTAGTAATTGGACTTACCGCTGCATTAATATAAAAAGCCACACGTAATATTTCCACGAAATATGTCTAGCCATATGGTCGTACAAGACCTATACGAAAATACGCCTTGTAAACACTATAAGCTGTTGCAGTAGCCTGTTATGATTTCTATTCCAGTAACCGAAGGAGTAAGACAATAATTCGAAGCGTGATTTAAAATAAGAATGTTTATTTATTTTAAAGCACTAAAATATACCATGCACTGTTAATGCGATAGCCGTTAGTAAATATAATAATGTGTTGGACATTAAGCCTTAGCACATAAACATTTATATAAATGGTAATCAATAGTAATATATATGTATGAGCATGAGATACATGAGTATTAGCAATGGAGAATAATATGGAATGTGATAAGGAATTAGCAAAGATAACAATATAATGCAACAAGCAAATGATAATAATATAAAGCAATAAACATTAGCAATAGATAGTCAATATAAAGCAATAAGTATTTGACAGTAGATAGAATATAGTACTAAGCACTAGCAAAGATAATAATATAAATCAATAAGCATTAATTTAAAATATGAAAAGCGTAAGCAATACGAAATAATATAAATACGATAATTAATTGTAATCGCTTACAGTAGATGCCGTAGATAATAATCCTTTTGAGAGGAGTAGCACTGATATGAGAATTCTCTTTGTTCACTGAGATTATCAGTTTAGAATACGTAAACTATAAGTTGTTTCCGTAGAAGAAAGCTCCGACCTCTGGGGCCCTTGTATTTATATGATTCGCCGGAATATCAAGTATGCGGGGTATGTGCTGTATGCGCCATAACTCATGTGCAAAATATGCGTTATGTAATTGGAATGTACTGACGACTCATGCGCGAAATATGCGTCGCAATAGAATATTAGGGGTTCTTATTTGTGGATTCCAAAAAGGGGCACCCATTGGATGGATTTTGGGTGTTTTGATTGGAAAGGGGTGAGCGTGGCTTTGATTTGGTGAGTCGTAGAGAGGGGGTGAGACGTGGTCTCGAGTTTAGAGGGTTTTTGGGACGAGGGACTTGTTTAAATTTAAATGCGAGGGAGGATATTGTGCCTCGTAGGCCGAAGAGAGGAAGGGGATTTCGTACTTGACCATCTCGAGATGATCCGCTAAGGTGCATCGTCTAGATTGCCCGATGGTTGGGGAAAAAGGGTAAGAGTTGAGTTTTTAGGTATTTCGGCGAAGTTGTGGAGTGATCATAGGAAGGAGTCTAATTAGGATCGCGCGAAAAATAGTGGGACGTTACATGTTGCAAATGTTTTTTTATAACGTTAATGTAGAGGTATGTTCGTGGCGCAGGTGATTACCCGACTCAGGCTTATCTGAAACAAAAAAATTTAAAAGATTCTTAATCTGTATGGATGTCGCTATCGCCCGTAGCGCAATTAACAATTTTTGTCGAAAAATAACCGAGATTTTTCGACTGGCGATTTTTCGTGGGCGATTCAAATGAATTTTCTATCGACATCAAACATTTATTTCGTGGGTGTCGGGCATAATAATTAATTATCCCAATCAACGTACATTAAAAAACCGCGATATCGAGTCGATCATTAAGTATGCATCGTCCCACGTTTCTCTCTAAGGAAATATGGACCTTCGAATAGTAACGGTTGCCAGCGCTGCAGAACTGCTGGATTGCATGTACTGAAAGGTTACCGGCAATAAAATACTCCGTGTCTAAAGGCTATTAATGTCTCAATGCAACGCCAAGCATCGTTTCCATCGACACTTTATTTCTATGCGTACTCGCGTCAGAGAACTGAGGCCTTTCTACCGTAGTCTTGTAACATTAGTCACCCACTGATTGCCGGTTTTACGGGGAATCGTTTCGAAACCATACGAGAAATAACCTCCATAGACGTAGTCGACGGTTCCTCACAGAGCAGCTTCTGCATTATCCCCTCAGTAAGACACCAGAGGCTAACCTGTTTAAAATGAAAAAGCTCTTTTAGTAATAAGAGACATCTGCATATTACAAATTTTCCAAATAAAAGGGAAGATAAGTTGACTTATCAGGTGAGGACCACTTGACGCGCTAACTGTAAGTCTATTCGTCTACTAAGCGCTGCATAGAACCATTTGAAGTCGAAATCACCCAACCGATTTTTTATTATTAAAACGAATACGAATTTAATTGGCAAATTTATTTAATGGCTATTTTAAATAGTTTGAATTTCAAAACTAATTCTAACTAATTCTCTCGTTTCTTGTAATTTATAGTAACTTACAGTAATAAAAATATTCATTTCATTGTATTATATAACCAACTGTTAGTTTTAAAAGACATTATTAATTTTAAAAAATTGCGTTTCTGTATATTTTGAGAGACAAGTTATTTTGGATCTAAAAATATGTCCCTAAATAAGTTAATCCTGCGATAATGTCTACAGAATATGAAAATTTAAATCAATGTAACAACAATGGTAGTATTAACACATCTACTACTACTGCGGTCTGAAAGGTTCGAATACAATTAAAGTGTATGAACATGTATGGCAGGAAACAAAACAGAAATACACAAGGCATTATTATTGTATATTTTATAACTACCTTTTACCCGAGACACTTGGCAATGCTAACTGTAGTTCGACGACGCCTTGGAACATTTTCTTAAAAGGACATGGCATAAATTTAAAAACCAATTAAAATTCTAACGAAGCAGTTACAGTGCTTGTGAAACGTTCTTGAAACTAGCATTCATCTACCAGTATTACATTTCTAAGTACGTATGTATTATTATATACAACATTTTTAGAATAGAACATGGTTTATTCCACACAAAATGGATCACTTTTTGCGATTGATATTTGAGATTTTGATGAAACTGACGTATGATGTAGCCTACGTAAAATTAAGGAAAGTTTAAGCCATCATTTTGCTGAGTACGAATTTGTTTAAAAAATAAGAATTGTTTGCCTTTCAAATTGATTTCACAGTGAGCTGTTTAAGTCCGCGGTACGCTCCAATTCTAGTAACCCGCCTCAATACCAAAATTAACAAAATCTGAGCTGTATAAAAAAAAATTATGCTCTGTATGTGCTGAAAAAAAAACAGTGGTCCAGTTTTTATACAGTCTCAACAGTTGGTGAAACGCTGAATTATAATGTCAACAATTGGACAAATACAATACTATATGTATACAATAAGAATAAAAGGTTTGCCATTATTAAGAGAAAAGAACCGATTTTCAAACATAATACTGGACTTACATTAAATTATAATATTTTTTTTTAAAACAGGCTTTTATTAAAATGTACTAAAAATGAAAAAAATAAATTAATGACTGCCTTAGAAGAATTCCCTCATATGACAAAAAATTAAAGCGTGGGGCGTAAATATTGAAATGTCCTTCTTTTATTAATATTTATAATGTTTGACGTATTTTAATATATTAATTTTTGCATTCTGCTAGGGTATCCTTGTTGCACGATTTTTTTCCACTCGATTGCAAGTAGTCTAATTCCACAATTCCAAAGTCTGTTCTGAGATGTAACCAGATTAAATGTTAAGACAAAAGAATATCATGCCGTTCAGCAATTAGTTTTTGCATAACTTTTAATATTCAATTTTACGTCCCACGCTTTTATTTTTGGTCATATGAGGGAACTGCCCCATCGTGAGAAAAATAGTGAGTGTATTTTTCTCTTAACTGTTTTGCTAACCGAGCTGCATGGTTCGAACTGATATTTTGGATACTCAGCATTTGTGATAGAATTTCTCGTCTCTATGTACCCTCAGTAATTACCCCTGTATCCACATCTTCTTCATCTACACTGCCTCTTTGCAAATATGTCCTACCACTTGTTATTCTTAACCAATAGTGCAAAGCACTTGCAGTATGAATAATCTTATCAGTTACATGTACTCGAGTTGCTATGGGTTTTTGGAATATTCTGAATCTACATGCTAGAATGCCAAAAGCATTCTCAACTATTCTACGTGATCTGGATAATCTATAATTCAACATTTTTTGTTCAGTGCTCAAGGGTCTATGAGAATAAGGTTTTAATAAATATGTTCTTCGAAGGAAAGCATCATCTTTTACTAAAAATCCACTTGCTGGCAACATATGGTTTTCAAGTTTTTGAAATATAGAACAGTTTCTGAAAATTCCGCCATCAGAATTCCTTCCATTTGCTCCCACATTTATGTATCGGAAACAATAATCGTGATCAACAATTGCCATTGAATCTATACTATTGGAACCCTTGTAGTTCCAAAACTTACCTTCACAATGTAGAGGAGCTTGAATTAGTACATGTTTCCCATCGATGGCACCGCAACATCCAGGGATATTCCATCTTGTACTGAAACCGTTTTGTATTTCTTCCCATTCTGCATGACTTGCTGGAACCGGAAGCAATTAAAATAATATGAATATTTTTACAAATAGAAGACGATACTCACACGCAGACTGAAACAGAAGTAATCAGCCGACATCTTATACCAATACAACAGAAAGTGACGTGTTAACAAACGTACTTTGTAATACTTTTAGATCTAATGTATACGAAAACAATTAATAATATTATGTAATTACACTTACAGTTTAATTGTGATTTAATTAAGCCATTATTTCATTAAAGCACATACAATATACAGGTCTAGTATTTCATTAGTTTTTCTTACCTTAATATAATCCTTCAAGTAGTCAAATATGGCGTCTAGCACTTCCAGGACAAATGCAGAGATGGCTGATTTAGATACTCAAAAAAGATGTTGTAGGGAACGAGAACCATTCCCTGTTGCCAAAAACGATAGTGTGATTTGTAACTTGATTTTGGCTGGTATGACATCTCTCAAGATAGTGCCCGTTTTTTTAATTTTGCCAGCTACATTTTCGATTAGACGTTCAAATTGGTCTCAGTTGATTCGCAAAAAGAATCTGTATTCTCTTGTACCTTGCACTTCTAACTCTTTCCGAAGGCCGGCTGAGACACCACGAATGTTTCTCCTTAACAGAAATTGTCCCGTCCACATCATCTTCTTCTTCCTTGACTCGTCCTCTAATTCTTGTATCATATCTGATATTATTACAGGGGCGTATTTTGGGCACAATTATTTAAATATAATGCGATGATCACCCATCGTTGTTACACGTTTGACGAGTAAAAATGGACTGACTCGTTCAAAACTAGATGCATGCAAACGGTCACTCGGTCAAGATTTTCACTCGGCCGAGTAGCAGACCGATGACTCGGCCGAGTCACTCGTTAGGTGTAAACCCACCATTAATACTTCTATTCATAAAAACGATTTATTTTTAATATGGCAAAAATACGATTTAGGATTGATGTTCCTAAATCGTACAATACTTATCCTAATTCGTACTTTCAAATTTAATTAATACAATCATCACAATCATATTCAGAAATATTTCTATCTATTCTCGCATAAAGCTCGTGCATCCACACTTTGCACTGCATGCATTGTATTATATTTTCCTGTCTATTTTCTTGACACAATTTACAAAACCAGCTTTCATTTGCACTGTCTTTCTCCTTCTTCTTTTATTTCTTTTATACATTGATTTTGGCAATATTCTTCCTCTTATGAGTTTTATTTGCTGTTCTGTTTTTTCTGGTTATGATTTTTTTTTCGCTTCATCCAATTCTTTTTCTCGATTGTTTTTGTATATTCGTACCAGTACGATTTAAACTTACAAACGGTGGTATGAAATAGGCACATAGGTCAATTTGAATTCAAATCTATGGTGCTAAAATATAGGACACTGTTCGTTGATGTTAAAACAAGAAATAAACTTGAAAATAGACGTAGTTTCACATAGGAATTTATTTGACTGGTTTTCACAAATAATAATTGTACAAAATCCTTAAGAATCATGGCAAAATTTTAATGAAAAGTACCCGAAAAAGTTTCCTGCTTTATATATTCTTTGTGAAGTGACGACATGGTGACTCGGCTTGATAAGGGCAGGTTCTGGTCTAGAGCCCAAAAAAATAGGTGATATTTAGGAATTAATTAAAGGAAAACTACTATATATAATTTAATGGGACTTTCTGCATTGTATTAAGGATGTCTTAAATTATAGAAATATATTTTTTGTTTTATATGTTACGAGCCGAGGCTGAGGGCAATGAGAGTGGCGGCTGCGAGGCCGAGGAATGAATTTTGGTTGTTTGAGTTTGTTAGTAGCGGACGAACCGGGGTCTGGTATCCCCGGGAGCTGCTATGAGGAGGTTGGATGTCGTGGACCAACCGGGGTCTGGTATTCCCGGGAGCCACTAGGAAAGTTAGTTTAGCCTCGTAACTTTATAATGTGATACACCTTGAGCGGTAAAGGAGTATCTATTGTGGGCTTATCTCGAAGAGGAAATTCAGATAATGATTGTTTTAAATAAAAGAACTCTGAATTAGAAATAATTGATTATATTCTATAAGCACAGTCTTTTACAATTGTTTTTTCGTGTTTATTTGTCGCGGTACCTAAGTCCACCTCTCGGTTTTGACGCACTGAGAAATGCGGGGGTCTCAAAGATTTTAATAGTAACAACACCTATCAGCAACTCTACGTACTGCCTGGTTTAAGTTGAAATAATACTGGATCTCGCAAGCCTCTTTCGTCTAAACGTACTAGACTTGAAATGAGCCCCCGAGTGTGGAATAATGGCCCTTTTTATACGATGAAATTCGGCTAGAAAGTAGTGGGGACATGAGTGCCTTCATTGAATATTGGGTTTTCGGGGAAAACTTGGTTGCATCACACCACTGCAGGAAACAGTGACCTCGTCGGGTCACGCGCATTCCGGACACACGAAAGAGTTAAAAAGACGAAGATGAATCTGCGTACGTAACATCTCCCCCCTTAGATAAAACATCGTTTATTATGATGCTTTTCCACCTTTCGGTGTTGGAAATGCACGTGACTAAACAGAATACTACTCACTCGTGCAAGGTGTGATGAAACCAAACCTGCTGCGGTGTGTGTAATTATAGTGTTCTGTGGGGCGAGGTCGTGGGTGATGGGTGGCCTCAGTCTTTGCTCCTCTGGAAGGAGTCCTCTTTGTAGTTCCTCGTGTTGAACTGCACCTTCAGCGAGTCACCAGGGGTCCAATCCTCGATGTTTTCGTCTGTTAAGTGGGCCAGCATCAGGCCGTTTTCCCAATAGTATGGGACTATGGCCCGGCTGCTTTTCGCCATCTGGTCCGTGAAGTCTTCTTCGGTCGTCTGACACCCGTGGTCCGTGCCCCAAGCAATCTTTGTTTGGCTGCCCCTTGCTCGAGCTGCCTTTCCTTGGCCCGAAACGAATTTTCCGGTGGGAAAGATCACGTTTCCGACTCGGGTTTCTTTGAGCCAGGCGCCTTGCTCCCCGGTTTGCACGGAGATGGTGCGCGTACCTTCGTCGGTTTCTGTTTGTATACTTTTATCGAGACGCATTTCGATGTTCAGCCTTTCAGCGTTGCAGTGAAACTCTGTGGTTTTTGGGGTGGCTGAGTCCTTTTATTCGGAAAAACGGTCTATTCTTATGGTGTTAGCCTATCTTAATTATTATTGCATTTTTCCTTCTTTATATGACAGTGAGGGCAGATTTGGAGATGAGAGGCCTGCGCGGGACCGTGGTGGGTGTTGACGGCTTAGTATCCTTCATTTCAAGTAGCTCCGCCGGCTCCTGCGAGATAACGCCGTCTTCGGTTACACTGGACGTGTTCATTGATCCCCTTATACACAGCGATTTCAATTTGAGGGTTCCCAATACTGCACCGGCCACCATAAACAATGTCATCACGCTTCCGCCGGTGTAGACTCCTGTATTTAAATGAGTTTCGAAGGTGCTGCGTGCTTTTAGCTGTTGTGCTTGGTGTTCGATGTTCCTTAGAGAGATGGCTGCTTCCGTCCTGCTCCATTCTTTGCCTTGCTGATTCTTAGTGTTTATATGAGTTAATTCTTCCAGGATGTTTAGATGAGGTTCACCAAACTCCGGTGAAAGTTGCGTTAGATTTATTGAGATTTCCGGTGCGTATAGGTGTTCTTCGATGGTGGTCAAGGTGTTCAATGATTGCACCTGTGTGGAATCTGTGATTGCTGCACATCCGGGTTTTATGCGGATTATTCCAGCATTGTGAATATAATCCGTGCCTACTGATCGCCCCTTGCAAAAAAACTGAATCCGTTTTACCGCCTTTGCGTAATACAACCAAGCTTGCTTGGATTCTAGTGGTTCCCAGATCTCACCAGCAAGTAATGATACTTGAACGTCACACTTTTTCCAAGTATCCTGGTTTGATTTTTGGAGTAATTCCACCTCACAAATTGGTTGAGCTTCTGTCTTGTACATCGGCAAGGAGGCTTGGCAGATGACTTGCTTGTGGTGATGGAAACAATTTCGTTTTTTTTTTTTTTATAGAAATAATTATTATTGACGCGAATCTACCGTCGCGTTATTACGTCGACGGTTTTTCCTGCCTCTACTTGCGTCCAGGTCTCGCGGTCCATCTCGAAATATTCCTCGATGCACTCCGGACATTCTGTTGCGGGCTTGTATACTGCGATTCTGCTGTCGCAAGCTTCGCAAATGCAGTTTTTTCGCAACGACTGATTTACGCAGACAGAATGCCATCCTCCTTCGGTGAAGACTGCTTGCTCGTATCGTTGCAATTTTCCCCAGCAGCTTCCGCAAATTCGGTGACCCTCTGCTTCATAAATGTGTACAATGCATGGTTGAACGCAGAACAACGTTGAGAGCTTCCTGTATGTTTCTGGATAATCCGCAGGTCTAACTCCATCCCAGGGCCCATAGAATTCTTCTCCCTCGTCTTCTTCGGATCGGAAAAGATTGTGTGGCACTGGCATAATGACTAGAATGGAGTATAATGTTTTTCATTCTGATTCCGAAGAATCGTCGGGAAGAAACGCGTGCTTTAATTTATCCTGATGTTTAGTAATTAATTTGTGATTATCAGTACTCAGGACTACGTTATGTAAATCTGATACGTCAATTATTTTATATGGTCCAATATAATGAAGATCGAATTTGCTTAATCGAGGTTCCTTTATAACATAGGCGTATTCTCCTTCCTTGAATTGTTGCGAGCGTGCTCGTCTGTCGTAGTACCGTTTTGATCGTTCCTTCGCTTTGCTGAGGTGATCCGCTGCGGTGTTGCGGATATTTGTCATCCGAGTGATTAGTTCTGTAAGATAACTCCCGTAGGTTTCTGTATTTTGGTCCACATCAAAAGCGCTGGGAAAACGAGCCATTTTTCCAAATACCAGCTCGTGTGGTGTGAAGTTAGTGGCTTCGTGCACAGATGTGTTATAGGAGAACATGGCATATGGAATGAAGAGATCCCATTCTTCATGTGACTCCATGTAATGTTTTAAATATTCTGTAAGGACGATATGGCTTCTCTCCAAAGATCCGTTTGTTTGAGGCCTGTATCCGGAAGTAGTTAGTTGTTTTATCTTGAAGATTTCAGCGAGGTGTGTCATTATCTTCCCCACAAAACTGGTTCCTTTATCTGTTAATATTGAACGAGGTGTCCCAAAGATTGAAATAAAATGGCGTGCAAAAGCATCTGCGATTGTAGTGGCTCGAATATTCGGTATTGCAACTGCGATGCAATATTTCGTGAGGCTGTCTTGCATTGTTAGAATATAACGGTTCCCAGCAGGAGTCTCTGGAAGAGGTCCAACGGTGTCCAAAGCGAGTTTATCGAAGGGCTCCAAAGGCGTATCGGTGATGATCATAGGTTGCCGTGTTTTTGCTCTAACTAATTTTTGTTCCTGACAACTCTTACATTTCCTGATGAGATCCTGTACGTCTCTTCGCATACCCGGCCAGTGGTATTTTGTTTGTAGTCGGTTGAATGTTTTGGTAACACCTTTGTGTCCTCCAATGAGGCTGCTATGTGCTTCCTCAATCAGTTCTTTCCTGGTGTCTTCTAGCGGATTTTGAAGATTCCTGCTTGCTATAGTTGACTGTGGTATGGTTGGAATGTTGGGTTCCTCTTTGTCCGAACTGCTATCTTCAGGTGGTGAAGATTCACAATCTATTGGAGCGGTATCTATACTCCTGGGGGCATTTGTTCTGAGGGATAAATTTTGTAAAGGGATGGATATATTTTGTACAGGAGTCGTTATGTTTCGTAGGGGAATGGGTGTGGATGCGATAATTGGATTACTGAAAGTGCTTGATATTGGAGATATAGGGAGACTTGATCCGTTTGGTCCTTTCATGATTGTTTGTGAAAATAATTGACTTTGATCTGCGGGTATTAATGTGGCGTCCAAAGGATTTGAGTCATTGAAAGGATTTGAACCTGCAGTTAATGTTCTGTCTTCTTCAATAGGTTCCTCTTCTTCTTGATTTACCGGTGTAGGTTGTACGGTTGGTAACGAAGGAGGTAGTATTTTCTTTTTTAGCACGGTTTGTGGTGGTTTAGTTTTTCGTTGTGTTCGGCGAGCAACCGGTGTAGCGGCTTCATCAGAGTCTTCAGAACTGGGTTCTTTGTAGTTTGGTTTTGCCTGTTGATTTCGGCATAATGTCCTGATGCGATGTCCTATGGCATTGGTGTCAGGGTTCGTCTTCCCCTTAGGGGTGAGAGGTAAGCAAACTGCTGTAGGGTTTCGTGATAATGCATCAGCATTTTTGTTGATTTTTCCAGCCTTGTGCACGACCTTGTATTCGTACTCAAGAAGTTTCAATTTCCATTTAACCAGTCGTGAAGTTGGATCTTTGACCGAATGCAACCAAACCAAAGGTCGATGGTCAGTAACTAAGGTAAACTCCTGACCAAAAATGTATGATCTAAAATATTGAACTGTGTATACCATGGCTAAGCATTCTTTCTCCGTGGCGGAATAATTTTTCTCGGCTTGATTTAAGCTTCGGGAAGCATAAGCTATTGGTAAATCAGAACCTATGTCTCCTTGGCTTAGAACTGCTCCGATTGCAAAATCTGAAGCGTCTGTAGTGATGACGAATGGTTGATTGAAGTTTGGGTACTGCAGAATTGGAGCTTCACAAAGTTCGTCTCGTAGTTTTTCAAAGCTTCGTTGTTGCTCTTCAGTCCATTTGAATCTAATTCCTTTTCCCAAAAGTTGAATTAACGGTTTCGCTTTCAATGAATAGTCTTGAATAAAACGGCGATAATATCCTGTTAAACCCAAGAATTGCTGGATATTTCTTTGTGTCTTGGGCATAGGGAAGTTCTTCACTGCCTGCAATTTCCCAGGATGCGGTTTTACCCCATCTGCTGATACTATGTGCCCCAAGTATGCAACTTCTTTGCGGAGAAATTCGCATTTGTTGGTTTGGAGTGTAAGTCCGTGTTCTCGGAGGCGGTTTAATAATTTCCTAACTTTGATTTCGTGTTCCCGGAGCGACGAGGAGTAAACTACGATGTCGTCCAGATATACGAATAATTCACTTCCCTGCATACCTGTTAACACCTGGTCCATGAGGCGTTGGAATGTTAGTGGCGCGTTCTTCAATCCAAAAGGCATACGCGCAAACTCGTAATGCCCGTACGGAGTGGTAAAAGCCGTTTTTGCTTGGTCCTTCGGATCCATTTCGATTTGATGGAAACCATTGGCTAAATCAAAAACTGAAAAATATTTGGCACTCCCCAGTTTGTCCAAAATTTCTGTGATTTGGGGAAGTGGATATTTATCACTGATGGTTTTTTCATTTAACGCTCGGAAATCGATGACCATACGCCAGCGTTTGTTGCCATCAAAATCGGCCTTTTTTGGTACGATCCACAGGGGTGAATTGTATGGTGATGTAGACGGTTTAATGATGCCCTGTGATAACAGTGCTCCTACTTGACGTTGAATCTCCTCTTGATGTAGAAGTGGGTATCTGTACTGTCTTGTATTAATAGGAATTTCGTCAGTTACATGGATAGAGTGATGGAAATTTGGAACTTTATCAAAGTTATCTCCTGGCAAGAAAAACCTATCGGAGAATTCTTGAATAATATCCTGAATATGTCTTTTTTCTTCAGGATTAAGGTGATCAGTTTTTAGGGTGTTCCATATACTCTGACTTCTGTTTTGTTCGTTGATGGGCTGTGCTAAGTACGACGAGATTGGGTCTTCGTCGGAGGTGTCCATGGTATCGTAAGGTTGTAAATATTGAGGCTCCAAATCTATTTCTTCTTCCTTGACTTCCGGGTTGGCCACTAATAACGCTATCTGCTGCGTTGTCCTTCCAGGAATTCGGTGCTTTGTTTTGGAAGAGTTAAATTGTGCCTCCATTTCTGGGAAATTAATAAATCTGATAGGCCTAACCGGTTGACTGTGAGTGACGAGTGTTTTGTGGTGGTAGGAAATCTCTGCTTGTTCTTGTAGCAAAAAGGGGCTTCCTATGAGACCATCTGCTGATACGGGGAGATCTTTAATTACATAGAAATAGACCGGAATGCTGTTGATATGCAACGTAGTGGTTCCTAAAGTGTGAATGGGCGAAGGAGACAGACTCGTTATCTCTATCTTTTCTCTGGAAGTGATCTCGGCCTTGTCTCCCAATACATTGAGGGTGACCAGGTTAACGGAGGCTCCTCCGTCTATGAGGAACTCCCCTTGTCCGTTTTCCAGTTCTGGGACGTCGACTCTGATTCTCGGTATTGGCGCCTCTTTGAATAATCTTCGATCCGTTTTTAAAACACTCACCGGATCGCCATTGCGATGAGCGTCTTGGTAGTTTAAAGGTTTACTTGGTATGGCGGACGAAGTTATCGGTGATCTAGTTCTACGCTGAAATCTGTTTCCTTCCCTACAAGTTTTTCCGTCGTGTCCCTTCACACCGCAATTCCAGCAATATAATTCTTGCCTATCACTACTTTTCCGGCGTATTTCCTATCGCGGTAATTACCCTCTTCTGACACGTCAGAATTATAGGATGGGGAACGTGAATCGCTCCTACGTAAGGTCATAGCATTTTCCGAACCAGATGCGCTCTTGTCCCTAAAGTATTGCCTGCGATAACGCGAAGGAGAGGGTGACTGAGGGTACAGAGGTCGCGGCCCGTGATCCCGTTCACGGCTCCGTCTTCTTCCGCGATACTCGTCGTCGTAATCGGTTGATCGGTCGTCGTAGGTTTCACGGCGATTCCTGAGGCGACGATCTATTAGGAGGACGGCCTCAATCGCCTCGTCTAAATCCTTGTGTTTTTCGCCCAATGCCGCCATTCGCCACGCAACGCGTTCTGGCAATCCCTCGATGAAGTTTTCCAGAATGTCTTTCTCCATTTCTTTAGTTATTTCGTCGGCGTTTGCACCATACCGATCCCGAATTGCTGCGCGAGAGCGATGAGCAAGGTGACTAACCCGGTCGATATATCTTCTTAAAGACTCGTCACTACGAATTTTGAGTCGAGCAATTTCCCCTTGGAAATGCGCCAGATTACGTCCCGGAGCGAATCGTTTTTTAAGATATTTTAATAACTCTGACGTATCAGAAAATGACTTATCCCGAATACTAATTCTCGCAGAACCCGTGAGTTTTGTTAATACGATTGTTAGATATTCAGGCTCCGTATTTGGCGGTATCAATGCCAATCCGTTTTCTACATTCTGCGCGAAAACCGAGAGGGATGGAGTCTCACCGTCGAAAACCGGAATTGAAGCTGCAGCGTACTGTATGCCGTTACGCTGTGTAAGTAAAGCCATTGAGTTGGGCATTGACAAAGTCAGATTAGCTATATCCTCAGGAGAGGCCGAGGCTTCTGTCCCGGGCATAATTAATTAAGAAAGTAACAACCCGAACAGGCGTTAAAAATAAATCGAAAGATTTTCGTTTCTTTTACAGATAATTTGATTGCTTCAAATTATCCGCACCGTTCACGGACCGTGCGTGAAATAATTTAGTATGCAACGAGGGCAATACAAAATTGGTTGAGTCTCGTACAAGAACTCGTTACAAGACTCGCAAAGAACTATAGGCGGATCACGTTGAAACCGATGTTCTAATGCGGTACTTGATATTTCTTTAGGCGTGGTTAAAGCACACTGCGAGCAGATTATGCTACCATTAACCAAGGTTGTAGTACAACCTTTAATACAAATATTCCCGCGGTATTCCGACCTAACTCTAATAGGCCTTCTCGGACGCGGGGCCGTAAGATTTGAATCGTGCTGAAAGCACATCAAAATCTGAATAACCAGCTAAGAGAATGCATCCCACCGCTGTCACCAATTTGTTACGAGCCGAGGCTGGCGGCAATGAGAGTGGCGGCTGCGAGGCCGAGGATTGAATTTTGGTTGTTTGAGTTTGTTAGTAGCGGACGAACCGGGGTCTGGTATCCCCGGGAGCCGCTATAAGGAGGTTGGATGTCGTGGACGAACCGGGGTCTGGTATTCCCGGGAGCCACTAAGAAAGGTAAGTTTCACGGACGAACCGGGGTCTGGTATCCCCGGGAGCCGCTAGGAAGGTGGGACTCGTGGACGAACCGGGGTCTGGTATCCCCGGGAGCCACTAGGAATTCGGAAATCGTGGACGAACCGGGGTCTGGTATTCCCGGGAGCCACTAGGAAAGTTAGTTTAGCCTCGTAACTTTATAATGTGATACACCTTGAGCGGTAAAGGAGTATCTATTGTGGGCTTATCTCGAAGAGGAAATTCAGATAATGATTGTTTTAAATAAAAGAACTCTGAATTAGAAATAATTGATTATATTCTATAAGCACAGTCTTTTACAATTGTTTTTTCGTGTTTATTTGTCGCGGTACCTAAGTCCACCTCTCGGTTTTGACGCACTGAGAAATGCAGGGGTCTCAAAGATTTTAATAGTAACAACACCTATCAGCAACTCTACGTACTGTCTGGTTTAAGTTGAAATAATACTGGATCTCGCAAGCCTCTTTCGTCTAAACGTACTAGACTTGAAATGAGCCCCCGAGTGTGGAATCATGGCCCTTTTTATACGATGAAATTCGGCTAGAAAGTAGTGGGGACATGAGTGCCTTCATTGAATATTGGGTTTTCGGGGAAAACTTGGTTGCATCACACCACTGCAGGAAACGGTGACCTCGTCGGGTCACGCGCATTCCGGACACACGAAAGAGTTAAAAAGACGAAGATGAATCTGCGTACGTAACATATAATTAATCATTGCAGAAAGCCCTGGGGAGTCGTTAAAGTCAAGGCGTCAAAAAATTGATCCAAATCGGTGGGACCTGTATCTCCAAAAGTTATTATCCGATTCGACTGAAACCTTTTTTATTTTGGAGATTATTCTTTTGGCTAGGGGGGGAAAGTAGGTAAGCTATGAGAGTTCTGGCTCAAGTGGAGGCGAGGGGATGAGGCGGGGCGGGGGGGTACCGCCGCACTCTTCCGCGACATAGGCGAGGGTGTGAGGCGGGGAGGGGGGTACCGAGTTCGTAGACGAGGGGGATGACGTCACAGGGGAGGGGAATTTTCCAAATTTTCAAAATGGCGTCGCGCGCGCAGGTCGAGTTCGTGGGCGAGGGGGCTGACGTCACAGGGGATGGGGGTGGATTTTCAAAATTTCAAAATGGCGTCGCGCGCATTTCGTATTGGTGCCACCTATTGGATGTTTAAGGTACTTTGGGCCCGCGTCGGTATTTGGGCCCGTCTTGGTAAATTTTCCAGGTTTTTTTCATACATCTCGTGTTGGCGTCACCTGTTGGATGTTTAAGGTATATTTGGGCACGCGTCGCCGCCGCGCAATCTCCGTACGCATGCGGGGATCGGCGCGCAGGCGCGACCGCGACCAATTCGTGGAAATTCAAATCGCGTCTTCGATGATGATTTCTGAGAAAGAGGGCGAACCAGGATTTCTGAGAAAAGATAAGGCGATCATGGCGCGCGACAGGATTGAACGCGTTTTTTATGCCTACGTGCACGCGCTTCGTGCCGTGTGTTTATATTTGAATCGTGGGACCGATGCAGCCCACGTGCAATGATGTAAACATATAGTGATAATTATTGTAAATCAATCATCGCGATAGCCCATGGAATAAACATTGCTCCGCGCCATGCCGTGTGTTTATATCTGAGCAGAATTGAAGGCGTTCTTGGTGCCTACGTGCACGCGCTTCGTGCCGTGTGTTTATGTTTGAATCGTGGGACCGATGCATCGCAAGTGCAATGATGCATACATATAGCGATAATTATTGTAAATCAATCGGCGCGATAGTGTGTGTGTTTATATCTGAGCATTGACTTTTCCCAAGACCATGCCTCTAAGAAGGAAGTACCCTCGAGAAAACGCAATGTCCCTGAAGCAATAAATTAGGCGTTGCGTTCACGCGAGCAACTAAGCGATAATTATTCGGGGTAGAGTTCCGAGTATTTTCACGATCGAGAACAGGGCGACGTCTCAAGCACCCTTCTCGAGGGTCTGCGAGTCAAGCGTCGTGGGAGCGTGTAAGGGCGAAAAGAATTCGTACATAAACCCACGGACATCTGGTTTACAGCAGACCCGTGTTATGGTCAAGCGTCGTGAGAACGCGATTGACATTCGCTAAGACCACGCCTCTAAGAATTAATATATGGATATGAATATGTAGGAAAGGATATTATAAATGATACGTTACAGGTATTGATATGAAAGTTATTCATTTATTATTAAAACATATATTCACGTACTACAGTGGTACGTGGTTTACATCACGTAGCATGGATTGTAATCCTAACGCTAACAATTCACAATCAATGAAAGAATGTTGCTCGAAGTGCTCGCTTTCGGAAATTAATTTCACATAATTCGTTGGTGTCGTAGCGGTACGCAGAACGTCTACGAAGGCAGCATATTTACTGCTTACAGAGTACATATTTTTTGTCAACCAGGAGAACATATGTTCAATGCAATGTTTGTACACGAATAGTTTACGCATCGTGGTTTCAGTCATTTATATGACAACGCGATTATCGGTGATTTTAATAAGTTGATCATCATGCATACGCGTGAAGTCTATTCGTAAATGATCAATTACGATGTGAGTTTGGGGCGATGTTGCGTTGCTGCGTAATCGTTAGAGTATGTCCGCCTCGTTTTGTAGCAGGAGCTTCCACGTCGACATTGAAAAGCTCAACTCGCTGCCTTTATTGTCGGCTATGGTGAACTCAACGTGGCACGAATCCATGCCAATGCGTATCCCAATACTTAGACGTTTATACGCTGTTGCGGTCAAGGGGTAATCACGCCCCAGGATCCGTAGGATTGAGGGTTTTGGTGTTTTCAACGTTTTTGCCGTTGCGAATTCAGAACTGTAAGAAATATGTACACGGAATTAATATATCAGTCGTTTGCGTTTACAGTGAATGAAGTAAGTGAAAAGTGTATAACGAGTACGTACCTTATATTAGACTGTTGATGTTGTTGTTGACGTTTATTTGGAAAACCACCACCGTTGTCGGATGCGCAGGATGAATCGTTTAAGTTGCGTTTGTACATTTTGATATGCACTGCGTATGATTCTCATCGACGGAAAAAATGACGCGAACGATACTTGTCAGCACTCGAGCGTACGTGGTGTAATGAAGCCCGTATGTATACCGCACAAGGGTTAGAGAATACGTGACAAATTCAAATGACGTACATGATAAATTCGAGGAGCACGCATGCCATAAAAGAAATAGAAACGATTCGTGGTGTGAACCATAAAAGTGTGAGTCATAAAAGTATACTATAAGCTGGAATAATTATGTTCATATTATAAAATCATCGATGAAGAAGAAGAAGGAGAAACTATGACATGGACACCCCAACCATATCTCAAGACTACCCTACTTGAAAACTACCCCTACC
Source organism: Andrena hattorfiana (assembly GCA_944738655.2). Lineage (NCBI taxonomy): Eukaryota > Metazoa > Arthropoda > Insecta > Hymenoptera > Andrenidae > Andrena > Andrena hattorfiana. The sequence continues at coordinate 20,919,859 of OX122890.1, forward strand.
CTGCAACGCGCTGAGGCATCGTTCTAGGCTAGTGGAACAAAATGTATATATAAGGGTGTCGAACACCGCCGCACGGGCCAGTGTAGTTACCACAAGCAGTTTTATGAAGCATTTTTATCAAGCATTTTTATCAAGCATTTTTTAAAAAAATATGGACGCGAGACAGTCTATGAACGCGTTTGAGATGCAACGGTGCATTGTAAGTTCAATTTCGTGAAAATTGAATTGGTGTGCGTATTCCATTCCATTCGACGATATTCTAATTAATTTGTGCGTTTGTTATAGCAACAGCATAGTGAAATAGAACGTGCGTGGCACGAGGAGCGGGATACGTTGGCGCGAAAAATCGTAAGTATAGTTTTTTTGTGTAAATTGAATTGATGTATTCATTCGATTGGGCAGTCTTCTAACAAAAGTTCTGCGTTTGTTTCAGTATTCGCTTGATAATTTGGTACGGGTGTGGCGCGTAGAGCGGCGGGAAGCCATTCGATATCTCGTAAGTGTTGTTTAGTAAAAAAAAAAATATATTGGTGCGCGTATATCATTCAACAGTGTTTTAATCGAATCGCGTGTTTGTTACAGCAGGAACGAGAGGTTGAAATGGCTGAATGGAGCGAGGATTTCCTAGGGACGGTTGGGCGCCTCGTAAGTGATGTTTCGGAAAAAAATGATTCTGATGCGCGTACACCAATCGATGTTGTTTTAATCGTTTCGCACGTTTGTTTCAGCGTCGAGCTGACATCGAGGCCCGGGCGCGTGTTGGGGACCGCGATATCATCATCCAGCTACTCGTAAGTGATGTTTCGTAAAAATTATATTGATGCGCGTACACCATTCAATGATGTTTGAATCGAGTCATGTGTTTGTTTCAGCATCGCCAATATCCAACAAGGAGAGACGGGCGGATCTGCCGCGAGTTACGGCAGAAAATTCAATCTGCTAGGCGCAAGTGGCGTGATGGAAATATTGATAAGGAGTTTTCAGCCTCCAAAGGCGAGTTTTGGGGCCTCCCACAACTATTTAATGAGTGAGTACAAGTGAATTTTAATTGTTTGGTGTTTCGCGTGCTAATACTAACGTTTTTATATATAATAATTCGGTGTTTTCTCTGTGTGTTGCAGGACGTAACATCACGAATGTTTTCTTTTAAAATTTAAATTTTTTTAAATAAATATATAATTTTTTTATTCAAAACAGTGTGTGTTTATGAATGTACATCCATGCATGCATGCGTACTTAAATTATAGAATAAGTATTTGCGTAAAATAACGTTCGTATGGGAGGGATCTTCTTGCTCGTGGGTAGAGGAATCAGTCGCCGCTGTCATTACGCTCATCACCGCCGCCGCCGTTGTGTTCATCGCTATAGAAAACAGAAAAAAGATAATAATTCTTACATATTCGTTTCTCGGCATATGACGCGTAAAGTAGATTGTAATGTGCGTGTATGACTTACATTAGGTGACGCTACGTATATAATCCCATATTTTCCCGACATTCTCCAGCGCGCAAACACCGTTGTTGATGTGAAATGCACATCGAATGGCATTCGTTGAAGACATAGACTTCAGGTTAGGAAGGTCAGGCATGATCCCGCAATAATCATCGTCAACGTCGTAGCCGCCATCGTCTTCGACAGTTCGAGCATTGTTGTTGTTGTTGCAGTTGTTGTTGGTGTTGTTGATCTTTCGCGCCGTCAGTTCGTACAAATTGCATACATCCTCAACGATTATGTCAGATAGTAGTTGCAGCATCCACGTCTTCGTTTCCGCACATTTCACGATGACGAAGTCAATGTTCGCGAGCACGCTGGTGAGGAGCCCCGGAATTTTGGAGTATGAATTAATTATACGCATATATGAGATGAAGAATGAAAATGTGAATAACTGAATAATTGAATATTTGAATAAACGGACAATGTATATATTTTATATGTATTTTTTCATTTATTTATTCATTTATTTATTCCAGTAACATATAGTGCGTTTATGATCGCGAATCATAGAATATCCTTATCGCTTATCCACGAGTTCCGCGACGAATCGAATCCGAGCCACTTAACGTACACCTGATTCCCCTTGCGACGAATAATCTTCTCGACCAGATAGACGTCCGGATTCGCGACCGAATGCAGTTCGTACTCGTAGAAACCACCCGAGATCGGCTCTCGCGCGGAATCGCGCAGAATGTACGTCACCGGGAACGTTCTTTGTACGGTTACGATTTCGAACACCTCGGTCGACCAGTTCGGAGTGTATCCCTTCTCGAAGAGGGTCTTGAACTTGCTCACGCGTACCTTGTCGCCGACGTTGAATTTCGCGCGTCGTCGAAAGCCTTCCGATGCGGAGGGGGAGAGGGGTTCATTCGCGGCGAACGACAAACGCGTCGCGGGTGTCACGTCAACGGGTTGGGCGTTGATCGTTCGATGCTTGCGATGATTGTAGGTGCGTACGAGCGCAGGTAACAAGTCTGCCCAGCGATAGGACGCGTTCAAGGAGAATTGTTTCCACATGAGGTTTTTCAGTGTGCGATTGAAACGTTCGACGATCGACGCTTTCATCACGCTGTGCGTTGAGTAGTGGTTGATCCCGCGTGTCTTCGCGCATCGTTGAAATTCCGCGTTGTAAAACTCTTTACCCATGTCAGTTTGTAAATTTCGCGGGCATCTATCGCTCTGCCGCAACCCGGTCGCGAAAGCCGCGGTCACGTCACGTCCGCTTTTCGTTTTCACGGGTACGGCCCATGCGTACTTGCTGAACGCATCGATGATCGTTAGTATGTAGTGATATCCTCGATTTTGCTTCGCGTACGGACGCATCTCAACCAAATCGGCCTGCCACAAATCATCGTAGCCGCGAATCACGACGCTGCGCCGTGGGAAATTACGTCTCGCGGGAGCGTGTAGTTCGTTCACTAGTTGTACTCGTTCCTTGTTCATGCTTCGCGGGTGGGCCGGGGATGGTCGCGACGTTTCAAGGACGTTAGAAGTAGTATGAGTTCCTCGAGTACTCGCAAAACGCAATCGGCGCACGTTCTTCGCAATCGTTCGTTATTATTAGACGTTTCGGATCCGTAGCCGTTATCGTCACCATCAGTGATCATCGTCGTTGGCGTCGTCGTAGACCCTCGTCTGCTTTTCGCGGCTCCTTTCGTTTGTACAAATCCGTGTCCGTTATCGCAGTCGACGATGTCGTAAACTCTTCGAGTCTGTCTGTCAAGTGATTCAAGCGTTGCTCCATCGCGTTATTTAAATCATCCTCTAGTTGGGACAATTGCGCGTTAACGATATCCGTCATCGTTCGTTGTACTCGCGTCTCGAGTTGAGATCGTTGATACTCGGCGTCCAGTCGCGCGGTCGCGATAGCCGTTTCGATTTTTTGGTTAAAGCGTTCGTCACTCGAGGACAATAATCTCGTCATTGTTATTCTCGCTTCGTCGCTGTTGTTGTTGTTGTTGTTGTTGTTGCGTAACGCGGTGCCAAACTTGTTCACCGACATAACGATGCGTGTGCGCGAACACTACTGACGCGATGATCACCGAATCGTTCAATTTAAGATGCGTCCGTCCTCGCGAAGTTCCTCCACGATGGATGCGATTTCGTTATCATGACCCGTGTGACCTGCCGCGCGCGATGCTATGAGTAATCTAAGTCTATCGACCAATTCGTTCGGGTCATCCCAGTACACGTAATCGATCGCGTTATCGGTGACAGTCATCGATTCGTCAATGGGCAATCCTCGAACTTGTCGCGCGCCCGCGCTGCCCGCGCCGCCCCTAACGCGTCTGACTCCCGATGTCCGCACCCCACCGATTATCGCGGATATGATTTTCTTATACTTATATCCCTTGTTTCCCAGCGTGCGCTTGCTCAGCGAATGGTTTCGCTTATGCGCGTTCGTCGATAGCAAGATGCGACGGTACGCGTGAATATCCGCGTCTGTGTACGTGCGAACGTTGGGTACTCGCATGAACAGCAATTCGTACAAACCCCGAGTCCCCACGTATCGCGTTCCGTTCACGCGAATGTCATCACCGTCCTCGTCGATGGTGAATACGTAATCGCCGATCATTAGATCTTCGTCGGACCCCAAGTATACACCGTACACGTGGTCGATTCGTTTCTTGATATCGGTGAAGAACAGTCGCAGGTATTCTCGCGACAAGGGTCCCTTGGCGTTCCGTACATACACTTCGACATCATCGATGGGGTTGCGCAGCGAATCCAAATCATGAACCTTTGCTGACGACTCATCATCCTGAATTTTTTCGTTGTCTTTGTGATCGATATCATGAACAACATCACCAACAACATCATCAACCACATTATCGTCAACATCATTGTTGTCATTATTAGTATCGTTGTCATTGTCATTGTCGTTGTCAGCGTCGTCATCATTGTCAGCGTTGTCGTCGTCGTCGTCGTCGTCGTCGTCGTCGTCGTCGTCGTCGTCGTCGTAGTCATTGTCATAGTCGCTAGAATCTGGAAGGTTATTCGGACGTTCCTTGGTTATCGACGGAGTAATGGGTCGAAGTCTCTTCGATGATTGTTGTTGATCGTATTCGTGTTTCCTCTTCACTGGTCGCGATCGAGGCGTTGAGCGCGTTATCAACGCGGACGAGTTCTCGATCAATCGTTTCAGCGGTTCAACGATGGGACGCGTACTCGCCTCCACAGCCGCCTCCGTAGCCATTTTATCAATTTTCAAGGCTAAGCACTTTTTACGTATAACGTCGCTGACTTTGGCGATTTCCACCTTTGCGTCCACGCTCCGACGTTTCGTCCCTTTTTGATGCTTTGTTCCTTTTTGATGTTTCGTTCCTTTTTGTCGATGACGTCGGCGATGTTTTTGAGAATGCTTCGCGTCGACGTTGCTCGAGGTTATAGCAGTCGTCGTCGTCGTCGTAGTCGTCGTCGGTTCGTTGGCCATTTCGTGTTGCTCGATGAATGACTCGCGGTTTACTGATGTCAACGAGCTACGACAAACTCGTTAAATCCTCTTCGATATCGTGACTATTCTAACGTATATGGTTGCATCAACAACTGTGACGTCTCACGGACTAGGGAAGAATCAGAGGAGGAAGAATAATAATCAGAAGAAAAAGACTGGATCGGGTCTCGTGAACGGTATCATAAACCGTCTGCCGTTCGAACTACACGTTCCGGGTTATCAGTTCTGCGGACCGGGAACGCGTTTGCTAAAGCGATTGGCTCGTGGCGACGAAGATGTGAATCCTCTGGACGCAGCGTGCCGCGACCACGATATCGCGTACTCTGGTCGAAAGGATTTAGAGGGGCGACACGAGGCGGATCGTGCGTTAGCCGAACGAGCGCGAGAACGAGTATTCGCGAACGACGCGACCTTTGGCGAAAAAGCCGTAGCGACTGGAGTGTGGGCAACGATGAAGGCTAAGACCAAACTCGGCATGGGTATGAGAAGGACGAAACGTAAACAGGGAAAGTCCGGAAGGAAACATCCTCAACGGCGTCGACGACATCGTAATCTACGAGTGGCGAAACGCGGTGGCTTTTTTCAATTTCTTCCGTTCGTGCTGCCTGCTTTATCAGCTATCGGGGCATTGGCCGGTGGAGCGGCTGGTATAACCAAAGCGGTCAACGATTCGAAGGCCTCTCGAAAACAGCTGGAAGAGACGTTGCGTCATCATCGGGCGATGGAAGGGCGAGGGATGCACCTGACACCGTACAAGCGAGGCGCGGGCTTGAACCCGAGACGGCGGCATCAACGACGAGTGCGATCAAACAAAAAAAAAACAATTAGAACGCGAATGCGCCAGCATCCCGTTCTTTCGAGGGGTGTTTATGCGCGATACGCTTCCCACGCGTGTACGAAGCAACGAATGCGGTATCGCGAGTCTGGACGAGAATCGTGGCGCCGGTACGCACTGGGTCGCTTACGCGAAACGCGGACCACGAGTACAATACTTTGATAGTTTTGGGAATCTGCGACCTCCCGCGGAATTGATTTACTATTTCGGACGCGGTACAACGATCACGTACAATCACGATCGTTTTCAACGTTTTCAATTTATACAGCAAAAGTCTATGGAATTATGGCCTGTATAATAATAATAATAACGGTATGTACTAAGATTATGTCACAATGTGTCCATGCGTAATGGCGATTCACATCTTCTATAGTAAAGACTTATAATATCGATAAATTGCCGAGTATTCGTACGCGGGCGTCACTCCCCCTCTCTCCGTCTCGCGAGTGTAATCTATGATATGTCGTTCACGCTTACGTTAACGGGACGCAGCAGCGCGCTCACGGTAAACTATTTTCCACCGATAGATTTGAGCGATGGTCAATACGAATTAGGACTCGCAGACTTGGAGACGCTTCACACGATACCGAACATCGACTCGAACAACGATAAATTCTATTTCGTCGTGAACTACGACACCGAAAACAACTCAATCGTCGACGTAGCTAATGAATGCATTACGATACCCCACGGCTCCTACGAATTAGACGCTATCGCCGAGTACCTGAAGCAACGATTACTCGATCGATATCCTCGAAGACGTGGTAACAACGAGAACGACGATGATGACAAGTACCCTCTAATGCTACGAGCTAACAACAACACCATGAAAAGCGAGCTGAATTGTACGTTCTTTGTAGACTTTACGAAACCGAACAATGTGGGTTCGTTGTTAGAATTTTCCCCGAATCGCGTTTTATTACCGAAAATCTGGCACGAGTCCGACGGACCCGTAAATATTATAAACGTTAACGTGATCAGAGTAACGTGCAACGTGGCTACCGGCGCGTACAGCAACGATAAACAGGTACATACGATCCATGAATTTTCGCCACGCGTGCCGCCAGGATATAAGATATCGGAAACACCGCGGCACGTCATTTACTTGCCAATCGTCGCACGTGCAATACACGATCTAACGTTGTGCATCGTAGATCAACACGATCGTCCTATAGATTTCCGTGGAGAAGAAATAACGATTCGTTTACACGTTCAACGACGTTCGCGCGATAGGTAGCATGACCGTACGTGTATGCGCGCGTGTGTAGTATGTTAGTGTTAGATCACACGCACGAATCATCAATCGCCGCTGATAGTCCTACCGTCTCTGTCACGCGTCTCGACCGGCCTTTGTCGACAGGCGAAAGTAGAAGAATAAAGACGGGAGGAGTGATAAGAAGAAGAGGACCGGTAAGAAGCATAAGAAAGCCGTTGACTCGTCGAAACGCGCGTTTCCTACAATCGTTAGGTTTCATCGTCGCCTATTAGACACGCAGTCACGATGTCGATTATTTTGGACGTGGCGAATACGCCAACCTTCGACAATCGTATCACGAAGATCGAGTTACACACGTATAATCCATACGCCAACACGACGTTCGATAATAGCGATGAGATAAGAATCCCCATACAGCAGCAAGATCTGTACACGCTTCCGTGCGAAAGTTTTCTATACATCGAAGGTCGTGGCACGTTGTCTACGCAAGACGCGAAAGGTCCAGCAACGTCCACGACCGCCGTTCTCGATAATAATTGCGTCGCGTTCATGGTCGATGAGATTCGATACGAATTGAACGGTGTCGAGATCGATCGTTGCCGAAATCCAGGAATCACTACCACCTTGAAAAATTTCGTTTCGTTGTCAGCCGAGAGAAGCAAAGCGCTTGCGAATGCCGGTTGGAATTATGACATCGATTACGATAACGACATTTTTCATTCGGGTGCTTTCAATTTCTGCGTACCCCTGAACGTGTTATTAGGATTCTGCGAGGATTACAAACGCATCGTGATGAACGCGCGGCACGAGCTGATTCTTATACGAGCGCGAGACGATTCGAACGCGATGCACTGCACCTCCGCCACTGCGATCCCGAAACTGGAGATACGCAAGGTGCAGTGGCGTATGCCCCACGTCGTTTTGGAGGAAGTGAATAAACTATCGATACTGCGAATCTTGGAAAGCGAACGACCGATCGCGATGAGTTTCCGATCGTGGAGCCTACACGAGTATCCATTACTGCAAGCGACAACGAAACATACGTGGACCGTGAAAACTACGTCGCAAATTGAGAAACCCCGATACGTGTTATTCGGCATGCAAACCGATCGAAAGAATCGTTCAAATAAACCCGCGTGGATATTCGACCCGAATAATCTCACAAACTTTCGACTCTACCTAAATTCCGAGACGTATCCGTACGATGACATGCAAATAGATTTTTCTAAGTATAAATTCGCGATCATGTACAATATGTATGCGAATTTCATCCGATCTTACTACGGTCACGGACAACCGTTGCTGAGCGCGAACGAATTCCTTAAATACGCGCCTATCGTGGTAATAGATTGTTCTAGGCAAAACGAATCGTTGAAAAGCGCTACCGTGGACGTGCGAATAGATTTCGAATGCAAAGAAAATATCCCCGCTAATACTTCCGCCGTCTGTTTGTTCACACACGATCGTATAGTCGAATACGGCCCTTTAACCAACATGGTACGCAAATTAATATAGCGTGCGTACGAGATCGATTACTACTACTACTACTACTACTACTAATACTACTACTCCTACTGCGGATACTGCTACTGTTTTAAAACGTCGATGTCGAAGACCTCAGTTGCTGTTCTGACACCATCGCCGACGGTGCTACCTAAACGAATAATAATAATGTTCGCCATTGTCGATCTGCAAGGGTTTAATATCGAACGCGTGTTCGTCGCCAAAGAGATCGCAAATCGCGTAAACAGCAACAACGATAAAACGACGGTCAGCCATTGGATCTTCGAACCGCCATACTTCTGGAATCATCTGAATTCCTGTGAGCACCGTCAAGCGTCCTGCCTCGCGAAGCATCATCACGGGCTTCGCTGGTCCGACGGCTACGTTCCATACTCCAAAATTCCGGGGCTCCTCACCAGCGTGCTCGCGAACATTGACTTCGTCATCGTGAAATGTGCGGAAACGAAGACGTGGATGCTGCAACTACTATCTGACATAATCGTTGAGGATGTATGCAATTTGTACGAACTGACGGCGCGAAAGATCAACAACACCAACAACAACTGCAACAACAACAACAATGCTCGAACTGTCGAAGACGACGGCGGCTACGACGTTGACGATGATTATTGCGGGATCATGCCTGACGTTCCTAACCTGAAGTCTATGTCTTCAACGAATGCCATTCGATGTACATTTCACATCAACAACGGTGTTTGCGCGCTGGAGAATGTCGGGAAAATATGGGATTATATACGTAGCGTCACCTAATGTAAGTCATACACGCACATTACAATCTACTTTACGCGTCATATGCCGAGAAACGAATATGTAAGAATTATTATCTTTTTTCTGTTTTCTATAGCGATGAACACAACGGCGGCGGCGGTGATGAGCGTAATGACATGTAGGACCGACCACGTCATTTTATACTGACTCACGCACACGTACGCGTCAATGTGTGATTCTTTACGAATAACATCGACGATGCTATATTCAACGATAATGTTGTCGAGTGGGATTAAGTTAACTTAGTTAAGTTAAATAAATTACTGAAATCATGAAAATCTATGTACGAATTCTTTTCGCCCTTACACGTTCCCACGACGCTTGACTCGCAGACCCTCGAGAAGGGTGCTTGAGACGTCGCCCTGTTCTCGATCGTGAAAATACTCGGAACTCTACCCCGAATAATTATCGCTTAGTTGCTCGCGTGAACGCAACGCCTAATTTATTGCTTCAGGGACATTGCGTTTTCTCGAGGGTACTTCCTTCTTAGAGGCATGGTCTTGGGAAAAGTCATTGCTCAGATATAAACACACACACTATCGCGCCGATTGATTTACAATAATTATCGCTATATGTATGCATCATTGCACTTGCGATGCATCGGTCCCACGATTCAAACATAAACACACGGCACGAAGCGCGTGCACGTAGGCACCAAGAACGCGTTCAATCCTGCTGAGATATAAACACACGGCATGGCGCGGTGCAATGTTTATTCCATGGGCTATCGCGATGATTGATTTACAATAATTATCACTATATGTTTACATCATTGCACGTGGGCTGCATCGGTCCCACGATTCAAATATAAACACACGGGACGAAGCGCGTGCACGTAGGCATAAAAAACGCGTTCAATCCTGTCGCGCGCCATGATCGCCTTATCTTTTCTCAGAAATCCTGGTTCGCCCTCTTTCTCAGAAATCATCATCATCGAAGACGCGATTTGAATTTCCACGAATCGGTCGCGGTCGCGCCTGCGCACCGATCCCCGCACGCGTACGGAGATTGCGCGGCGGCGACGCGTGCCCAAATATACCTTAAACATCCAACAGGTGACGCCAACACGAGATGTATGAAAAAAACCTGGAAAATTTACCAAGACGGGCCCAAATACCGACGCGGGCCTAAAGTACCTTCAACATCCAATAGGTGGCGCCAACGCGAAGTATATGAAAAACCTGGAAAATTTACCAAGGCGGGCCCAAATACCGACGCGGGCCCAAAGTACCTTAAACATCCAATAGGTGGCGCCAACACGAAATGCGCGCGACGCCATTTTGAAATTTTGAAAATCCACCCCCGTCCCCTGTGACGTCAGCCCCCTCGCCCACGAACTCGACCTGCGCGCGCGACGCCATTTTGAAAATGTTGAAAATTCCCCTCCCCTGGGACGTCATCCCCTCACCTACGAACTCGGTAGACGCCATTTTGAATCCCTCTCCCCTGTGACGTCATCCCCCTCGTCTACGAACTCGGTACCCCCCCTCCCGCCTCACCCCCTCTCCCATGTCGCGGAAGAGCGCGGCGGTACCCCCCGCCCCGCCTCACCCCCTCGCCGCCACTTGAGCCAGAACTCTCATAGCTTACCTACTGGGGAACTAAAAAAAATTACAAAAATTACATTTTTGAGAGAATAACAACACTTCAAGCTTGAAATCACTTTTCCATGTATTTTTCGTCCTTTCAACGCCTTCAAAAATTATTAATTTTTCAAGTTTTTGTAATTTTTTCTAGCCCCCCCCCCCCCTAGTCAGAAGTATATTCTTCAAAATAAAAAAGTTTCAGTCGAATCGGATAATAACTTTTGAAGATACAGGTCCCACCGGTTTGAGAACACTGTTTCGGGAAAAACGCGTTTAAAGTTTTACGTGAGCGCCGAGTGACCGGTTGTAACCCATGCATTTGCCGCTACTCAAATGCCTATAACTTCGGGAATTTTACGAATTTCAACAAATCCTTTTAAACACGTTTTCCTAAAAGGTTGAACATTCGAAAAATGAAAAAAAAATCGACATTTAGACCAGAACCTCCCCTTAATGGTGTATGGCTAACTATTGTATACAGTTTCTTCTGATATGGGCGATTGTGACTAGCTTAGGTTAAAAGAAACAAGCAGCGGGTGTACGATTTGAGCGCACGCAGTGCTGTCTTTAGGCATGTGCACTCCCGTGGGTGAGCAGGGGCCCCAGTAGGGCTGTTCGAGTACTCGAATATTCGAGTAGCTTGAAATTCGGACTGAGCCGAGACTCGGTTTCCGAGCTGAGCCGAGTACTCGAAAAAAGCGAGCGGCTCGAATAGAACCGAGTAGCTTGAATAGAACCGAGTAGCTTGAATTGAACTGAGCAACTCGAATGGAACCGAGCAACTCGAATTTTTTCGAGCAGGCCGAAAGTACCGAGTGGCCCGAAAGTATCGAGCAATCCGGTGTGTCGAGTAGTTTGAAGCTTGAATGTTTCGAATATTTTAAAATATGTTTATATACTGGATAATGTTTCGTAATTATTATTATTATTATTATTATTTCGATTTTATTACTCGTTAAACGGAAAATATACTACACAAGGAGAAAGTAAGATACGAGTAAAGGCGGGGCCGCAGTAATAATGTGAGTAATTAAAATGTAAACTGCAAATGAAAATATTCTCGAACTATTGAAAATAATTTTTCGCCTTTACTTGTATCTTACTTTCTCCCTATGTACTATATTTTCTGTTTAACGAGTAATAAAGTCGAAATAATAATAATTATAATAATTACGAACAATTATCAAGTATATAAACATATTCTAAAATATTCGAAACATTCAAGCTTCAAACTTCTCGACACACCGGATTGTTCGGTACCTTCGGCCCGCTCGGTTTACTTCGAGCCGTTCGAAAAAATTCGAGTTTTCGGTTCTATTTCGAGTCGCTCGCGTTTTTCGAGTACTCGGCTCGGCTCGCTTTTTCCGAGTACTCGAACAGCTCTAAGCCCCAGTGCATTGCTTTGCCCAGGGCCTACAATACTATTAAGACGACTCTGGGCGCAGGTACAAATTAGACAAGTTTACCCTATGTATGCAAAATTTCAAGTTGATCGGACATGTGGAAGTGGGTCAAAATTAGCTTACAAGATTTCATCCTCACAAATTAACTAACGAACGAACTCACAGGTGAAGCTAAATAAAAGCTTGTAATAATAAAAAAGAACCTCTTGGAGCTAGATAATAACTGTACCTAACTTGGCCACGTTAGATTATTTTTTTTTATGATCGTTGCAAAATGTCGGAAATACTAAAGTATAGGTACAGTTGCTGCGACAAAATCGCATATGTTGTCTCTGAGCATTTCCAATTCACAGAAGCGAATATTTATGTAAATACTATAAATAAACTGCTTATAAAACAGAAAGCAGTCCTAGATAACAAAGAGAATCATATGATAAATTGGCCTCATTGTGTGCTCATGTCACAATAGCATGCGCAATGAGTGAGGAAAACGATAGAACTTCCTCACAGACCTAATATGTAATTCATATGTAACCATTCCTCAGTGCCTGCAATAATTTCGACCACTTAACCGCAATAATTGTGCAAAAATACGAGCGTCTGCGACGTGCGAATCTCGGGAGCGATAAAGCTGAAAATCGTCTAAATAGTTTCGAAATCAGATGCTAGGAAAAGGTCATGCTTTATGATTAGACTTAGGTGTCGTATAAAGCTCGCCGTGCAATTTATAAAGCAAAATGGACTCCGTTCCAGAGAAAAACAAACCCCAGCAAAACAGAGAATTAAATACTTATCTTTACGAGCGGCCGTGTAATTTTCTGAAAGAAGATACACCAGCCACCCTCGGCGCGGCGTACTACCCGGAAAAATTTATCGCGACCTCGATACCGCGTTTCGAGTGCATAACGTGTCCGTACTTTATTGGATGAAGTTATTCCCGACGTCGGGATACAAGCAGGGAGAAACGCGGTGCCGCGATAAGGACAGAGGAAAAAGTGTTGAAGCGTGAGTGATGCATGAGTGGAATACGAGTGATGGAAATGCACATTATTTTATACACTATGTAGATAGTTAAGGATAGGTCTTCTTGTAACGGTACTGGTCGATTGTCGACCAGATAACGGCTTTGCAGACCTGGGTAGAAGTCATAAAGCACGGCGCGAGGGGTACGTGGCGAGCGGCTAGGCGCAACTTTGGGGGAAACCCAAGCGTTCTTTCTTTCTGGTCTGCAGTGTCTCCCGCGCGATTTTTCGCGGTTCTTAGAGAACCAATCAAATGACCAGTTTAAGCGTCAGTATTTCGGCGCTAGTAGCGACGGCGTTTCCGCTTTCTTGTCTTCGTTAGAGTAAGCGGGTGACGCTATGGTCACTTCCTAACGATCGCTCAGACGAGCAACACCAGTCAATTGTCAAGTCATTTCTTCTTAATATAGTTAGTTGTATTTAGTGTGACTTACTGAATTTACTTCTTTCGTTGTCCCTTCCCGCATTAACGTGAATCCATTTATTTAATTATACGTAAACGGTTCGGCAAAAACGCACGAGCATTTGCGTACGCAACAAAAAGCATTGTACCCCTTCAAAGATGTCGCCGTGTCATTCCATCCGACAGGTGTATTCCGATCCTCCAAACGAAGTCAAATAGAGAGAAACGGATGCTGGTGACAAGTATACATTGATTTAAACGTTTAATTGCGATACTCTATCAAAATGATTAGTTCTATCTGTTCGGTGAATTTATTGATTACATACTTTGATCACGCCCCTTATGCAGATTATAGATGGATCTTCGACAATTGTATGTTATTATCACGTAACTGCAAATATAAGGCATATGGTGCTCTCGTGACATGCAAACTTGTTTAACGATAAGCTGATGCAATGAGAGAGTACGCATAACAATTAGGATGTCAGGCATAACTGTCAATTCTTTCGTATTTCATCAAACAGCACGAGAAACAATTGATTGAAAGTTTGATTTCTTTAGAACAATCATCTAAAGAACGCTGAATGGAGAACTAAATTACACTAACTAAAATATTCTACTTATTCTGCTGTATCTGTTTTCTTTTATTACGGCTTTTTTTACATCTTTTATTCTATGCTGGATGCCGATATCAATTACAATCGCATGGTTGCAGTTGTAATTACATGTAGGTAACTAAATAAAGTGTTCTTTCATGAACTTTATACAGTTTCAGTTAACTTTAAGCCATGGTATCAATAACTTCGATAAATTTGCTATCAGGATATATAGGGCCTAAATGTAGGCAGAACAATGTGTATAAGGTATAATTTTTTTCCAATGACGAATAAACGTGATACATTAAACCTATAATTCCACGTTAATCCATTACACGGTTACTAACTTATATGTCAGCGAACGCACTGACCATTATATACTGTTAATAGGCCTTTACATAGACACACTTGGATTTCATGAATGTGATTAATGGAGAGAAATGAACGCTTGGCTAACCGTACATCGATCCTTGCATGGAACGGTCGTGTTATATACCGAGCTAACAAATGCCCGTTATTTATTGTGCTCCATAATCAGTTAACTGTTAGTTTTAAGTAATTCGTATTAGTATGACGTAGAAATTTCATCGTATATACAGGGTGTTCCAGAGCGAAACCACGAAAGTTTGTCAGTATAAGTATACCATGTGTAAAAATAAAAAACAATTACAGGAACATAAATCTAAGAATGCTTTATTCCAACGTTATATTTACAAAAGTGAAAATATAGTCATTTAATTATAAAACTTTTATTAAAAAGAAGTATATTCTTCGATATGATGCTGAATTAACATCGAGGAAAGAAGAAACTAAAACTACGAGTAAAACAGTTTCAATTTTTCTATAATTGAATAGTACAATCGAACGGATCGAGCAGTTTTCAAAATCATATCGAGAATAAGGTCTCCTCCGACACTCGACGTGTTAAAATGCCGTTCCCCATTTTTAACGCGTGCCTGACATCCTTAACAGATTGTGAGTATCATCGTAAAAATTTCATATCCGTAAGACTCGGTATATCGTAAAATTATCTGCACTAGAATGTACAATATACACATGTTTTAAGTAAAAACATATTGTCTTCTCTACAATACAAATAAAATAATTGTGAATGACCAGTGAGTCAACTCTCTCCGCTTTTGCTCAGAAGGAACCCAAGGCTTCTACCCTTAACTATTTTTTTTTTTAATTTTTAAGGCAAGATGTAGTTTCATTACAAGCTCGATGGAGGGTACTAACCGAAGACGTGGATTTAGTAATCAGGCGCTGAAAAATGCGTTGGAAGAAATAGAAAAAGGCACTTCTATATGAAAAACTGCGATTAAATATGGCATAGACAGAACTACATTGCGCAGATATAACATGGGCAGGCAAGCACCAAACAAGATAGAAGATAAAGGGACACAGTACAGAAGGTCATAGACTTTTACGCTCCAAGAAGAAAAATTACTAATCAATTACGTATTGACTTGCAGTAAAACGAATTATGGTTTCAAACAAGCAACCAGAGAGCTGGTCGACAAACAACTCTGCTGAGAAGGATTGGTTTCGCGCATTTCTCGCAAAGCATCCTGAAATAAGTTTGAGGACTCCAGAGGCAACAAGTCTGTTTAAGGGTACGCGGTCGGGCCGGAGAGTTGGTCGAGTCGCTATATTTTAGACTCTATACGTAAAAACGCGTTAAAGTGCAGCCCAATTACTTCTCTAGAAGCGAAACAATTGAATAAATAGCGTCACTTCGGTTCCTTCTGTATTTTTCTAGATTTACAGGCTATAGAAGGTAAACTGAGGTTACATTTAACCTCTTTTGTCAAACAACGGTGTACAAAATCGTATTTAAAATATAGTTCTGAGTTTATTTTCGTTTAATGTTTGGGAATAATAAGATAGTAGAGATATTGAGGGACAATGCAGCCAAAGTATTTAGCGATATTAACTCTTCCTCTCAAAACTAACGAGAAGACCATCTCTCGCTGCGGAAAGGAGAGATGGTCGAGTTATGATTTTTTACTATTTTTATTTATATTTTTATTTTTTATCATTATTTTATTATTATTATTGTTTACTTATTTTATTTATTCACTTTTATATTCATTTGCCTTGCTAATCGCCGGTAGGTAGTTCGCTTTATTTTTTATGTGTTCTTTACTTGTTTAGCGTAAACAAATTAAATATCAATGAATCTGTAGTTGTATTCACTCATAAATAAGTTTGCTTTCTTCTTTGTTATTTTTCCATGAATAATTATGTGAGTCGTCTCTGCTAACGACGTAAACTATTTCTCCCGGCACCTCGGGAGAGGTGGTCAGATGTCATGACTTCAGTTTTCAACCCGATTTACAGTAAATATTATCTTAAAGCAAATATCGACCAGTTTTTCTGAATCAGCATAAAATTCTGAACATATTAAGTTTGTTCTCATAAAATAACTAATATCTGTATTAGTTTTAATAACCATTTTATATTAGGTCGACCGCGTCTCCTGGATTTACCCTAACACGGGGGTAAACGCCTTTAACGTTATTATTTTTTTCTCGGTTACTATTTAAGATATTTAAATGGAAAAAACGGGAAAATAGCTACATACTATATTACTTACGTACTTCAATCAATTATTAAGAGTAGAAAAATAATTTTTTCTATGGGGGTAGTTATTGCAAACAACCGTTTTCCGTTTTTTTTTCATTTGAATATCTTAAGTAGTAACCGAGAAGAAAAATAATAACGTTAAAGGCGTTAACCCCTTGTATTACCCTTAAACGGGGGAGGGGGCGGGTAGCGATCTAAAACTTTCCATAATGGTATTTCAGGCAAGGATCATTGTTTAAAAGTAACAACTCCAAGAATCAGCATGGGGTCCATTTGCCAATGCTTACTCTGCTAGACCCTTTAAGACATGTTAGAGAACAGTTTTAGTTTGAACCACAAAATATTTACAACTGTGACGAGACTGGGTGTACTAAAGTACAAGATTGGCCGAAGGCGCTAGCTAGGAAATATTCTCGCCAGTTGGATAAGTGACTTCTGCTGATAGAGGTACCCTTGTAACCGTTTGTTTTGCTGTTAATGCGATTGGTAATACCATACCACCAATTTTTATATTCCATCGGTTAAAATATAATGAAGCTTTTGTACCCGGTGATTTAGAAGAATCAGACGGTGATGTCTATCTTAGTGGCTGGACGACTGTCAAGAGTTTCTTTAAATTCATGAAACATTTTGCAAAGCAGTCTCGTGCCTCTAAAGAAAATTTGGAATTGACTTTGGATAATCACGAAAGTCGTGTGAGTGTTGAAGGGATCAATTTTACAAAGGAAAATGGAATAACGTTATTCAATATTCCATCTCACTGCAGCAAGAAGCTTGAACCACTAGGTATTGCTATCTACTCATATTTTGAGATAAGATACAATACTGCCATGAGTAACTGGGTGTTGTCCCTTTGTGAGGAAGATTTGTTGTACTCTGCAGTCACGGACAGAGAAATGCCTGTTGATCAAGAGTGTACCATTCCCTCACCATCTTCGCCACCTATGTTAGAAACGGATAACACAACCGAAAATTTGTCTGCTGCACCAATCACTCAATCACGAAGGGTATCAGAAACTGTCGAGGTAAACAGTGGTGTATCTGCTGCTCCACCAACTGCATTTACTTCTACAGCAAACGGGCAAGAGGTAGCTGCAATCGTCACGCCGGAAATGATCAAGCCATAAAGCTGCGCCGAGGAAAACGACACGATGAGGTGTTCAGCCTGAAAAAAAAATACTATATTAACAAAAACATCAGAAAAAAAGAATAATCAAAACCTCGAACTACAAAAGGAGACAAAGAAAAAACCCGAGAGCTCAGAAACTAAACAAAAAGAAGACAAACAAGTCGAAGAAGGAAATGGTCACGAGACGAATTCTTCAACCAATTTATAATGGAACGGAAAATTCTTTTTTTAGTTACTTTTGTACAAAAAGTTCAATTAAAATGTATAAGATAATTATCGTAATGTCTAAAGTTTGTCTCTACTTGTTACAAACTAAGTAAAATGTTGTTTTTTTTCATTTGTTCCCGAGTTACTAGGGGATGGGCAAATTTCCCCACATGGTGGATCATATCGCCCAGCGCTCGGAAAGAGATGAGCCAAATCTCATTTTTGATCAAATTTAATTTTGTGTTTACATTTATTAACTTATTAAAATGATATAATCCTCGAATTATAGTCAGATAGGCTTTAGTATGACATAAAGGTAAAATCGATGCATTTCGTATACTAAATTTTATGGACCTTCAAGTAAAAGGTGGTCCAACTCTTCCGGACTCCCCGTAAGGGGCCGTCCTTTAATTACATAAGGGTAATTTGGAAGATTTCTTACCCCCTCCCTCCCCAGTATAAGAATTTGTAAGATTTTATATTTCTCCCCCCTTCCTTACGTAATATTATTTACATTGCGTATTTATCACTTAGTAAAATTCTTTTAAACATTTATATAGGTAATTTATTTAACTCGCTTTTGTGTGTGCGATGATGTTTTTTAGGCTGTCCATATTGAAAATTAGGTTAAAAAGATGTTCAGACCGTCACACTGGTGACCACGTTGGGTTTTCCTGGTCTGAGCATGAGGAAGCAGAAGAGTTGGAATCCGTAAATCGAGCACTCCTAGATTCTAGTGAAACGTTTTGACATCGTCGCACAAGTATACTGTTTAGACGAAGGGATTGTAATTTTGAAAGGCAACACTTTGGAATATATATTGAATTTAATATAAGTAGAGGTTCGTCGGTTGTACAGAGAGTAAACTAAACTGTAAATGTGGCTTAATGACTATATATATATGTAGTTTAGAACCTATGTGTGTGTGTGTGTGTGTGTGTGTGTGTGTGTGTGTGTGTGTGTGTGTGTGTGTGTGTGCGTGCGTGCGTGCGTGCGTGCGTGCGTGCGTGCGTGTGTGTGTGCGTGTGTGTATGGCTTACGTTCTTAGGCCTAAGGTACTAACTGGAGATGGAGGGGTTAATGCGCAAGAGTGCAAAGGTTGAAGGATGTTGTCGAGAAATGCGCGGATGACTAGTGTCAGTGAAAGTTATCGGAAAATGTATGACTAGCTATTGGAAAATAGGATGACTCACAAGGAAACATATCGAACCCGAAAATTCTGATTTCAATGAAACTCCGTACGATTGTAGAGCATGTCGGAGTATGTAAGAAACGATTTTTTTTCTGCAGAAGAACACTCTGAGGGGGTGAAATCAGCCCCCAAATTTTCAGCGATTTTTCGTTTTTCGAGTATAACTTTGTAACGGTGCGAGGTAGAAGAAAACCGTAAATGGACCAAATATTCAGTGTTTGATGGCGTATAACGAGCTGCAAAAGAAATGTTTCTACGTCCAACAATTTATAAATAAATTAAAATTTTCGTTATTTTACATATAATTTCTAACCGTGAGGGTTGGGGACGATCTTTTTCCGTGTAAAAGTTATAATTCGCAATGGTTTACTAAAATGTAAAAGGAAAAAATTTTGGTTCATTTGTTTATTTGTTTACAAAAATTTTCCGCCTTTGTCCATATTACTACCATCTGCCACTTGACAATCGAGGATTTCGATGAAATTTGGTATACAATAACACCATTTGGAACTATTCGACAAGTATTTGTCTTTATTGGCCGAAATTCATGTTTACAGGGTGAAACTACTCCCTCAAGGTTTAGGGGTGGGAACCTTCTAAAGCGTATAACCGAAAAAGTAATAGACATAGAAAGAAATGTTAAATACCAAAATTACTTGAATTTTTATGAGGAATAATATAATTCACAGTTAATAAATGAAATTTTAATTGCTATTTGTTAATTCCCAAAACAATTTAATTGTGCCTAACACTGCTCGTAAATAGTATTGTATTTGATTCTTTCTTACCTTGGTCAATTTGTGTACAATGTTTGTCACGAGTGGAAACAGGCGACTCACAAATGCAAATTATCGTTCTCGACCACGACGTTTTATTTACAACACCGGCCACCGTAATCATGACCTTTTGCCCTCCAACAGATCGTATACGTGCATAACAATTCTATTCACATCGCTGTGTGGGTAACCGTGTTTACGATTGTTGTGTCCAGACAAATTTAAAATAGAAAAGCCAATCTACGCAGCGATTTAAAAATAGTTGTTATGTCGATAAAAAAAGCCGTGGAAAAACAGCGAGTACGTTGGCCGATGTTGTATATAAAACGCAATGATCCAGAATGAAAATTCGCATTTGTGAGTCGATTGTCAAGGCTTGTGCATAGTTCTCATCACATTACGATACGTAACTCATTACAGCACTAGTGTAAGACCTGTACTGTTCGATAGTCATCCTAGTCTTTCGATTCTGACATTTGTTAAAGGTGCACATTTGTAAGAATGGCGCGAATAAATCCTGTTCGTGTTATCCAGTTGCTCATGATAACATTCGACGTAGCGAATATAAATCGACCGGATGCGAACCAAAAAGAGGTGGAACTGCACGATATTGTAGCAGATATTATACGAAGAAGTGTCGAGGACACATCTTTTACCATGGAAACAGACACGACGTTGGAATTCCTTCAACCATTTCGACCACATTCAGAAGACTTCGTTGATGAAGAGGCACTATCACCAGAAGACTTACTTGAGGTATTAGAGTCAACGCAAGATGAAGAACAAGCCTGCGTTCCAGAAGAAGGTGGGCTTGTGGACTTGGAATTCAAACAAAACGCAGTCGATTATTGGAAAGGTGGTAAGAAAAAGCGTCTGTCACTTGAGAGCATTAGACAAAAGTTCAGAAAGGTAAAATCGGTGTCACAGTTATACAGGTGGGAGCAGTCTTTAGAAAAGGGAGGGAATCGAAGGGAAAAACTAACGCAAATATCCCGTTCTGTTTTTAATCAGTTTTGTGCTGCTACGGACGTAAACGCTATAATCCATGATACTGATTTGCGACAATGGGCGTTGGAAGCAAATATAGCGGTTTCTCTTCAAAATTTTAAAGCCTCGCCAATGTGGATATTAAATTTTAAAAGACATTATAATATTGTATCTCGGAAGATAAATAAGTTTATTATCCGCTCTTACGCGGCGGACGCTGCAACTTTGGAAAACAGTGCTACAGAGTTTGTTAACATGACCAAAAGTGTAATTGACATTGTCGGCCTGGAACATGTGTATAACGCGGACGAAAGCAATTTCAACCTTGAATTGTATTCTGGTCGTACGTTAGCAGTTGAAGGCACGAAAAAGGTGGAAACAGTTGTTCAGTGCCTTTCAGCAATGACACATAGCTATACCATATTACCCGTAATCTCTGCAGCTGGGAAACTCATGTCTCCCCTTCTAATCGTGCTGAAAGAATCAAGTGGAACGTTTGGTCCTCAAGTGAAGAAAACATTATTTAATGCTCCAAACGTACATATACAGGCATCAAAATCAGGAAAATTAAGCACACAATTATTTCATGAATGGTTTACTAATGTAAACATACCTAATACACAGACCTTAAGTGCTCTTCTGTTAGATTCCTGGACTGGGCACTGTCCAGCTTCTCTGTTGGAACTTGTTCCCAACAATAAACAAGTCGCCATTTACACTATTCCAAAGAAAACAACCGGTATGATACAACCGCTTGACGTATACGGACTTCGGGTATGGAAAGGCTTCGTGAGAAAATTTTCAGATATAGTACTCCTTTTAAACATAGACGTTAATTTGCATTTGCGTAACAATATAATAAAACTACAATCACTAACTCACAATCAATTGTCTGCACCAAGATACAATGCCTTGTTCAGGTATGGATGGTACAAAAGTGGGTACATACCTACTAATTGTAAATCTACGTTTGAACATCCTGCGAATATTGCTTTTAAAAATTAAGAAAACATAGATCCACCTAAATGTGCAATCTGTGGAGCGCCAGCTGTTATTCGTTGTGCATGGTGCGACAAGTTCTTATGCTTTAATCATTTCTTCGAAGCCTTTCACTACCACGCACATTCTTCATAAAAGTGTAACATTCTTCTACGGCAATACTGTTAGAATTGCCAGTGGTAATATGTATCGTAATGATTATACTGTCTTCGAGAATCATTCACGTATGTAAAGACATTGTTAGAGATACCCTTGTTGATGCCGTACATTCGTCTGTAGCACTTTTGATTGCATACCTGTTTGTCTGTATATTCTGTTACGTTCCGACCAGATTTTTAATGTTACTTTCGACCTAACGTCGGCTGGAATGTGTCTTGACAATGCTTTGCATTTTGGATTTTCTTAATCGAGCACAATCTCAACGTTGACACATTGTTCCCATAAATACAAAAAAAAATGAAAACGACACACCTGGAGTGCAACTACTGCTTGGAAATACATTTTACGCGTACTTTATACATTTTACGGCTACTGTGACGCCACCTAGGATTTCGTTCCCGCTGCACTTCCGTTATATTATTCCTCATAAAAATTCAAGTAATTTTTGTATTTAACATTTCTTTCTATGTCTATTACTTTTTCGGTTATACGCTTTAGAAGGTTCCCACCCCTAAACCTTGAGGGAGTAGTTTCACCCTGTAAACATGATTTTCCGCCAATAAAGACAAATACTTGTCGAATAGTTCCAAATGGTGTGCTTGTATACCAAGTTTCATCGAAATCCTCGATTGTCAAGTGGCAGATGGTAGTAATATGGACAAAGGCGGAAAATTTTTGTAAACAAATAAACAAATGAACCAAAATTTTTTCCTTTTACATTTTAGTAAACCATTGCGAATTATAACTTTTACACGGAAAAAGATCGTCCCCAACCCTCACGGTTAGAAATTATATGTAAAATAACGAAAATTTTAATTTATTTATAAATTGTTGGACGTAGAAACATTTCTTTTGCAGCTCGTTATACGCCATCAAACACTGAATATTTGGTCCATTTACGGTTTTCTTCTACCTCGCACCGTTACAAAGTTATACTCGAAAAACGAAAAATCGCTGAAAATTTGGGGGCTGATTTCACCCCCTCAGAGTGTTCTTCTGCAGAAAAAAATCGTTTCTTACATACTCCGACATGCTCTACAATCGTACGGAGTTTCATTGAAATCAGAATTTTCGGGTTCGATATGTTTCCTTGTCAGAAGGATGAGCTGTATGTGTTTTTAGTTGACTATCACACCAGCCATCGCCTGGCACCAGTCTGTGTAGTCTCACGCACATCGTTTCAAGGCCACAAACAGTCTATATCCCAATCATAAAACCCTCAAAGGCAGAATAGCATGAGGCTATCCACTCTCGATTTCATTCTAACAACTTTCATGCCAATAAATAGGTAAGTATTATTATTCATGTTTACAAAAACTATCAACGTACATTTGTATTGCGTTATTATTGGCACGCAGGACACGAGGTGAACTAATTAAATCTAAGTGAACGGAAACACGTGGAGTGTCAGTGATCGAATAAGTGTAAATAGAATGAGGATGTGAAACGCGTAGCACGCATTGCCAGAAATGATTCGTTTGATACGCAGTCGGGTTTTATATGACACATAAACCTGAAACCGTTTGAGAATAAAAGCCGGAGACGTCTGTTATATAGCTGGGACTAAAGCTGATCCTCCATGCGCGTTGCACCAGGCAGTTGGCCGGAATAAACTTACTAACCATTAGTTGGCGGATCGCCAGACTACCTATCCGCGTAAGCATTTGTCTTTTCATCACGACGCGTTGCTTCTGAACCGCACAGATTGATGCGCGGCTTAAAACACGCTGGCGAATGATTTGGATGATTTGAATGCCCTTAATGGGCAGCATGATTGAAATTTTCACGACCCACATCGCTGCCAAACAGCTGTCAATTGTTTCGATCGCTGAGTGATACGCGCCGATGAAAAGAGTACTTTTAACATTTGCAACTCGTTGCGAAGTTAGCGCTGTTGCAGTCCAACATAAGCTTCCGTCCTTGGATACCTTCCATCATTCTGCCCTTGTTACCATGCACATAAATGCTAGGTGAACAAAATACAACCAAAATACAGCTTGTACAGCTGGATACAGGTGCGCTACGGATCCAACCCATTGATGGACATCATTAGCTTGTCAGTTAGTACCAGAATAAGATTACTGAAACAAAGTTTATGTAAATCGAATGGAAGATCATGTTTTGACTATAAAACTGTGATAAACTTGGTGAATCAAGTAGTCATGATAATACAATCTATAGCAAGTTCTGTCGAATCATCAAAACTATCCTTCTTACTTGAAAATATATTAGGGGAGACCGGGTCTGGTTGTCACAACCGTTATAATAAAGAAACTATAAACAATAGGAATGTACTAATAATCCATGGCGATGCGTAAGCATATCGCCACCTGCCCCTCCATCACACAAGTCGTTGTGGAGTCGCATGGAGACACGATGTACCATTGTTTGTTTTCGTGTACTCGAAGTAAATTTTGCCGCATTTTCTATCAAGTAAGTATAGATTGTTTCTTAGTATTGCCTATAACATTGTTGCATTACTCTCGTAGTTTAGAGTTTTTTCTAACTTATTGTAATGATTTTTTTGCATTTTTTAAAACTTTTTAATACATGAATAGAGAGGGGAAATTGTTTAACGGTTTGGGGCAAGTTGTCACAGAACATTTGGGGTTAGGTATTTGCCGCATGTGACAACTAATCCCGCTGTAACTTGCTGTACCTATCATGTGATATTATTCTTGTTTGTTTGGCAACAGTTCTCAATAATAATGCTGCGAACTTTTAAGAAGAAGACGTCCAGAGGTGAGGTGCCCCCGGAATTAATGTTACGTGCGGCAAGAGAGGTGAAAAAAGGCAATTATTCAATAAGAGGGATTACAAAGGATTGTAATATAAATTACCGTACTCTAGCGCGATATTGTCAGAAATTCACACACACTGAAATTAACAGCAGTGTTATACAGCCCGAACTCTTGTAGGGTATAAAATAAATCGGCAAATTCTTTCCGACGGTTTGGAAAATGAATTGGAAGTCTACCTCCTTCAAGCCTCTGAAATATATTTTGGTTTATGTCCAAAGGAAGAAAGGAAAATTTTTTATGAAATAGCTGTGGCAAATAATGTAAAAATACCACAGAACTGGGAGACATAAGCAAGCGGGTGCTGATTGGTTTTCAGCGTTTATGAAACGGCATAATAAATTATCAATAAGATCACCCGAAGCAACTAGCTTGGCATGTGCAACCAGCTTTAATAAACATAATGTCAATAAATTTTTTGACAACTTACAAAGTGTTTTGGTAAAATATAAAATTGAACCACATAACACTTAGAACATGGATAAAAACCGGTGTAACTACCTTACAGAAACCAAATAAAGTAATTGCGCGACGTGGGTTGAAGCAAGTAGGAGCAGTCACATCAGTGGAGAGAGGTTCGCTAATTACTTTAGCAATGGCTGTGTCTGGGACAGGCAACACAGTTCCACCATTTTTCGTGTTTCCCCGTGTTCACTTTAAAGACCATTTCATCAGAGATGGACCACCTGGTTGTCAAGGTGGAAGTAATCCTTTAGGGTGGATGACTGAAGAATTATTTTGCAAGTTCGTGAAGCACTTTCACAATCACGTAAAATCCACAAAAGACAAACCATGTTTGCTGCTTCTAGACAACCATGGATCTCATCTGTCTCTAGAAGGACTAAAATTTCACCAATGACTATATACCATATTCCTGATATAATTGCACAAGCTTTTCCCTTAGCAGCCACCCCTTCTAACATCATGGCGGGATTCAAATCTTGCGGTATAAGTCCCTTCAACAGGAATGTCTTTCAAGATCATGATTTTTTGGGATCGTACGTTACCAACAGGCCAGACAATCTTGAAGATGAAGGAATTGATCTTAACGTAGCAGTAAACCATTATTCTTAAAGAGTAAATGCTCCTTCAACCCTTGCTAAACCCGCAGAATTTGAAAAAAATTCACAAGGTGATTCAAATATTATATTAGGTGAAGTTCAGCTGCAAACTGAGGATCTTCAACCCGGTCCTAGCAGTTTAATATCACCTCATATCGTAAGACCACTGCCAAAAGCCCCCCCCCCCCCCCTTGAAAGAAAACAAACCAACCTAATAAAAGGAAATGTAAATCGGCAGTATTAACCGATACACCTGAAAAGAATAATATAGAGCAAAGAAAGTTGGAACAAGAAGCAAAGAAGAGCAAAGCAAAACGGGTTATTTTGTTCGATAAAGGGAAAAATAAAAAAAAAGAGAAAAGTGTTAATAATTAATAAAGAAAAAAAGAGAATAAAGAATATTTTTGCCTTGTGTGCTTGTCTCCGTATTCACCAAGCAAATCGAGAGAAATTTGGATTCAGTGTCAATATTGTAAACTGTGGGCACATGAAGCTTGTACGCCAGGATTACAAATGTTTGTTTGTCATGACTGTGATTCAGCGGATTCTGATTAAGATTGCTGAGTTATTAATAATTCCCAGTGATTGATAAGTTTTTGTTAAAATTATATTTAATTTGATTTTAATGATTGTTCAGAATACGTTTCTATAATAGAAACTGTTTTTTAATAATGTTTATAAGTTTAATTTTTTGTTCAAAAGTATAGTATTTATAATTATAATAAAAAATGATATTACTTTCTTATTTGAATCGAGTTTTTATTCATAAACTGAGCTATCCAAATGTGTGACAATCAACCCCAGATACTGTGACAACCAACCCGGCCTCGGGGTATGTTGTCACAAAATAGTTCCTGCAAATAATGTGAATTAGCTTCTAATCTGGTTGACAAAATCCACAGGATCAATTTTTTATAAAGTCGGACGTACGTAGTTTATATTAATCTAAGTTTGAACAAACTTCTCTGCAGCTATGACCCGTAAAAAAATCAAAATAAGAAAATGAGAAAACCATACCCGGTCTCCTCTATGAATCATTGTAAAATGATTCTGTATTAATCGTTTTTAGCCACATAAAGACGTTGTCATTTTCTTTACTGCATTTACATCGTCACAGTTGTCAGCAGTATTGTTGGTAATTACTGCCGATTGGAGCAAGTTTTATATCCTTCTTTACGAACACACGGAGTAAAAACGCTACCGAGATAAACGCAGTAAATATAGAGGCTTCGTTAAAACGTTTTCAGGCACCGTATAAATTCTAATTTAAAATCAGTGTCGCAACAAAAGGTCCTCAAGACCGGCACACAATTCCTCAGAGTGTACCTCGCGTAGCTCATTCGTTTTATCGTCTTGAGCGGCACGAGCGTCACTCTGACACCGTGATAAACAACTGCTTCTGTCGTAAGTCACGTCACCATAAAATCTTGGACATTACTCGTCGGGGTGTTTACTAAGTCGGGATAACTTGACAAGGTGAATATAGTTAACGTTATATCTTCGCCGCTAGTCTGCTTATTCGGCATCCAAGAGCATTAACATAGTTTGAAGGCAAAAGATTGAATAATTGCGACATTTATGCATACGTTTTAACAAGTTTTGCCAGCGCAGAACTATTTTGCAGGCATAACGGAATAAAGTATAGGGGTGTATATTCACAGCGTTCTACCGTAGCAGCATGTACATATACAGGGTGTTCGAAAGCTAAACGCTCAAACTTCACTAGTATGTTCTATGAATAGAAATAAGAAAAGAATGTTATATATATATATATATATATATATATATATATATATATATATATATATATAAATATATATATATATATATAAGTCTGCAAAGGATTTAGGAAAACGTTATAACAAAAATTTGAAACCTAAAGGCAATGGTGTGTTCGTTGCTAATACATTACAATAGGTATCAGAATAGGCCGACGAATTTATGACGATACGTTGCTTGGACCTGACTTTTTCTCGTCAAGATTAGTACCGTTTACGGATTGCATATTCACTTTTAAACATTTTAAACAACGCTTCACTAGTACTTTCAGATGTTTTGTTCCATTATCGCCAACGTATGTGGTTTCAATTAGATGGCTGCCCGGTACAGTACGTGAGACCCATCAGAGATTGGTTAGACCAACATTATCATAAAAGATTGGCCCGCAAGATCACCAGATTTTACACAGCTAGACTTTTATCTGTGGGGAATTGTGAAAGCGATAGTGCAGGCCCAGGAAAAGCGACGGCAAGAGCGGTAGCCGTAAGGGTGGCGTAATGTGAGTGACTAGGGTTGGAAAGGATCACGGATTTCTACATTCACAAGATTTCCCCACCATACGAAGCTACAATTCGCGTTACTGAAAACCACTGCAACTGGCTAATGTACGATGTTGGTCTCTTGCCTTTTATATAAATAAATAAAAATAATTCCTTGAAATGCTTACAAAATAAGCTCCTTTCTAGGATGGAATTTTTAAAATTAACGTCATAATGAACTGTTAAAGAATCGATGTTTCTTGTTTCAGGTTAGCAAGCTATCCGCTAGCTCAAGCAACAAAATGTAGCTTTGAAAATGCTTTGTAAATTAATAGTTTTCAAGCTTTTATTCTACTGAGAAGTCAGAAAGTGAAATTGGAGTATAAGTAGAAAAAAAAAGTAAAACCTCCACACGGGGATTTGAACCCCAAATTTTCTTTTTGCGACCTAAGCGCTTGGATTTTGACCAGGATTGGTAAGGATTGTGATCTTACGGCACAAGGACAGAAGATTGGAGCATATGCTTGTAGTAGTGCGTTAGAAGCCAGGAGGGGAATACGGTTGGCCGTGGAGAGAGGGTAAGCTCGTGGACGAAAACCCTCGAATCTGGCACCACTGCCACCAAGATCAAAGAGCAACTCGCGGCTGCTAGTACCAGCAAATGCTTGGACGCTTCTGTGGTAGTGTATTGTAGTGTATAAGAGTCAATTTGCGATAAAAACTGATAGGAAGGATTAATTATGCATTCACTGAACTGAAGCAAGATACACACGAAATTCGATTAAAATCCCTGTCATTTTAAATTATTGCTCGTTGGATTAAATCTGCAATTTCAGATTGTGATGTAACAACATAAGGAGTAAGGTGAAATTATAAGAATAATTAAAAATAAACGATAGAGATAATCATATGCTCACCATTGCTTGTCCATTTATTTGCAGAATACAGTAAATAAAAATCAAATATTGATTTCGCAGTGTAGAGACACTGTGTCTTTACCATTTACACATATTTTATTAACCCTCGGTTGTCACACCTCCTTTTTCGAACGTCGTTGTCAATTTTCAATCAGTTGTTATTTAAAAACTATTTGTTAAATTAAGTCTCAAAAATTCTCAGATAATGTTTGTACATTGTAGAATATATGCCCATCGTTGAAAGTTGACATTTAAAGTGTCATCATGCTTAAAAAAAAGTTTGAAGCAATAAGAGTTTCGACAAAAAGGTTTTTTGCTTAAAAAAACGCAGGGTCAATTTGACCCAGTGTGACAACCGAGGGATAAATGCGTAAATAACTAAACACGCGGCTCGTTCCCATCTTTTTCTGCTCCGCTGAGCTCTGACCTATGGGAGAACAACCCCCTCCATACCTATTTGGCTCTTACACTCTACAGGGTCATCCGTTAAAACTGCAACCTACGCGCGCGCGAACAGACGAAAATGGCAACACCGCCTCACGGACGCATTCCACTACAACCATGCATCGGCCTGGCGTTCGGAGGGTTGCCAGCGACCGCTGGACAGCGGTGATACCCGAGCTTTGAAAATTGTAGGATGGTCTCTTTCAAATTAACGTCACAAGGAGCTATTTGAAATTTCCCAACCGGGGTTGAAGAATTTGGGGCCTTTTTCGTATAACTTTTGAACTATAAAAGATATCGGAATGCAATTTGCGCCGAAAAATAAGAAAAAATTATTCTTTCTTAATGATGGATAATTCAAAATATTTTACGTTTACTTAATTTTTCTTTTATCAATTTTGTAACCATAATTGTTGTGAAAAGCTTTTGTATTTAATGCTCTTTTTAAAATTTATGATGTTGATAAACAATACGCTAGTTGTTTCTGTGCCATTACTTTCATAAATTGAGAAATTAAATTTTTATTCAATTACGTGTTAGTTCTGCAGACCTCAGAATCTATTGTTCTGGTTTTCTTTTTTATAATTTTATCCTTATATGCAGTGCATGCATAGATCGGACGTAAGGAGTAACTAATGGGACGTGTCTTTGATTGTAGCGGTGTTTGAATCTTTTTTCTAGAATTTTTGTGTTTGAATGTTTAACCTTTTAGCTACTCAACGCCACGCCTATACCGGCTTCCGTTAATGTCATTTTTTGGAACGATGCGTGATTATTGTGGCTTTTACACGCAGGTGGCGAAAAATCTCTCCGTACAAGGGTATAGCGCCGCGGTCAACCCCGTCGTAGCTAAAATTTTTTAAATTAAGACGGGTACGAGACCAGTTGACATTGTTTTCAGACCTCATTACAGTAATCCAGGGTGCGAGTGGTAAACCGATCATAAAAGCGGAGCGCGCGGCTCGCTTACCTGCGCCGGAAAATTCCGCACAGCTCTTTGCGGCATTAATTTGAAAGAGACCATCCTAAAATTTTCGAAGCTCGGGCATCACTGCTACCCAGCGGTCGCTGGTAACCCTCCGAACGCTGGGCCGGTGCATGGTTGTAGTGGAATGCGTCCGTGAGGCGGTGTTGCCATTTTCGTCTGTTGGCGCGCGCGTAGGTTGCAGTTTTAACGGATGACCCTGTATAGTCTATACTGACGGTTCGCGTGCCGCACGGAACTCTCGCTCCTACCTAGCTAATATTGCTGGTAGTGGGGGAATCAGTTGACTGAGAGTGGGTAACAGCTCCCGGAGAAGAGCAGTTCACCAGTCCTGCTATAAGGTATGTCAGTATATAGCAATGTATCTATTGTATGCGATTTACCGCAATTTTTTTGCGAGTCAAGCGAACTCGCGTTAACCAACGAACAATAGGGTGTCCCTTAGAATTGATGGAGGGATAAAATGTTGGAATGCCCGCTAATTTTATTCCGTCTGGTGTGCTAAGTAAGTATGCGAAATTTCAGCACCATAGATTATTCTGAACCCTGCCTCAAGAAGCTTAAAGTTATGATATATTGTAAACTTTTTTTTATTTTTTTTGTCCACCTTTAGAAAATAATCATTCACTTGAAACAGAGGTTGTTGGAATGCATAAATATTTTACCGCTATAGTCCAAAGATTGAAAAAATGGAAAACTTGTACCACCTTCGTTCTTCTACTACTTAACGATATCTTGACGATAATATCGATATAGCGTTAGATATCAATAAGTTATCGATAAGATATCGATAATCGATAGTCTCAACCCTAGTTCCATCACACATTTGCTTACATACACGATTGCATATTAAAAACACAGCTGTTTGCAAGTGCGGAGTTTCGTTCGAAACTTTGAGCCTCTTGAGGCATTTAGAGTTGTTTGATCGAGCCGAAATTTTGCACACATATTTATTACACCAAACAGAAATAAATCAGAGGGTGTCTTGGACCGAATTCTTAAATTTAAAAAATGTGTTATTATAAGGAATATCCTAAGGCACGAATATAAGTTCTAAGCCAGATAAAGGACGAAGACGAATCCATTTGCGTGAAACATTCCAGCGGTCGAGTAGTCGGCTTCTAACAATGGTGAGTTGCCATAAAATTCTGCAAATGCATAGCTTCGATGAAATCGCGACGTTCACATATGTAACCTCCCTGCCGAGGTTAATCCGGCGGTAACGTCGCGACGCTCGAGCTAATGGCACGCACAACGTCGCCAACATTTGCAGCCAACCAGTCGTCGGGCATTCGTCGTGTCTAACGACAAGAAGAAGGAAAGGCGTACTGTTGCTATCACGGGCCGCTTGAGTGATAAAGTGAGCGCAGAGTGAGGCCTATTTTTGTGCTCACCGACAAACAGCCTCGTAGATCTCCTGACACATCGTTAGAACGCCACGAAAATACCTTCCACGCGTACGTAAAGTGCTGTGGGATATCCAGATACCGGCTACTACTTATGTTTATTCCAAGAAATTACTAGTTGTTTGCTCTCTGTGCACGCCAATTATATGCCCCATTCGAACATTTCGAAATGGCACTACAGTTCTGTTGCTTGTCAAATAATTATACCGTTGCAAATGCAAAAATATTTATGGTTATAGAAACATGTGCTTTGCAATAACGCTAGATCAAATTATTTCAGACGCAGCAGAACACATTGTACAACGAGAACGTCAATTAACGATCAATAGTTTTATTACTATTGGGTTAAACGCGAGTAAGGGTATCAATAAAAAATTATTTTTATATTCAATTCTGCATTTATCGGAATATTGTTAATTTTATTTAAATATTAGGTAATCCACAGTAGGGTAGACCGGGGCGGTATTAAAACTTTGACTTTCGAATACGATTACGCAAGAACTATTACATTGTCAACAAAAGTTCTTATATGAAAATGTTACTTACTTATCTAACGTTATTGAGCCACAACACTTTTGCTGTATGTCAAGTAATATCAAAGTTATTAATATAAAATGAGAAGCGGAGAAAGTGTTACAACCGTCTCTGACTACGGGTCGGTTGTAACACTGTATGGAATTGATAGTAGCACAAATTTAACTTTATAAACTTAAAATATTTATTGATTTAAATTATAGTACTAAATGAAGAAGAGTAAAATTATAACCAATTGTGCGGTATCGCAATTGTGGCGGAAATAAAAAACGGCTGGTGCATTCTGTTGGGAAATCTGGCAGAGTGAGTAGTAACTCGACAGAGCAAATACAATAGTATCACTTTATTGATACAATGAAGTTAATAGTAGTAATGATGAATATAAGAAATAATATAATACTGTTCGTATTAAGGATCGCGTGTAACATCTACTGCGTCTGGAGAAGAACTGACTGGGACAACCACGGTCTTCGGTGGCTGACAAGCCCCAAAGAGGCCGAGCGGTGCATACGGCCATAAATGTGACACCGACAGTGTCCAGACCTCAGTCCTCTGTTTACAGCTCGTATCGCTATTCCATCCTATACGCTACCAAATTTTTCATGTGTTCAGTCCTTATATTCAGTACACTGCACCCATTTTTTTAATTTTTTCCACGCTTTTGAACTTATTGTAAGAAAACAAAAAAATGGTTGACGGTAAGAAGAATCTCCGACAGCGGGACATGATCGGCGGTATCACCTTCTTAAAATCACAAGGAGAGCCCGCCCTGGTGGACGATCGGACGGGCATGGGGATCGCGCGATGAAAACAAGAGACGCGCGATGTAAACAAGAGACGCGCGATGCGAGCGAAGAGACGAAGCATGATTATTCACCGGCTGGGTTCCGCGGAAGACACTCGTTTGTCACGGAATCTAAAGCGACCGAATAAACTCTCAGGTTTTATAGTTTAATCGTACGTCTATCTTTCTCTTCCACGTGTGTTTCTTCTTTTTACTTACAATTCAGAAGTGGGATACAGTCACGCGTCACGCGGTTAGTGAAGTGAGGTGCAAGTAGTGTACATAATCGAAAAAAAAAAAGAAGAGAATAGAGAAGTATGGGCCGCCATCATTCGCGACGTGATAGTCCGGATTCTGCAGGGCCGAGTAAAAGGAGGAAGAACTCTCGTAGTTCGTCGATCGAAGCTCGACAACAGGGGCGCATCGAACAATTGGAGAAGATGGTCCAGGAGTTACAACGCACCCGACCGTCGGGACAACGCTCAAACGTGCAAGCTGGGGACGAAAAAATGATTCCGGTCTTCGATCCAGCACAAGATGTTCTGACCGTGGAACGATGGGTGGAACTCGTAGACAAGCTGGCTCAGCAATATGAGTGGGACGAACGATCCATCATGAGATTGATAGCAGGACGATTATGAGGCCATGCTCGCACGTGGTATGACACCACCAGACAGGTAACGGCCCCGTGGGCTGATACGAAGGAGGCCCTCATTCAGCTATTTCGTAAGTTGGTACCTTTTAACAAATTATTTAAAGACGCGGCGAATTATGAATCTACGCCTGGGCAATCGTTAGGTGACTATTGTTTTCAAAAATTAAGTAAGATAAGGTTACTAAATATCACCATGCCTGACAACTATATCATTGACTTGGTCATTGGTGGAATAAAAGACGAAAACATAGCACGGACGGTACGGTCGGCCCAATACGCCGACGCTAATTCGTTGTATGCGTTTATGAACACTATGGGTGCGATCCCAGGGAAAAACACGTATCAACAAACACTCTCTAACTTGAAATCTCGGGAGCAGTCACACAAATCGGGAACATCGGGTGCTCCTACAAAAGTAGAACCGAAAACAGAAAGTCAGCCAACGACGCGTCCGGTAACGTGCTTCAATTGCAACAGGACGGGACATATAGCTAAAAATTCTTTTAAGCCGCGAGTCCAGTGTTACATTTGCCGACGCCTAGGGCATGAGAGTGATAAATGCCCTTCTGCTAAGAACGCTTGTGTAGTAGCCACCCCGACCAATCCTAAATTCAATATCTACGAACAAACCGTATATATTAATGGTCGTAAAATAAATGGATTGATTGATACCGGAAGCGTATGCACGATTCTCCGCTCGTCCCTAGTTGCTGAGTTTGGAATAAGCATACACACCACCACGACCGTTGCTTTGCGGGGATTTTCGGGCCACCTAGTACATACGAATAAGATAGCACGTATTAAACTGCGGGTGCAAGATGTAACCGCAGATGTAGACGCTGTAGTCGTACCAAATGAGTGTTTGACTCGTGATATAATAGTAGGAAGAGACTTTTTAGATCAGGATCACATCGTATTGATTAAAAAGCAACATCAATTGCTGTTTAAAACCATAACAAATACGGCGGACGTATTTGTGATAGTTGACGAAGAAGAGCCTAACGGAGAATTTGATTTTGGGGATATTACCGAGAAGGAAAGGCAGGACAGCATGAAACTGCTTGAAGAATACGGCGATAGGATCACTAGGTCCCTGCAAAATCTTGGCAAAACAAACACCGCGTATCTCGCGATAAGATGCATGACTGATGCACCAGTAACGTACCACCCGTATCGTATGGCCGAAACAGAAAAGGCGGTTCTTAGGGAAATGATTAAGGAACTCTTAGATAATCAGATAATCCGGAATTCTCATTCACCGTACGCGAGCCCGATTATTCTGATAAAAAAGAAAACCGGCGGTTTCCGATTGTGTATCGACTATCGCAGGTTAAACGCAATAACCATCAAGGACAGGTATCCGTTACCATTAATAGACGATCAGCTAGATAGGCTTGGCGGCAATCGATATTTTACAGCGCTAGATCTAGCTTCCGGTTATTATCAAGTCCCAGTCGAAGAAACGTCCATACCAAAAACTGCATTCATTACCCCAGAAGGGCACTACGAGTTTTTACGAATGCCGTTTGGGCTCACCAACGCCCCAGTCGTTTTCCAACGACTGATGGATCTAGTGCTAGGACCGTTAAAAAACACTATAGCTTATCCATACTTGGATGATATTATAATTCCATCTAAGAGTGTGGAGGAGGGATTACAACACTTGCGACGTGTGCTAGACAAGTTTAGAGAGCACAATCTGACGCTTAAAATAAATAAATGTTCATTTTTCAAATCACGGATTGACTACCTGGGGAGAGAGGTTAGTGCGGAAGGAGTTAGGCCCGGTGAAGGGAAGATCAGGGCGTTAGCGCAAATGCCAGCCCCGACGACCGTAAAACAGATTAGACAGTTTTTGGGTTTGGCTAGCTACTTTAGAAAATTTATTCAGGGGTACACAACACTCGTGGAGCCCCTTACGAGGCTCACTCGTAAAAACGAACCGTGGGTTTGGAAGGAGTCGCAACAACGCGTGTTCCAAGAGTTGAAAGATAGGTTAACGGCACGACCTATTCTAGCGATATTTGATCCGACTCTGGCCACAGAGTTGCATACGGATGCCCGCTCATTAGGGGTAGGAGCTATGTTAATGCAGCGTACGACGGACGGACAGGTGGTAGTGGTAGCCTATTATAGTAAACAGACCACGACAGACCAACGATGTTACCACTCGTACGAGCTGGAAACGATGGCCGTCGTGTTTGCATTGCGGCATTTTCGGGTCTACCTGCTAGGACTACAGTTCAAGGTTGTTACTGACTGTAATGCATTACGCACTACCTTCACCAAACGAGACCTGTTACCTCGCGTAGGGCGATGGTGGCTGGAAGTGCAAGACTTCACTTTCGACGTAGAATATCGTCCGGGAGCTAAAATGGCACACGTGGATGCTTTAAGCCGTAACCCGCTGTCTATTGAACTCGAAGTCGACCGTATAGATCTAACCGAAGCTGATTGGATAGTAGCCGCACAATTACAAGACGAGCAACTGAGTAGGATTAAGACCATGTTGACAGGCGCACGGACAAACGATACGAAGCAATATTTCGACAACTACATAATTAAAAATGGTAAGATTTATAGGCGTTTGGAGAACGGAGATAAGGCATGGGCAGTACCTAGGAATGCCAGAATGCAAATATGCAGGCTATGTCACGACGATGCTGGGCACTTAAGCGTAGAGAAGACATTGGAAAGAGTGAAGCAAAACTATTGGTTCGCCGGAATGAGAAGATTTATTACCAAATATGTCCGAGCGTGCTTAAATTGTGCGTATTATAAGCATACGAAAGGCAAAAAACAATGTAAATTGAACCCAATCGAGAAAATTCCGGCCCCGTTCCATACCGTGCATATCGATCACGTAGGCCCTTTTGAGACCAGTCGTCGAGGAAATAAATTCTTGTTGGTGATGGTTGACGCTTTCACCAAATTTGTCATCACAGAGCCCGTGAAGAGCCAAAAGACACGGTACGTTGTAAAAAGTTTGACGAATGTCATATACATTTTTGGGTGCCCAACCAGGATAATTAGTGATCGAGAGACGGCTTTTACTGCAAGGTCGTTTAGAACCTTTTGCGACGCCTACGGAATCAAGCATATACTCAACGCCGTGGCCACTCCAAGAGCTAACGGGCAATGCGAACGATATAATAAGACCATAACAGCCGCGTTGGCCACGACCACTGCCGGGAAGGATCCGTCGCACTGGGACAACGATGTCAAGAAGATTCAGAGCGCATTGAACACGTGTTTGAACAAAGGTATAGGCACCACGCCCACCAAAGCGCTCATTGGGTATGAAACAAAGAGTCCTGCTGAGGGATGGTTGTTAAGCAAAGTGCAGGAGGAGGTAGATCGCGTAGATTTACAGTTGCTCCGAGAACGAATGAAAGAACATATTTCGGTGACACAACGGAAGCAGAAGGAATATTACGACAAAACACGGAGAACGGCTACCAAATACAAACAAGGTGATCTTGTCATGGTGGAGTTGACTAGTGAGGCGGCCACTGGGGGTAGTCGAAAATTATTACCCAAGTTCAAGGGCCCTTTTCGAATCACCAAGGTTATATTGAATGATCGTTACGAAGTGGAGGACTTGAGAGCGCAATCCAGAGGTAGACGTACTGTAGTAGCCGCTGACCGGTTGAAACGGTGGATAACAGTACAGTACGATACCGACAATGACGAGGCAGATAGGCAAGGGAGTCGAGACACTTCACCCATTCCCTTAAAGTAGAGCGAACGTCGCTCATGTTAGGCGAACGTCGCCAATCTCTTAAAGTAGAGCGAACGTCGCTCATGTTAGGCGAACGTCGCCAATCTCTTAAAGTAGAGCGAACGTCGCTCATGTTAGGCGAACGTCGCCAATCTCTTAAAGTAGAGCGAACGTCGCTCATGTTAGGCGAACGTCGCCAATCTCTTAAAGTAGAGCGAACGTCGCTCATGTTAGGCGAACGTCGCCAATCTCTTAAAGTAGAGCGAACGTCGCTCATGTTAGGCGAACGTCGCCAATCTCTTAAAGTAGAGCGAACGTCGCTCATGTTAGGCGAACGTCGCCACCCTCTAAAGTAGAGCGAACGTCGCTCATGTTAAACAAACGTCACTCATATTAGGCGAACGTCACTATTCCCAAGGTTAGAGCGGCTTCTATATCTGAGGACAGATCCATCGCAGGATAGCCGAATGTAAGAAAACAAAAAAATGGTTGACGGTAAGAAGAATCTCCGACAGCGGGACATGATCGGCGGTATCACCTTCTTAAAATCACAAGGAGAGCCCGCCCTGGTGGACGATCGGACGGGCATGGGGATCGCGCGATGAAAACAAGAGACGCGCGATGTAAACAAGAGACGCGCGATGCGAGCGAAGAGACGAAGCATGATTATTCATCGGCTGGGTTCCGCGGAAGACACTCGTTTGTCACGGAATCTAAAGCGACCGAATAAACTCTCAGGTTTTATAGTTTAATCGTACGTCTACCTTTCTCTTCCACGTGTGTTTCTTCTTTTTACTTACATTATATTATAAATTTTGACTAACGAAACACTTACAAGTGCTAAGTAACGATCAGTATTAGGGAAGATCGGGTTAAAGTAACCCGAAAAAGATTTTAAGTGGAATAAAATATTTCCCATTCAATAAAAATGTGTGGAAATAGATTTATAATATAATTTAAACATTACTATTGATAAATGACAAATAGCAATACTTAAAATGAACTTAGGGTATATTAAAATTCAGGTTGAAAGAAATGAGACATGCATACCGCATGTATGGGGTAAAGTGAGCTCCTACCCAGGGTAAACTAAACTGCAACAAAGTAAGAACTTTAATTAAGGATATAGCAAATTATTAACCCCTTGCGCTGAAATGAAGTATGTGGCACGGCAGCTCCTGTCTTTTTTTGCACCGTGGTTGTCAAAAAGCGTGGAAATTTTTTGAGGCTAGTTTCTGTTCCATCACGCCGCGTAGCTTTCTAGCCAGGTGACAGGTTAGGCTATTGCGCACATCACTTGCACAATATGCACTTGTTCTTTGCAGCCATTTGTAGCTCAGTTTAGCCCGTGCACTACTCCGACTATGTGCTCAATGGAAAATTAATTATTTAATAATGTTAGAATTAATATTTTCTCAAACGCGTGTACATGTATGTTTATGAGCTTGTTATAAACACGCAGAAATTTTTTTTAGTTAAAATAACACATTTATGACTCATTTATCCAAAATGCTAAATTGAAAAGAAAACCAACCGGAAGTCTCTAAAAATGAATTTCTAAGTTTTTAAATGAATTTTTACAATTTTAATATGTGAATGTGCATAATTATCATTGTAATATTGCATACATTTATTACCTCACCAAAATTTGTAAATATATTCTATTGTTAAAGAACAAACGAATGAAGCTCATTTTACCCCGGGGCTCACTCTACCACGGGGCTCACTCTACCCCGGTCTCCCCTACTTCAACATAGGTCACATTAAAGATTAAAAAAAAGAAAAAGCACATACTTGCAAAGGGACTATTTATATTACAATTTTAACTCATTAAGAAAAAGTTATTTTAGGGCAGCAAAGGACAGTTCGAGCCATTTGGGAGCCTCCATGATGTTTACCATAGCCGCGCGGTAGGGGAGTTCAAATACCAATGATAACGTGGGCGCGCCACGGATAGGGAAAACTGTAAGAGTGTAAGTAGTAGCCACTGATATATAACACTCGATGCGGCATCGCCTCATACAGCGTCTTAAGCCACAAAGGGGGCCGCCATGTTTGAGAACGAACTTCATGCGCCGCCTGAATGGCGTCTCGAAGTACAGGGTCATCCGTTAAAACTGCAACCTACCGCGCGCGAACAGACGAAAATGGCAACACTGCCTCACGGACGCATTCCACTACAACCATGCATCGGCCTGGCGTTCGGAGAGTTGCTAGCGACCGCTGGACAGCGGTGATACCCGAGCTTTGAAAATTTTAGGATGGTCTCTTTCAAATTAACGTCACAAGGAGCTATTTGAAATTTCCCGACCGGGGTTGAAGAATTTGGGGCCTTTTTCGTATAAATTTTAAACTATAAAAGATATCGGAATGCAATTTGCGCCGAAAAGTAAGTAAAAATTATTCCCTCTTAATGATGGAAAATTCAAAATATTTTACGTTTACTTAATTTTTCTTTTATCAATTTTGTAACCATAATTGTTGTGAAAAGCTTTTGTATTTGATGCTCTTTTTAAAATTTATGATGTTGATAAACAATACGCTAGTTGTTTCTGTGTCATTACTTTCATAAATTGAGAAATTAAATTTTTATTCAATTATGCGTTAGTTCTGCAGACCGCAGAATCTATTGTTCTGGTTTTCTTTTTTATAATTTTATCCTTATATGCAGTGCATGCATAAATCGGACGTAAGGAGTAACTAATGGGACATGTCTTTGATTGTAGCGGTGCTTGAATTTTTTTTATTGGAAATTTTGTGTATGAATGTTTTAGCTACTCAACGCCACGCCTATACCGGCTTCCGTTAATACCTTTTTTTTTAAACGATGCGCCATTATTGTGGCTTTTACACGCAGGTGGTGAAAAATCTCTCCGTACAAGAGTATAGCGCCGCGGTCAACCCTGTCGTAGCTAAAATTTTTTAAATTAAGACGGGTACGAGACCAGTTGACATTGTTTTCAGACCTCATTACAGTAATCCGGGGTGCGAGTGGTAAACCGATCATAAAAGCGGAGTGTGCGGCTCGCTTACCTGCGCGGGGAAATTCCACACAGCTCTTTGCGGCGTTAATTTGAAAGAGACCATCCTAAAATTTTCGAAGCTCGGGCATCACTGCTACCCAGCGGTGGCTGGTAACCCTCCGAACGCTGGGCCGGTGCATGGTTGTAGTGGAATGCGTCCGTGAGGCGGTGTTGCCATTTTCGTCTGTTGGCGCGCGCGTAGGTTGCAGTTTTAACGGATGACCCTGTATGTAAGAAAGTAACATCCATTGAATCCAGAAACGTAGTACTTGAGACGCCATTCAGGCGGCGCATGTAGTTCATTCTCAAACATGGCTGCCCCGTTTGTGGCATAAGACGCTGTATGAGATGATGCCGCATCCAGTGTTATATATCAGTGGTAGTAGCGTGCGGTGCAGGCTCGTACCACTGGGCTGAAATAACTGACCCCCTTTAGGCCGTGTTCAGATCTGAACCGAACCCCGAACCGAAAACCACTTGAGACTCCCTAATGCTACGTTCCTATGTGTGGAACGTATATTTCTAGCGATCTTCGCCAGTTTAAATAAAGTCTTGTGGCTCGCGACAGCTAAAGATTGAAGGACAGCGAGTGTTTAGAGTAGCGCAGACCAAAGGTTTGCCTGACATATGACACCGAGGAAGGGACCTTGGGACCCTCGACCAAAGGAAAGTCAGGCTCGCCGCGATGTTCGAGCTATTCCCAGCCAATGTCGGTAAAGTCTCGTCCTATCAAAAGACTGGTTCTCTGGCTACTGTCGTCCTTGCCATTGAAAGTGTTAAGTAGTTAGAAGGAGCAAAACAAATTGGTCATAAACGCTCGAAATTGTATTTGCCGAATGTCTCGAAACCCCCCAAGAAATTGAACTTGATGGAACAAATGTAGAGGATTGAAATATTGCAACAACTAGAATAGGAATAATTATTTAAACGTTTCCACATTTGAGTATTTCATAATATACAATTGTATGTAGTCCAATGATGGTTGTTCTTTATGTAGTAGGTACATACCTACCTATATTGTACAGTGTGACTGAAGCTATTGAAAAATTGTTTTTACAAAAGTAAGAAGGCTTATGCTTTGAAAGGTCTGTGGGACACTCTTCGTTTATCACCAATTTGTCTTGCTTTTTCAAACTACTTGACACCCCCAATGGCAAGGGTCTCAAGTGGCGTTCGGTTCGTGGTTCGGTTCAGATCTGGACGCGGCCTAAGGTCGAGTTTCCTAGCTGCGATCGGCGGCTGCGACCGGCGACGGTCCCACTAGCGAAACGGAGACACAGATGCATACTTCTCCATTGCACTAGTGGGACCGCTGCCGATCGCGGGTAGGAAACTCGACCTTTAGGAGTTCCAGTGGCAGCGGTCACTGGGGCTCCCAAGAATCTCACAAGGGGACCTTCAGGACTGTCCAACTCAGAAATTGTTTAT
Organism: Andrena hattorfiana; assembly: GCA_944738655.2. Lineage (NCBI taxonomy): Eukaryota > Metazoa > Arthropoda > Insecta > Hymenoptera > Andrenidae > Andrena > Andrena hattorfiana. Next base: position 20,962,212 of record OX122890.1, read on the forward strand.
ACTGAGTGTACGTGAAGGTCTTCACTCGGACTTTAATTTCCCAAAGCAGTAAGACGCTCTTTTCAGTCAAATTCGAGAAAATGGGCTTTGAAAAATGTGGAGTACACTTACATTTAGAGTATACATTTGATAGAAAGCAATGACCAACGAACAGCGTGGGCCTGTGGATAGCGCTCCCGACTAGTAAGCATGAGGTCGTGTCAGTTCGCATCTCACTGTTGGCATTATTTTTTTTTTATTCATTTGAATACCCACAACTTTCACATGCAAAGTTGATCAAATTCATACTTATTAACGGATATGTAAACATCAGTTATATGTATGGGTGTACGGTGTATACCAGTGCTCCACCTCCCAGGAGATGGACATCACTTTCAATTAAAAACACACATCTTATTTTGAATTATCTCTTGCTTGAAAATCGTACTTTTTATTGCACATATTAATTTTTAAATAGGAATATTTGCAATAAATTAGGTTTTTCGTATTTATTGTAAATATTCCTATTTAAAAATTAATATGTGTAATGTGGGAATATCTGGGTTTGGATCCTTGCGGCATCGAGTTGGACACCAAGGCAGAGACGCCTCGGTCCCTCCGCGATGTGCGTCGCCGTCTAGATGACGGCATTTGTTTGGGTAAAGACGCCCGATCCTTAGAGCGCGTGACTCGCGGTGGAGTGATCGAGAGTCAGTCCGGCGACGAAGCGTGGTCGAGTAACGTCTTTGAAAATATAAGGAATTAAACAGATACTGTGGGTTTTGCATTCGGCTTTGCTGTTTTCCAACTCCTATCTCCCACAGTAATAAAAAGTACGATTTTTCAAGCAAGAGATAATTTAAAATAAGATGTGTGTTTATAATTGAGAATGATGTCCATCACCTGGGAGGTGGAGCACCGGTATGCACCGTACACCCATACATATAACAGATGTTTACATATCCATTAATTAGCATGAATTTGATTAACTTTGCATGTGAAAGGTGTAGGTATTCAAATGAATAAAAAAGAAATAATGCCAACACAAGTGAGTTGCGAACTGACGACCTCATGGTTAGTAGTCAGGAGCGCTAGACGCACTTTTTTTCCCATGAATCATTTTATTTAATGCCACAATAATTATTACATGTTATAAAATGATAATAAAAGCGTACATTACAATGAAGGTTGTGAGCTCATATGGCCGTTAGGCACTTTCGAGTGTGAGTTGATTTGCCCACTATTGAGCTTACCGTTTATCCTACGTACTAGTTTTTCTTAATTGTAGTTACTGTCTATTTGTTCTATTTGAACATTTTGCGTCCTGAATGCTTTATTGGCGGGTGGTTCAGGAAGAGGAAAGGCGCTTCTGTATTATTTTGTGAATAAATATAAATAAGGAGATAAATAAATAAAGATAAGGCTTAACCTATTTATAAACTAACTTAATGCTAACTTATTCTAGATTAGGCTTTGATATACTAAGTTATTCTAGTTATGCTAGGAATTATTTTTTTTGTTTATTTTATTATTTATGTTTCTATTTACAATATATACAATATTATGCGCACGGTGACGAAGGGGTATATTTTGCGTGTGCTGTTCGGGTAATTTTTTGTAGTTTATTGATCTTTCGTCTTATTTTTTAGGGAGGGTCGAACCACCAGTATTTGAAGTTGGACTTTGGCCTCTTGATTAGGTCTTTGTCAAGGAGGTTGGTGCAGAATTTGTGTTGGGCTGTTCGCTGATAAGTTTCGGAGTTGTGTGGGGGGTATGTTAAGGCTTTTTGAAGTGTGCCCCTGGCGATGTGGTAGATAATGGGGGTGTTGTTGTCGTCGGATACTTCGCTGTCCAGATAAGGGAACATCTCTGGGGGGGGGGGGGGTGTATCCTGTTTTGAGAGTTTTAGTGAAGTACAGTGGCTGGGGCTAGAAAAGGGTGTGTATTAAACTGTTGCTGGTGTTGATTGCGGCTTTTGCGAAATGGTTTCTGCATAGGCTCAATATGTGGGAGTCTATTCTGGAAATGTTGGCTGTGTTTAGTAGGATTTCGTTTCTGTAGTGCTTTATGTAATTTGAGCTTGGTGTTCGGTACATTGTTAGACATGCTCGGAGGACGTGCCTTTTGAAGAGTCGTAGTTTTTCCATTTTGGAGTTGGGGATGTTGAACCAGATGGGGCATGCGTAGGTTATGATGGGTCTAATCAAGGTGGTGTAGCTAAGGGTCTTGCATTTGCTCTTGAGATATTTGGAGTAGAATAGACGGGAGAGGCTGTTGAAGGTTTGTTTAGCTTTGGAGAGCTGTGTTTCGATGTGGGTGAAGTATTTGAGTTGGGGGTCTAGGAGTAGTCCTAGATATTTTGAGATTTGTTTGTGGGGGATTACGTTAGTAGAGTTAGTGTTTTCTTTTACTTGGAACTTTTTCCAGTGTTTTGAGACATCTCGGTGTGAAGTTTAAAGGGTGGGGCGGAATACGATTGTCTTGCATTTTTGTGTGTTGATTTTTAATTTCCAATTGGCGAGGTATTTATGAATTTTTTCAAAAGAGTTTGTAAAGTGTTTTCTATTGTAGTTGCTTTTTCGTCGATAGAGTAAATTACCAGGTCGTCCGCGAACGCTATTGCTTTTAGGTTATTACCGTTATTGAAGTCGAAGAACTTAAGGAGATGGGTGGTGAAGAGGTTGAAGAGTACCGGTGAAATTACAGTGCCTTGCTGGAGGCCATTGAAAATGTTAAATGTTATGGTAGACGTGTTTTTCCCGTCTGTTGTTACGAATCGTTTGTTCTGGGTTGATTTCCATATTATTTTGGGGATTTGTTTTTGACAGTTTATAAAGGAGTCCTTCTAGCCAGACCGTGTCGAAGGCCTTCTCCAGGTCAATTCGACAGGCGCCCACGCATTTACCGTCATTCAGGGCCCAGTAAATGTCGGAAGTCAGCTTGTTGATTGCGTGGATATTGGAGTGTCGGTTTCTGAATCCGAATTGCTCTTCGGGGATTAATTGGTGTTCGTCGATGTAGTGTGAAAGTGAGTTTAGGATTGTTTTTTCGAAGATTTTACTGATGTTTGGTAGCAAGTTTATTGGCCTGTAACTTGAGGGTATAGCTCCGTTCTTTCCTTTCGTTTTTATAAATATGGTTTTGGCAGTTTTCCAATTTTGTGGAAAATAGGAATTATTGAGGACGTTGTTGAAGAGTATGGTGTATAAAAGAATGAATTTGTTTGAGAGTCTTCTTAGTATTGCGTTGGGAATGCCATCAATGCCTGCTGATTTTTTGTTGTTGGCGTTTTTGAGTATTGTTGCGAGAGCGTAGGTGTTAGTGAAGAAGTTTGGGGTGGTTTGCTCGCAGGGATTATGCGATGGGTTTGTTTCTGAGAATTGGGTTGCAGTGACGTTTCTGACTATGTCGGCTTCGATTTTAGCTTTGATTTCAAGGGCTTTGCGGGTGATTATGTCAGAAAAAATTTTTTGGCCTAGGTTGATGTTTTGGATATTTGTCAGAGCGTATTGAGCTCCCATAAGTTTAGTTTGTCTGTCGGGTTGTTGAAGATTATGAGATTGTCCTTGTTTGTTGGGTGGTTGTTTAAATCAATGTTGGCGTTGCGTAAGAGATTTGTTTCTTTTTTTCCTATTTTGAGTGTGTCTATTGAGGACATTCCTTTGCCTTTGAATAGACTGTTGATATGATGGAGGGCATTACTCTCAGGGCGGATATTTCTAATTTTTTCTTCCCAGTACCTGTTGTAAGCTCTGTTGTATTCGTCGTCAATTTTTTTCTTTGCTTTTTTTATTAGTCCGGTTAATCTGCGGTATAGGGGGCTGTTGTTGGAAATGCCGGCGTATTTGAGGTGGAATACTAGGTTGATTAGGTAATTTTGGTTTTTTTTTTTAGTTTGGCTATCTTTTTGTTTGTGTATTTGTCTGAGGAGTTAGGTGGTTTGATTTTGGGAACTGCGGAGGAAATGGCGTGTCTGATGGCTGTGTCTATGTCTTCCAGTCCTTTATCAATTTCGTTGTTGTTTAGGTTTCTATCGTGAGGTAGCGTGATGTCTTTGATTTTTTGTGCAGTGATATTAAAGCGGTCCCAGTTTGTTTTGTTAAAGTTAAATTTTATGTCTGGTGAGTCTGTTTTTTGTTTTCGTTTCGATAATTGTTGCTTCAAGGATTTTGGACGTTGATAAACATTTGGGGTAAATCCTGGTGTGTTTGATGTTTTGTTTAACCAAGATCGCTGTTCCGCCTCCTTGCCACGAGTTTGGGCGGTCGATTCTGTGTATGATGTAGTTTGTGTAGGAGATGTTGTGTCTGTTGTTTAGTTTCGCTTAGTAGTGCGAAGTCGGGCGCCTGTTTGTTGAGAATTTGCAGGAGACTGTCTCTCTTCTGAGTGAAGATTATTGAGTTGATATTGAGGGCTATAAGGGAGATTTTTATGTTATTATTCTGTCTGGTCGGTGGTTGATTGGTCATTGCGGTGGTTGTGGGTGGCTTGAGTGTAGTAATTGGAAAAGTGTGTTAATTTTTTGTGTATTCGATTCTGCGATTTGTGCTAGGAGGTTTATTTGGTTGCTGAGGCCCATTAGTAGGGAGGTGAGGTCAGGTAGGGGGCCTGGTGGGTGTGGTTGGTGGGGGGGGGGGGGGGAGGGTATGAGGTGTTGATAGGTGTTGAGGTTGTGGGTCGCTGCTTTGTTGTTCCGCTGGAGTTTTTGGTTATTTGGCTGTATGCGATCGTGGGATTAACGAGTTCTTCGATTCTGCTGATTTTTAACTCTCTGTTTATTTTTTGGGTGGACTGGAGTTTTTGGGTCTCTTTTTGCTTTTGGACTATTGCTGGGCAGCCTCTATAGGAGGCTGGATGGCCTTTATTGCCGCAGAGCTAACAATGTAAGGTATTTTTGTTATCTGTTGATTGGTCGGAGATGTCTTGAACTATATTGCAGTGACCCGGTTGGTGGGATTCGGGGCATTTAACGCACCTGTATGGTAGGTTGCAGTTGCTGGAGGAGTGTCCGAGTCTATGGCACTTCCAGCACTGTACCGTCGAGTGGGGCTTGAGTTTGTCCCAGGTGATTGTCTGGTGGAGGATCCTGTTTATTTAGGTGAGGTTTGAGGTGTTGCTCTCAGGGGAGAGGTGTACGATAAAAATGGGTAGTATTGTATTAGATTCTATCGATTTTATCGTTTGTAATCTGGAGACTTTTTGGAAGTGGAGGTCGTTAACTCTTGAGTTGACTAGTTCGCTTAGTATCGTAGCTTCGTCGAAGTTACCTTCCAAGTATTTTATTAAGAATACTTGGGGCTTTTCGTATTTCGGAATAATTCTAATATGGCTTTGTAGTCGCTGGGATGTTCAATGCACAGTGTATGGCTGTCTTTACTGCTGTTTTTTGTACCGAAGTTTCCTACTAGTTTGCAGGGGAGGTAGGTGGGGATCTGTCGACGGTGATCTGAGCTGATTGCCCGATGATTGTTATTGGGGGGAGGGGGGGTTACCTTTCGGTTGAGGTGCTTGAGGGGAGGGGGTCTGCTGGTCCGACGCTGGCCTGGAGCTGCTTGCGGCTGGGTTGCCGGGGTTGAGGCTATTCGCTACTGCTGTTGGAAGTTGGCCCGCGTTGGGGCTAGTTGTTGGGGCACTGATGTGGCGGTTACCCTCCTTTTTGGGGGGATGGCGTTGTGGCGTGGTTGACCTGTAGGTTCCGGTTGGGATTCCCCCCTTGGGTTTTTCCGTGGGGGGTGGTGCTGGTCGTCGTCGATGGGCTGTTTGTTGGTGTTACAGGGCCGAATTCACGTTCTGGTTGTGCGTCTTTGTTTGCGATCTGGTTTTGTAGGCTATTGATTAGAGCGAGGTGGCTTTCGTGTGGGTTGATGAGTACTTTATTTTGGGATTTAAGCTCGTCGATTTCTTTACGCATGATTTGCAGCATTTCTGCAAGCTGGCGTTATTGATCCGCTTCCGTGGTTGTGGAGGTGAGAGATTCCATCGATGAGTATTAGTTTCCTTGTGTTTCTGGTGATGGGGTAATTTGTGTCTTCTGGAGGGGTGTGCTCCTTTTGTCGCTTTTTGGTATTTTTGGCGTTGATTTGGGGATGTTCGTGTTCTTTCTTTTGTTTGTTGATGAGATGGTTCTGTAGAGCGAGTCTAGGTCTCTCTGTGACGAGGTTACCGCTTTCTCTTGTTTGGTAATCCTCTTGATGAGGTAATCTGGTGCTGGGGATGGACTTTCATGGTCTTGTAGTGCAGCCATTAGGATCATTGGGTAGAGAATCATGGTTTTTGAGAGGCAGGCCCCCCCTGTGATTAGTGGTGACACTTTTGACTGGCACTTTATTGAGGATGACACTTTTTGGTTAATAACTCAGTTAACTGTGTTGGTCACTGTGACATATGCACTCTAATTCGTATCATTGTCGAGGCTGTTCGATAGACGTTGGTTGCGGGCCATCGGTTTTACGGTTCACAATTTCTGCGTTTGACTTTGGCGAGCGGGGTAGGTTTCGCACCACAGCGCGGTACGTGTTACCTGCTCGGCGGTCGGTCGAGTAATGGAGCGCTGGACACTGGTCCACGCTGTTCGTTGGTCATTGCTTTCTATCAAATTTATATAAGGGTACTCCACATTTTTCAAAGTCGATTTTCTCGAATTTGGCTAAAAAGCGCGTCTTACTGCTTTGGGAAATTAAAGTCCGAGTGAAGACCTTCACGTACACTACGTATAAACAATTTCTGAGTTAGACAGTCCTGAAGGTCCCCTTGTCAGTCATTCAAGCCTATCGTACGGGTATGTGGCTATACCGCACACTACTACAGTTTTCCCTATCCGTGGCCCGCCCACGTTATCATTGGCTTTCGAGCTCCCCTTCCGCGCGGCTATGGTAAACATCATGGCGCCCGGGCTCCCAAATGGCTCAATGTAGCCTTCGCTGCTGTACTGTATCAAAAATAAATTTAAATTGCAAAATGAAGCTTTTTCATACGAATTTAAACTTCTATAAAGTATGTGTATACCTGTATAAGAATTAGCATAGTAAGTCAGGTTAAAGATCACATCCCATTCGCTTAGTATCAGTGTCATTCATAATGTTAATTTTCCGAAAATCTTCATCTATTATAATCACTTTTCGTTATATTAAGGTGGTTTTGGATTACAAAATAATCAATTTAATTTTAAAATTCACTTCATTGATGCAGACATTATTAGAGCCATGGCTCACATATTAAGTCATTATACCCATTTTCTGGCACATTATGTGACATATATATATATATGCCCCTAATTTCTCCGAACGATAAAATAGTCCTTATCTTCAGTTGTTGAACATTTGCAATGTCTTCAAAGTTTACAATAAACTACACAAATAAACATCGTAGGGAAACAACAGTAGGGAAACATCGTTATAACATCATCATACATATACATATGTACTACTTCTATACCAATATACTGTGTATCTCAAAAGGAAACCGATAAACTTCTGCAGTCTGTTCAGTGTTACTGACTTCAATACGCTAATTCAAAGGTGTCTGCACTCTACAACAGGCCTGCTCTGGGCCATACAATCATAGTCAATATTGACAAAATGGAACCCAGCCCCAATAACGTTGACCTTGACATATGTTGTCAATGTTTAAAAACTCGACTGCTTAAAAAGCGAACAAAAATAACAAAAAGAAGACTTAATTTATTTTCACCTTAAAATTTAATTTATTTATATATAGTATATTATTTATCATAAATAGGATAATAATAAGATAACAATTTAAATTAACTCAATTACCTGCAGTTGGAGGCCTCGCAAGCACAGCGGCGAGCAGAGTCATGCACACAGCACTGCATCCCCCGTCAATGTATTATATGCATAGCAGGCCTACTCAGTCGGGAGCCGAAAAACTCATTGGGTTCTGGGATCCGGTTCAACCCGAACGCTGTAGGTAGCAGCGTAATAGTTCCGCGCTCGGTTATTGCCCGACTCCCAGAATCAAAGGTGGTCTGCCGCCTCCGATTGAGCAGGCCTGATGTATAATTACTCGGCTCTGCCAACTTAAGTTGTTCCCCACTTCTCATCATCTTAGCGTCACACAGTGGGTCGGATTTAAAATTTGCCGCCTTTTGAGTCTTTTTTTAAAAGATATCAGAATGAAATTTACGCCAAAAAATAGAAAAAAATTATTCCTTTCTAATGATGTACAATTTAATATTTTTTACATTTATTTAATTATTTATTTCTTAATTTTTTTACTTATTTGTAATAAAAAAATTAATTCTGTTTATTTGGTACCTTTTTTAAAACCCTTTGCAGTGGTTTAAGCAAAATGTTTGGGAAACTTTTCGTTTCCAAGTTATGAGGAAAATTCGAATAATAAAGGAAAGTAGCAACAAATCAGTTTGTTTAAATTAAAGACCAGTCAGAAAATACTGCTGGAGTGACGAACCGCAGGGTCTCATCTCTCCACGCTGACGCACACACAATGAAGTGTAAATCCGACCGCGCATGCGCCAACTCGGGACGCGCATTGGGTGGTGCTAATGCCAGTTATTGAAGTACAGTTTTTATCATTGCGAAGAGATTGGATAAAAATGTTGTTATTAAATTTTTGAAATCTTTTCTTTTTACTAAAATGACGTTGAACTAACAAAAAAAAGTGCAACAATCGTTCAAAAGCCGCGAGAACAAAAAAAAGGGGTTTACAGAGAAACATAACATAAAACAAGTGATCCTTCAATTTTTCAGACCATATCGCATGTTTGACCATCGAGGACATACGGAAAAAAAATCTGATTGGTCCGGCCTTCTGCACAGTGTTTACGGGTAGTCTTAACTCGCAAAAAACGTAGACACTTAAATGATTCCTTGATTTTCCTTGAAGTGGCATCATGCTTCCCAAAAAATGGTAAATATATCATTTTTAGGATTATCATAAAATGGATTTTATACGATGCAAAAAAATCTCACTAAATTGGCAACTAAAGATTTTGGAAGGATAATTTCTTACCTTTCGAAAACACTCATGAAAAAATTTCTGCGATCATGCGTTCGCAAGTTATAGGCGTTCAAAGTGAAAAGTTCCTTTTTTGCTTTGATGGCGCATAACTCGGTCAATAAAAATGATACAACAAAACCAAAAATACGAAATTAAAGAGAAATGTTTGCTCTATAAGACCATTCCATTGGATTTATCTGAAAAAATTCTTTTTGGCCCGTGCATACGTCCAAACTAGGTAAAAATTTCTGAAACTTCGTTTCCTGCGCTTCATCTTGATAAAACAGTATCATAATGGACGAAGAAAAAAATTGAGTCATTGTTTCAAAAACTAGAGACTTCAAACGTTAAAATGCTTTTTTTAAATATTTTTTTGCGACCTTTTTTTCGCGGAGATACAGCCATTTGAAAATGACCAAATTTTTCGGGAAATTATAGTGTTCCTTTAATTTTTTCCCGGAGTGTATTAGTGTTTAAAGTTATCAACGTTCGATCAGCCTGTACAGCTTTACGTACACCTACGATTCGCATCCATCCTGCCATCTCCTCCTTCGCAGATAAGAAACTCTTTGGAGAAATTGTATTATATACAAGTTGCTAATGTTTATGCTATGATGTAGATAAGCTTTCGACTAGGCCTTCGACGTTCCGTCAGTATTCAGTTGAAACAGAACCGTTCCATCGTGCATAGTGAGATACCGACACCAATTTTTAAATATTTGATAGTTTTAATTTTTACTTTTTAATTTTTTTCTTCGTTTCGTTCATTTTGAATTTTCTTTTGTTATACTTTTTCTTATATATGTATATAAATATATACATACATATATCTGTTCCAAGGTCGAAGCCAGATATATTGGCCGATGAGTTTCGTGAGGGGTATTCTCCCACCACACAGTTTGCCTGCCTCGGTGCTTCTTTTCTCAATGTTTTTTGACTCGCTCTCGATCCATCTCGCTCTCGATCCATCTCGCTCTCGATCCATCTCGCTCTCGATCCATCTCGCTCTCGATCCATCTCGCTCTCGCCTTCGCAGAACAAGAGCGAGCCAGAAGTGGCGGGGATAGTGCCAAGCTTCTGGCGTGTACGCCAAACCGAGTTGTCAGCGTAGAAATACACACATCAGAATAGGTGTGCGTTAGCTACGAAAAAATTCAGGAGCTTTATTGGTCAGAACATTGATACTTTCTTGATAGCTTCATCTGGTATTGGTCTGCGCATAGCTTCATAACGCACACAACTATTACGCTAAGAATAAATAACAGCCACACGGCTACGTTCAGGCAGAGCCAAGCAGCGTTCCCGTTACCCCACCATACCCTTCGGAGGCCACGCAACTCCAACTGACAAATCCACGATGGTCAGATGGTGGTGGCTAATTTCTCCTCGATCGCTGTTCGCGAAAACGAATTCACCGGCCAATATATTTGACTTCGACCTTAGTTATATGTATATATTAGTTTATGGTTTTCTTGTTATATGCATTAGTTTATATTTCATTGTACATCTCTTTGTGCCAAAAAATGTTCGAGTTTTCACCAATTTTTTATGCGAAAAGTATTAAATATAGAATGTTGATATTTGGTATGTTGACTAAGCGGTCTTTATTGAACATAAAAATATGTTTTAAAGTTTGATAAAACATGGTAGTGGGAGTGGGAGGAGGCACGTATGTCGGTGCGCGGGCGATGACATTCTTCGCTTGCGTAAGTCCTAAGTCCCGGACAGGTGATCTGAAGCAAAACAATGAAACATATTTTACTTTGTACAATATTGTGTATAAGTTGAACTAGAATCAAGAAGAAAAATTAAAAAATGAAACAATAGTGAGCGATCGAAGGGGAGTTTTTTTTTTACCAGAAATTTTTGCAGTTTTTTGTTCATTAAATAAAAACGTTTGAATATTTTGGGATAATTCTAGCTCAACTAATGAAGACGTTTGTTGTACACGTGCCTGCCAAATTTCATCAAGATTGCTTATCTAAGGCGTGTAGAAGCACTTCCGCAAACTTGGAAAATGTAGTTTCTAGAAATATGCGTTTAAAGTTAAACCGAAGTTTATGTGCGAATAAAATGAAAAGTTTTATACTTACACCTAATCTGCTATACCAGGCGCATAGAGGACACCTTCCTCTTCTTCAAAAAGTTCTTCTTGAGCTGTCCGCTCCAGTCTTCGGACGAATCATGCCTCTTTTGATGCTGCGGAATGTGTAGCGTCAGCTTTTTTCACGCGCACCATATCCCTTTTGTTGGCCATTATTTTTGCTTGAGGTCCACTTGTGATGCCTTTCACTTCCACCATACGCAGTAGGGGAGTGATACCTTCGTTGAAAATACACACGGCAATAAAAACTGCCAGTTCGATAATTTTTTTCGAGCAAAAGATGTGTTTTGGAGCCAAGCGTCAGAGGATAGCGTTGAAACTTTCGTTATTATTTTGCGTATGTCCGCCCAAATAGCGTTGCCACCAGATCGTCTGATGACAGATCTGAGTATATCGGATGAAGGAGTTTCTGAACCTCAGTCGTAAGTGGTTGTTCGTGTTTGAAATCATGCAATTTGTTGTCTGCCTCTGTGCGTCTCCACTTGCACCACGAGTCAGGCCCGGGCGGACAATTGTCGTGCTTCGGCTTCGCATCTGTCGAGCATTTGTGATCGAAAGTCGCCCAAATAGCATTTTTCATAGCATTCACAGAATCAGAATTTCTGATAATTGCCAAACCACAGTAATTGGTCAAGTCACGAATCAATTTATCCGTCAATTTGCCACTACCTTTGCCACCAACCCCTTTCGTCTTCTTCTTTCCGGATCTCAATATTGACCCTTTTTCGCTTTTTGACGTGTCCAACGCACTCTTTCTTCGTTACGATCAATTCATCCCTATACGGTTGTATTTCCAGAAGTGATTTGAAGGTTTTCGTATCTCCGTCGCCTATGTAGCACTGTAAAGTGCATTGCAGTGTGATTGCATGCACACTTTTCTTCGCGTTCTTCGTACCAGCTATCAAACTCCTCAGTGCCCTCTTTGCCACTCCAGTAATTACAGGCTTGGCAAAACGTGGATTTCACAACAAGGTCCAGAATCTTACTGGAATATTTTCCAATCAGAGTGATTACGCCAAACAACGATGGAAAACCTATCCTGCTCCAAGTTCCATCACCTGAAATGGTCAAATGAGATGGCTCATTTCCCGCTGCAGCATTTTTTCCATTTCTTCCTCTGCAGCCTTTCCGAGGAGTACGTCGGCCGTGGCTTTCGTAGCAGTCAACGCATTTTCCAAGCATGCATAATATTTGCTGATAGCCATTCCTTGACCCAAATCCTTCATGCCGCAAAAAAGATTTAAGCCCTGCAACCCGATTCCTAGTAAACGCATTACAAACACGATTCGTCGATTGATTTCGAAAGATTTGTTCCAAATTTTGTGACTAGATTCAATTTCGGTGAGGTCACAATCACACACGACACAGAGTTTGAATCCCAAACCTTGTTCGCCATTCACGTTAAACTTTACGTCACTTTCACATTCCTTGCATTTTAATAGGGCACTAAGTGTGGAAAACGCAGAAATAAAATTGATAATGCGGTACCCATGCATTGGATCAATGGTGATTTCATTATCACGCGAATTCTTTAGTTTTTGTGCCGACGTACTTGCGTGTGACGTTTCGTTTTCACTGAAATGCTGATTACCACTGAATCGCCGTTTTTTTGCTTTGTGGCCAGGTCGCTCATTTTTCTCGCGATTGAATTCTTTTGCTTTAAACATTTCCCACATCGGTTTTAACTTTGAAAATCGTCCGTTACTCTTCGAGTTTACAATCCTAGTGAGGACGCTTCTCGAGATAGCTGCTTCCGTAACACATCTTTTACACACACATATATTCTGGTCAGGTAAGTATTTCCGACGAACACAGACAATACGAATTCATAGCATTCTTTTACAAAGGACGCGACAATAGTATAGCTAAGAGAGTTCTAGACCAGGTCCTCTGAGGGGAGCGCGGGGGTGCACAGTGGTCCCAAGCTGGAAAAAACCCTAAATTATGAAAGTCAGATTTTTAGGTATCGATTATTATTTTCTGGTAGCCAATGAACCAATGTATCTTACTATGAAAAGGGATATATGTTTTTCTCTTTAATAGGAAGTAAAATACATCTGAAGTAGACCTTTCGTATTCTAGCGGGATTCTGACAGATTTCTAACCAAAGTTTCGACATTTTCCTTTCACTTTTGGGGATATTTATAATCAAATGTATTATGTATTATAAACGGGTATAGTCTCAGCTTATGTATGACGAAAATACTTTTCAAAAATACAAAACCAAAATCATGTTTTCGAGCCTTAAAGTAAGGTACGTATAATTTCAGGTTGTAACTGCTTTCTGTAGACCTACAAAAAAAGCTACGCGTTCCTACGTTCTCTTGATGACATATTTCGAAAGTAGAGACCATCACACAAATGTCCTGCAAAAATCAGCTGCCACTTCTTGCAACTTTAGCTGATATTAATGTTTAAAGTGTGAAAACGCATGAAATTTTTGGGGTACAGCAGGACTCCCGAATAGGTTCACGGTACTTCGCTGCGCGTTTCGAATGATTTTCGTGCCTATACAAAATTGTTACTCTCATAGGAATACATTCCAACAAAACGATTTATCATCATGCCAAATGTGTGTATTGCAAATCATGTGAAATGATTTACGGCTTGTGTAAACGGCTTGATAGCGGATCACGGTTTATTTCAGATTTATTACTACTTAAAAATATTTGGTCTCGCGTATATGCGCGTTCGTCGCCTAATCTTCAATTGCAGCAAGCTAATTTTTCTACGTTCGGCAGCAAATTTGGTAGGCAATAAAAATCGTTTTCTTCGGGGGGCTGCAAGTAAAAAGCAACGCATTACTAACCAGCAGCAGTAAATAACTATGACAAGTCTCTGTTTACCTGAAACATTGGGATAGGATCTTTATGGGTTCAAAATAAGATTTTATAGCTCAAAATAAGTCGAAATGATAGAATAACTTTTTGTCACAGGTACTCGTCACAGTTATTTACTGCTGCTGGTTCGTAACGCGTTGCATCTTCCTTGTACCCCTTGAAAGGGGACGATTTTTTATTGCCTACCGAATTTCCTGCTGGAAGTACAGAAAGTAGCATGCAGCAATTGGGAATTAGGCGACGAACGAGCACGTGCACTAAACCAAATGTCTTCAGTAATAAACTTGCAATAAACTGTGACCCGCCAAATATTTTTAAATAAACATAAATGTTGTATATAGAGTAATGTATAGATAATTTACGTATGTTCAAATATTAGTTTATAACGACTAATTATATTATATATTTAATAAAATTTAATAAAATTACACATTTCATGTGTAAAAAGTCACATCAAATTATTTCTTTAATATTATTAAGTTTGATGTTTAAGAAGTAATACGAAACAAAAATAATTAAAAAATATTGAGAAATGCTGAAGTTATGAGTTTTTTCCACTTTCTCCTCTATGCGTTGGACCACTGTGGGGCGGGGGGAAGTGAGGGCGCGCGGGGGAGCGCGGCGGAGAGAAACATTGGCGCGGGGGGAGCGGGGAGTGGAAGACCGGCAGCGCGCGCACGAGTCGCGGAGTGTCCGGACCGAGCCGCCGCGGAGACCCCTCCAGACCTGGCCCACCGCCGAAATTTTTTCAGAGGGACATTCTCTCCCTCTGTGGAATTTTTTTATCTATACCAATATGCAGCAGAAAATTTCCCCCAACATATAATAATTTATTTTTATCAGAAATTGTTTCGGATGATGTCGGCAGAGATCGACGTTTTACAAACCGCACATTCGGGGGACGGGAAAGAGAGAGAGCATTACTTAGTGCCACAATCACAGTTATTTTAAAGCTAAATTCGGGGAGGGAAAGAGACAGCACTACATAGTGGTACAATCGCAAACATTCTAAAGCTAGCTAGTTTTAAAGCTAACAGTATTTCGAACGTCGCAGCGTATCGCGCGATTACGCGTAAATCGAATCCTCTGAGAAAGCCGTGCGGGATGACAACATTTGGCGGCGCGAAGAAGGCGCGAATCATAGAATTATGCAGCGTCAGCAGAAATTTTTTTTTCCATACCAACAGACATACTTTTTTCCGAACCATTATGTAGCAAGCATTCTGAAGCTAACAAGTTTTAAAGCGTTCCGATTTAACGTCGCAGCGTATCGCACGATCTCGCGTAATTTGAATCCTCTGGAGCAGCCGTGTGGGATGACGTCATTTGGCGGCGCGAAGAAGCCGCGAACGAAATATGTATGTTGAAACGTCGAATCTTAAAATTAGGTGGTGGCGAGAAGGTGGAAGGTGGGTAAATAAAATGTAGAAATAATATATGTTTAAGAGATTATATATTGTTACAAACGAAAATTAAAATAGAATATAAATATAATTTAACATTTTTTTTCCTACGAGCATCAGCTAGAATATCATTGATGGCGCATGCTAACAGTTCACAATCTACAAGCTAATCCTCGTCCCAATATTCGCTATCACGTATTATTTTGGCAGCACGACGCATATCTAATGTTTCGCAGGCAACATCGCTCTGTTGCAACACGTTAACGAAAGATTCAAATTTTGTCCTCACATATTCTGCAGTTTGATACAGCCGCGGATACACATAGATTACACATGGCTCAAGATTAAATAAAAATGATACTGTATTCAGTTTGAAATACAGCGACTTAATATCCATTGTCATCTTTACAATCGGTGAATCAAAGGTCCGACAAAAGTCGAATAGTACATTCCATGTATGCCATGGTAATATGAGATGATTCCCATGATTGTCGCCGAGAAGAACTTCTACATCAGCCATAGGTCCTACGTTGATTCCAATTTCCAAATATTTGCTACTCATGGATGTTAATGTGTATCTTCTAACCATGATACGCGATGCTCGGCGCGGACTAAGAGAACAATCAAAGCTATGAAATTGTCCGCTCGTATCAGGAATAAACATAAAAATTTTGAGAATATGTGAAAATAAGCCTTACTAGTCAAAATATTTATTCTCCCCGCATGGAGCTGCACCATCATCTCGCATGATCGGTATGAATGGTACTGCACATTTTTTCAGAGCACTATCTGTTTCGTCAAAAGTCACTGAGGCTACTGAGCGATTGATGGAATAGCATCCGGGAGCCGGCTTAAATAGAGTTACAATTGCTTCCCCCACCACCGCATTTATTCTAAAGGTACCATTTTCCCATAATATGTTTTTTAATCTTAACCTCGCAGCATATCTCATGTAATTTAATCCCCATTCTCAAGGATAAAAGTCACGACACGTGTTGAATGTAATATAATACCTTGGGAAGCGCCGAAACATAGAATTATACGGTGTCATCAGAAACTGTGTCGGATGATCTTGCTCGCTAATTCGTCATACGCGTGAATCGTAGAAAGAATTATGCGATATCAGCAGAAACTGCATAGAACCATGTTGGGACGGATCGTCGTTTTTTTTGCATGTAATGCACCCGAGAGAGGGGGTACACCAAAAGAGTTAGACGGAGATAGCAAATCGCGATACCAGTCTTAAAAGCGCGCTCCGAACTGCACAAAGCCTCAAATCGTTGCAACGTGTTGCACGGAAAAGACACTACATATACAATCCATTTACAATCATGGAAGAATTCGCGCAAGTAGAACGCCAATTGTTGGATCAATCTGCACGATTGATTTCGAGGGAAGAATTCCTTGCGTGGGAAGAACGGTGCAACGAGTGTATCGAATCGTTGGAAGAACACAGCCGAGTGAAACGTCCTCGATTATCGATCGGTGTTCGGCAATCGTTGGTTGCTCGAATCACGCGGCTCGAGGGATTGAAGCATTCGTTGCGCGGACGTTTCGTGCATGAAGGAGCAGGACATTCGAGCACAGGGCTTTTGTGGCGCGAAATAGACACTGCGTTCGATAGCCGCGTATTAACTGGTGCAGTGCTAAATTCGAACTATATCGAACCGCGAAACTTTCTCCAAGATGCGGCGATCATTGTGCTGGAGCATGTGCGAAGCGCTTTGAGGAAACATCGAAACCTCAAAGTGAATACGGTGTTCAATGGTGAATTTGTGGCGGGCGATAAACATGCAAGTAAAAGCATCAACACCCGAAACTGTGAACTCTTCAGCACATCCGATCTGCAGGAGTGGTACCAGCGATGTGTCATCGAACATCACTGGAGGAGTTCCAGGAACGCGACAGCGGATGGGCATTGACGAGAATTCTCAACCTAACTGTCAATGTCAACAAGAACAATCCGCTGCGCGCAGGATGTCACCTCGGGAATTGTTGCTAAAGAACGCTACGATTAGTGTGCAATCCCCGGACAACGCATGTTTCGTGTGGGGAGTAGTCGCCGCTCTATATCCAGCCGAAATACACGTTGATCGCTCAAGTTCATACCCCAACAATGCCTCAATGCTAAATCTCCAGGGCATTGAGTTTCCAATGTTCCTGAAGCAGATTGAAAAATTTGAGGGGTTGAACAACATCTCCATCAACGTGTACATCTTCGAGGCGGAGAGGTCGAAGGGATCGACGGTCTTTCCACTGCGCCTCACCAGCCAAAAGAGGGAGCAACACGTCAACTTGCTCTACACGTCGAATCAAGAGCATGACGATGTAGGGCACTTTGTGCTGATCAAGGACTTGTCCCGGCTGGTGGGCATCCAGCTGAGCAGGTACAATGGAAAGAAATTCATTTGTGACAGGTACGTATATAAACTTCTGAAATGTTGAAATGTGTTGTGAAAAAAAATTAAATAAAAAATTTCTTTGGATTTTTTACAGATGCATGCACTATTTCGGATCCGCCGCGAAGTTGGAGGCCCATGCAGTGGACTGCGGGCAAATGAATGACTGCGCCATTCTGCTGCCCAGCCAGGACAACAATCTACTCAGTTTCGGCAACCACTGCAGGAAGGAGCGACTTCGCTTTGTGGTGTACGCCAATCTTGAGTGCGTTCTGGTGAAAACGGAGGACAGCCACCTAATGGGTGATATAAACAATAATAAATTGCGCGCGTATCAGCACCACAATGTGCATAGCATTGCATATTATTTGCATTGTTCATACGATGCATCACTGTCCGTGTATCGATGTCACCGCGACGCGGATTCTGTTTCATGGTTCGTAGACGAACTGAAAAATTTTGCAACTTTTGCCAAGCCCAGTCTGACCAGTAATAGTCAAATGCTTGATTTAACTACTGAACAGTGGACGGCATTTCGCAATGCAACACATTGCCATATTTGCGAAGAACCATTCAAGGCTAGCGATATACGAGTCCGCGATCATTGCCATCTATCCGGACAGTTTAGAGGTCCAGCACATTCGGAGTGCAATTTAAATTATAAAAATGCGTTTTACATCCCCATAGTTTTCCATAATTTATCAGGCTACGATTCACATTTCATTATCGAGAAAATAGCTACTGCTTTCGGAGGTCACGTTGACGTATTACCCATAACTAAAGAAAAATATATTTCATTCACAAAAGAAGTCGAAGATACGGCTGAACCAGACTCGCGAAATTGTATCAAATTGTGATTCATCGATTCATACAAATTTCTCAATACCAGTCTCGATAAATTAGCATCTTTTCTGAGCGCAGATAAATTAAAAATTTTACGATCCGAACTTGAAACATTATCCACCGAGGATTTCAATTTATTGACGCGAAAGGGTGTCTTCCCGTATGAATACCTTGATTGCGCGAACAAGCTGCAGGATCAATGCTTACCGCCGCGCGAATCATTCTACAGTTTGTTAACGGGCGAGACTGTATCCGAGAGCGATTACGCGCACGCCGAGACTGTCTGGCAGCGTTTCGGGATTAGAACCTTGGGTGAATACAGCGACTTGTATTTGAAAACAGATGTCTTGTTATTGGCAAATATTTTTGAAAATTTTCGCGAAAGTTGTATCAAGAGTTACGGACTAGATTCCGCGCATTATTATACTTTACCTGTTTCACATGGGATGCCATGCTAAAGCATACCAAAATTACATTTGAATTGCTCACAGACGTCGATATGGTCATGTTTATCGAACGCGGTATACGCGGTGATTTAAGTCAATGTTCCGGAAGATACGCGCATGCCAATAACAAGTACATGCCATCTTACGACGCATTGGAACAGTCATCGTACTTGATGTACTTTGATGTGAACCATTTGTATGGATGGGCAAGCCCTGCCATACGCCAAATTTCAACGGGTCGAAGATGTTGCAAATTTTGATGTTTATTCAATCGATGTCGATTCGCCCACGGGATACATTCTCGAGGTAGATCTGGAATATCCGCAACGTCTGCATGACGCTCATGCCGATCTACCGTTCTGTCCGACGCGTGCCAAACCACCTGGCAGCAGACAGGACAAATTACTCGCGACGGTATACGATAAGCAGCGTTACGTTATCCATTATCGCAACCTGCAACAGTGCACGCGTCACGGTCTTCATATTACAAAGATACACCGCGTGCTTCAATTCGCTCAATCTCCCTGGCTCCGCGATTACATCGAACTCAGGGTTCAGAACAGGCGCGACAAACGACTTTGCATACAATTTGTACAAGTTGATGAACAACGTGGTATTCGGTAAAACTATGGAAAATGTACGAAATCATGTGGATATAAAACTTTGACACATTGGGAAGGGCGATATGACGCGGAGGCAATGATCGCGAAACCGAATTTCCACAGCAGAAGTGTTTTTTCGGAAAATTTAATAGCTGTTGAATTGCGAAAACTCGAGGTGAAATTCAACAAACCAATATACGTGGGTATGTGCATTCTGGACATATCAAAAATTTGTTTGTATGAATTTCATCACGAGTACACGTCTCCCCTGCACGGAACAAATTGTAAAATTCTATACACAGACAGAGACAGCCTCATTTATCATATTCAATGCGAAGATATCTACAAGTCCATGAAAGATAATATCGGTGGATCCGACACAAGCGATTATCCTATCGACAATCCATATAATATGCCGAGCTTAAATAAGAAGGTTCTGGGGCTGATGAAGGATGAAAATAACGGTGCGATAATGATCGAATTCGTAGGTCTTAGAGCGAAAATGTATGCACTTCGCGTAGACGGCAAAAATGATACGAAAAAGGCGAAAGGCGTTAAGACCAAAGTCATAGCCAGAACGATAACTTTCGACGACTACACGCAGTGTTTGCAAAGGGAGATCGAAATGGTTCGCAGACAATCATGCATAAGGTCTAAATTGCACAAAGTGTACACCATTTTGGAATCCAAAATCGCCCTAAATCCACATGACGACAAGCGGTATATCGTACCCGATTCGACCGACACTCCGCCGTGGGGGCATTACAAAATTCCATTGTAAAATAGAAATTGTATTTATTGTATTTATTGTGTAATATAAAAATTGTTTCCACTTATATAGAAATTATAAATAGCGGAATTATGCTAAATAAAATTTATTATAAATGGTGGAATTAATATTTAAAAAATAAAGTGGTCACTCATGTATATGTATCATTGTATTTATTGAGCCATGCATTATTATGTTACAATACATTATTTTTATTTATCCAAGAATCGTGTGATTTATCAAAACCCAGCCACTTGACGTATACCTTATCCCCCTTCCTACGCAACACTTTTTCCACTAGGTATACATCAGGATCGGTGACGCGCTGCAGCTCGTGTTCATAGAATCCTCCGGCAACAGGTTTTCCACAAGAATCGACGAGCAGATACGTTGCGGGATTAGTTGCCTGTACTTTGGCTATCTTGAACATCTCCGTTGTCCAATTCGGTGTATAGCCTTTATCGAAGATGGTTTTAAATTTGCTCACGCGCACAAACTCGCCCAACTTGAATCTCGCTGGAGCAGTGCCCTTTACGTTGCTGTATACTGGGCTAGCACCTTATCGGCAATCGCAGGGGTAACATCGTAAGGACGCATTTTGATGGTTCTATGTTTTCGTGCGCTATACTCTGCAAGTAGATTTGGTAGCGCAACGATCCATCTATAGGTACCATTGAGCGTAAACAGTTTCCACATATTGTTCTTCAAAGTTCGATTGAAACGTTCTACGACGGAGGCCTTCATCACCGAATCCGTCGAATAATGATTAATGTCATACTTTGTCAAGAGTTTCTGCACATCGGCGTTGTAAAATTCTTTTCCTTGATCGGTTTGTAATTTTTTTGGATATCGATCTCTAAATATCTTTGCAAACTCTTTAGTCATGACGGTGAGTATGTAGTGGTAACCTTGGTTGAATCGCGAGTATGGACGCATTTCGACAACGTCAGCTTGCCACAAATAATCTTATCGATGCACTATGACGCGCCTCCGCGGGAAATGTCTTCGAGCTGGAGCATGCAATTCCTCAACGAGTTGTCGCTTCTTGTGGCCATGGTTTTCCTTACTCTTGGATTTCGATAATGGTTGCATGTTTGATCGCAGAGATGTCTTTGACATGAATGATGCGGTAATTATCATGTACGTGCATTATGTGCTCTCCATCAGTCCGAGGAAATTCTTGACAAGTTCAACCGTCTCGCATGATTCTCCTTTGCAGCGCTGCTGCGGGATTGAATTTGACGCCTGCGATATCTTTTGAACGCTGTTTTGCAACGTCAGCATATCTCTCTGAAACATGACCAGCTTCCTCTCTAATTCTTCCTGTTGCTCTCTCTCTAAAGTTTAATGCTCTTTTCCATGTATAGTTTATTGACGGCATCACTGTCGGCCACCGACTGAGCTACGCGTCGTATCTTGCGTGATTTTACATCAAAGTCGGCACCGTCCACACAAAGAGCGTTATCTCGCATATAATTTCGAAGCATGCCGCTCCATTTGTAATAGTCCATTCTAGCTGCTCCACCCTTCTCGAGCGATACTCCAAATTTGTTGATCGGCATCTCGATGCATACAGTGCAAATCATCGACGTGCGGTTTAATTTATAATGAGGCCTACCTCGCGGAGTTCCTCGATAATCGATAGACTTTCAGGATCATGAGAGTTGTTACCCGCCTGACACGACGCTTCCAGCAAACGCAATCGATCCACCAGCTCGTTGGGATCATCCCAATGCACGTAATCGATCTTGTTATCGTTTACCATCATCGCTAGCGGTGTCCTTAGACCTTTCCCTGCCCTACTAGCCGACACACGGGGGAGTAGAGGTGCAATTACATGTTTGTACTTGTATCCCTTGTTGCTTAATATGGGGTGTTTAGCCTTATGACCGCGTCTGTGGGCATTCGTCGTCATCAGTATACTTTTGTATTTTTGTTTGTCAGCATCGGTGTACAGGGCATCGTCGGGAATTCTCTTGAAAATCAGTTCGTAAAAACCAGACGTTCCTCTGTATTTTACACCATCAATGATTATGTTATCATCCTTGTCTATATCGAAAGCCTTATCTCCAAGCATCGTTCCACTATTGCCAAAGTATACACCATACACATAATCCATTGTTGTATCCCTATCACCACTTAGGATTGCGCTCATGTATTTTTGCCCCAGTGGGCCGAAATGGCTGCGAAACGTTTCTTGTCCCTCGGATGTTTGGAGTTGATGTCTAATAGATGTTGCAAACGACTCATCGGGACTAGTTTCGAAAACGTCGTCATCAATGGTTGTGAGCGATTGTACACCGGTATTTATTGCTGTGGGAGGAACGGGGGAATCGTTTGACGTGGCATTCTGTCGATTCCGCTTCGAGTGAACTGGTGTGGAGGTTATGGTTGAATATTCCGATGACATGTGTGGTTTCCTCTTTGTCTTGCGCGATGTGTTCCCTTTCGGCTGAATTTTTGTTTTAGGCGTTAATGTTTCATTCCTTTCAACGTCTGTTCTCATCGACGGTGATGCGTCAGCTGCTGCCGCTGTGGTATTTTCCACGATATGTTTTAAGGGTTCGACAACAGGTTTAAAGTATCTCTCCAACGCGATATCTTCCTCCATCTTGCCAGCCTTAAAAGCCTGATGTTTCTTGCGAATGGATTCGCTGATTTTTGCAATTTCCTTCGCTATTCTCTCACGATCCTTAATCACCAGACTATCGATATCAATTATCGTTGTATCGCAGACGTTGCTTTCTCACCGACAGGTTGATGACAATTGACCATCTCACGGTATGGCAAACTCGTTAAATCCCTTTCTGTAACGTCCATTGGATATCGCGCTATCCTTGTCTATTACCGCGAAACCATACTCCCGTTGCCAACAATTACGACACAAAGCGCAGAAATCCTCGTAAGACATATCAGTGTTTATGTGATCGTTGTACACATGTTTCAAGTTGGTACCATCCTGCTTAAACAGAATCAACAGATTCGCATTGTCGCGTATAAGATGTTTGAGAATCTTTGCATACGTCTGACAGAGATACAAGCGGTCAACGTTCGAGTGGCGCCCCACTGCAAAGTATTCTCGTATCGTATCTTGCTTGTCGCATGCCACATCATCAAAGATAAAAATGGAATTGGGAAGCGATTCGTTCTGTGTGATGAAGTCACTGTTATTCGAAAACGTAAAGTAGCCAATTTCATCTACCGGAGTCAATAAATTCTCCAAATACTGATATTTCGTCTATTGCAACGACTTGGAATACACGTATACGTTCTCGAAGCGGGCGCCGTGTGGACTTTCCAACAAGCTTACCACCACGTTGGTCTTTCCACAATGTGATGGACCGCAAATGAGACAGCGTATAGTGTTTGGTAGTATGCTATCATGTCTGTGCCTTGTTTTCGAAGACATCATTTGCAATTTATCGTCAAAATTTGTCGCACGAATCGCGTCATCGCGGCGAACTGTGAAAAATGACTTTGATACATCGAAGCGACGACGCGCCCTATTTATAGGTCCGCGCCGAAGCAAAATAGCTCAGTATTCAAAATGCTTCTGGTCCTGTCGGATAATTGCGATATTCGAGGCTTAACCTCTGAGCAGCTGAAATATATACCAAAGATTATTCTACTGCGTGAGGTTGGCAGACACATTGATCAGTTGTGGGACAGACTCCCCGAGCATATAAAAGCCAATTCTGAGGTTCGGCAGTATCGTCGGTGTCTGGAACATTATAATCGCCCTTGGCAGCGAACGCATATCGACGGTCCGGCACCATTGATTAAAAACTGTGGCGAATGTCGCCGACGAGAGTAAAGAAAGGTTGCGGTTTGTTAAATCGGGCGATAAACGCGCTACCTATCGAATTACATATCCCGGGATACCAGTTTTGTGGTCCAGAAACTCATCTGGCAAAACGGTTGGCTAGAGATATTGCATATTCGCGTGGCAACGACCTCAGCGAAAGGCACGCGGCAGGTAATGTACTCGCTGACAAAGCGCGAAAACGCATCGTTGCGCGAGACTTGACTCTGGGTGAAAGAGGAGCTTCTACAGCTGTTTGGGCAGCTATGAAGGCCAAGACGAAAATCGGAATGGGGATGAAAACAAAAACTCGCAAAAGGACTTCAAAGAGAGCATCGCAAAAGCGGATTCTTCCGATAGCAAAACGGGGTGGTATATTACCACTTCTACCGCTGCTAGGTGTTCTTGGATCATTAGCTGGTGGAGCGGCGGGGATCGCCAAGGCGGTAAACGATAATAAGGCGGTGCAACGTCAGCTGCAGGAAATGCAACGCCATAATCGCTCCATGGAAGGTCGTGGACTTTATCTCACACCATACAAGCGCGGACAGGGAATAACAAAACGAAAAAAAAACACCGAAAAGAAAATAAAAATGCCGGTCGGCGTAACTACCGACGCGCAATTGGAGGAGTTGGCAAAACGTATGCGTATTCCATTCTTTAGAGGTGTTTTCATGCGCAATGGAATGCTCTTCCTGCCGAAGGAGTACGTCGAAACGAGAGCGGTACCATAAATTTGGACAATGTCGAGGGGCTGGGGACTCATTGGGTGGCAGATGCGAAGAGAGGGTGTCGAGCTATATATTTCGACAGCTTCGGGAATCTTCGACGGCCTAAGGAATTGGTACAATATCTGGATAAAGGTGCTGTGAAAATCGAATACAATCGAACGGCTTATCAGAAGTACAATCAGAGCAATTGTGGACAACTATGTCTACGCTTTCTACAAACGATTCGCACCAAATTTAAGGATTGACTTCCCACCACTCTGATTCAGTACTAGTCGAATCGTACAGCTCGGAATATGTCGTTAACATTCACTCTAACAAGAGTAGCACCCTCTAGCAAGAGTAGCACCCTCGCGGTGAGCTACGTTCCACCCATAGATTTGAGCGATGATGATTACGAGCTTGGTCTAACAACCTTTGAAACTTATCATACAATACCGAATATCGACTCGAGCAATGATAAATTCTAGTTCGCCGTAAACTATGACATCAACAGCAGCGTCGACACCACTTATGAATACATTACGATTCCCCACGGCTCCTACGAACTAGACGCCATTGCCAAGTATTTGAAGCAGCGATTACTCGAACGGTATCCTCAAAATCTTGGTGGCACTGATGACAACAACGACGGCGGTGATGTGTATCCTATAATGTTGCGTCCCAACAACAACACCATGAAAAGCGAGCTGTACTGCTTATTTGCCATAGACTTTATAAAGTCCAACAACATTGGATCGCTACTGGGATTCTCGACGAATCGGGTATTAGAACCTGGACGATGGCACGAATCGGACGATTCAATTAATATAATGAATGTGAACATTATTCGCATAGAATGTAGCGTGACCGCTGGCGCGTATAACAATGGGAAGCGCGTACATACGATACATGAATTTTCTCCGAGAGTTCCACCAGGATATAAGATATCGGAAACATCCGCACAGATCATTTACCTTCCAATCACCGCACAGGCCATTACGGATCTAACGATACGCGTTGTGGATCAAGACGGACGGTTGCTCGATTTTCGAGGTGAAGAGATTACCATCAGACTGCACGTACAACGACGACGACAATAATACGCGTGGTGTGAACGACTCCAGAAACCTGTTTCTTTCAAGTGAAATTGTTTGCAACAACAACAACAACAGCAACAACAACACCTGCAACAGCTCTGATTACGCTAAAAAGAAGAGGCTCAGTGCTGCGAACATTGCATTTGTGAAATCATTGAGATTCATTGTATGCATATAAGTTGAAAAAAATTGCGAACGTTCTAAGCATTAGATGCAAGCCTACGTTTGATGATCGCGTCGTCAAGCTCGAGACTCACACGTACAACTCATACGTCAACACGACGTTTGGATACAGCGATGAGATAAGAATACCTATACAGCAGCAGGATTTATACACATTACCGTGAAAAAGTTTCCTCTATGTGGAGGGGAAATTGAAGATAAATAAGCCAAACGATGCATTAACGGTGATGTTGGGAAATAATTGCGTGGCGTTCTTATTTGATGAGATTCGATACGAGCTGAATGGCATGGAGATTGATCTCAATAGAAACGTTGGGATAACTAGCACGCTTAAAAACTATGTACGATGGGCTAATATTGAAAAATCATTTCAATTTTTGCATCCCGCTCAAATATTTGCTGGGATTTTGCGAGGACTACAAACGCATGATTATTAATGCGCGTCACGAATCGATTTTAATACGATCGCGCAACGATAACAATTCTCTAATAGGATCGCCGATGTTGGAACCAGAAATTGAATTACTTAAAGTGCAATGGCGGATGCCTCATGTGACGCTGAACGGCGTTAATAAGCTATCGTTGCTACATGCTTTGGAAAGTGGGCAAAACCTGAGCATTTGTTTTCATTCGTGGGATCTGTATGAGTATCTTCTCTTACAGAGCACAACCAAGCATTCGTGGGCCGTGAAGGCATCTGCACAGCTGGAGAAGCCGGGATGTATTATCCTTATTCTACAGACTAATCGAAAGAATGTGATGAGCGAAGATGTTACTAAGTTTAACAACTGCAAATTGGCCAATATAAAACTTTTTCTCAACTCGGAATTTTACCCATATGATGATCTGAACTTGGACTTTGACAAGAATAAGCACGCTATCTCGTATCACATGTATACGCAAATCCGTAAATCGTATTATGCAAGTAGTTGCAACGAGGCATTATTCACCGTGGCTGAATTTTTACAATTTGGTCCCCTCGTGGTGATTGATTGCTCGCGACAAAATGAGTCGATCAAGAATGGCACCGTGGACGTGCGCATAGAATTCGAGTGTAAAGAGAATGTGCCGGCAAATACTACGGCCTACTGTCTGATTCTGCACGATCGGGTGGTTGAATACAATCCGCTGACAAACGTGGTGCGAAAAATCAATTAAATTGTCACGCTACTTGCCCGCCCTCTCCTGTGTCAAAATTATACCAAAAAAAAAATTTCATCATGAAAATCGAGATGCTTTATGAGAAAGACCCCATTCTCTCATCTGTCTTGGAAGCGAGCGAGCCTCTAAATTGTACCGATAATGGCTGTACCAACATTTGTTGACCTGCAAGGGTTCATTGTTAATGGAAGATTTGTCGTCAAGGAAGTGGCTGTCCTACGAAAGGGAACAATTCTCTCGCACTATATTTTCGGGAGTTCTATGCCACAATATCTTCTTGCGAAATCCGCCAAATCGAGCATCCGGTGGTTGATGGCAACAAATCATGGGCCACGATGGGGCAATGGAGACGTTCCATACAGTATGGCTAAACAGCTAATTACGAAAGCTGTAGCTGATGCGATCGACGAAGAAGATGACACATCCCATGTCGTATACGTTAAAGGACCGCGCTCCCCCGCGCTCCCCTCAGAGGACCTGGTCTAGAACTCTCTTAGCTATACTACTCGCGACCCTAGCCCTCATCGGTTGCGGCTTATAGCGTCGCGCCGATCCAAGTGCTCCGAATTTCATACCTGCGCCCGCTTTTCTTCGTCGGCCTATGACTTTGCAAATTTTATTTATATCGACTTGAAATTTGCTAAACGTATTCTTAAACATTGGCTCTTTCCAATACATGAAAAAAAAAATTTTGACCTAACAAGGCAGAAACCTCCCTTAAAGGTTTTTTTCATGAATTGAGTCCGATCCTTATATATCTAGTATGCGAATGAAATCGTGTACCAAAAAAATTAAGAATTTAGACCTCGAAGCTGAGGAATTAATATTACAAACATTAACATAACAACGCGATAATGGGAGCATATTGCAAACACATTAATAATAACACCTCTGTGATCATGTATCCCTTCTGCTCAACTATCCCACCTTTACCCTACGGGCTGACCGAACCTTGATAACTTTAAACACTAATAATTTGAGCAGTGGGACGAGGGGGGAAATGATCGTTGCGTATTTATTTAGAGGAGAGTGTGCTGAAAATATTGCAATTGGTCCGAAAGTGGAACTTTTTGGTGTTTGGAAGATATTCCTAAACAAATTTTAAAAATGTTGCTATTTTCGTTACAGCATATACAAATATTTTTTAATGAATTGCTTATATTAGTTACTAATAAAAGGAGATATTTATCGCAAAATCCTGGTCTTTAATTTAAACAAACCGATTTGTTGTTACTTTCCTTTATTATTCGAATTTTCGTCATAACTTGGAAACGAAAAGTTTCCCAAACATTTTGCTTAAACCACTGCAAAGGGCATTAAACAATGTACCAAATAAACAGAATTAATTTCTTTTTTCACAAATAAGTTAAAAAAATTAAAAAATAAATAAATAAATGTAAAAATATTAAATTATACATTATTAGAAAGGAATAATTTTTCTATTTTTTGGCGTAAATTTCATTCTGATATCTCTAAAAAAGACCCAAAAGACGGCAAATTTGAAATTCGGCCCACTGTGCGTCATGTCGCCATTTGCTCACATTTCTGTCCTCCCTCACACCTGGCGGGCGCCCGTAGGGCATCCAGTTCTGCATGCCTTGTCCAGAGTGTCTAGAGCTAGAGATTAGGGCCCCCAAAGAGCATCGTTCGAGAGCGTCCACTCGAGAACCCTGTACGGTCACAAACAAGGTCTGATTCCAGCGATTTCAAAACAGCGTTAGTGAAAAAGAAAGAATATCGTGGCCAACGAATTTTAACTTCAGGGTACGGATATGAATTCGATACTGAACTAAACAGACGCCATTGACACGGACAAGTATCAACTGTTCCATTCTAAAGCAAGCAAACGACATTTTGTACCACTGACACTGACGGCACGGAACTGATACGTATGTGTGCCCAGACTTTAACGCGTCATTCTTATCCAAAAAGGTCATATGTAAACAGATGGTCGTATTTGCATCAGTTACCGACATATAGATGCATTGTTTAGGCCCGGTGTCAAGTATACAGGCTCTCAACAAAGCTCAGAAGATCGCTCAGAATCTAAGACGTAAGTTTCGAATCTGTGCGAATCTTATTCGAAACAAGAACTTCTTGAACGTTTTGATAGGTCTTGAATTTACTTGAATAGGAGTATGCGGATCGTTTCCCTTCTCGAGGCTCTTGAACCTGAGCTTCGAGGTGGGCCTGAAAAATTCGGGTGGGATCGAGCGAAATTTCCGTCACAACGGAGTATCGAGATCTGCTTGATCCCGTCGAAAGGACAATGTTAAGTCTCAAGGAGGATTACGGACTTACGAGCGTGCAGCGATTGCTATACACGATTGGAAAGATGTCGTCAATACGAGTCTATTGATACCATCTTTAACTTCAAAATCAGGTGGGATGACCTCGAAAAATTGTCTCAAAGTTCGAGAACTTGCCGTTTTGAACAAAATTAATCGGTAGTAAAATCCCATTCGGACCTCGGGTAGGCACCTCAGCGTGTCCCTCGGATGCCTAAAACTGTACTTAGGTACATACGAACCTGGCCGAAATTCAAAGTCAATTTTTTAGAAAACTAAGCGAGTTATAACAGAGTTTTATTCTATATTTTAAACTTATTTTTTCATGTAGAATCACTACCCTTCCGCTTGTACTTCCGATTACCAAACACTCTGTGTAATGCGCAACTAAAACCGAAATTGTGATATACGCTTGTTACTTTTGATCGATACATCACAATCGAGAATTTCCATAGTATTGTAAGAATAATAGATATACGAGTACTTATATTGCGTATGTATAATTGTAGTTTAGCATTGGCATAGGACACAGGGTGAGCAAGGAATAACACAAATGAATTTTATTATCTAGATGCTACGATGTCAACTGGGTTCTAACTATAACCATCAACTAGTCACGCATCGTTACGTACAGCGAATAAAATTAAGCTAACGACGTATTTCGTCGTAAATTCTCTGGGTTATTAACTTTAACTTGCCGTGCTTTATATTGCAGAATTTATTTAGTACCGCGAATACGTCACAGGGTCACGTATCAGCGAAGGCGAAAAGAGAAAGAAACTACGACAGGAAATATATTAGAGAGAAGTATGCAGTATAATACATGTATAAATAGTCATATTCAAATAGTAGGGGAAGTAGGGGCAAAACCGGAATGTTAAGGATAAAAGCTCATAACTTTGATATTATTAGGGGAGAGTCGGTTCCATATCAAAACTATACAGTACAATATTACACATGCAATTTAGCACACATCAGAATAGTCCACAGAAGATAGTGCACATACAATTTAGAACACATGCGATTTAGGACACATACAATTTAGGACACGTGCAGATTAACGCACAATTTTTTTAGTGTACATCAGGATAGCGCATAGCAAGATTTTACACACAATATAGTACACATACAATTTAGAACACATGCAGCTTAACACACATTTTATTTAGTGTACAACAGGATAGCACGGTAAACTTACCAATGAACTGGACCCTCGCCGATTTCGATGACCTTCACATATGTTGTTAAGGTCGTCATTCTGAACAACATTTTGCTTTAAACTTTTTGGCGATCGGCCTTAGATTCGGAGATATTAATAAAAAACTTTCAGCATAATATATTGAAATTTGTTTCACAGCCGACGATATTAGTATTGGTTGGGGCTAGATTAGGGCGGAGGGCGCGCGACCGCCCGCGGGCGCGTAAAACATGGTAGCGAATCGATGTGAGTATGTGTTAAACTCGGTAAATCTAATGTTAAGTTAAGTTTTTGCAAATATCTCGTAAACCAACGTCGACGACCAAAAAGTTTAAAGAGAAATGTTCAGAATGATGACCTTGATCACAATAGCGATATTGACCCCATCGCGCGATACTTGTAAGCGCAGTCTCCTTTTGAACATTCCCAAAGTCACATCGGTTCGCTATCATGCTTTACGCGCCCGCGAGCGGGTACGCGCCCCTCGCCCTAATCTAGCTCCAACCAATGCTAATATCCTAATAATGCTATCCTGATGTGCACTAAAAAATGTGCGTTAAATTGCATGTGTTCTAAAACCATGCTGTGCGCTATCCTGATGTGTACTAAAAAAGATGTGCGTTAAACTACATTTGTTCTAAATTGTATATGTACTATTTTGTGTGTGAAAACTTGTTTTGTGCTATTCTGATGTGTCCTAAAAAAATGTGCGTTAAAATGCATATATTATAAATTATATGTGCACTATATTCTGTGTCCTAAATCGCGTGTGTCCTAAATTGTATGTGTCCCAAATCGCATGAGTCCTAAATTGTATGTACACTATAAATCGCATGTGTTCTACATTGTATGTACATTATCTTCTGTGCACTATTCTGATGTGCGCTAGATTGCATGTGTAATATTGTACTGTGTAGTTTTGATATGGAGCTAGAGAGTCGTGCAGTACCGTCCGCTCTAAGTTCGTTTGTTATATCTTGGGGTCTCGTCGATAAAAATAAAAAATTCAAAAACGTGTTTGTAGTATAGGTGGAACTTAATAAAAGAAGGGAAACTATTTTGTTGAAATTTAATAATAAAAATTGAGAATTCACAAACGTAAAAAGTTGTAATATCTAGGAAATGAAAAATTTTCGACCAGTACCGACCAACTATTAAATTAGTAGATTTTTAGGTCTAAATGATTAACAATGTTAATAAAAAGACATTTAATTGGTAAAATATAAGATTTTTTTTCAATTTTATTTGTACAAACATCGCAAGTAAAATAATTAATATTCTCCTGATCTGTGCATTCGACGTGTCCCTAACCTTCAAATTCGGTACACTGCACCCAATCTTTGTCAAATGATACCTTGCAAACAGAGATAGGCAAAATTTTTATTGAAATAAAATTTCGAATAACGAAAATGTTAAAGGACAACTAAATTCCTATGTATCTAGTGTCTAAGTTCTAGTTTCTAGGTTAGGTTAAGTTGGCAACGGAAGTAGGTTAAGTTGGCGAGAATGCATAAATCGCGTAAGTGTCGTTTCCTCCGGTACATCCGTTTTGTAGCGTGGCATGTGCCCACGTGTAATAAATAGCAATTGCGGTGTATCCTTACGATCCTACGAAAGTAAACCTGTATTAATCAAATACACATTGCATTATATTGAACAGTGGGTTCCAATGTATTTTGTGCTAATAGAAAAAAAATTAAGTTTATTTCTCGTTATGGCCCCGAAATAGGTTATAGAGAATTGTGATTTCCATTTGTTAATTCAAATAAAGTGAGTAGGCTATGAGAGTTCTGGATCACGGGTGAGGGGGGTGGGGCGGGGCGGGGGTTAGTCTTGGGCGAGGGGGTGAGGCGAGGAGGGGGTTATCGAGTTCGGTGGTGAGGGGAGATGACGTCACAGGGGAAGGGGGATTTCAAAATTTTCAAAATGGCCTCGCGCGCATTTCGTATTGTCGCCACCTATTGGATGTTTAAAGTACTTTAGGTCTGCGTCGGTATTTGAGGAATGAAGTTCGCTTATATATACCTAGCCAATAATACATGTTCCCGTATTGACCCGGCGGTAAGTAGTCGTTTTCGCAGTTGCCATTATAAAACACTTTCAAATAAACATCGTCATCGTAAAGAACTTCTGCCTCGTGAAATTCACCACCTTGAATTTCTCCGCATTACACAGCGACATCCAAGCACGTCACATATATTTTGAGATGGAATGCGTGACTGGGAAACGCAGCGGCAACTTCCTGATTCAAAACTACGGGTAGGGACATAATCTGAAACCGATTGTTTCCTTACAACTTTCAAAAGCTGCTAACCCACCCAACACAACGATTCACTAAAAATATGGCAATGGAAACTTACGTTATTAATTGATATGTTTCATGTGCGTTGGACGGCGGACGATATCATTCAAAGCGATCTCGCTTACAACAACAACAACAACAACGACGACGACGACGACGACGACAAAAGCAACAACAACAACAATAATAATAAACTTTTTAAACATTTCTTGTAGTAACGTATGGCGTGACTGGTGCAGTAGCATGAGGCAACTGATTTTAACCTGGTCGTTCCATGATCACACATACGAAAACATAGAGCGATAATTATTCGACGTTGCATTCGTGTAAGCAATCATCGCAAACATAGAGCGATAATTATTCGAGGTAGAGTTCCAAGCGTTTTGGTGATCGAGAATAGGGCGAGCGTTCTTATCAAGTAGGTTGTAAGTCAATCGTCGCAGCAGCGCATGGAGTAAACATGACATTGCACAGCGCGATACTGCATGTTTATATCTGAATCGTGGGAGTAGTACAGCGACCGTGTAAGGGTGAGAAAAATTTGTAGATACGTTCGAACTGCATCTAACGTAAACATAGTGCGATGGCGTTATAAGGATCCCGGATAGGGTAGGCGGCTAGTATATTACATCCAGCAGTCGCTCGGTGAATATTGTGAAATACGTTACACGTGTATAAGTATCGCGAGATATGGATTTTTTTGTGAATTCATACAAGTCGTTGCGGGGGATGATCCCACTGCTGCGTACCGAAGAAGAGTGCGACGAGTGGTTCATATCGTGTGACGAGTGCTTGCGCCTTATCGACGTGTATTTTAAGACCCGAAGAGGATCAGAAACTGAACAACAACGTTTGACATTACTTATGAGTAGTGTTGAAATAGTGCGAACGTGTGTCCGAAGTAAAATAGCGTGCATACTCGCTGAACTGGACGCGTGAGACGCATTGCTCGCGTCATCGTCTTCCGATGACGATATCGATGGTAGGGTGAACGATTTATCGTCGTTGCCGCATTTGGATGACGAATCACTGACGATTGAGTGGTATAAGATTTGTGACACGCTAAGCGCACCATCCTTATCCGAGACATCGTGGATTAGCATCTATCGACACGGATTTATGCAATTACCGAGTGAGCATCGTCAATTGTTACGTCATGTCGCTCAATACAGTACTGCGGGTAAATGCACATTGCAATGCATCGTTGCTGATAAGAACAAATACCTTAAGCGTACGAAGTACATTACCGCGATCGTATGTACGCTGTTGACGCTTCCGTACGACATCGAGAACGGAGTGGTCAAAGTATTGGAAGTACTGAGTCCTGATACAACAAAAATTACGGTGCATAGGTTTCTGTGTCGGGAATTGATACGATTTTTAGACAAGCGTATGAGTCTGCCGCGAAATTCGAAGCTCATCCTTAGACCGCTGAGTTTTCAATTTCCGGATTGGGAACATGATCGTATCACCTGGAAAAGCCGCACCATGAAATTAGGTGAAATCGAGCGTCTCTGGAAAGTTAACTATTTGTGAAGAAGTGAACTGTTTGTAAATAAGTGAACATGGAAGCGTTCATGGACACGTACAGGGTTTTTTTTCCGGATGTCTAAGCTTTTACGCTCTGTTGTGGAATTCCGAGACTGGGTGGATCAGTGCGACACGTGTCTGCAGCTCATCATCGAGTATCAGAACAGCGTAGAAGTGTCCGTGGCCGCGAAACAACACTTGGTGTCGCTGATCGCGCGAATAAAGACATTGCGCGTGGCCGTGCGGGTAAAGTTTTCGCGAGTCGGGTGCGGGGTTTTGGGCCGATCGACAGCACCCAAAGTCGTATGGGAAGACGTGGAATCTGCATTTATAGGCCGTATTTCAACCGGTGCGGTCATCAACGTGGGACACGTCGATCCGCATCGATTTTTAGAAGGTGCTCGACGAACTGTGATCTCACGCGTCACGGACGCTATCACGACGCATAAGAGCGTGTCCGTGAATACGAACTTGAACGGGGAGTTTATGTTGGGGGAGAATACGGACACGAACTCGCGTACTGTTAACGACTTCGAACGTGCTCGAGTGGTACTCGAAGCACGTGGTCGCTCCCACACTAGTGATGCTCGAAAAGTTTCAAGATCGAGACAGTAGGCGGACCCTAAGGGCTGTGCTAAATATTCTAGTTAATATTAATAAGTATAATCCACTTCGAGCTGGTTGTGACGTACCGCTCCCGCGCGCCGTTGTCCTGAAAAAAGCGATGGTGTATATAAAGAGCGGGGACAATGAGTGCTTGTTGTGGGCTGTCCTCGCCAGTTTGTACCCTGCTGCTACGAACTAGGGATTCATTGTACCCACACTACTCGGAGGTACTTCGCACGGACAATATGACTCCTCCCGTGACGTTGGACCAGCTGGCGTCGCTTGCTGCACGTCGCTGCGTTTGACCGAGGACAAGCGAGAGAGGCACGCGAACCTGCTACTGCTGCAGAATCCCAAGGAGCCCCAACGTTATCATTTCGCGTGTGTTAGAAATAAAGGTGAAAGGACACCACAATAACACAATTTTATTCCTCGTCGCTAGACGTTACAAAGACTATAACTGTTTTTTAAAGACTATAACTGTTTTTTAAAGACAAAGACAAAGGCTATTCGCTCAAGGCCGTCGCGCCTCGCGCTCGCATTCCCCTTGCTCGTCGGGGCTCGATCGGGTCGCAAGGGCGCATTTCGACTTGTTTTGGGGAAAACGGCGTTGCCGCTAACACGTGCATTCGAAGTATGTCGAGGCTCATATCGAAGCAGCTCGGCAAACATAATGGTCAAGTATTCGTTTGCGAAAGGTGAGTCAAATACAGAATATTTCAATCGATGTACTATTTATTCTTATGTTTTTTTTTTATTATTATTGCTATTATCGTTGCAAATGTCTCAGTTTCTTCCATTCGTCCGAGCAATTGACCAAACACGACGTGGACTGTCAGCGTTTGAACGAGTGCGCCGTCGAATTGCCGTCCGTGGATGATAAATGGCTGCAATTCAAGAATTTTAAAAACAAGCAACGAGTGCTATTCATCATGTACGCGGATTTCGAGTGCATGCTGGAGGACGTCGAGCCTGCGGAGCGGAGTCGTACGTACACGTATCAGCAACACAGAGCGTACAGTGTGGGATATTACATTCATTGTTCCACCGACGCGTCTCTGTGCCGTTATCGCGCGTATTGATGAACTCGTTGACGAGGCGACAAAAGCTCAGTTTTAACGACGCGATCGTGTGACATACAGACAACCTTTCATCGACGGGGACAAAAAAGTGCGCGACCATTGCCACTCGTCGGGCCAGTACCGAGGCGCGGCTCATGTGTCTTGTAACTTAAAATTCCAACGATCGTACACGATACCGATAGTGATTCATAATCTATCAGGCTACGAGGCGCATTCCGTGATTAAGGAGTTGGCGTCCGCGTTCGAGGGACAGATCGACCTGCTGCTGGTGACGAAGGAGCGGCTCATATCGATAACGAAACACGTCAAGGGAATTGACGCCGAGAACAATGATTGAAAGACGGGATTGAAGTTTCGATTCATCGATTCGCTAAAGTTCTTGGCCGCTACTCTGGAGAAACTTGCTTCGGACCTTGGCAGAAAACGATTTGCGATTCTACGACGAGAGCTTAAACATCTGCCGGACCATCATTTCAATCTCCTGACCAGGAAGGGCGTCTTCCCGTACGACTACGTGACGTCATACACCAAGCTGAACGATAAGTGTTTACCATCCCACGAAGCGTTCTATAACCGGCTGAACGATAGCGCAGCATCGGAGCCTGATTACGCGCACGCCGTGAACGTGTGGAATACTTTTCGGGTACAGATATTGGGCGAGTACAGTGGTTTGTACTTGAATACAGATGTGCTGTTACTCGTCGACGTATTCGAGAGTTTCCGCACAGAGTGTATCGCGAGTTACGATCTGGATCCCGCGCATTATTTTACGCTACCGAGTTTCACGTGCGACGCAATGCTCAAGTACACCGGCGTACGATTAGAGCTTCTGACGGACGTGGACATGTTACTGTTCGTGGAGCGTGGCATACGCGGCGGTCTGAGCCAGTGCTCGCACAAGATATGCGCGGGCCAACAACAAGCACCTGCCTGCAGGGATGTACGACGAGTCAAAGGCGTCGACGTAACTAATGTACTTCGACGTCAACAACTTGTACGGCTGGGCGATGTCGCAGTGGCCACCCTCGACTGCCCGACGGCGAGGAAACCAAAGAATCCGAGGGATACCTGTTGGAGGTGGACATTGAATATCACAACGCGATTCACGGGGAGCACGCCGACCTTCCATTCTGCCCGGTGCGCGAACACGCGCCAGAAGGAAAATAGATCAAGCTGCTTGCCACGCTCGACGATAAGGAACGATACGTAGTCCACTATCGTTACCTGAAACAGTGCATACGACACGGTTTACGCGTGACGCAAATTCATCGGGTGTTGCGATTCGATCAGTCGCACTGGTTGCGCAACTACATGCGATTGAACACCGATTTGGGGAATTTCAGAAGACTCTATATAAATTAATGAACAAAGCAGTGTACGGGAAAACAATAGAGAATGTGCGGAATCGCGTAGATGTGCGACTAGTGACGCGGTGGGGCGGTCATTACAGCGCGGAAATGCCGAGAGCGAGGCCGAACTTTCACAGTCGTATAATCTTCTCCGAGCAATTGGTGGCCATCGAAATGCGAAAACTGAAAGTGAAGTTCGACAAGCCGATGTACGTGGGTATGAGTGTACTGGACGTATCGAAAGAATGCCTGTACGAGTTCCATTATGCGTATATGCATGCGGAGTTCGGTGATCGGTGTAAGGTCCTGTACACCGACACCAACAGTTAAATGTATAGTGTGGAATGCGAGGATGTGTATCAAACGATGAAGCGTGGTTTCGCCGAATTCGACACGAGTGATTACGCGGTGGACAATCCATACGGTATGCGACGCGTAAACAAAAAGGTGCCGGGACTCATGATAGATGAGAACAACGGCGCCTTGATGCCCGAGTTTATCGGACTACGATCTAAGATGTACGCGACTAGAACGTTTAACGCTGCAGTGGGGTCTACAAGTGAAACTAAAAAAGTGAAGGGTGTGCGGAGACACGTGGTCGCAAATGATGTACAATTCGACGATTACATTCGTTGTCCTCACAATCTCACCGAGAAATCGGTTCGGCAGAACAATATACGTTCCCAAAAGCACGAGGTGTATACCGTGAGTGAGGAAAAGAACGCTCTCAGTCCGTTTGACGACAAGCGGTGTATTTTAGCCGATCGGGTCAGCACCCTTCCGTGGGGACATTATCGAATCCCCGAGCTCAAGACCCACGAACGCCTCGAGCTTGAGCCCGACAAGTCCCTTGTGAATCGCATTGTATAGTATGTTTGTATGTTTGCATGTTAGTAATAAGCCTAAGCGGGTTCTAACACATGGGGCAATGGGGGGAACGCGCGGGCGGGGGTGTGAGGGCACGCGGGAGAGTGCGGTGGGGGGGAACTCTTGGCGCGGGGGGAGCGGGGAGTGGGAGACCAATCTTGCGCGCGCACGAGCCGCGGAGTGGGGGAAGCCGTAATCGTGGAGGGGACCAGTCCGGGCCAAGCCGCCGCGGAGACATTTCCAGACCTGTCCCACCGTCGGAAATTTTTCATGCCTTACCGAGGGCAGGAAAGACCTCCGAAAATTTATTTTCAGGCCTTAGCCCACCACCAAAAAACTTTTTTGGACCTGACCCACCACCGGAATATTTTTCCAAACCAATATGCGACGGAAATTTTTCCCCAACGCAGAAAAATAATAATTTTCATCAACGATCTACCGAACCATTATGTAGCAAGCATTCTAATGCTAACAGTATTTCGAACATCGCAGCATATCGCGCGATCGTGCGTTGTTGTGGCCAAAATGTGACTTTTTCCTTTGGAGGGTGTAAGTCTCCGACGACACCCTGTCACACTCCTTGCAGATTGTTCAGTCCGCAAGAGTACACTAATTGGTACTAATTGAGTTATGTATGAGAATAAGGTGTAAATCACATGAGACACTACAGCGTGTAACAGATAACACTTAAATATATTCTTCAATAATAATGGGAAAAATATGTGTATCAAATTGAATGCGACAAAGTTGTACTGCGCTTTTACAATGGTTTAAAATGCTCGACGCAATTCCGTCGATGTTGACGGTTCAGAATTTCGGTTGTGTCTGACTTTTTCGCTGCGCTCAGCCTCTACCCAGCCTTCGAAGCCCTTGCAGGGGTGTGTCTTCAAATTGGAAATGGTAACCAATTGCCTATTGGTTGTCACTGACGCTGGTATTGGGTGACGAAAAATGCCCCGAAAAGAGAAAGTTGGTTCCCACGTAATGTAATCGAATGGCACTACTCCATCGGTTTGATTGTCCGGAGATATACGGTCTCGACTCGGCCTAATAGCCCGAGACGTTAGGCCCGGACGGACAGCCCAAGTGCCTGTCACGTGCGAAGTGACGAAGCACAGGCCTCTACGATATTCTTCGAGTTCGACATTGAATTTTCACGCTCAACATGAGTATTTTGACTCCTCTAAAGCAGCCGTGCAGGATAACGGCATTTGGCAGCGTGAAGAAGGCGCGAATCAGAGAATTATGCAGTATCAACAGAAATTTTTTCCCATGTCAACAGTCATACAGACATTTATTTTTAACGCAGAGAAATAATAATTTTCATCAACAATTTTTTCAAACAAATATGCAACAAGCATTCTAAAGCTAGCAAATTTTTAAAGCGTTCCCATTTAACATCGCAGCGTATCGCGCGATAACGTGTGTAATTTGAGTCCTCTGTAGCAACCGTGCGTGATGACCTCATTTGGCGGCGTGAAGAAGGCGCGAACGAAATATAATACTTTGGAAATGTCGAATCTTAGAATTATGTGGTGAGGAGAGAAGCAGGAAGACGGGTAAATAAAATGGAGAAAGAATATGTGTTTAAGAAATATATTGTTACAAACGAAAATAAAATAAAATAGGATATAAATATAATTTAACATTTTTTCCTACGAGCATCAGCTAGAATATCATTGATGGCGCATGCTAACAGTTCACAATCTACGAGATAATCCTCGTCGGAATATTCGCTATCACGTATTATTTGAGCAGCACGACGCGTGTCTAATGTTACACAGGCAACATCGCTCTGTTGCAGCACGCTAACAAAAGTTTTAAATTTTCTCCTCACATCTTCTGCAGTTTGATACAGCTGCGGATACACATAACTGACACATGGCTCAAGATTACGCAAAAATGATACCGTATTCAGTTTGAAATACAGCGACTTACTATCCATTGTCACCTTTACAATCGGTGAATCAAAGGTCCGACAAAATTCCACCGCTAATTCATCAATCCGCATCGAAAGTGATCCAGGAAATTGTGCACGTTCTTCGATGGTTGTACGGCTGTCGAATAGTTCACCCCATGTACGCCATGGTAGTATGAGATGATTCCCATGATTGTCGCCGAGAAGAACTTCTACATCAGCCATAGGTCCTACGTTGATTCCAAATTCCAAATATTTGCTACCCACGGATGTTAATGCGTATCTTCTGACCATTATACGTGATCCTCGGTGCGGCCTAAGAGAACAAACAAAGCTATGAAATTATCCGCTCGTATCAGGAATGAACATAAAAAATTTCGAGAAGATGTGAAAAGTAAACCTTACCTGTCAAAATATGTATTCTCCCCACATGGAGCTATGCCATCATCTCGCATGATTGGAACGAAATCAATCGCGCAACCAGCGAGTAATTCGGCGCTGATACTAAACAATTTTTGTAGCCGTGTCTTGTCCATCAAAGTCACTAAAGCTTCTGAGCGATTGATGGAATAGCGTCCGGGAGCCGGTTTAAATAGAAGTGCAATTGCTTCCTCCACCACCGCATTTTATTTTAAAGCTACCAATTTTTCCATAATGTTTTTCAATCTTAACGTCGCAGCATATCGCATTATCGCATGTAATTTGAACCCACCCTCAAGGATAAAAGTCTCGACACGTGTTGAAAATAATACTTTTGGAAACGCTGTACATGTGACACTTGGATGATTTTGCACGCTAATTCGTCATATGCGTGAATCATAGAAAGAATTATGCTGTGTTGGCAGACACTGCATAGAATAATGTTGGGACGGATCGTTGTTTTTGTATGCAATTCATTCGAGGGGAGGGGGTACATCGAAAAGAGTTAGACAGAGATACTAAATCGTGGTGTGGGTATAAAAGCGCGCTCTAAACTGCACAAAATCTCAAATCGTTGCAACGTCTTGCATGGAAAAAAAGATACTACATTTACATTTCATTTACAATCATGGAAGATTTCTGCACGATTGATTTCGCGGGAAGAATACCTTGCATGGGAAGAATGGTGCACCGAGTGCATCGAATCTTTAGAAGAATACAGCCGAGTGAAACGTCGTCAATTATCGATCGGTGTTCAACAATCGTTGGTTGCTCGAATCGCGCGACTCGAAGAACTGAAATATTCGTTGCGAGGACGTTTCGTGCATGAAGGTGCTGGACATACAAGCACGGGACTTTTGTGGCGCGAAATAGACACTGCGTTCGATAGTCGCATATTAACTGGTGCCGTGCTAAATTCGAACTATATTGAGCCACGCAACTTCCTCCAGGATGCTGAGACCATTATGCTGGAACATGTGCGGGGCACTTTGAGGAAACATCAGAACCTCAAAGCGAACACGGTGTTTAACGGTGAATTTGTGGCAGGTGACAAGCATGCGAATAAAAGCATCAACACCCGAACCCACCCTGCCATCGTTGGAAGAGTTCCAGGAAAGCGACAGCGGATGGGCATTGACGAGAATTCTCAACCTAACCGTCAATGTCAACAAGTACAATCCGCTGCGCACGGGGTGTCACTTTAAGTTGTCGCGGGATTTATTCTTGAAGAGAGCGATAATTAGTGTGCAATCCCCGGACAATGACTGTTTCGCGTGGGCAGTGGTCGCCGCGCTACATCCTGCGGAAAGATACACCGATCGCCCAAGTTCGTACCCCGGCTATGCTTCCGTATTAAATCTCCAGGGCATTGAATTTCCAATATCCCTGGAGCAAATTGGGAAGTTTGAGCGGCAGAACAACATCTCGGCCAACGTCTACAGCTTCGAGGCGGAGGCGACGAAGGGGCCAACAGTCTTTCCACTGCGTCTCATCAGCCAAAAGGGGGATGGGCATGATAGTCTGCTCTACACGCCGAATCAAGAACACGGCAACGTAGGGCATTTTGCATGCATCAAGGATTTATACCGGCTGGTGAGCACACAGCTGAGCAAGAACAAAGACAAGAAATTCATCTGTGACCGGTACGTATAGAAATTTATGAAATGTTGAAATGTCTCGCAAAACAAATTAAATAAAAAAAGTTTTGGTTTTTTACAAATGCATTACTTCGGATCCGCCGAAAAATTGGAGGTGCATTCGCTGAAATGCGAGCAGATGAAGAACTGCGCCATTCTCCTGCCCAGCCATGACAACAATTTACTAAGTTTCCGCAACCACTGCAGGAAGGAGCCACTTCCCTTCGTGGTGTACGCCGATCTTGAGTGTGTCCTGGAGATAACGGAGGGCAGCCAGAATGGTGAGGCGGAACGAAAACTGCGCGCGTATCAGCACCATAAAGTGCACAGCATTGCATATTATATGCATTGCCCGTACGATACATCGCTATCGATGTATCGATGTCACCGCGACGTGGATTGTGTTTCATGGTTCATCGACGAACTGAAAAATTTGGCAGATTTTGCTAAGCCCGTTCTGGCCAATAATATTCCCATGCTGAATTTAACTCACGAACAGTGGATGACATTTCGCAATGCAACACATTGCCATATTTGCGAAGAGCCATTCAAGGCTAACGATATACGAGCCCGCGATCATTGCCATCTATCCGGACGGTTTAAAGGCCCCGCACATTCGGAGTGCAATTTAAATTATAAAAGTGCGTTTTACATCCCGATAGTTTTCCATAATTTATCCGACTACGATTCGCATTTTATTATAGGGGAAATAGTTACCGCTTTCGAAGGTCACGTTGATGTATTGCCCATAACTAAAGAAAAATATATTTCATTCACAAAAAATGTCGAAGATACGGCTGAATGAGACTCGCAAAATTATATTAAATTACGATTCATCAATACGTAAAAATTTCTAAATACCAGTCTCGACAAATTAGCATCTTTTCTTAGCGCAGATAAATTAAAAATTTTACGATCCGAATTTGAAACATTATCCATTGAGGATTTCAATTTATTGACGCGAAAGGGAGTCTTTTCCATATGAATACTTTGATTGCGCGAAAAAGCTGCAGGATTCATGCTTACCGCCGCCTGAGTCATTCTACAGTTCATTAACGGATGAGAGTGTATCCGAGAGCGATTACGCGCATGCCAAGACTGTCTGGCAGCGTTTCGGCATTAGAACCTTGGGCGAATACAGCGATTTGTATTTGAAAACAGATGTCTTGTTATTGGCAGATATTTTAGAAAATTTCGCGAAAGTTGTATCAAGAGCTACGGATTAGATTCAGCACATTATTATACTCTCCCTGGTTTCACGTGGGATGCCATGCTAAAACACACCAAAATTACATTTGAATTGCTCACCGACGTTGATATGGCCATGTTTATCGAACGCGGTATACGAGGGGGTTTAATTCAATGTTCCGGAAGATATGCACATGCCAATAACTAGTACATGTTATCTTACGACGCATCGGAACAGTCACCGTACTTGATTTACTTTGACGTGAACAATTTGTATGGATGGGCAATGTGTCAGCCTCTGCCATATGCTAAATTTCAATGGGTTGAAGATGTTGAAAAATTTGACGTGTCTTCGATCGCGGTCGATTCGCCCACGGGATACATTCTCGAGGTAGATCTGGAATATCCGCAACGTCTGCACAATGCTCATGCCGATCTACCGTTCTGCCCGACGCGTGCGAAACCACCTGGCAGCAGACAGGACAAGTTGCTCGCAACGGTATACGATAAGCAGCGTTACGTTATCCATTATCGCAACCTGCAACAGTGCACACGTCACGGTCTTCGTATTACAAAGATACACCGCGTGCTTCAATTCGCTCAACCTCCCTGGCTCCGCGATTACATCGAACTCAATACACGGTTTAGAACAAGCGCAACAAACGACTTTGAATAAAATTTGTACAAGTTGATGAACAACGCGGTATTCGGTAAAACTATGGAAAATGTACGAAATCCTGTGGAGGTAAAACTTTTGACACATTGGGAAGGGCGATATGGCGCGGGGGCAATGATCGCGAAACCGAATTTCCACAGCAGAAGTGTTTTTTTTTCGGAAAATTTAATAGCTGCTGAATTGCGAAAACTCGAGGTAAAATTCAATAAACCGATATACGTGGGTATGTGCATTCTGGACATATAAAAAATTTATTTGTAT
The DNA here is from genome assembly GCA_944738655.2 of Andrena hattorfiana. Lineage (NCBI taxonomy): Eukaryota > Metazoa > Arthropoda > Insecta > Hymenoptera > Andrenidae > Andrena > Andrena hattorfiana. The sequence goes on from OX122890.1 coordinate 21,006,851, forward strand.
GGATTTCATCACGAGTACATGTCTCCCAAGCATGCTCAAAATTGTAAAATTCTATATACAGATACTGACTGTTACGAATCGAGTTCGAAAAATGTACAGAAGCACACAATTGATTTTTGTTCACAGGATTGCACTTATGAGACAATTAACAGTTAATAAGAAATTACTCCACTATGTACAAATATTTACATTGACTTGAATTAATAAACCTTTCACTGATTTGATTTCTTCATGAAATCACGAAACGCTTGTAAATCGCGCCAGCGCTCTGGCCACGTACGCTCGCACTTGTTTTGATTTTAAGGAGACTCCGCGCGATCGCGAAACGTGCTTTCCGTTCGGCACTCGAAGCGAGAAGAAGGCGGAAATCTCGTCTCCCGGAATCCTCGCCAGGATTCCGGGAAGTCATGTGATCTTAAGTGACGTAATTAGGAACCGAGTGAGGCATTGTAATTAGCTGGGGACACCCAGAGATGGCTCACTCAGGCCCCTTGTACACAATTGCCGATTTGTATCGGCCCGCGGCCGAGCTCCACAACAAGCGTCGCCTTGCTCGTGACGTCGACGGCCCCCTTCCTCACTCTGTCTCCAACATTTCCCGCTCGCCTCGTCAAGGAGGTTGACGAAATATTGCACTCCTGATCGTGCTTCTCGAAATGCGTGTTCCATCGTGGGCCTCAACCGCCACAGACGTGAAAGGGCGCCGCCGGCGTCCAAGCGCGAACAGTGTCTACAAAGTAATTAATAATATAATACACGTGTGAAACAAAGTGGAATTATGTTACTAATGTTAGACGCGTGTCGTGAACCGCCGAGTAAAGAAGACACGACTATCGCAGACACACTGGACGGGCATTTTACATTAAAATCAAAGAAAAGGTGAGTAAATACAATTATAAATTTTGAGGTTAGCCTTGTTGACCGGAGGAGTGGGCCGCGTCCAGACTCTTCTCCGCCGGTGTGGGCAATGGAATGACCTTGTTGATAGGTCGTTTCACTTCTGTTTTCGCGGTTCTCACCGTGACTACTCGTATGAGTCCATCCGAGCCTGGATGCGCAGAAGTGATTCGGGCTAACGGCCACCTTGTTGGTGGAAGAAGTTCCTGTTTTAAGAGGCACAATGTCCCCTTTTGAATTGCAGGTTGTACCTGACACCATTTATCTCGCGTCTGCAGAGTATTCAAATACTCCTTCGACCACCGGCGCCAAAAATGTTGTTGCATTTATTGGACTAATTGCCACCGGGAGAGTCTGGACATCGGCACCTCCTCCAAACTAGGCTCAGGAATGGCGATCAGTGGATCTCCGATTAAAAAGTGACCAGGAGTCAAAGCTTGAAGGTCCTCAGGGTCGTCCGACAATGGTTCCAGAGGTCTGGAATTCAGGCACGCTTCGATCCCGGGTAGGAGCGTGGACAGTTCCTCGAAAGTAAGTTTCTGCTCACCGATCTGTCGTCGGAGGTGGTGCTTGACAGACTAGACCGCTGCCTCCCACAAACCGCCGATGTGAGGGGCCGCAGGTGGATTGAACTTCCACTCAATGCCCTCCGCGGCAATGGTTGTGAGGAGATCCCGGCCGTCCAGAAGGGCAGCGCGCAGGAGACATCGCAACTCGCGGTTGGCTCCCACGAAATTGGTACCACAATCGCTATATATCTCGGAACAAATCCCCCTGCGAGCCACGAATCTCCTGAGCGCGGCCAGAAACGTCTCAGCACCTCCGTCGGACACCAACTCCAGATAAACCTGCCTTTGTTGACAGGCAGATGAATAAGGCAATGTATCCCTTAACGCTTTTCTGTCCACACCCCCGCCTGGAACGCACCTGAATCGGGCTGGCATAGTCGACACCGGCTTTCATGAACGGTCTGCAAGGAATGACCCGTGCGCGGGGAAGAGTCCCCATTAATTGTACAGGAGGTTGATGTCTTCATCTAAAACAAATAACGCATTTCCGCAGACACGATTTTACCATCGGACGACCCCTCAGAATCTAGCACTCCTGTCTGACTGTTGCCAGCGTGAGTTGGACACCTCCGTGGAGACATCGTAGATGGGCTGCCTTCACCCACAGGGCCGCCAGGGGAGACTCATCCGGCAGAATGAGAGGGTGAGTCCGATCGTATGGCAGCAAGGCTCCTTGAAGTCGTCCTCCTACCCTCAATAGCCCCTTCTCGTCCAAGAAAGGGCTTAATTTCCGCAGGCGACTCATTGACGGAATGTTCCGCTTGTCCTGTAGGCTGCTGATCTCCGTTGAAAAGGCCTGTCGCTGCACCATCTGGACCAGTCGCCTTCGGGCCGCATGGATCTCCTCGGATGTGAGGTGTGCTGGCCGCCTGCCCTTGTGCTTGGGTAACCAGCGGCAACACCAAGCGGTTACCCTGCAGAGACGATGCAGATTAGAGGACCGTGAAATATAGAGGCTCACCTCGTCCTCCGTAGGTAGTTGAGTGTGAAGGATCCTGGTTCGCTGCTCCAAGATCGGCTCCTGGACTCTGGACTCCATCTTAGGCCATAGATCGGGGAAATTGAGCCAGCTCGGTCCTGTCCACCAGAGAGCGAAACCAGCGAGATCCCTTGGTGACAGACCTCTGGACGCACAGTCCGCCGGGTTGTTGGGGCCTTGGACGTGATGCCATACTGCAAGTGGCATCTTCTGCTGGATTGAGGAGACCCGGTTGGCCACGTATGTTGTCCATCGCGTCGGATGCCCTCGAATCCACCCCAGAGCGACAAGAGAGTCGCTCCACAGATGCACGTCCACCTTCTCCAGCTCCAGAACGGTGAGTGTATGTGCCGCTAGGCGTGTCAGCAGCCACGCGGCGCAAAGCTCCAGCCGAGGTATAGAAACCTGCTTTAATGGAGCAACCTTGCCTTTGGCAGTTACCAGCGTAGATCGCGATGTGCCCGACGCGTCGACAACTCGGAGGTAAATGACCGCTGCGTAAGCGCGCTCGGAGGCATCTGCGAAGCCGTGCAACTCCACGACGCTACTGGAGGACAGCCACCCAAGCCAGCGGGGAATCTGGATGCCGGCTAGAAACGTTAACTCCAGCACGAACTGCGACCAGTGCTGCTCCTCCCGTGGTGGCAACGGAGTGTCCCAATCGCTCTTCAGTAGCCACAGTTCCTGGATCAGCATTTTGGCTACGATTGTCACTGGCGCCAACCATCCCAGAGGGTCGAACAGCTGGGCCGTCTTGCTCAGCACAGTTCTCTTGGTTGTGGTGGCTGCGCCTGGGCTCTCTGTGGTTGTAATCTGAAAACAATCAGCGAAGGGCAGCCATTCGATCCCCAACACGCTGTGTGGGCTGAAAGACGTCCAGCTCCGAGTAGCCTCTGCGTCGTCCAAGGTTATGCCGCTCAACAGCTCCCTAGAATTGGAAGCCCATTTTCGAAGCGGGAACCCGCCCGCCATAAGAAGCTCATGCAGCTCGCGTTGAAGCTGCTGTGCTTCGTCCAGCGTGGAACCTCCCGATAGGACATCGTCCACGTAGACGTCGCGACGGACGACCCTCGTCGCCCCTGGATACCTCACAGCTTCCTCGTGTGCCAACTGGTGGATGCACCTGATTGCCAGGTACGGAGCGCATGCCAAACCGTATGTGACCGTACACAGGTGATACTCCTGAGGGGCCTTGTCAGCATGCTGGCTCCACAGAATTTTCTGCCATCGCCAGTCGTCCTTCTGTACCCGAATCTGGCGATACATTTTGGCTACGTCAGCCGTGAAAGCCACTGCGTGCTTTCGCCAGCGGAGGAGCACCTCCGCCAGTGGAGGGAGCAAATTTTGCGCTGTGTGGAGGAACTCGTTGAGTGTCCTTCCGTTGTCGGTCTTCAGCGATCGATTGAAAACCACTCTGAGTTTGGTGGTTGTGCTTGTCTCCTTCCACACCCCGTGATGCGGCAAGTAGAACCCGTCGTGCTTGGCGAGGTCTCCGCCTGAATTCGTGACGCGAGTCATGTGCCCCATAGATTCGTACTCAGTCATGAAGTCCTTGTACGCCTTTTGCAGACTCGCCGATCGCCGGAACCTACGCTGCATGGCCTCCAGAGCCCCCAACGCTGCACGTCGGGAGTCGCCCAAGCTTGGAGTTGTCTTGAAGGGCAATCTCACTATGAAGCGACCTTCATCATCGCGTCGATAGGTCCGCAGGAAGTGCCGTTCGCACTCTTCATTCTCCGGCGTTGGTAGTACAACTACGGAAATTTCTTCCTGCTCCCAAAATTTGGTTAAGATGCTTACCAAATCCTTGTCCACAGTGCAGTGGTAGACAGAAGATGTGCCCGATGATTGGTCAGCGTTGTCTGGATTGTCCTTGATGCCGCCGTTGAGGATCCATCCCAGACAGGTCTCTTGGGCAACGGGAGCGTTAGGGCCTCCAAGACGCACCCCACAGCGTAGGATTTTGTTGTACACGTCGGCACCCAAGAGCAGCTCCACTGGATCATTCCGCTGGTACCACGGATCCGCAAGTGGTAGTCCTTGCAGGTGATGCCACGTCCTTTCTTCTGGGAACTTCTGCGGTACGTGTCCAGAGAGCTCCGACAAGATTAATGCCGACACTTCGTGACGGCACTCTTTGATGCAGTGGGATGCAACAGTGATTACCGTGTACCCTTTCGTACAGCGGGACCGAGCACCGCCTACTCCGAGCAAGGGTATTCGAGCACCCCTACGACTGAGCGCCAGTCGTTGCACTAGGGATTCCGAAATGATGGACACCTCACTCGCTGGATCGATGAGTGCTCGAACAAAAACAGCTGGTCTACTGGGATCCAGTAGTTTCACCCGAGCGGTGCTGAGAATCACCCGGGCTGACCGAAAACCTTGCAGCGCGGCGTGATGGACCGTTGACTGCTCGGTTGGGCGCTGAACATCATGAAGAGTGGTATGATGTTTTTCGTCACAAATCCTGCACTTCTTGACTGACTGGCAAGCGTCGAATTGATGTTTCCCCAAGCAGTTCACACAGAGGTGCAGTGACTCGGTGACCGCCTGCTTCTCTGCTGGAGATTTCTTCTGATAAACAGGACAAAAAGCCACATAATGTTTGCCCTTACAGAGACTGCACTCCTTCGCAGGGTTGGACTGGGTGGAGAGTTGGTGGACTTTGGCACCCTTTGCAGCGGTCTTCTTCTTTCCCGGTTGGTCAGCACAGCCCCGCTGCTCCTCAAGGGCCTCTACGGTGTCAATCCGCTTGTCCACAAAAGCCTTCAAGTCGTCGAACGTTGGCACCTCATCGGAGGTGCCTAAGGACGTTTCCCACTCTCGACGTGACTGCTTATCCAGACGCTCCACGGTGATATGCACCAACCAGTCAGTGGCGTTCGTGACAGGTCGCCCGAGTTTCTTCAAGGCCCCAACTACAGCAACGGTATCGTAGAGTAGTCGTTTCAGCTCACAGGACGATTCCCTTTCCACTGAAGCCAAACTCGACAGCGTGGTGAGCTGCGCCCGCACGAGCTTGCGTTTATTTTGATAACGCCCCTGCAAAGCCACCCATGCCAAGGTAAAGTTATCCTCCGTGGTTGTATAATTTTTCAAATGCCCCGCGGCTTCTCCCTTTAGGCACGTTTTCAGATAGTGAAGTCTATCTACCTCACTGAGCGAAGAGTCCTTCACGATTAATGACACAAACAAGTCACGGAAGGACGGCCAATCACAATAACGACCGTCGAACGAGGGAAGAGGAATTCGAGGCAAAACAGCGCGTGACCTCGACTCAACCTCACCATCCGTTGCGTTTGAATTCGTACCTCTGGCCGATAATAATTTTCCAGCTGGTTTTAAAATGTCCAGTAAGAGTCCCTTCTGTTCCATATACGATTCCTCCGCGAGGTCAAACAGATCTTTGGTAAAATAATCGTCTGATTTGAGCGCAATGTGCTCTTTAGCGGCCCTGACGATACCCCTGTGCAGCGTTTTGATATCCGCCCACATATCCTCAAGCGTATCTAGGCGCGAGCGCACTGCACCTTCGATCATTTTTGCTGCGCCCAGCTTTTCAAATTCTCCACCACTCTGGAGACTCTTCTGCTCACATGGTCTCTTTCTGTTCCTCGATCAGGTGGGCCATGTTAACCAGCGGAATATGGACGAACAACGGTCGCGCACGTGCGAAAAACACCACAGGAATTCACTCACTGCTACCCTATAGACTGCAGAGGCCGATTATCCGGCTCGAAGGACCAAAAAAATCAATGTTACGAATCGAGTTCGAAAAATGTACAGAAGCACACAATTGATTTTTGTTCACAGGATTGCACTTATGAGACAATTAACAGTTAATAAGAAATTACTCCACTATGTACAAATATTTACATTGACTTGAATTAATAAACCTTTCACTGATTTGATTTCTTCATGAAATCACGAAACGCTTGTAAATCGCGCCAGCGCTCTGGCCACGTACGCTCGCACTTGTTTTGATTTTAAGGAGACTCCGCGCGATCGCGAAACGTGCTTTCCGTTCGGCACTCGAAGCGAGAAGAAGGCGGAAATCTCGTCTCCCGGAATCCTCGCCAGGATTCCGGGAAGTCATGTGATCTTAAGTGACGTAATTAGGAACCGAGTGAGGCATTGTAATTAGCTGGGGACACCCAGAGATGGCTCACTCAGGCCCCTTGTACACAATTGCCGATTTGTATCGGCCCGCGGCCGAGCTCCACAACAAGCGTCGCCTTGCTCGTGACGTCGACGGCCCCCTTCCTCACTCTGTCTCCAACACTGACAGTCTCATTTATCACATTCAATGCGAGGATATCTGCGAGACCATGAAACACAATATCGATAGATTTGACACAAGCGATTATCCCATCAACAATGCATATAATATGCCGCGCGTACATAAGAAGGTTCCGGGGCTGATGAAGGACGAAAATAACGGTGCGATAATGACTGAATTCGTAGGTCTTAGAGCGAAAATGGATGCATTCCGCATAGACGGTAAAAAAGATACGAAAAAGGCAAAAGGCGTCAAGACCATTACGCGGCAAGACCATTAGGCGATGAGACCATTTTCGACGATTACGCGGAGTGTTTGCAAAAGGAAATCGAAATGGTTCGCAGGCAATCATGCATACGGTCGAAATTGCACAAAATGTACACCATTTCGGAATCCAAAATCGCTCTAAATCCATACGATGACAAGCGGCATATCGTACCCGATTCGGTCGACACTCTACCCTGGAGACATTATAAAACTGCGTTATAAAAAATATCGCTGTAAAAAGAAATTATTATGTAAAATACAATTGCTCACTCATTTACACATATATATCATTGTATTTATTGAACCATATATTCTTATTATTTTACAATACATTATTTTTATTTATCCATGAATTGTGTGATTTATTAAACCCCAGCCACTTGACATATGCCTTATCCCCTTCCTACGCAATACTTTTTCCACTAGATACACATCAGGATCGGTGACGCGCTGCAGCTCATGTTCATAGAATCCTCCGGCAACAGGTTTTCCACAGGTATCGAGGAGCAGATACGTTGCGGGATTAGTTGCCTCTATTTTGGCTATCTTGAACATCTCAGTTGTCCAATTCTGCGTACAATCTTTATCGAAGATGGTTTTAAATTTGCTCACGCGCATAAACTCGCCCAACTTGAATCTCGCTGGAGCAGTGATCTTTACGTTGCTGTATACGGTGACTAGCAGCTTATCGGCAATCTCAGAGATAATATCGCAAGGACGCATTTTGATGGTTCTATGTTTTCGTGCATTATACTCTGCAAGTAGACACGGTAGCGCATCGGTCCATCTATAGGTTCCATTGAGCGTAAAGAGTTTCTACATACTGTTTTTCAAAGTTCGATTGAAACGTTCTACGACGGAGGCCTTCATCACCGAATACGTCGAATAATGATTAATGTCATGCTTTGACAAGAGTTTCTGCACATCGGCGTTGTAAAATTCTTTTCCCTGATCGGTTTGCAAATTTTTCGGATATCGATCTCTAAATATCTTTGCAAACGCTTTAGTCACCTTAGCACCACTTTTAGTCTTGAACGGCACAGCCTATGCATGCCTGCCCAGCACATCGATGACGGTGAGTATTAGTGATGGCCTTGGTTGAATCGCGAGTGTGGACATATTTCTACAATGTCAGCTTGCCACAGATCATCGTATCCATGCACTATGACGCGCCTCCGCAGGAAATGTCTTCGAGCTGGAGCATGCAATTCCTCAACAAGTTGTCGTTTCTTGGAACCATGGTTTTCTTTACTCTTGGATTTCGATAATGGCTACATGTTTGATCGCAGAGGTGTCTTTGACACGAATGATGCGATAATTATCATGTACGTGTATTATGTGTTCCCAATGGCCCGAGAGAATTCTGGACAAGTTCAACCGTCTCGCATGATTCTCCTTTGCAGCGCTGCTGCGAGATAGAATTCAATGCCTGTGGTATCTTTTGAACGCTGTTTGGCAGCGCCAGCATATCTCTTTGAAACACGATCAGCTTCCTCTCTAATTCTTCCTGCTGCTCTCTCAAAAGTTTAATGCTCTTTCCCACGTACACTTTATTGACGGCATCGCTGTCGGCCGTGGGTTGCGCTACACGTCGTATCTTGCGTGATTTTGCATCAAAGTCGGCACCAGCCATGCAAAGAGCATTATCTCGCATGTAATTTCGGAGTAAACCGCTCCATTTATAATAGTCCATTCTAGCTGCTCCACTCTTCTCGAGCGATACCCTAAACTTGTTGATCGGCATCTCAAGGCATACAATGCTCATCATCGGCGTGCTGTTTAATTTATATAATGAGGCCTACCTCACGGAGTTCCTCGTAAATAGAGAGAATTTCGGGATCATGAGCCAGCACGTTGGGATCGTCCCAGTGAACGTAATCGATCTTGTTATCGTGTGCCACCATGACTTGCGGTGTCCTTAAACCCTTCCCTGCTTTATTGGTTGACGCACGTGGAAGTAGTGGCGCAATTACATGTTTGTACTTGTATCCCTTGTTGCTCAATATGAGATTTTGAGCACCATGACCGCGCCTGTGGGCGTTCGTCGCCAGCAGTATACTTTTGTATTTTTGTTTATCCGGCTCGGTGTATACAGCATCTTCGGGAATTCTCTTGAAAATCAGTTCGTAAAGACCGGGTGTTCCTCTGTATTTTGCACCACCTATGATTATATTATCAGCCTTGTCTGTATCGAAAGCCTTATCCCCAAGCATCGTTCCACTATTGCCAAAGTATACACCATACACATAGTCCATTGTTGTATCCTTATCCCTACATAGAATTGCGCTCATGTATTCTTGCCCCAGTGGGCCGAAATGGCTGCGAAACGTTTCTTGCCCCTCGGATGTTTGAAGTTGCTGTCTAATAGATGTTACAAACGACTCATCGGGAGTAGTTTCGAAAACGTCATCATCGTTGGTTGTAAGCAATTGTACGCTGGGAAATGTATTTATTGGCGTGGGAGGAACCGGGGACTCGTTTGACGTGGCATTCTGCCGTTTCCGCTTCGATTGCTGTAGAGGTTATGGGTGAATATTCCAATGATGTGTGTAGTTTCCCCTTTGTCTTGCGCGATGTGTTCCCTTTTGACCGGATTTTTGTTTTAGGCGTTAATGTTTCATTCCCTTCAACGTCTATGCTCATCAACGGTGATGTGTCCGCTTTTGCCACTGCGGTATTTTCCACAATATGCTGTAAAGGTTCGACAATAGTTTTAAAGTATCGCTCCAACGCGATATCTTACTCCATCTTGCCAGTCTTCAAAGCCTGATGTTTCGTGCGAATGGCATCGCTGGTTTTTGCAATTTCCTTCGTTATTTTCTCGCGATCCTTAATCTCCAGACTATCGATATCAATCATCATTGTATCGCAGACGTTGCTTTCTCACCGACGTGTTGACGACAATTGGCCATCTCATGGTATGGCAAACTCGTTAAACTCCTTTATACAACGTCCATTGGAGATCGCGCTATCTTTGCCTATTACCGCGAAACCATACCCCCGTTGTCAACAATTAAGACACAACGCGCAGAAATCTTCGTAAGACATATCAGTATTTACGTGATCGTTGTAAACATGTTTCAAGTTGGTACCATCCTGCTTAAACAGAATCAACAGATTCGCATTGTCGCGTATAAGATGTTTGAGAATCTTTGCATACGTCTGACAGAGATACAAGCAGTCAACGTTCGAGTGGCGCCCCACTGCAAAGTATTCTCGTATCGTATCTTGCTTGTCGCATGCCACATCATCAAAGATAAAAATGCAATTCGGAAGCGATTCGTTCTGTGTGATGGCGTCACTGTTATTCGAAAACGTAAAGTAGCCAATTTCATCTACCGGAGTCAATAAATTCTTCAAATACTGATATTTCGTCTATTGCAACTACTTGGAATATACGTATACGTTCTCGAAGCGGACGCCGTGTGGACTTTCCAACAAGCTTACCACCACGTTGGTCTTTCCACAATGTGATAGACCGCAAATGAGACAGCGTAATAGCGTTTGGTAGCATGCTATCATGTCTACGCCTTCTTTTCGAAGACATCATTTGCGATTTATCGTCAAAATTTGTCACGCGTATCGTGACAGGTTGTCGCACGAATCGCATCTTCGCCGCGAACTGTGAAACATGATTTTGATACATCGAAGCGGCGATGCGCCCTATTTATAGGTCCGCGCGGAAGCAAAATAGCTCAGTATTCAAAATGCTTCTGGTCCTGTCGGATAATTGCAATATTCGAGGCTTAACCTCTGAGCAGCTGAAATATATACCAAAGATTATTCAACTGCGAGAGTTTAGCAGTCTAACTGATCAGTTGTGGGACAGACTCCCCGAGCATATAAAAGCCGATTCTGAGGTTCAGCAGTATCGTCGGTGTCTGGAACATTAAAATCGTCCTTGGCAGCGAACGCATATCGACGGTCCAGCACCATTGATTAAAAACTGTGGCGAATGTCGTCGACGAGAGTAAAGAAAGGTTGTGGTTTGTTAAATCGGGCGATAAACGCGTTACCTATCGAATTACATATCCCGGGATACCAGGTTTGTGGCCCAGGAACTCATCTGGCAAAACGGTTGACTAGAGATATTGCATATTCGCGTGGCAACGACCTCAGCGAAAGGCACGCGGCAGATAATGTACTCGCTGACAAAGCGCGAAAACGCGTCGTTGCGCGAGACTCGACTCTGGGTGAAAGAGGTGCTACTACAGCTGTTTGGGCAGCTATGAAGGACAAGACGAAAATCGGAATGGGGATGAAAACAAAACCCCGCAAAAGGACTGTAAGGAGAGCATAGCAAATGCGGATTCTTCCGGTGACAAAACGGGGTGGTATATTACGACTTCGAAAAAAACGAAACGAAAAAAAACGCCGAAAAGAAAATAAAAATGCTTGCGGGCGTAACTACCAATGCACAATTGGAGGAGGTGGCAAAACTTGTGCGTATTCCATTCTTTAGAGGTGTTTTTATGCGCAACGCGCTAGCAGCCGGAAGAGTACGTCGAAACGAGAGCGATATCGTAAATTTGGACAAAGTCGAGGGACCGGGGACTCATTGGGTGGCGTATGCGAAGAGAGGGCGTCGAGCTGCATATTTCGAGAGCTTTGGTAATCTTCGACCGCCTAAGGAATTGGTACAATATATGGATAAATATACTGTGAAAATTGAATACAATGGAACGGCTTATCAGGACTACAATCAGAGCAATTGTGGACAACTATGTCTACGCTTTCTACAACCGATCGACACCAAATTTAAGGATTGACTTCCAACCACTCTGATTCAGTACTAGTCGAGCAGTTTCTCGAAATATGTCATTAACATTCACTTTAACCGGCAAGAGTAGTACCCTGGCGGTAAGCTACTTTCCACCCATAGTCTTCCAACGGCGTCGATACCGGTCATGAATACATTATGATTCCCCAAGGCTCCTACGAACTAGACGCCATTGCCACGTCTTTGAAGCAGCGATTACACAAGCGGTATCCTCAAAATCTCGGCGACACCGACGACGACGGTGGCAACGATACGTATCCTATAGTGTTGCGCCCCAACAACAACACCATGAAAAGCGAGCTGTACTGCTCGTTCGCCGTAGACTTTACGAAACCCAATAACATTGGATCGCTACTGAGATTCTCAACGAATCGGGTATTAGAACCTGGACAGTGGCATGAGTCGGACGATCCAATTAATATCATGAACGTAAACATTATTCGCATAGAATGTAGCGTGACCGCTCGTGCGTACAAGAATGGGAGGCGTGTACGTACGATACATGAATTTTCTCCGACAGTCCCACCAGGATATAAGATATCGGAAACTCCCGCCCAGATCATTTACCTTCCATTCACCGCACGGGTCATTACGGATCTAACCATACGTGTTGTGGATCAACACGGACGGTTGCTCGATTTTCGAGGTGAAGAGATTACCATCAGGCTGCACGTACGACGACGACGACGATAATACGTGTGGTGCGAACGAAAAAGATGCTTGTGTTGAACGACTCCAGAAACCCGTTTCTTCCAAACGAAATTGTTTACAACAACAACAGCTGCAACAGCTCTGATTACGCTAAACAGAAGAGGCTCAGTGCTGCGAACATTGCATTTTTTAAATCACTGGGATTCATTGTGCGCATTTAAGTTGAAAAAAATGACTGACATTCTAAGCATTGGAGGGAAGCCAACGTTTGATGATCGCATCGTCAAGCTTGTCGTCAACTCACACATACAACCCATACGTCAACACGACGTTTGGATACAGCGATGAGATAAGAATACCCATACATCAGCAGGATTTATACACATTGCCATGTGAAAGTTTCCTCTACGTGGAGAGGAAATTGAAGATAAATAAGCCAAACCATGCATTAACGGTGGCGTTGGGAAATAATTGCATGGCGTTCTTATTTGATGAGATTCGATATGAGCTGAATGGCGTGGAGATTGACCGCAACAGAAACGTTGGAATAACTAGCACGCTTAAAAACTCTGTATCGCTGACATCTGACGAAGACAAAAATATGGAGAATGCCGGATGGTGCTTGAAACGACGCGATGGGCTAATAGTGAAAAATCATTTCAATTTTTGCATCCCACTCAAATATTTGCTGGGATTTTGCGAAGACTGCAAACACATAATTATTAATGTGTGTCACGAATTGATTTTAATACGATCGCGCAACGATAACAAATCTCTAATAGGATCGCCGATGCTGGAACCAGAAACTAAATTATTTAAAGTGCAACGGCGGATGCCTCATGTGACGCTGAACGATGTTAATAAGCTATCGTTGCTACATGCTTTGGAAAGTGGACAAAACCTGAGCATTACTTTTCACTCGTGGGATCTGTACGAGTATCGTCTCTTACAGAGCACGACCAAGCAATCGTGGGCCGTGAAGGCATCTGCACAGCTGGAGAAGCCGCGAGGCATTGCCTTTGTTCTGCAGACTAATCGAAAGAATGCGATGGCCAAAGATGTTACTGAGTTCGACGACTGCAAATTGGAAAATGTAAAACGTGATCGTTTTCATAATTTTATATTGTCATCGAAACTATACTAGAATTTAGATTTATTGACCGGTGAGTTCGGTTTCGCGAGCAGCGCGCAAGAAGAAATCGGCCACTACCACTTGACGATCGTGGATTAGCAGTTGAAGTTGCTTGGCCCCCGAAGGGTATGGTGGGGTAACGGGAACGCTGTTCGACTCCGCCTGAACGAAGCCGTGTGGCTGTTGTTTATTCTTAGCGTAATAGTTGTGTGCGTTACGAAGCTATGCGTAGACCAATACGAGATGAAGCTATCGAGGAAGAATCAATGTTCTGACCAATGAAGCTCCTGAATTTTTTCGGAGCGAACGCACACCTATTCTGATGTGTGTATTTCTACGCTGACCAGGGATCGGCGGGGTCCAGCTACCGTTAATCGAGGGGGAAACACCTACAGGAGCGGTGGTTATATGTGCGTGACTGACGCACGCAGGCACAGTTCATGCACGTGATCGTTGTACACGCGACGCAAGTTTGTACCGTCTTGTTTGAACAGCATGAGAAAATTCGCGTTGTCCCTGATCAAATGTTTAGGTATTCTAGCGTACGACTGACACAAATAAAACAATCCACGTTCGTGTGACGACCCACAGGGAAGTATTCGCGTATCGCCTTCTGTTCGTCGTACGCCACGTCGTCGAACACGAAGATCGAATCGGGCCGAGCGTCTCTCGGTGGGACGATCTCAGCGTTGTCCGAGTAGGGAAAGTATTCGATCCCGTCGATGACCGACAACACCTGTTCGAGATATCGATACTTTGGCTGATGCAACGATTTCGAGTATACGTACACGTTCTCTCAGGTACTCGCACGCGTATGACGAAGGACGATTATTTATATTCGTGGCAGGCGTTGCGCAGGTCACTATCACTATGATCAGTGGAGCGTGCGTACACGTTTATTATTGTAGTAGCTATCGTGACTATTCTAACGTATATGGTAGCATCAACGACTACGACGTCTCACGGACTAGGCAAGAATCAGAAGAGGAAGAAGAATCTGAAGAAGAAGAATAAAAAGAAGACTGGATCGGGTCACGTGAACGGTACCATAAACCGCCTACCGTTCGAACTACACGTTCCAGGTTATCAGTTCTGCGGACCGGGGACGCGTTTGCTAAAGCGATTGGCTCGTGCCGACGAAGATGTGAATCCCTTGGATGCAGCGTGCCGCGACCACGATATCGCGTACTCTCGTCGAAAGGATTTGGAGGGACGACACGAGGCAGATCGTGCGTTAGCCGAACAAGCGCGAGAACGAGTGTTCGCGAACGACACGACTTTTAGCGAAAAAGCCGCAGCGACTGGAGTGTGGGCAACGATGAAGGCTAAGACCAAACTCGGCATGGGTATGAGAAGGATGAAACGTAAACAGCGAAGGTCTGGAAGGAAACATCCGCAGCGCCGACGACGACATCGTAATCTACGAGTGGCAAAACGCAGTGGCTTTCTTCCGTTTCTTCCGTTCGTGTTGCCCGCTTTATCGGCTATCGGAGCATTGGCCGGTGGAGCGGTTGGTATAACCAAGGCGGTCAACGATTCGAGAGCCTGTCGAAAACAGCTGGAAGAGACATTACGTCATCATCGGGTGATGGAAGGGCGAGGAATGCATCTGACACCATACAAGCGAGGCGTGGGCTTGAATCCTAGACGCCGACGCAAACGACGAGCGCAAACGAAGAAAGAAAAACGTCGAGTAGGCGCGCGGCGACGGTAGCAGCGATAACGCAACAACCTATGACGAACCTACAATTAGAGCGTGAATGCGCCAGCGTACCGGTCTTTCGAGGAGTGTTTATGCATAACACGCTTCCCACGCGCGTAAGAACCTACGAATGTGGTATCGCGAATCTGGACGAGAATCGAGGCGCCAGTATGCACTGGGTCGCGTACGCCAAACGCGGACCACGAGTACAATACTTTGATAGTTTTGGGAATCTGCAGCCTCCCACGGAATTGATCTACTATTTCGGACGCGGTACAACGATCACGTACAATCACAATCGTTTTCAGCGTTTCGACGAGATGAATTGTGGTTGCTTATGCATGCAATTTATACAGCAAAAGTCTAGGGAATTATGGCCTATATACTAATAATGATGTATACTAAGATTATGTTACAATATATCTATGCGTAATGGCAATCCATTTTCTATAATAAAGATACATAATATGTCATAATATGTACATAATTGTCACTTTCTCTCTCTCCGTCTCGCGAGTGTAATCTATGTTATGTTGTTCACGTTCACGTTAAGGGGTCCCAGCAGCGTGCTCACGGTAAACTATTTTCCACCGATAGATTTGAGTGATGGTCAATACGAATTAGGACTCGCGGATTTGGAGACGTTTCATACGATACCGAACATCGACTCGAACAACGATAAATTCTATTTCGTCGTGAACTATGACACCGAAAACAACACCATCGCTGACGTCGCTCATGAATGCATTACGATCCCCCACGGCTCCTACGAATTAGACGCTATCACCGATTACCTGAAGCAACGATTACTCGATCGCTATCCTCGAAGACGCGGTAACGACGAGAACGACGATGACGACAAGTACCCTCTAATGCTACGAGCCAATAACAACATAATGAAAAGCGAGCGGTACTGCTCTTTCTTTGTAGACTTTACGAAACCTAACAACGTGGGCTCGTTGCTAGGATTTTCCCCGAATCGCATCGTATTGCCAAGAATCTGGCACGAATCTGACGTACCCCTGAATATTATAAACGTTATCGTGATCAGAGTAACGTGCAACATTACTACCGGCGCGTACAGCAACGATAAACCAGTACACACGATCCATGAATTTTCGCCACGCGTTCCGCCGGGATATAAGATATCGGAAACTCCGCGACACGTCATTTATCTGCCGATCGTCACACGAGCAATACACGATCTAACGTTGTGCATCGTCGATCAACACAATCGTCCTATAGATTTCCGCGAAGAAGAAATAACGATTCGTTTGCACGTTCAACGATGTCCGCGCGATAGGCTAGCGTAAGTGTAGTATGTTAGTGTTAGATCACACGTACGAATCATCAATCGCCGCTGTTACTCCTGCCGTCTCTCTCATCGACGCAACCCTTTTTCGACAGGCGAAAGTAGAAGAATAAAGACAGGAGGAGCGATAAGAAGAGGACCGATAAAAAGCATAAGAAAGCCGTTGCTCGTCGAAACGCACGTTTCCCACGATCGTTAGGTTTCATCGTCGCCTATTAGACACGCAACCACGATGTCGATTATTCTGGACGTGGCGAATACGCCAACCTTCGACAATCGTATCACGAAGATCGAGCTACACAGGTATAATCCGTACGCCAACACGACGTTTGACAATAACGACGAAATAAGAATCCCTATACAGCAGCAAGATCTGTACACGTTTCCGTGGGAAAGTTTTCTCTACATCGAAGGTCGTGGCACGTTGACGTCGCAGGACGCGAATGGTCCGGCAACATCCGCGACCGCTGTTCTCGACAATAATTGTGTTGCGTTCATGTTCGATGAGATTCGATACGAATTGAACGGTGTCGAAATCAATCGTTGCCGAAATCCAGGAATCACTACCACGTTGAAAAATTTCGTTTCGTTATCAGCCGAGAGAAGCAAAGTGCTTGCGAATGCCGGTTGGAATTATGCCATCGATTACGATAACGACATTTTTCATTCGGGCGCTTTCAATTTTTGCGTACCCCTGAACATGTTATTAGGATTCTGCGAGAATTACAAACACCTCGTGATGAACGTGCGGCAGGAGCTAATCCTTATACGATCGCGAGTCGATATGAACGCGATGCACTGCACCTCCGCCACTGTGTGGCCAAAACTGGAGATACGTAAGGTGCAGTGGCGTATGCCCCACATCGTTTTGGATGAATTGAATAAACTATCGATGCTGCGTATCTTGGAAAGCGCTCGACCAATCGCGATGAGTTTCCGATCGTGGAACCTGCATGAGTACCCGTTATTGCAAGCGACAAACGAAACACACGTAGACCGTGAAAGCTAGGTCGCAAATCGAGGCGTATCCGTACGACGACTTGAACTTGGATTTCAATAAGTATAAATACGCACTCTTGTACGATATGCATGCAAAATCCAGCCGATCGTACTACGGTCACGGAGAACCGTTGCTGAACGCGAACGAATTCCTTAAATACGCGCCTATCGCACGAGTCGTTGAAGAGTGCCACGGTGGACGTGCGAATAGATTTATATCACCAGCTAATACTACCGCCTTCTGTTTGAGCATACACGATCGTATAGTCGAATACAGCCCTTTAACCAACGTGGTACGCAAATTAATATAGCGTGTGTACGTGAACGGTTACTACTACTACTACTACTAATACTACCAATACTACTGTGGATACTGCTACTGTTTTAAAACGTCGATGTCGAAGACCTCAGTTGCTGTTGTGACACCATCGTCGATGGCGCTACCTAAACGAATAATAATGTTCGCCATTGTCGATCTGCAAGGTTTCAATATCAAACACGAGTTCGTCGCCAAAGAAATCGCGATTCGCACAAACAGTAACAACGATAAAACGACGACGACGACGACAATCATCCATTGGATCTTCGAACCACCATACTTGTGGAGACATCTGAATTCGTGGGAGCACCGTTAAGCGTCCGAGCTGGCGAAGCATCATCATGGGCTTCGCTGATTTGACGGCTACGTTCCATACTCCAAACTTCCGGGCCTCCTCACCAGCGTACACGCAAACATTGACTTCGTCATCGTGAAAGGTGCGGAAAAGAAAACGTGGATGTTACAACTACTACCTGGCATAATCGTTGAGGATGTATGCAATTTGTACGAACTGAAGGAACGAAAGATCAACAACAACATCAACAACAACGCTCGAACTGTCGAAGACGACGGCGGCTACGACGTTGAAAATGATTATTGCGAGATCATGCGTGACACCGTGGCCCCGACGTGCCTAACCTGAGGTCTATGTCTTCAACGAATGCCCTTCGATGTGCATTTCACAACAACGGTGGTGTTTGCACGCTGGAGAACGGCGAGAAAATATGGAATTATATACGTAGTGTCACCTTATGTAAGTCCTACACATACACATTGCATCTACTTTAAGCGTCATATGCAGAGGAACGAATACCTATGTAAGAAGTCACCCCCTCACCCACGAACTCGGTAGACGCCATTTTGAAAATTTTGAAATCCCCTTCGCCTGTGACGTCATCCCCCTCGCCTACGAACTCGGTTGACGCCATTTTGGAATCCCCCTCCCCTGTGACGTCACCCCCCTCACCTAAGAACTCGGTACCCCCCCTCCCCGCCGCACCCCCTTGCCGATCTCGCGGAAGAACGCGGTACCCCCGCCTCGCCTCACCCCCTCGCCGCTGATCCAGAATCCGCATAGCCCACCTACTTATCGGGCCTTACCCGCTTCTGCGATGGTGAAATCACGGTCCCCGTCTTTTTAAATTCTTTTAAACTGTAGACGACGGTACGATAGCCCACGCCGCATGTATTGCCAACCAATTTCCTTATACCTCATGTTCGGAAACTGGGCTTTCTTTTCATTACAAATATTGATGATGATCTTTCTTTGTCCAGAGTGAACCTTTTTTTACTTATTTTTCACTTACCTTTCTAATTTTTCATCACTGGGGAAAGTGCTGATGATTAAACGAATATATCTTGTATGTACGCGCAAACAAAGCTTTACAAATATATACGAATTGTATATTTATAGTTAAGTTTTGTTCCCGATGGCAGGCAATATTGGGATTCGCTTGACTGAACAGTTTATTTTGTCTTCATTTTGTTTACTTATACATGTGTTCTTAATTGCATGTTAGTTTGTAAGCTGTATAGTGTAACTTAAGTCGTTTGTATCAGGCGCGCTAGAGCGACCAATAGGTGATCGGCCCGGCCGATCTCGTCGTTCCCGCGGTTCGGGTGGACCGAGTAGCTCGGGCCACGGGCGCGGCGGGACGGGGGTGCCGATCCGTTCCGGGGATCCGCGAGTCTGCGGTTTTCTTTAATCTAGTTCCAAGACCGCGCACGTAAACACGTTCTTGTCGACCACGCGATTTACGGCCTCGGGTCTCGAGCCGATTTCTAACAGGTACGATTGCCTCAGGTTACAATTACGTTCTTTGTGCGATCACTTTCTCGGATCCTCCCGATCGGAATAAAATAGTTTGCTGATATACGAGTCAAAACCAACTTAATGATCCGAGCATCCCGTATAGAGTTAAACGAACGGGATTAATTCTTCGCCATTGAAGAACATGGCGTTCAATTTCTGGTCCTTCGAGCCGGATAAATCCGGATTTTATTGGATGCTCCGGATTCGATCGGATTCTGATCTCGTGCTCGTGTGTTCGTGCTACGCGAACCTTGTTGGGTGTTTCCAAGGCAAGTGCAGTAAGTGCGTGGCGAACTGCTCGGCGCTTTTCCGCCTTTTTCCGTGACTTCCGTTTAGTGCCTCCGTTTCGGGAAAGTGAGTCTAAGCAGTGCCACGTCGCAACGCTGGTCGTGCGGGTTTCGAGTGTGCTCCAAATTTCCTTTTCTTCGTAACAGCATGCACGCGGTCGCTTGCGGTTAAAGATGGCGTCCTCACTGGAGGATCTCGTTCGCGAGCAGAACGAAACCGCCGGACGGATTGAGCGGTTCTTGATCAACCTACGCAAGTTGGGGAAAAACAATATAACCCTCTCGGTACTGGAAACTCGAAGGGAGCTTCTAGCTGACTATTGGAAGACATTTACCTTAGGTCATCGCAGTGTAATTCACGCGCCGGAGGCCTCAGCTAGTGATTACGTTCGGAACGATCGGTTCGCAGACATGGAGGAGGTCTTCTTACAACATTCGGCCGTGTTGAGAGAAATGCAACGCGAGTTGGAACCGACCCCTGTCCGCGTACCCACGGGCAATGCCACTCCCGGAAGGGCTGCGGACGATGACGACGACGCCCTTCCGAAGATTCCGCTACCGACCTTCTCAGGAGACCTCCTGGCGTGGGAAAGTTTACGTGATCAATTTCGGTCATTGATTCACGATTCTACTCGTATTTCCAAGGTCAGAAAGTTGCAGTATTTAAAGTCGAGCCTGACGGGTGAGGCCGCGACGATGTTGGAGCGCACCAACGTCACTACAGCAAACTATGACGGCGCTTGGACCAGTCTGCAGAAAAGGTACGAAAATCAACGGATCCTCTCCGCTGCGCGCATGAGGAGCTTAGTGAATTGTGCCCCGGTGACTAAGGGAAGCCCTGCGGACATCAAACGCCTGCTCGACGAGTTTCGTCAGGCAATCGTGTCTTTCACGTCTCTGAAACGACCTGTAGCGGAATGGGACGAGTGGTTCGTTTTCCTATTCGCTGAAAAGGTGGACCCCACGTCCCGCCTCGCGTGGGAAATCACTCTCACTGACCACACGACCATCCCCAGCTTTTCTGACATCGAGGACTTCTTCGAGAATAGGGTCCATGCACTCTACGCTGCGAACAGTCAAGATCCGACTCCACCCTCGAAACCACGTGATGCAACGAAGGGGAAGAAGACACCGTCCGAACGCTCCAGGACAGCGCTGCCGGTAAAGGTTGAAGCTCCACCTAAAAGGGGAAAACCAAACCGTCACTGCCCGCTTTGCCAGGGCACTCACAATTTGAATTATTGCCTGAAATTCAAAGGGATGAGCGCAGGCGGTCAAGGTAGGCGTCTGTTTATCTTGTTTGAATCTCGGACATGTCGTTTCGGCTTGCCCTTCCGCGTTTCGGTGCCTGGTGTGCGATTCAAAACACCACACATTACTGCACGATGCTTACGTGCCCTCTGAGCTCAGGACGGACCACAACAACGACGTTCAACCAGAATCTACCTCCAAAGCCTTGGTGAACTCTATTTGTGCCAAGCGTTTGGTCCTTCTGGCAACGGCTCGTGTGCGTCTCTTGGCTCCCAATGGCAGATTCGTGTCAGTTCGTGCGGTGCTGGATCAGGGAGCTGATGCGTCGTTCGTCAGTGAATGGGTAGCTCAAACCCTTCGGCTAAAGAGAAGGTCGACGCATGTGCAGCTTGCAGGCTTTCAGGGCCGAGACGTCGGAACGGCTAAACACGAGGTGGAAGTAGTCTTGACTACGGATTTTAACTCTTCCTTTAACCTACCATTTCATGCGTTGGTGACCCGAGAGGTGATGCCGCCGACACCTTCACGTTTGGCCTCCGTGACCGGCTGGCCTCACTTAAAGGGCCTCCGACGTGCCGACTTCCACACGCCCTCACGGGTCGACATCTTGCTCGGTGCCGATGTCTGCAGTGCACTGGTTGGAGAGACGCGCCAGGGATCCAGGGGCACGCCTGCCGCCACACACACACCCTTTGGCTGGGTCTTATTTGGTCCGGCGTCTCCGGATAAAGAGGCTGCTGATGCCCCAACACGACGGATCTATCACCTGAGCACTCGGGACCACATCTCGGTCCAACTGCAGCGGTTTTGGGAGCTGGAGGACGTTCAGGAGACCCCACTGCTGAGCCCTGAAGAACACTGGTGCGAGGAGCACTTCCAGACCACTCACCAGCGGAACGAGGTCGGAAGATATGTGGTGCGCCTTCCGTTTCTTCCTGACGGCCCTCGGGTCTTGGGCTCGTCCAGACCAGCTGCGCTGAGAGTGCTGCTCAGCAACGAACGGCGACAGCAGAAGGATCCAAGGCTTCGCGATAAGTACTCCGACTTTCTGGACGAGTATCTCAAACTGGAACACATGGAACTCGTGCCGGAGGGATCGGACCACGCCTCCCCTCTATACTATCTTCCTCACCATGCAGTGTGGAAGGGTGAGGGGGAGAATCGTAAAATCAGAGTTGTGTTTAATGCTTCATGTGCTACTTCTTCAGGTCTTTCGCTGAACGACCTGCTGTCGCCAGGCCCTAAGCTACAGGCCACTCTGTGGAGCGTGTTGACCCGGTGGAGATTGTATTGCCTTCTCCACGGACATCGTCAAAATTCGGCAGATTCTGGTGCATCCGGCTGACCGAGACTGGCAGGGTATCCTGTGGCGTGCCGACCCCAGTCATACGTTGGGTACGTTCCGATTGAACACCGTGACTTACGGCACAGCCTCCGCGCCATTCCTGGCTCTGAGAGTGTTGCGACAGCTCGCTCAGGACGAGGCGGAACGATTCCCTCTTGGCTCACAAGTGCTTCTGGAGCATTCGTACGTGGATGACCTCCTAGCTGGCGGTCATGACCTGAGGCAGGCCCGAGAGGTCCAGAATCAGCTTATTGGTATCCTAACGGCTGGAGGGTTTCAGCTAAGCAAGTGGGCCACCAACCACTCGCTGCTGGTTCCACTGGAGTCGGAGAGCTCCAAGCTGTTTCAGCAGTCAGACCAGCACGGAGCGTTGGGACTACTCTGGACGTCCACTTCAGACATGTTGTCCGTGAAGGGACCAGGGCTACCTTCGATCTCGGACGATGCCCACTGGACCAAGCGCATGGTACTCTCGGAGCTAGCAAGGCTTTTCGACCCCATGGGCTGGGTCGCTCCCGTGCTTGTAAGGGGCAAGATCCTCATGCAGGACCTCTGGCTCGCTGGGGTGGACTGGGATGATCGAATCCCTCCACCATTAGCAACTTCTTGGATCACCTTTCGCAAGGACTTACGGTCCCTCGACGACGTGCGAGTTCCTCGGTGGATCTCCTATGATCCGACCGAATCCCAGGTCGAATTTCATGGGTTTTGTGATGCGTCAGAAAGGGCTTACTGCGCCGTGGTGTTCCTTCGCGTCCACAATCCCCATCAGGGTCTCACCCACTCTAACATTCTTGTTGCTAGGACCAAAGTCGCTCCAGTCAAGGTTGTCAGCGTTCCTCGGCTTGAGTTGTGTGGTGCTGTGCTACGCGCTCGCTTACTGACGGGCACACGGAAGGAGTTGGGTTTACACGGTGCCAGAACGGTCGTCTGGACGGACTCGTCGGTGGTGCTCGCCTGGACCAGATCGCATGCGTCTCGCTGGAAGACGTTTGTAGCACATCGGGTGGCAGAAATCCAAAATTTATTACCTGATACTCACTGGTGACACGTTCGCACGCAGGACAATCCCGCAGACTTGGCCACCCGAGGCGTAGATCTATCCGCGCTTCAAGGACTCAACCTCTGGTGGCAGGGCCCTCCGTGGCTCACTCGAATCCCCTCGGAATGGCCCACATCAACGGTGGATCTGACGTCGGAAGCCGATTCTGAGCAGAAAAGTACCACTATCATGCACACTGTGCGTGAGAGGACTCACAATGAACTGCTCTCACGTTTCTCTACGCTCTCCGGTCTACTGCGAGTCACTGCACTCATCAGACGGTTCCCGTTTAACCTTCGACACAGCTCTCGGAGAAGGACTGGTCCTCTTACCTCAACTGAGCTGACTGAAAGCCGGCTTGTACTTTGTCGACTCAGCCAGTTGGACTCATTCAAGGAGGAGCGAGACGATCTCCTTAAAGGGAAGCCGGTTAAGGTGGTCTCTCCCTTGGCTCCTCTTCGAGCCTTCCTGGACGATCAAGGGCTCATTCAAGTCGGTGGCCGATTGAGTCAGGCTGCGCTGCCTGCCGATCACAAATATCCTATCGTCATAAGCCGATACTCGCCTTTAGTGACACTGTTGGCAAGATACGCACATTTAAATACGCTGCACGGGGGTTTCACTTTATCTCGCTGCTTTCTATTACAGAGGTATTGGATCCCAAAATGTCGTACCTTGATTAAAGAGGTTATCCATAACTGTCTTCCCTGTCTGCGGTTCCGCGGTGTCACAGGACACCAACAGATGGGTAGCCTACCAGCGTCCAGACTACAACCATCCAGGCCTTTCTTGAAAAGTGGTGTGGACTATGCTGGACCCTTGATGCTTCGGACTGCCAAAGGGAGAGGACACAAATCCTACAAAGGATACATTGCTGTGTTCGTGTGCCTGTGCACAAAGGCTGTCCACCTTGAGGTTGTGTCAGACCTTACCTCGTCTACCTTCATCGCCTCTTTTCGTAGGTTCGTCTCGCGCCGTGGCCATTGTGCCGAGCTGATGAGCGACAATGCGACGACGTTCCGAGGTGCCGATGGGGAGTTGCAGAGCCTCTTCAAGGCGGCGTCCGTGTTTTATGAAGAGGTGTCCGCGACACTGGCCATGGATGGTACCCAGTGGTCGTTTATCCCACCATATTCACCCCACTTCGGAGGGCTGTGGGAGGCCGCTGTTAAATCGGCCAAATACCATCTTCGACGTGTCATTGGTGACCACACCTTAACATATGAGGAAACGGCTACATTGCTGTGTTAAGTCGAGGCGTGTCTCAATTCGAGACCACTTACCCCTATGTCTGACGACCCCTCCGATCTTTCCTCACTAACTCCGGCCCAGTTTCTTGTCGGCGAACCTTTAATTTCCATCCCTGAACCAAATTGTGCGACTACTGTGTCCGTTCATGGGTTGACCCGGTGGAAACTTATCTCTAACCTCCGCGACCATTTTTGGCTCAGATGGACCAAGGAGTAACTCCACCAGCTACAGCAGCTACCCACGTGGAGGAGACCTCGCTTAAATTGGAAGGTGGGGGACCTGTCCTCGTTAAGGACGAGCTTCTGCCGCCCACCAAATGGCCCCTCGCTCGAATTTTGGAGGTTCATCCGGGGAAAGATGGCCTCGTAAGAGTAGTCACAATCCGCACTGCCAGCAAGACGTCCACACGTTCCATCGGCACGCTGTGCCCCTTGCCCGAGTGGACGAGTCCCGAACTGTCCACGACGACCACCATCGTAGGGAACTCAGCTTCACAATTCAAGGCGCCGTGACAGTTGCGACATACCCGGCCGTCACGGTGGGCGGCGCGCCCTCTGGCAGGGCTGGCTGCCGTAATCACCGATCGATGGTCAAATCGATGCGACAGCGCCTCCTATACCGTGGAGCTCAACTCCGCCGAGATGGGCCTCGGCACGGCACCTGACGCCGCCCGAACGCGTCGCGTTCGGCCGTTTATATCTAAGCTTCGCCGTCGTTTGTTTCGTCGTCGTACCCTCGGACGAGGCGGGCGGCATGTTCGCGATGGCAGGCAATATTGGGATTCGCTTGACTGAACAGTTTATTTTGTCTTCATTTTGTTTACTTATACATGTATTCTTAATTGCATGTTAGTTTGTAAGCTGTACAGTGTAACTTAAGTCGTTTGTATCAGGCGCGCTAGAGCGACCAATAGGTGATCGGCCCGGCCGATCTCATCGTTCCCGCGGTTCGGGTGGACCGAGTAGCTCGGGCCACGGGCGCAGCGGGACGGGGGTGCCGATTCGTTCCGGGGATCCGCGAGTCTGCGGTTTTCTTTAATCTAGTTCCAAGACCGCGCACGTAAACACGTTCTTGTCGACCACGCGATTTACGGCCTCGGGTCTCGAGCCGATTTCTAACAGGTACGATTGCCTCAGGTTACAATTACGTTCTTTGTGCGATCACTTTCTCGGATCCTCCCGATCGGAATAAAATAGTTTGCTGATACACGAGTCAAAACCAACTTAATGATCCGAGCATCCCGTATAGAGTTAAACGAACGGGATTAATTCTTCGCCATTGAAGAACATTGCGTTCAGTTTTGTATAATAAAATTTATTTTTATATATTATACTTTGTTGTTATATTTTATAATAAACATTTCAGTATAATACGACTAATAAATAAATTCGTAATATAGCACGAATTTAGCAGAATACACGTTTTATTTGGTTACCCGGTATATGAAAGAGAATCGGAATGGTGCAAGGAGGGATGGACGCCTGGGTGGTACAGATGGGGGAACAGGGACCTCGCAACAGTCGAAGAGCTCATTTTACATGCGCGAAACGAGTTCCTTCTAAAATGACAGGGAGAATAGAAGATATTGATGCGAAAAGATATTGGTGCTGAGTAATTCTTGAAGTTTAACAAATAAAGTACAAATTCCGTTTCTAACAACGCTCTAAAATTAATCAATCCGGCATGGATTATATACTCGTATATTTTAAACATTGTGTTTTTATTTGATCTGAATATGTATTGCCCGTATTAGATTCACATATCACCGACTTGTCTTAAGTAACTGTCTAATCTAGACAAGACTGTCTTATTTCACTAGTAACCGGCTCGTAGCGGGTTAATCGGGTTATGTACTTTGGTTTCTTCTAGGATTTAAGAACCGATCCTTCGCGGTTAGTATTGGTTACAGAAACCTTCCTTGCTTAACCGGGTAAGGGTTAGGGTTACTAGGCGGTTCGGATCCCTGCTTGAAACCAAGGGTTCGGCGTGGCGCGTGGACTTCCGACAGTGCGGAAAGTTCTGAAGCGCGCGCCGCGCCTGGCAACCAAGCCTCTGTGAGCTGCTACAAGCGGTAGGAAGTGAACGCGAATTTTTTAAAACAAAACAATTAAATATATTTACTTCCAGCTTTGTGGCTTCATTTGTCAATCTTTAGGGAATATGAAAAAAATTGTATGCAAAAATAGTGGTTATATTCGGAGTTATAGTGTTTCAAATAGAACGCCTTACAAAACTTATATGTGCACTGTTAGCACAAAATCAGCCGTTGTAGTTGCCTGAAATAGAGAACTTACAAATTTGTGTAATCTGCAGGAGTGTGGCTACCGCCCGAACTAGATTAAATGAGTAATGCTGAAAATTAAAAAAAGCAGTTTCTAAAACCGACATCGATTTCTGCAAAAAAATTCGCTGCTTTTCAAGTCGCAAAAGTCTAATTTTGCAAAAACAGACTTAGCGACATTTCAGCGCATGGGCGTAGTCAGGGGGGGGGCAGGGGGGCGTTTGTCCTTCGTTTCGTGCACGAAGGACGCGCTCCTTCCTTTTCCGTGGACCCCCAGCGTGTGGCGCGCAAGACCGCGCCTCGGACTACGCGCAGGAACGTCCGTGTAAAGGGCCCTATTGGTTTCGAGCTCCCCTCCCGCGGTCCTCTGGGAGATAGCATGTTCGCTCGTGCTCCTAAGCGGCTAGTTAACCATGCCTGGCCTAGACAGATAGTGAGATTTGACAATTACGAATTGAACCCTAAAATCGTGGAGAGGGGTCAATTTTATCTGACAGTTTTGTCAGTCCTACCTTCTCAGCCACTTTTTTGTTTATAATGTTCACTTTAATCTGTAGAAAATAATTAAAAATACAGATGAAATTTCGTTGACATTTATTAATGCATCGTAAATGTGAAAATACTTTTCAACTATGAGACTAACCTAATTAGTAAACTCAAAAGCACTATACACATAAGTACGAATATAAGGCCGGTTCTGGCTCAACGCAAGGCGAGGGGGTGAAGCGGAGCGGGGGGGTACCGCGCGGGGGCGAGGGGGAGGCGGGTGGAGAGAACGCGACCCGTCGGCGTGGGGATGAGTCAGTGGTGGGGGAATACGACCCGTGGAGCAGGTGGAGGGGTTAGTCTTGGGTTAGACTACACACGCACACACCCACACACACACGCGCGCACACCGGGGGAGGGGGAGGGGGGAGGGGGGGGGGTGGTACCGCCGATGACTCGTCACGCGTCGTAGAAAGCGATCCGCAACCCTCGTATCACCCCATGGCCAGATCGCGTCCCGATATCTGCGACGTTAGAATCGAGTGTACGAGAGAGGGAGAAGTATGATATTTACACCGCTCTCTCTCTCTCTCTCTCTCTCCCTCTCTCTCTAGGACCATAGTCAAAACATACGGACAGCGAAGGTCAACTTTCGCAATCTTGTGCAACATGAGGTATGACGCGTAGATGATGCAAGTCGAAACCTGCATTTTGTTACGGCGCGAACACCGTACCAAAAACACATAACGACCGAAGGTCAACTTTTGAGAATACTTAAGCCGAGAATAATGCGCAGCAGCATCGGTGGGCGCTATCTCGGAACCGCGAAACTTCAAAGCGGACAGCGGCGACGTTCGAACAAGGAGCGTGAGAGAGAGAGGTACGATATTGTCGTATATCTCTCTGTCGCTATTCCTCTCTCGGTCGGAGGTCAAAGAAAACATACGGCGGCACGACGTGTAGAAGATGCGAGTCGAAACCTGCATCGTGGTATGGCGCGCCGAAACCATATAATTGTAACAATGGAAGGTCAAGTTCCGAGAATAATACGCGGCATCGGTGCGTGCCATCTCTGAGCCGCGAAAATTCAAAGCGGGCCGATGGGCTTCTGTTTTCGATACTGATTGAAGATAAACTTTCGAGAAGAATATGATGAGTAAAAGCGCGATACGACTTAAGGTAGAATATTATATTGTTGCGAGCACCCTATGTAGAGGATTCATGGCCCGCTGGTGCTCGCGACGAAGACAAGAGACAGCGAGAAGAAGGCGATCGGATCGATCGCCTGTCAAGCTGTCATTCGAGAGTCAGCCGCCATTACAAGCAGACGTATCGATATTGTATTCCGAACAGATTATATTCGTTACCTGTTCTTATATTATTCCTATTACCCCTTGTTTAATGTTCTGTTATCGTTGCTGTTCAGTAAACTTATATTATGTCGAACGCAAAACGTAACACTGGTGTCAGAAGTGGGATGCCCACTCGAAGTGGGATGCCCACTCGTGCGTCCGCGGCCTCCGCGAACCCTTCTCATGCAGCGACGGGTGGTGCCTCTCTACAGGAGATGTTCACCTCTCTTCAATTAAGTATCGCGGGACAGATGAGGGAGCTGCGAAGGGATAACGAGGCCCGCTGGCAGAGGGAGTTGTGACGGAGGGAGTTCGAGGGCGAATACCGTCGCGACGCCGCGACGAAGGGAGTTCGATAGCGAACATCGTCGCGGGATAGCTGAATAGGAAGTCGCGACGGGGGGAGTTCGAGGGCGAATACCGTCGCGAAGCTGCGACGAAGGGAGTTCGGTAGCGAACATCGTCGCAGGATAGCCGAATTGAAAGCCGCGACGGAGGGAGTTCGAGAGCGAATACCGTCGCGGAGAGAGAGAGGGAGTCGAGGATGCTGAGTTCGGGAGTTCCAGCCTGGAGAACGAGTGTGGTTGCTACCACGAAGAGTACCCGAAACTACAAGCGACTGGGAAGGACCCTACACGGTGGTAAACAAGATCAACGACGTCGTCTACAGGATTCAACGCTCGCCTAGGAAGAAGTGCAAGGTGGTCCACGTACGACGCCTTGCGAAATATGAGGGACAATTGCAAGAGGAATAAAGACTTCCGAGAGCAGGGATGCAACATGCAGAGAAGACTCAAGAAAGAAGATTAGTTTAAGCTAATCCGCTGGACGGGGCTGCGGAGGTTGCCTTCGTAGTCCGGCCCCCGCTCTTGAGTCTGTTACAGGTGCACGATACCCCACGACGAGGGACAAGGTGTCGCGGGACTGCTACCGCGGCGTGGATGCGGTCCCGAATTCCCCGAATGTGCCACAACAGCGTGGCGGTCCGCAGCGGGGTGCGGACATACGTGGAACCACCCCGCTACCCTCCTGGCTGGAATCCTGGCCGCGTCCCCGGTACAGTGTCTACCAAGGGGTCCCTTCCTACGAGGTGGACAGCAAACGGGAAATGGTGTCCCCAATCACCGGACGGACGTGCGACGCAGTCGCACGGATCGGTCGGAGGGGGCATCGCGGAGACGGGACCGCTGACGAGCTGCACCGAGACGGTCCCCTGGAACAGCACCAGATGCCACGAAGAGGAATGGGGCCATCAAGAAGCCACGGATTGGAGTACTGGAGGAGATGAGAAGAAAGAAGAGGAAGACGAGTTGGGAGTCCGGGGAAGATTGATCGGGGAGCGGGCCGGTGACAATCTCATGAGTTGTGACCCCCTGTTGTCGTGCCCGTCTCGCCTTTTCGTCTCCCTGACTCTGTTCGACTCCACCGTTCCTCGTGAGAAGAAGAGAAAATTAATGCATGAAATGTTTTTCTGAAAGGGACTGTTAGAGTTCCGGGGACGGAAGAGAGGAGGTTCGACGCTTGACTTCCACCGAGGGACTGTTGGAGTTCCGGAGACGTCGTGGGACAATGAGCTGGAGTCCAGAGGAGCTTCGTCGCTTGACTTCCACCGAGGGACTGTTGGAGTCCCGGGGACGTCGTGGGACAAGGAGCCGGAACCTCCAGAAGAGCGTCGTCGCTGGACTTCCGCCGAGGGAACACCAGGAATGAATCGTTGGACGAGCCCGACCAGAAAAAGGATTGGATCTCTTGCCAGTCTCTACCCAAGAAGAAGATGCGCCATCGAAGAAGATGAAGTCCATACAAGAAAGAAGTACGCAAGACTGAAGCCGCAAGTGGAGGGTAGAGACGCGAAGAGCCATGCACCCACGCCTTGCCCAGGGTTTTTGGGGTGGCTTTTCCCTGGGCGTGAAGGTGAATACCGATGCGACGGACGGAAGAGGCCACATAGCGTCCTTCCCACTCTTCCGAGCCAGGGTGCAGCTGCCATCAACGGAGAATCTGCAGCGGTCGGGGCGACCGCTCCTCGAAGGGGGGGAGCAGTGTTGCGAGCACCCTATGTAGAGGATTCATGGCCCGCTGGTGCTCGCGACGAAGACAAGAGACAGCGAGAAGAAGGCGATCGGATCGATCGCCTGTCAAGCTGTCATTCGAGAGTCAGCCGCCATTACAAGCAGACGTATCGATATTGTATTCCTAACAGATTATATTCGTTACCTGTCCTTATATTATTCCTGTTACCCCTTGTTTAATGTTGTGTTATCGTTGCTGTTCAGTAAACTTATATTATGTCGAACGCAAAACGTAACAATCTATATATATATATAAAGCAGCTCGCATCTTTGACAGGACAAAGTCGCGAATAGTAATGCGCCGGAAAGAGTCGTTTATAGCAAATAATTGCATACGTGTAAATAACAAGAACATGGAGACATTCAAGAACACGGTTTCGCTGTTGGCTCGGATGTCCGAGCTTTTGAGGACCACCACGGAATTTCGCGATTGGATGGGCAGGTCAGACGACACAATACGTCACATCGTCGCGTATCAACGAGGCGAACGCGTGCCGGTGTGGGAGAAGCAGCGGATGGTGTCGTTGCTCGCGCGAACACAAACATTGCGCGTGAGGACGGTTATCGCGAGTAGGGTGCGGGCACGCCGCTCGAGCGACGTCACCCAAGGTCGTGTGGGAGCCGTCGTGGGGGCCGTCGATCCACGCACATTCTTGTAGAATGCCCGTCGAACAGTGATTTCGCGCGTTACGAACGCCATTACGGAGCACCGCAGCGTATCGGTGAACACTGTGCTAAACGCGGAATTCATGTTGCGGGACGAGACGGACGTAAAGAGTTTCGCAACGAGTAACCACGTACTCTTTATGTCGTCGAATGTTCGCGAGTGGTACGCCACGCAAGTGGTTGCTCCGACGTTGGTTGCGATGGAGGAGTTTCAGGAGCGCGAGAGTGGATGGACCTTAAGGGCAGTGCAGAATCTCCTGATCAACGTAAACAAACACAATCCATTGCGTGCCGGGTGCGACGTGCCGCTTCCGCGAGCGGTCATGGTGAAAAGAGCTGTGGTGAACGTGCAGTGCACCGACAACACGTGCTTTTTGTGGTCGGTCGTCGCAAGTCTGTTTCCAGCTATTGCACACGGGGACAGGATTGCGTCGTATCCACCGTACTCGGCGGTGCTCCGTACGGATGGTGAGAGACTCCCCATGTCCGTGGACCAGGTGCTGAAATTCAAGGAGGCCAACGACGTGTCCGTGTACGTGTACATGTGGTCCAACGAGGATGGATGTGTACCTCTACGCATGTCCAGCAACAAGCGGGAGGGAAGACACGCGAACGTGCTGCTGGTCCAGGATCCCAAGGATTCGCAGCGGTACCATTTCGCGTGCATCCGCAGTCTCCCCCGCTTGATTTCCAGACAGTTGCGCAACAATCATGGCAGTGTGTTCGTTTGCGATAGGTAAGCAAATAAGAATAATAATAAAAGAAAATTGAGCGATACGTTACGGACGAAAAAGCGTTGACATTGTTTTTTTCGTATACGTTTCAGGTGCCTTAACTTTTTCTCGTTGGCGGAGCAATTGCAGCGGCAGACCGTGGATTGTCGGCGCTTGAACGAGTGCGCGGTACAATTGCCAACCGAAAAGGAGAAAATTTTGCGGTTCCAGCATTACGAACGCAAGGAACGCGTGCCGTTCTTCGTTTACGCGGACTTTGAGTGTGTGCTAGAGGACATCGAGCAGCCATCGATGTTGCATCGGCGCACGTACCAGTATCAACGGCACAGAGCTCACAGCGTAGGATACTACGTACATTGTTCTTACGACCAGACTCTGTGCAGATATCGAGCGTATCGCAGCGACACCGATTGCGTGTAGTAGTTCGTGCGGGAATTGCGGGAATTTGCGAACGTCGCGTACTCGTGGTTGTGCAACAGAAAACCAATGACGCCGTTAACGCTGCAAAAGTGGCGGAGTTTTCACGGGGCGACAGTGTGTCGCGTATGCGGAGGACCCTTGGACCGAGGCGAGGACGATAGAAAAGAGCGCGATCATTGCCACTCGACGGGTGAGTACAGGGGTGCGGCGCACAGATCGTGCAACTTGCGCTACCTACGTGGTGTTCCACGCGAGTTCCAACATCTCCCGGAGGAGCAATTCAATCTCCTCACCGGAAAGGGAGTCTTTCCGTACGATTACGTGGCGTCGTACGACAGTACTACTGCCTCGTGCCGCGTTCTACAATCGACTGAACGATAGTGGTGTGTCGGAGTCTGATTACGCGCACGCAACGAAAGCGTGGAACAGTTTTCGTATACAGACATAAGGCGACTACAGTGATTTATACCTGAAGACGGACGTGCTGTTGCTCGCGGACGTGTTCGAAAACTTTCGCAGTGACTCTATCGCGAGCTACGAACTAGAACCCCGCGCATTACTGTACGTTACCGGCGTTCACGTGGGACGCGATGTTGAAATACACGCGCGTCAAATTGGAACTGCTCACCGACGTGGACATGCTGTTGTTCGTGGAGCGTGGTATACGCGGTGGCCTGAGCCAGTGCTCGCACAGGTACGCGCGCGCCAATAACAAGTACCTGCCGACATCGATGTACGACGCGACGCAACCATCCACGTACTTGATGTACCTCAATGTGAACAACCTGTACGGATGGGCAATGTCGCAGGCAATGCCGCGCGGCGGGTTCTGATAGCTGGACGAGGCGCCGGTAGCCGAGTTGAACGTGAACTCCTTGCCGGAGGACGATGGACCAGAGGGATACCTGCTGGAAGTGGATCTGGAGTATCCGCGGGACACTCACGACGAGCACGCGGATCTTCCGTTCTGTCCTGTGCGCGAGCACGCGCCCATCTGTAAGCAAACCAAGCTGATCACCACGCTCTGCGATAAAGAAGGATACGTGATTCACTATCGCTACCTGAATCAGTGCATTCGACACGGACTCCGTGTATCGCGAATTTATCGCGTTCTACGTTTCGAACAATCGCAGTGGTTGCGCAACTATATCAACTCGAGCACGGAGTTGAGGACGTGAGCCACCAATGATTTTCAGAAAACTCTGTACAAACTAATGAACAATGCCGTGTACGGGAAGACTATGGAAAACGTTCGAAATCGAGTGGATGTGCAACTAGTGACGCGGTGGGACGGACGTCACGGTGCCGAAACGTTAATCGCGAAACCGAATTTCCACAGTCGCGCGATATTTTCGGAACACTTAGTCGCTATCGAGATGCGAAATCTACTAGTGAAATTCGATAAACCCATATACGTGGGTATGTGTGTGTTGGATGTGTCTAAGGTGTGCCTATACGACTTTCACTATGACTATATGCGCGCAAAGTTTGGCGATAGCTGCAAGGTGTTGTACACAGACACCGACAGTTTAATCTATCAGCTGCGGAGCGACGACGCGAAGGAGGAGATAAAAAATGACGTCAGTGCGCGATTCGATACGAGCGATTATGCGGTGGACAACCCGTACGGTATGCCGCGCGTAAACAAGAAGGTGCCGAGACTCATGAAGGACGAGAAAATCGGTGCCTTAATGACAGAGTTCGTGGGACTGCGGTCCAAGATGTACGCGACTCGAGTATGTAACGCATCGGCGGAAACGACCGAGACGAAAAAAGTGAAGGGTGTGAAGAGGAGTGTGGTCGCAAACAAGATACAATTCGAGGACAACGTGCGGTGTCTTCGCGAGCACGCGGAAACGACGGTACGACAGAACCATATCCGTGCGCGATTACACGACGTCTATTCCGTGAACGAGTGTAAGACCGCGCTCAGTCCGTACGACGATAAACGATACGTACATCCCTGTCTTGAATTTGCTCACGCATACTTTGTCGCCGGCGTGGAATTTCGCCGGTCGTCGTCGTTGTCGTTGTTGCTCGATATCCGTCGATGATACGATGAACGGTAAACGAGTCGCGGAGGTTACGTCGACGGGTCGCGCGTTGATCGTGCGATGTTTACGATGATTGTAGGTGTGCAGGAGCGTAGGTAGTAGATTCAACCAGCGATAGGACGCGTTGAAGGAGAATTGTTTCCACATCAGGTTCTGCAGCGTACGATTGAAACGCTCGACGATCGACGCTTTCATCATGCTGTACGTCGAGTAGTGGTTGATCCCGCGAGACGTTACGCATCGTTGAAACTCTGCGTTGTAGAACTCCTTTCCCATGTCGGTTTGTAGATTTCGCGGACATCTGCCGCTTCGTCGCAACACGGTAGCGAACGCCTCGGTCACGTCGCGCCCGCTTTTCGTTTTCACGGACACGGCCCACGAGTACTTGCTGAACGTATCGATGATCGTAACTATGTAATTGTAGCCACGATTGTGGGTCGCATACACGCGTATTTCCACCAAATCCGCCTGCCACAGATCGTCGCAGGCTCGAGTAACTACGCGTCTCCGCGGGAAATTTCGTCTCAGTGGAGCGTGCAGTTCGTCGACCAATTGAATTCGCTCCTTACTCGTGCTCATAGCGGTGCGGGCGGTGGCGGCGAAGGTAACGTTCCAATATCAGCAGCAAGTACTGTACCAAGCACTCGAAGCACGTACGGTGTTGGCTGGGTTTGTTGTCGTCGGAGTCGTATTCGTCGCTCATCGTCACGCTTCCTTTCGGTTCTGTATCTACACGATCGGTGTCGCAAGCGCGTCGAGTCTATCCTTTAAGTGATAGAAGCGTCGTTGCATCGCGATATTTATCACGGTCTCCAGGTCACGGATACGTTCATCCATCACGGTATTTATCCAAGTCGTCAAAGCATCCAGTCGTTTCGTCGTCAACTCATACAAGTCTTCCACCATAGTGTTGAGGGCACGCCCGACGGTACGTTCCATGTCGTCGACGTATCGTTTCGTCGCAGCGTCGGTATCCTCCTCCGGATTGGCCACGCGACGCATCTTGCATTCCATCGTGTCGAACGTAGACCGATCGGGGTCCAGACACAGCACGTTCTTCCGCACGTAATTCGCGACGTACAGATTCCGCGAGCGAATCGTCTCCATGCGTTGATCGTTGTCGCCGATAGCAGCAGCATCGGCGGTGCTGTGCAAAGACGCTCTAAACTTGTTCACCGACATGCTCGAGGGCGGTGATCGCGAACGAGACTGACGCATCGTCGATCCGAACGATCAATTTACGATGAGGTCGGCTTCGCGAAGTTCCTCCACGATGGAGGCAATTTCGTTATCGTGACCGTTGTGTCCGGCGTCGCGCAACGCCACGAGCAATCGTAGTCTATCGACGAATTCGTTCGGATGGTCACAGTTCACGTAATTGATCGCGTTATCGGTGACCGTCATCGCGTCGTAGATGGGTAATCCGCGACCTTCGCGCGCGATCCCGCCGCGGTTGCGGTCTCCACTAATCAACACCGACACGATCTTCCTGTACTTGTGACCCTTGCTGCCTAGCGTGGGCTCGCTAGCCGAATGATCCCGTCGATGCGCGTTCTTCGACAACAAGATGTCGCGGTACGAGCCGAGATCATCACTCGTGTACGCCTGCTCGTTAGGCACTCGCATGAACAGCAGTTCGTACAAGCCTCGAGTACCCGCGTATCGCTTGCCCTTCACGGTAACGTCGGCGTTCTCGCTGATAGTGAGCACGAAATCACCGATTCTCAGCTATTCGTCGTCACCTAGGTACACGCCGTACACGTTGTCGATCAGTTTCTTGGTGTCGGTGAAGAACAAGCGCAGATATTCCCGCGACAGCGGTCCGCTGGCGTGTCGGGTGTACGCGTCAAGGTTGTCGACGGTGGTGGTTTTTGGATCGACAACTTCTCGAATCGTTTCGTCCGTCTCATCCTGCTCCAGATATTGTTCCTCGGTTGTTTCGTAAACGGTGCTGTCGTCGTCGTTCGACTCCGGAAGCGGAGTCGTTTCGGGACGTATCGTCGCTTCGGCTATGGACGAAGTACAGGATAATCGTTTCTTTTTCAAACGGTGTTGTTGCTGCTGCTGTTGGTTCCGCTTGACGAGCGATGGTCGTGGCTTCGATGCTATCGCTGGACTCGTTTGCAACGCCGCAGTGTTCTCCGCCAACTGCTTCAATGGTTCAACGATCGGACGTGCGCTCTCCTCCGCAGCAGCTTTCGTCGACATTTTACCGAGCTTCAGGCTCATATATTTCTTTCGTATAGCGTCGCTGATTTCAGCAATTTTCTTCTTCGTCTCGACGTCTCGCGGCTGTTGTTGTCTACGACGCCGTTTCTGTTTCATTCCTTAGTGTTGTTGCTGTGTGCTCTCCATGTTGACACCGCTAGTCGCTGCTTCGGTAGACATCCTGGTGTTGCTCGACGAAGGACTCGCGATCTACTGAGGTCCGCGCGCTACCACGAACTCGTTAAATCCTCGTCGATACCGACCATCGTACATGGCACGGTCCTTATCGATGACCAGGAAATCGTAGCGTCGTCTCCAACATCTCGCGCACAAGTCGTTGAACGCCTTGAACATGTCCGTGTTCACGTGATCGTTGTACACGCGACGCAAGTTCGTCCCGTCCTGTTCGAACAGCACGAGAAAATTCACGTTATCCCAGATCAAGTGTTTCGGTATTCGCGCATACGATTGGCACAGGTAAAAGCAATCCACTTTCGCGTGCCTGCTCATGGAGAAGTATTCACGAATCGCGGTCTGTTCGTCGCACGCCACGTCGTCGAACACGAAGATCGAATCGGGTCGCGCGTCTCTCGGCGGGACGATCTCGGCGGTGTCCGAGTAGGGAAAGTACCTGAGTCCGCCGTCGCGCGACAACAATCCCTCCAGATACCGATACTTTGGCTGTTGCAACGATTTCGAGTACACGTACACGTTCTCGAAGCGCAAACCGTTCGGACTCTCCAGCAGGCTGAGAAGCACGTTTGTTTTTCCGCACCCGGACGGACCGCAGATCACGGCTCGCACGCTGTTCGGCAACAACGAACCGTGCCTGCGCGAACGACTCTCGTCCCACGCCGAATCCTCCACCGTCCTGTTCGCGGTCACGCAAATAGCGTTCGGTTGTTTCACGATGCGCATGCTCTCTCTCTCTCTCCCCCTCTCTCTCCCTCCCTAAATCCCTCCCTCCCTCTCCCTCTCCCTCTCCCTCTCCCTCACCCTCACCCTCTCCCTCTCCCCCCTCCCCGGAACACGACGCGAAAGCTGCGAGAGTTTTTCTGGACAACAACTGCGTCGCGTTCATGTTCGACGAGATTCGATACGAATTGAACGGTGTGGAGATCGATCGTTCCAGGAATCCGGGAATCACCACCGCGTTGAAACATTACGCGTCGTTGTCCATCGACAGGAGCAAAGCGTTGATGAATGCCGGTTGGGACCATACCATCGCACACGATCGAGACATTTTTAGTAGCGCCTCGTTCAATTTCTGCGTACCCATAAACACGTTACTGGGATTCTGTGAAGATTACAGGCGCATCGTGATGAACGCGCGACACGAGTTGATCCTGATTCGGGCGCGACTTGATACGAACGCGCTGTACAAACAATCCCCATCTTCTCAACTCCCTGTATCACAAATGGAAGCAGATCCTTCCTTGTCGCCAGAAGAAATATCAGCAGCGTATGAAGGGCATGAAAAGCGTCGTTTATCAGTTGATTTATCTCATAAAAAAAAATGTCAAAACCTGACATTAAGTACAGTATAATAATTCCTTATTCTAGTTTTCAAATTGTACCTACATTGATTGAGAAAAGAAAACTATCCGCGACAACGGAATTGCTCATCGAGACTGCCCTCGGTATCGATAAAATAAATAGTATTAAGATTTGAACTTATACAAGGGAATCGTGATACTTCAGATAATATTTTTTAAGTTGCATAATGTCTTTTCTTTAGGCATTGAGAAAACGAACTTAATGAGCGGGATTTCAATGGTGTTTTACAAAGTCTTGCGTTCCGTTCATCGTGACTGTCCCGGTATCGATAGGGGCTACCTCCTCAGCTGGTGACTATCTCGGTGCCGGTAACGGTGTCGGTAACGGCGGCTGCCTCGACGATGGCAACGACAACCGTCTCGACAATATCAATGACGCTGACGGTAACGGTGACTATCTCGAAGACGGTAACGATGACTGTCTCGACGTTGATAACGATGGTTGTGTTGGTGACTGCATCGGCGACGACGACTGCATCGGAAGATACCTCTAATGCGACGATTGTCTCGGTTGTGAATTAATACTCTCTACGATACGCAAAGTCATGCACATACGGTATATTGTAATCATTATGCGACGTGCATCACATCCTGATTGTATTATATCGAATAAATCCTCTGAACACATATACGTACATTTACGGCTCGAACAATCGTCCTAGCCCCCAAAAGTCCGGATCATCGTTGTCGTCGTTGAACGCCCAACGGTCTAAATCGTCTCGAACCTCGCACCAAAGCTGCCTGAAGCCATGTATTAATTTTCTACAGTTAATGCTGTAGTATCACTTCGTATATGGATACTCCGATCGTTGAAACATACGAGAAACTATAGGAAACATATGCTTTTTATGAAAAGACCTCATAGTCGCTACGTACAAATATCACTTACCAAATACTCCTTCATCTCGTTGCTGTCGTCGCACCACATCCTGATTGAAACGCGTAATGATCCCTCGCGTATCAACCTTTCTTAAAAACTGCGATAAGCATGATGCATGGTGGGGATATCCATTGCACAGTAGGGGCTGCCGAATCGTTATCACCATTGCCCATTCAGATATCGTAATTCTTGCCCACGTTGATGACCGCACCGGTTGAAATACGGCCTATAAACGCAGATTCCACGTCTTCCCATACGACTTTGGGTGCAGTCGATAGGACCGAAACCCCGCACCCTACTCGCGAAAACTTTTCTCGCACGATCGCGCGCAATGTCTTTATTCACACGATCGCGCGCAATGTCCTTATTCGCACGATCAGCGACACCAGGCGTTGTTTCGCTGCCACGGACACTCCTCCGCTGCTCTGGTACTTGACGAAGAGCTGCAGGCACGTGTCGCACTGATCCACGCAGTCTCGGAATTCCGCAACACTGCGGAAAAGCTCGGACATCCGGGACAAACCCTGCACGTATCCATGAACACTTGCATGTTCACTTATTCACAAAGAGTTTACTTCTTCACAAATACTTAACTTTCCAGAGACGGTCGATTTCACTAGATTTCGCTCGTCCAAAATCATGCCAATTCCCGACACAAAAACCTATTCACTGTAATTGTTGATATATCAGGACTCGGCACTTCCCGTACTTCGACCACTCCGTTCTCGATGTCCTGCAGAAGCGTTAACGGCGTACACACGACCGCGATAAAGTACTTCACTTTCTTACGATGCACGTCTCCCTCTCTGACCCTCAACGTCTCAATCATGTGACGTGATGTCACGCTTGCTCAATGCGTTACCACGTTATCGAATTATAGCGCTGATGGTAAGGGTGTTTACACCCGTCACGGGGGTCTCGGTCTTCAAAATATGTTGGCCGATGGCCGAATAATTATCGCTCTATACTTCCGTATGCGTGATCATGGATCAGCCACCTTAAAATCAGTTCTCAAATGCTACTGCAACGATCAAGACATACGTTACCATGAGAAACGTTTTAAAAATTTACCGCATCTAAGTCTATTGCGTCTAAGTATATTGCATCCAAGTCGAGTGCTTTAAGTGAAATTGCTTTGAAGTAGATCGCTTTTGATGAAGACTGCTTTTGGTAGAGATTGCTTTGAAGGATATCGCCAGTCGTCCAACGCACGGAAATACAATCGAATAATACCGTAAGTTTCCATTATCATATTTTAATGAATCGTTGTGTTAGTAACTTTGAGAATTCTAAGAAAAATCGGTTTCAGATTATGTCATTGCCCGTGCAATTGAATCGCCCAACTGCTGCTGCGATCCCCGACTCCGTTCTGCTACCTATGCATGACTCCAACCCCAAAATATATGTTGCGTGTCGGAATGTTCCGGTTTAAACCGAAGAAATTCGAGGTGAAGAACTGCATGAGGCGGAAGTTGTTCATAATGGTGACATTTCTTTAAAAGTGTTTTACAATGCTAATGACCGATATGGGGATGACCAATATTGGCTAAATAGGCATGCGCGGCAACACGCATTAGATGTTAGGAATGATGACAGTGATGATTACTATAGTAATATATATCAACCAAACAGTTTGATGGATCCAAAAAGTGTGGTTTGGCGGAAATGTGTTAATGCTGAACAGATTGACTTTGATGCTGTTTTTGTGAATGCAGTGTCGAGGCTTCTCGCTCGCGATAATGCAGTTCAGACTGTCCCCGAGCAAGTCGGCGATGATTCATTTTATACTGATATGGATCTATTTATTGAAATCGTCGACAATGCCATTATTATCGACAACGGCATCGACGATGCGATATTCAACGATGATGTTGTCGAGTGGAATAACTAAGTTAAATAAATTACTATGTGGCAGTTACGTCTCTGCCACCACGTTCTTTCTTTTCGGTGGTTTTCTTTCCCTACGTTTCTAACTTTCACTTTTCTAAATTCTCTTACTGTTTACAACTTCCTACCTATTCTTCTACAGTTCCTTTCTCGAGGGTTTCGCCTGGGCCTGGCGTTCGTTGAGAACATGTGGCGACCAGGCCCGCGCGAGCCCAAGCGAAGTCGCTTCTCGCTTAGCTTTCTCTTTTACCTATATCTCGGCACTTCTTCAGTTTTCTGTCCTTCTCTTTTTCTATTGCTTTCCCTCACTCCTTCCACCCCTGGTTAAGGGTACGGGTGGTGAAAACAGTCAGTCGGTGTCGAGTAGTTCCTGCGTGTACTTGCCGATGACCTAACGCGAGTCTATGTTACAACGTCGCAATTCTTATTTTCAAATAAATCGAGTGTTGGTTAAACAGAGTCCATATTGTTTTACCACATCCCACCTCAACTAAAATCATGCAAATCTATGTACGAATTTTTTTCGCCCTTCACATGCTCCCACGACGCTTGACTTACAGCTCCTCGAGAAGCATGCTTGAGACGTCGTTCTGGATCGTGAAAATACTCGGAACTCTACCCCGAATAATTATCGCTCTATCTTTACGATGGTTGCTTGCGCGAACGCAACGCATAATTCATTTCTTCATTACACGTGAGCTGTATCAGTCCCACGGTTCAAATATAAAAACGCGTTCAATCCTGACCAAATATAAATACACTGCGTATCGCGGTGAAATGTCGTGTTTACTCCATGAGCTATCGCGACAATTGACTTACAACCTCCTCGATCGTGAAAATACTCGGAACTCTTCCCCGAATAATTATCGCTCTACGTTTACATCATTGCACGTGCGCTGTACCTATCGGTCCCACGATTCAAATATAAACACACGGCATGGCGCGGTTCGCTCTATGATTTCTCATTTCCCAGAAATCCTCATCGAATGCAATGTCGAGTTTATTTCATAGGTTATCGCGACGATTGATTTACAATAATTATCGCTCTATGTATACATCATTGCACGTGCGGTGTACCTATTGGTCCCGCGATTCAAATATAAACACACGGCACGAAGAGCGTGCACGTAGGCATCAAACGCCTTCAATCCTGCTCAGATATAAACAGAGGGCATGGCGCGGTGCAATGTTTATTCCATGGGCTATCGCGATGATTGATTTACAATAATTATCGCTCTATGTTTACATCATTGCACGTGCGCTATATCGGACCCACGATTCAAATATAAACACATGGCATGAAGCGCGTGCACGTAGGTGCCAAAATTTATTCAATCCTGTCGCGCGCCATGATTCCTTATCTTTTCTCAGATATTATGGTCCACCCTCTTTCTCAGAAATCATCATCGAAGACGCGATTTGAATTTCCACGAATCGGTCGCGGTCGCGCCTGCGCACCGATCCCCGGACGCGTACGGAGATTGCGCGGCGGCGACGCGTGCCCAAAGTACCTTAAACATCCAACAGGTGGCACCAATATGAAATGTATGAAAAACCTGGAAAATTTACCAACGTGAGCCCAAAGTACCTTAAACACCCAATAGGTGGCGCCAATACGAAATGCGCGCGACGCCATTTTGAAATTTTGAAAATCCACCCCCTCCCCTGTGACGTCACACCCCCTCACCCACGAACTCGGTCAACGCCATTTTTGAATCCCCCTCCCCTGTGACGTCATCCCTCTCACCTACGAACTCTGTACCCCTCTACCCGCCTCATACACTCGCCCATCACGCGAAAGAGCGCGATACCCACCGCCACGCCTCACCCCCTCGCCGCTGATCCAGAATCGGCATAGCCTACCTACTTATATCTATTTTTTTAATACAATAACAAATACAAAAAAATTGTGATTTAAAATATGATCCGTTTTTACGGTTTTACCCCATGGCCTGGGTAAAACCGGGTACCATACTAAAAACTGGCCCTAGTACCCATAAGAACGGAATTCGTCCAATTCTTCAGTCCCCCAATCAGTTCATTCAATTTGGATGAACCATAGGATTTTTGGACATAAATGCAAATGTCTTCACCGTCTTCATCACCACTGTTATCATTATCCTTCCCTATTTTGTTTAATTTTGTGGTTTTCTTTCTCTTTGTTAGTAGTTCTTTATTAAGATTTAGTTTAATGTTGATGACTTCCTCTTTTTCGTTTCTTTGTTATACACATTTTGTACAAAACCGGGTACCCGGTTTTACCCCGTAAGGTTTTGCCCCAGCATACAATTTTGTAAATATTCTGAATTATCAACAATATCAGGGCGAAGTACAAACAAACTGTCTTAATTATTTACACTTTAATATGCAACAGTTAACAAAATTCACACAAAAAAGTAATTACCTGAACACTGTCAAAAGTGTTGAAGTTTCTTAACTATCGAAAATTAGATCAGAGCCTTCAAAAACACACAAGACGATATAACCTTACTATGCACGATATTAAGACGATCGCCTTTTGTTGATGAAACAATGCACATCGTAATAATATGTCGTTGCAACGACGCCAGAAATTTTAAAGCCGTTTTAAAAATAATAGCGTGTCCCGATTTTGTCCTAATTTCCCCTAATGGAAACGAGTATATCTAAGTATATAATCTGAACGTCATTCAGTAATATAATCTATTTCTATACCTCTATTCATATTATAAATAAATACAATTTTAGTAATGAGTTGAAAAACTTACGAATAACCAATGAATCAATTTATTTTACAAGATATTTTAAGCTAAAAATATAGTAACACATGAGAAGTTCATGTACACATGCCGTTAATTATTAAATTTGAAAAATAATATAATGCCTGCTTTTCGAATAATAGTACGAGTAAATTACATTAAAAGAATTAGCATTATAAATGCGTGCACTTAATTACCATGGAAGTATAGTAAAATTTGAAAGGGGCAAAACCTAATCGGTAGCTATTTATATAGAGTTATTTTTATAGAACACGAGATTTTGAGAACAAATCGAAGCAGCCTTACCTCCGATATCAAGCTTTCCATCGCCCCCTCCCCCCTTTTTGACAGTTATTGCAACGTTTGAAGATACTTATTCAAAGAAGTTATGGTGAGCAGTTGCGCGCTTTTTTCGATCATTTCGTTTTCAGTCTGAAAATTATTATGTAC
This sequence comes from Andrena hattorfiana, assembly GCA_944738655.2. Taxonomy (NCBI): domain Eukaryota; kingdom Metazoa; phylum Arthropoda; class Insecta; order Hymenoptera; family Andrenidae; genus Andrena; species Andrena hattorfiana. Next base: position 21,051,513 of record OX122890.1, read on the forward strand.
CATGCAGACGTTACTCGTATGGTGTAGGCTTAACCTACCGTCATGGGCAGCCTTATATATATAATATATAATGCATATACATAATAATATGTATTTTCCAAGGCTAAGTGGCGGGGAACTAATGATAAACACGACTCTTCGCGGCTATAAGGGGAAATTAATGTTCCGGACGTAACGGTAAATGGAGCAGAAAGAAGACAAGAAACTGTGAGATAAATGGTGCTCGGTTTGCAGTAGAGTAGCACGTTTTACGAAATTCTGCCGTATCAGGTTTGCTGTAAAATCGGAAATTATCCTATAATCGCTTTCTAACAGCGGCGGATTTTAACCTATTTTGTGTGAAATATGCTTCCTGTTCTGCCATATGTGTATTCATCGTTATCAAATACATAGATGAATCTTTATAAACATTAAAATGCCCTACAGTTTCTAAAGATTTACAGAAAATATACTTTAATTAATTTTTATGTTCGTTTGAAACAAATTATCAGAAAAGAAAATAATTTACTTTTATCAGATAGTTAGAGAAATAATTAAGGGGATCGAGTTTTGTAATTAAGAAAATGCTATTATTAAGATAAATATTTTTGCCAGAAACGTTAGATTCTATAATTATTTATGTTTTAGAAATATAAAATCTGTGGAATAAACGCTCTATGCAAACTCAGTGGCCTATTAGTCTATTTAGCAAACATTGCGCGGTTTAATTGCAGGATTACTTTAAAAGTATAATGAGTTGAATTAAGTCTCGTGTACTTTATCTAGGCCTCAAAAAACAGCAGTCTCATTTTAGTATATCTTTCATATTCGGGGAAGATATTGAAGAATCATTAATAACATTTCCAAAGACGACAGACATGAAGATTATATTGCAGATTTTTGTTAAAAAGCAATTTAATATTGAACGGGGTTCATAATGAACGCTTAAAATGAAGGCATATTTTCAGTATTGAGTATTAATGAAAAAACGAAAGTATTATAGAACTTTGAAACTAGAATTAATATGTTTGAAGATATACAACAGACGTATGATTTCGAATTGAAGATAGGCTCTGCGTAAGATCATTTTTAAAAAATACCTAATAACTATTAATTATTCAAATGAATACTTAAAATATAGAACAATCTATCTAAAAGTGTGTGTTAGAACATAATCCATAATACATGCAAAATCAGAAATAAGAAAAATATGGCAAAATCACAAACCTTGTGATAATTAGAATTAACATATTTTTTCGTGAGAACAACTGATATATTCATAGGTTATGATAACAATGATTGATCATTACGAAAGAGTATGGATTTTCCATTACATTTTAAGTACTATGACCTTATTGGATCCTACCAATGGAGCCTGCAGACTTGAGCACGTACGTCATACGTGAATGAGATAAGTCAAGGTTGAACCACATATCTTGGGTTGGAAAAGTTGGGATTTTTCGTCCTGTCCCGCACGTAGCAAGCTGAGGCAAGCTGAGACAAGCTAAGGGTTGTACATATTTCATTGTTATTAGAAATTGGGGCACGTATGCGTGTGTCCATGTGCATGCGTGCACGTACGACGTTGCGCATGCGCCGGTTGAGCGGTGAGCTGGTAAGGTTATGAAACGTTCTGCGAGGACATGTTCGTGCGATTCAGTCTTACACCGCGCGATACTGTATTACTGTGTTCATATTTGCACTAAATGTTCTTTATAATATTCTCAATTCTTTAATCCAAAACGCAACAATTGTTTTGTACAGTTTGTTGAAGAAGAATAAAAAAGTGCGAAAACGAATTCAAATGCATTGCTAGTCCTCACAGGTATATTTAAGCAGGAGACGATCAACTAACATGAACAATACTGTTTAGGGGCGTTGGCGAAGTCGCGCCGCACAGTGGTTTGGAATCGTAGAAAGATGAACTAAATTCATATCACTGTTATTTATACGTTATTCATTATAAATGGAACGGTTTTAGGGTTTTCTTAGCCGTAGAATCTGTTTATGGTGTTATTTTTTTCTAGGATAACGAATTATCCTTATAAACAATTTGTATACTCTCAGTCGAATTTTCAGTAGGTATGTAAATTACATGACTATCACTATTTAACACTTTACACCTATTTTTTAATATTTCTGCAACACAAATATTTTGGGGTACATAGCAAAATGCTTTATTTGCTAAATGCTTAAATGCTAAATTTTTATGTGATGATAAATCGCATTCTAACTTGCGTTGGTGCAACTTGCTACAAAAAATTTTATGCAGGCATCTTACGTAGGTTCTAACAAATGCTCTCATGTGTTACGTGCCGCGGCCTTTAGTGTTCGAGCGGCACGATTGGTATACGCAAATTAAGATTAGGGGTATCCCACAGTCTTTGGACTATCAGAATTTGCGCTACTGAGTTTATTTTGGAGAAGAGCAAGGAAGCTCGCCGCAGTCATAACAGTCAATTATTTTAAATTTTAATATCTATGTACCTTATCAGAAGGATAAGGGGTAGATTTTGGGATCGTTGGTGCTCTAGTCCCGTACGGGTCTTTTCAATGGAATCAGATAGGTAATTGACGAGTAGAATTTTGATGGTAAAGAAAGTTTTAATGATTAAATAATTAATGGATGTAAAACATTTGACAGAACTGAATAAATCGGTATAATTCCTGACTAGGGGAATCCCACAGTCGTTGACTGTCAGAAATTATCGTTAGGTACGAATTGATTATAACAATGTATTAACGTGTACAGAAAGAGATAAGATGTGCAACTCACCAGACAGTCACAATAATCTAAATGACAATATGTTTTTATTTTCCCTTTTGAGGGTCAAATAGTTTCTTGTCGCTGATAAAACCTTGGAGCTTGTATAATTCTGAGTCGCCGATAAACCTGAATCAGAAAAGAGGATGAAACGCGAACACGCACACACTTGATTATCGTTTTGAATTGACGTGAGTTGAATCATGAAGTGAAACTGAATAACAATAATTTTAATTGAGCAAATCCGTTGAAAACTTAGAGTAAATCGTTAACAGAATAAATTAATTCGGAAGTTAATAGAATATTTGTTTAGAATAAATAGTTTCAAAGTTATTAGAATGAATTGTTTCGCAAAGTTAATATAATTAATGTTTCAAAGTTATTAGAATGAATTGTTTCGCAAAGTTGAGTCTTTCCACGCGGTTACACTGTAGACCGGAGAACTCTATCTCTAAAACACTTCGCGGACCCAATGACACGCACCTCACGATTTACCGTCACAGAGTGTCGCAGCTTCACGCTCTCGGCAGCGACCAGAGTGGGTCCGTACCGAAAATGCTTACGCTGCATTTTATCGCTCGGCCGCGTTACCATGGGCCCGTCTACTTAACGAGGCGGTGTGTGTGTGTATGCTCACGTCCATCCATCAGATTCCCGACTCAATATATGATCGATCTTTACGGAACATTATGCACAGGAAAACATGACACTCCACATCTCGAAAACCATACAATCTCGCACAGCTGAGGGCTCTCTCTCAATGATCATAATTTCATATACACAATTTCTGACTAGGGGAATCCCACAGTCGATTGGACTATCAGAAATTGTGTTAGGTATTTAAATTTTAAAAACAATTTCTAATTAATTAATAATTCACACATGCTCCGAAACGTGCGACAAAACCGTGGGAAGGCGCGGTTCCCTGCACCGGATGTAGAGTATACAATTCCGTCACTCTTCTAAGAAGTGATCCAGTCTACGCTCTCCTGCTGTAGCCGTTACTGATTATGTTACAATGTTTAACGCGACGGTCAGAGGTGTTCACAACGAGGGTTCTCCCACAATGCTGCGAGGCATTGTTGAAACATCCCCCTGCCGCTTACACAGTACGAATTCGGCACAACAGGAGAACCACTGGTCCTTTCGAACGCAACTCTCCGGTGAGAACGCCGCTGCGTCAGCACCGCCTTATCTTTATCGCGGGACGGCAATACGTCGAGGCGACGACGCTCCAAGAAAAGGGGTTTTTGTTCTATCAAAAATATTATTAAATAATGGTCAGGAGTATGATCAACGAGGGGTTTCCCATAACGCTAGGCGTTGTTGATGCAAAACTCCGATCAAAAAGAAAAATTTTTACGTTCCGAACGTAACATCCCTCCCTCCTTGGAACCATCGTCGTCCCCGACGATGTATACTGAAGGTTTAAGGTACAGTAGCGCTTATGGTCGTATGTATATATGGACGTACAGGCTCGGGTTGCATTGGACTAGGGAATTCCCATAATGTTTGCACATTGTCGCAATGCAATCCCGTTACAATTATTCGGAATGAAATAAAGGCTCATACATCAAGTCATGCGTGACATGCAGAGAGTTATTGTGTTTGTACTTAGTGTATCGCGTAATGGCTGTACCTCCGACATACAGGTGTATTTGCCCTGTCCGATGACCGTTTGTCACCACCTTATACGCACAGTTCAGTACGATTTTACTGACGGTTGTGCAGCTCTCCACATCAACTGTGACTACTTCTGGACACTGCCGTAGCAAACCGCAAATGTCCTCATCGGTGATGCCTTGGCTTTGTCTGCAGTGGACCTCCACCAAGCCCTTGAGGAATTGTAGCATCCATCCACCAACAGTCGGATGCATGTAGTTAATGTTTAGGACTTTTAGTTTTTCCAAATTCCGGAGTGGTTCCAGAACGAATTCTCCTTTGATGTTTGTGCAACCACTCAGATTCAGAGATGTTATTTCCCCCATGTATAAGCCAATCTCTGAGACAAGGCCGGAAGCAACCCATCCGCAGAAGGTAAGACTCAGGGCTGTGATACTCCGGTATTTTGAAGGGAAAGAGACAGCCATCTCTACCGGGCCCAACTCCAGCTCGGCAAAATCTCCCCTTTCAACTGCCTCGTTGTCCTCCTCCTTTTCAGGCATGGGCTCCTCGAAACTACAGAAGTGCAACTCCAAGGTCGTTAAGGTCGTCTGCAGGTCAGAGTTGTTAATTAACGTCTGCAAAATACTATGGTCTATTAAATTTTTACAGATACTGATTTTTAAATAATTCAGATTCCGCAACCCTTGAAGAGTGGTTGCTAGGTTTGAGGATTTTAATTGTTCGCAACGGTGGAGAGAAAATGTTTCTAAGTTTTTGTTGATTGCCGGAAGGGACTTCCCCGTGATGTCTGTATTCGTAACACAGAAGGACTTTAGGCTTCCTGCTAAGGCCAGGACCTTAAAGAGCTCAGGATCCACGGGACCCTCACATTTCCCCAGTTTGAGGCAAGTAAGACGTGGTGCTCCCGACTCCAGGTCTCTCAAGGTCGATGGCCGGATCGTCACAGCAGTTAGATCTATTGCTTGCAGTTCTGGACAACTCCTCACGGTAATGGAGATAACTTGGGGTCTCAGACGTTTTGCCAATGGTTCCTCATTTATCCGTATGCTCTTTAACTGACTACCTGCTCTCTTCATGAGCCAGTAAAATGACTCAGTGCTCACTATCTTGCCTTCCCATGCATTCGGCCAGCACCAGTCATTCAGGTTGATATGGCGAAGACCGTGATACGAGGCGAGGCTTCCGAGGCGCCACCTTCTAGAAACCATTTCTAGACAGCTCCTGTCAGCAAACGGCAAATAGCTGGCAATTTTAGAGATGCATTCTATTGGGAGTGAAATTCGTTCACGCAGATCTAGACCAGGGAATGGGTTCACGTCGGGTCGTGGGGGAATCAACTTGGTGCTGTGCCACGAGTCCGCCATCAACACCCTTAGCTTCCTCTTGTGGCATATTATTCCGACGTCCGCCGCAGCCAAAGCCTTCTTTGCTCCGTCCCTAGACTTAAAGGTCAGAAAAGCATTGTTCCCCGATGTCTTTCGCAGCACCACCACATGTTCAATTCCATACGGGCGAAATATAAATATCCATCAGTTTCTCCTTTTTGGTGTACGGCGCCAAACGGCTGACAAACAGTCGCCGATCGAGAGTCCCCGGCCGGGAGAAACTGGACGATGCCATTTCACTAGTGTACTACAGATAATCAAAGAAAGCAAGACCAAAATTATGAAACAACAAAATCATTATCAAAGAAAGAAAAGAACATTAGAAGAATCGTAAATAACAACAATTTCTGACAAGGGAATTCCCATAGTCCTTGGACTGTCAGGGTATGTTATTACACATATTTCTAGCAGTTTATCATCGCCCTCTGAATAGGCAACGGTGGTCTGTTTTCCGAAATAGACGATTCTTGCAACGGTATTGCAGCAGGTTGATTGGCTGATGTTTCCTCAGTTTCGTGTTTCGGGCCCCATCTTAGAAACCGTATCTTGCATAAGGTCTTCAGTGGATTCCAGAAGTAGTAGATCATCAATCCTATTATAATTAAGGCCTGCGCCGCTATTGTTCCATACGTCAATGACAAATGTGATTTTCTAGCTCGATGATGTTCTCCAATTTCCTCTAATTGAGCTTCAATTTCGTACAAAGAATCAGATGTGCGTTCCAGTTTGTTATTGTCGTTTGGAAATAGGTTCATTGTGGTGTGTTTCTCCTTGGAATACTGATAGATATTTGGTGATATCAGGCTAATGTTCAATAACATATTAGGGATATAGTAATAGGAATCTTTGCTCAGATACGTTTTTGATCCTAACAAGGTATGATATCGTGTTTTTGCAAAACATTCCGGATGTATTTCCAAGATTCCTGTCCCAACTAGAGTGGTGTGGGTATTCTTTTTCCGACCGCAAAGAATCTGTATCGGTTCAGGTTGTTCAAATGAATATAACCATCCACCAAGAGTAGTTAATTTTCGCCAAGAAGGTATGTGATAGGGCAAAACTCTAATATTACACAAGCGTAAGAATTTCGGATCCGGTTGAAGTAGTAGTGAAGTTTCACATGTTCTGTGAGCTATGTCTTGCAATGGAACATCCTGTGGGCAAATATAGTAATGCCATGCCCAAGTGCAGGAATCTAAAAATGCGTTATCTGATCCGAAGAATTTAGAATGGTCAGTGCTTATCGCCATATATGGAAATTCTGGTAGGATGAAAGCCGAAATTGTGGTTCTATTACTATCGGAATTATTATTTAGGTATTGAGGAATTGGTAATATGTGGATTTTGTACAGATCGTATTCAATCCTATTTACTAATGGTATTTGTATCGTTACGATCATTTTTCCTGTTATATATTTTAGGCTCACACGGGATATCTTGGCCAGATCCTCGATTCGTTGATGGTCCCGTGGTATAGGTAGTTCGAAATCTATTATTGAATTATGTATCTCATTTACTATCGTTTTGAAACTGGATCCGCTCAGTAATGATGGATGTAGCTTTCCGTTGCGCGCAGTACTCAAAGCCGTGATAAAACGTTGCGTTGTGGTAATGTAATGTTTCAGAGAGGTTTCGACAGATGCTGAATACTGGCTTATTGCTAAGCTATAGTTCAGGGCTAACTGTTTATCAATCTGCGTTTCTAATTCAAAGATTTTCTGCTTATTTGTTTTTACTTCTGCGGCAACTCGATTGAAGGTTTTATGAACTTTATGAAGGTCACTTATAATTATATGGGTTTGATTTTTGACAAGTTGGGTGATTTTCCTCTGATCAGCGTATATCTTATCTATTTCCTTGTCAATGTATTCAGAATCATCACTGTCTAAAGTTCCAAATAAGGCATGGCTAATTGAACCTATGAATCCGAAAGGTGCGTTCCTGCGTGTAATAGCTTTAGGCAAATTGTGTGGTTCATATTCTGGTTCCTTAATTTCCATACTCAATTCCATAAGTTCCATCTGTAAATCTGATGCTTCTCGTACCATATTGTTTAAATAATTTGCTCGTAACAAAGAGTCGCATGATATTGTGGTTGGAAATTTAATGCATGATCGATGAGTTTGTTCAATATTCCTGGCTTCATATGGAAATTCAGCTACTATTTTATCTATATCTATAACTAGTATGAATCGCCAGTCAGCCCTTTGAAATCTAATCGCGTTGATTTTTTCAAAGTATAAGCCCGGGTTCGAATCCGTGCGTGTCAGTCTATATAATTCCTGGGTCCACGCGGTTTGTTGCAGAGCAAGAAAAACTATCAGTCGGGTCAGCGTCATCCTCTTTCCTGCATCAGTCCAATCAATCATGACTCTAATTTAATTGTAATTTATCGACATGTTTGGTGAGCATTTTACCACCTTCATCCCTTAGCAAAACATTGCTTCCCTCCAGTATCCCAATAATCTTATACGGTCCGTGATAACGCCTGGCGAATTTTCCCCTTTTTGGTTCGACCAAAACACGTACCATATCTCCTATCTTGCCTTTGAAGGGACGGGCGTTCCTGTCATAATACAATTTTGACCTTTCCTTTGCCTGAACCAGATTTTGTCCTGCTATTACTTGCATTTCCGAAAGTCGCGTTATTAAATCATGTAGATACGAATTGTATGTGACCAAATTCTCATCGCTCGGGAAGGAACTTGGACAACGCGCAAGTTTACCGAAGACCAATTCATACGGGGTAAAATTTGTGGCTTCGTGTACAGATGTATTATAAGAAAACATAGCAAAAGGTACTAATCTATCCCAATCGTCAAAATCATCCATGTAATGGCTAATATATTCGGTTAACACTATGTGACTTCTTTCTAATGCGCCATTTGTTTGAGGTCTGTACCCAGATGTAGTGACATGTTGAATTTTGAAGATTTTAGCTAAATTTCGAATTATCTTATTAATGAAACTAGTCCCTTTATCCGTTAATATTGCACGTGGCGTTCCATACTGCAATATAAGATTAGTTACCAATGCATGAGCTATTGTTTCAGCTTTTATATCTGGAATAGGGACAGCTATGCAATATTTTGTCAAATTATCTTGCATAGTTAGAATATGTTTATTTCCGCTGGGAGTAGTGGGTAAAGGACCTACAGTATCTAATGATACTTTGGAAAATGGCTCTAATGGAGTATCAGTAATTAACATTGGTTCACGAGTTTTAGTTCGTACCAATTTTTGATTCTGGCAACTATTGCAATTACGGATATAATTTTGAATATCATTGCGCATACCTGGCCAATAAAATCTTTCTCGAATTCTGCAATATGTCTTTGTTAAACCCTTGTGTCCTCCTACCAAACTTTCATGTAACTCTGAAATGATTTTCAGGCGAAGTTCTTCCGGAGGTACCTGAGTGTTTCCGTAACAAAGGGCTATTTCGATATTGCTGTCCTCAAAAATATTCCTTAATATTTCTATTAACGTACCTTGAGGTAATTCGTCCGTAAAGTCACCATTCTGTGAGATTCTTAGACCCCTTATATTTAAGTCTAAAATAATTTTCCTTAGGTTCTGTAGTCCAAATTCCAAATCCCGAGTAGAAATTTCATCAAAATGTTTCCTTTTTATGACTACGCTGAATATTCTATGTTTACCGCGTTTTGTTATTAGTATTTGTCCTACTCTGGGCTTTGCCTCTTTCAGGTCGTTAACATTGATAATGCCCAGGTCGGAGAGCAATATACTCACTGGTGTAACAAGTTCGCAATCGGAAGAAATGAAATGTACATAGTTTGATCTGTAATACGTTAGATTTTGTCTCGTAGAAGTTACGATGTCCTTACTTTTGTATTCGAATTCTATATTCGGAGGTATGTAACCAGCGTCCGGGATGCATATGGATGATGAATTTGAGATTTGGGGGAAAAGTTGTCTAGGAGTAGATTTTTGAGCGACAGGTTCTCTACCTCCCTCCTTGGGAGTTCGATCAGCCGTTAGGTTTGGAAAGGGTGTCGAAAGTGCTATAGGGCTTGGATCTACAGTCGGGGTAGGTAAGGTTGAACTGTATCTTGGCCTATTAACGATTGTGCTATCAGGTTTTCCTGTTGCAGTTACTTCTAGTTCTAATTCTTCCGGAATATTTTTCAGCTGAGGTGCTTTACTGACTGCTTCCTCTCGCCTTGTATTTGGAATTTCTTTTGCGGAATCCCTAGCTTGTCGTAATAATTTTTCTATTCGTCTATTTAATTCCTCGTCCCCAGTATCGTCATCGTATGGATCCAAGTCTTGTAATATTTCCTGTCTATATTCGTCTAAAGTGTCTCCCTCAGAAAGGACATCCAATAAAACAACTTCCTCCTCAAGTTCTTGTAATTGAGCACTTTTATCCAATAATGATTTTTCAAATCTATTGAACGACTCTTGTAACTCTTCTAAATCTATAAATGTGGACGCTTGTTTGTCCTGATCACCTGTATCACTATCGCGAGTTTCGGGTAAATTAATGGCTATAGTTCTATCTTCTTCGGACTCGCTCCCCTTTTCCCGTAATTCCGTACCGGCCACTGCACCTTGTAAATCTGGGATTCTAGGATTCTCCACCATCTGTTTAGGATGGAATCCCAGATTCGGCAGTGTACTCCTACGTTGACGGAATATAGGCGGATCTGACTGTTCGTCATCAGAATCGTCGTCCTCTACTAGGGAAAGCTCTTTTGATCTACCTAATTCTTGTGTTTTTGATGGTCCCGGAACTTCTGTAGCTTGAATCTTTGCTCGCGTTCTAGTGGCTATTGCACTGGTATCTAACGGTATAGGTTTCTTTGGTTTTGATATTGAACTTACTGGCCTCGCTATATTTGATTTCCTTGGTAAACTAGCTACTTTTTCCTTAGGTTTGGAAGCTTCTGATCCCGAAGATGTCGGTGTTCGTTTGGACGTTGTTGAGGGTTTATTTATTGGTAATAATTTTGGGCAATCGGGTGGTAACTCTGATTTTGCGTCATCAGAGGAATCCGATAAACTGAAATCATCAGACGAACATAGTTCGTTTACTATGACTGGATTCCTTGATAAGGCATCAGCGTTTGTGTTTAATTTTCCTGCCTTATGAATAAATTCATACTCATAATCTCGCAATTTTAGTCGCCAGCGGATCAATCTTTGTCCTGGATCTTTTATTGAATTAATCCATCTTAATGGTTCATGATCACTGACGAGAGTAAATTTTCGGCCGTATAAATATGGTCTGAAGTGTAAAATTGCATAAAGGACTGCCAAACATTCTTTTTCAGTAGTGAAATAATTTTGTTCTGGTTTAGTTAAAATCCTAGAAAGGTATGCAACTGGTAGGTCTTGACCATCAATTTCCTGACTGAGTACAGCACCTATAGCATAGTCTGACGCATCTGTAGTTAAAGTGAATTGACTATTGAAATTTGGATATTGAAGTATGGGGCTTTTACAAAGTGCTTTTCGTAATTCCAAAAATCCTTTCTTTTGCTCTTTTCCCCAAGTGAAGGTAGAATTTTTCTTCAGCAAGTCTGACAACGGTTTAGCCTTTTCTGCGAAGTTTTTGATAAAGCGTCTATAATATCCTGCTAGACCTAGAAATTGCCTAATGTTTTTCTGATTTTTCGGGCGAGGAAAATTCTTTACTGCACTAATCTTTTTGGGATCCGGTTTTACACCTGCCCGACTAATAAGATGTCCTAGGTACGCAACTTCTATTTTGAGGAACTCGCACTTATCCGGTTGTAAAGTTAATTTAGCATCGGCCAAACGTGTGAATAAACGACGAATTTTCTTTTCATGTTCTTCTAAATTTTTGGCATATACCACAATATCATCCAAATAAACGAAAACTTCTACACCCTGTAACCCGCGTAGAACTTGATCCATTAATCTTTGAAAAGTTGCTGGAGCATTTTTGAGACCTTCCGGCATTCGAATATATTCATAATGACCATTGGGGGTCGTGAAAGCTGTTTTTTGTCTATCTTTAGGATCCATCTCAATTTGTTGAAACCCGCTTGCTAAGTCAAAAGTTGAGAAATATCGAGCTTCACCTAAATGATCCAGTATATCGGTAATGTTCGGTAATGGATATGCATCGCCAATGGTTTTTTCGTTAAGATTACGGAAATCTATAACTATTCTCCATCTCAAACTGCCTTTAGAATCCGGTTTTTTAGGAACAATCCAGATGGGTGAATTATACGGTGAATTTGAAGGTGCTATTATTCCGTTATTTAATTTATTACGGACCTGTTTTTCTATTTCATCTTTATGAACCGGAGGAAAACGATACTGTCGCGTATTTACAGGAACATCATCTACTGTGGGGATTCTATGTTTAATGTACGAAGTACATGGTAATTTATCACAAGGCAAGTGAAATCGTTCTGGAAATTCTCTAATGATTTTAATTACATGATCCCGTTCTTCTTCGTTCAAATGATCGAGACGCAATTTTTTAATGATTTCTAAAACTCTATCTTCCGCGATTGGCAAGGTCTCATCTTCCGTATCAGAATCGAAATAATTGTGTTCCTCTTCAGGGAAATTATGATACTCGAATGGTATTAATTCTTGTGGCGGAATTTCGACTTCAACATCCTTATCTGTCGTATTAACGGCAAAGACGTGACATGCACCTCGGTCATTTACAGACACAACAGCTTCGCCAATGTACAAGCCATCTATGGTTTCAATTTTAGGTAAATATCCCTCTTTTAAATCGTTATTCGTTACGTCAATGGCAACTGCTTGTCTAGTACGTGCTTTTAAATACAAAAGTCGAGGTCCTACACTACGAGGTACTGGATCATGGCCAATAAAAGGTATGGGTTTAATAGAATCGCTTCGTGTTACCAATGTGTTATGGGTGAAGGAGATTTCAGCCTGTTCTTGTTTAAGATACTCTTTACCTAATATACCATCGCAGCGCAATACAAATGAAGATCTTACGACATGAAATTTTACGGGTTGGCCTAATAAAGTAATTATTGTGGTACCTAAAGTCTCTGTCGTATCCGGAGTTATTCCCGAAATAGCAACTGATTCATGAAGCGCGACTGAAACATTGTCGTCCAAGGCATTTAATTTTATTACGTTTATATCTGCTCCTGTATCCACAAGGAAATATGCGCAACCCATATTCAATTCCTTACCCGTCATTTTTACTAATGGGGATTCGGATTTTTCCACTGTTGCTATTTTTCTTGGTTCGCTAGAAATTTTACGGTTGCATGACGCTCTTTTTCCGAATGACTCGTCGTCGCGTCCTTCCGATGGGTCATTTGCGCGTTTAAATGATTGGTTCTATCTTCGGGTTTAGTAATTCTATTATATGGAGAACCCGGTCTCGCTGATGAAGGAATGGGAGATGGAGATCTTGGTCTAGGCCCTTGCGAATATCCATCCCTTACGAAACGTGATTGTTCATTGTGAGTTGTATTATAAGGTGGATAGGGGTAATAATTCGGGTATGGCATAGGCGGATAGAAATAAGGCGAATAATACGGTTGTGGAGGAAATCCCGGTGGATTATAAAAATGGTTGCTTGATGAAGGTTTCAAAATTCCTGTTGGCGATCCGCTTACGTCAGGACTGGGACTCGGAGAACGTGTACGATTCTCTTCTTCGTTTCGAATTGCATAATTTTGATAGCGAGGGGGATTCATGGATTGGCGGTTAGCATAATCCTGATAGTAAGGGTTCGATGATCGAGAATAGCTATTATTCTGATTAAATGATACTTTTTGAGTTTCATTCGAAGGTAATATGCCGGATTTCATTCGCGTTTCTATACGTACTGCAAATTTTCTTGCATCATCTAAGGTTTTAGGATCACGCGCATCTACTGACCGTGCTATTTCGTCTGGAAGTCCACGAATATAAGCTTCCAATCCACATTCTTTCAATGGTAATAACATTTGTTCTGCTTTATCCCCATAACTATCCTCTAACGCAACCCGAGCCCCACTAATTAATATGTTTAATCTGTCATAAAAATCACTAACCGATTCCTCCTTCTTCATCCGAATATTTTCTATTTCATGTTGATAGTAAGGATAGTTTTTACCCGGTGCGAATCTACCCTTTAGATGTTTGATTAGTTCATTAACTGTATTAAATGTTTTTCCATACGTGCTATCGCGAGCTGGACCCTTCAATTTCCCTAATACCGATTTTAGAAATGAGCCCTCTAATGCAGGAGGCACTAATGTTGCGCTATTTTGTACATCCTGTACAAAATCCTTCAAGGGAACCCCCTTCCCATCAAAGTAAGGAATATTTAATGTACTATTCTGAATAGTCAAGCACTCTGCCATGGAGGTCATCATTGCGCTTGCGTCTTGAGCCATCGTTAGATATTTGTAAATAAATATATGTGCAGAACTAGTCAAGAAATAGCAGACAATAGACCAGCGTTACCACGACCACACTGATAATTTAGTAAAATGGAAAATTTTCATAAATTCTATCTGATTTCAATGAATATGAGCACCCAGGAATTCTTACAAGAAATTCCTGGCATCCCACCGCTGCCACCAGATCTGTTACGTGCCGCGGCCTTTAGTGTTCGAGCGGCACGATTGGTATACGCAAATTAAGATTAGGGGTATCCCACAGTCTTTGGACTATCAGAATTTGCGCTACTGAGTTTATTTTGGAGAAGAGCAAGGAAGCTCGCCGCAGTCATAACAGTCAATTATTTTAAATTTTAATATCTATGTACCTTATCAGAAGGATAAGGGGTAGATTTTGGGATCGTTGGTGCTCTAGTCCCGTACGGGTCTTTTCAATGGAATCAGATAGGTAATTGACGAGTAGAATTTTGATGGTAAAGAAAGTTTTAATGATTAAATAATTAATGGATGTAAAACATTTGACAGAACTGAATAAATCGGTATAATTCCTGACTAGGGGAATCCCACAGTCGTTGACTGTCAGAAATTATCGTTAGGTACGAATTGATTATAACAATGTATTAACGTGTACAGAAAGAGATAAGATGTGCAACTCACCAGACAGTCACAATAATCTAAATGACAATATGTTTTTATTTTCCCTTTTGAGGGTCAAATAGTTTCTTGTCGCTGATAAAACCTTGGAGCTTGTATAATTCTGAGTCGCCGATAAACCTGAATCAGAAAAGAGGATGAAACGCGAACACGCACACACTTGATTATCGTTTTGAATTGACGTGAGTTGAATCATGAAGTGAAACTGAATAACAATAATTTTAATTGAGCAAATCCGTTGAAAACTTAGAGTAAATCGTTAACAGAATAAATTAATTCGGAAGTTAATAGAATATTTGTTTAGAATAAATAGTTTCAAAGTTATTAGAATGAATTGTTTCGCAAAGTTAATATAATTAATGTTTCAAAGTTATTAGAATGAATTGTTTCGCAAAGTTGAGTCTTTCCACGCGGTTACACTGTAGACCGGAGAACTCTATCTCTAAAACACTTCGCGGACCCAATGACACGCACCTCACGATTTACCGTCACAGAGTGTCGCAGCTTCACGCTCTCGGCAGCGACCAGAGTGGGTCCGTACCGAAAATGCTTACGCTGCATTTTATCGCTCGGCCGCGTTACCATGGGCCCGTCTACTTAACGAGGCGGTGTGTGTGTGTATGCTCACGTCCATCCATCAGATTCCCGACTCAATATATGATCGATCTTTACGGAACATTATGCACAGGAAAACATGACACTCCACATCTCGAAAACCATACAATCTCGCACAGCTGAGGGCTCTCTCTCAATGATCATAATTTCATATACACAATTTCTGACTAGGGGAATCCCACAGTCGATTGGACTATCAGAAATTGTGTTAGGTATTTAAATTTTAAAAACAATTTCTAATTAATTAATAATTCACACATGCTCCGAAACGTGCGACAAAACCGTGGGAAGGCGCGGTTCCCTGCACCGGATGTAGAGTATACAATTCCGTCACTCTTCTAAGAAGTGATCCAGTCTACGCTCTCCTGCTGTAGCCGTTACTGATTATGTTACAATGTTTAACGCGACGGTCAGAGGTGTTCACAACGAGGGTTCTCCCACAATGCTGCGAGGCATTGTTGAAACATCCCCCTGCCGCTTACACAGTACGAATTCGGCACAACAGGAGAACCACTGGTCCTTTCGAACGCAACTCTCCGGTGAGAACGCCGCTGCGTCAGCACCGCCTTATCTTTATCGCGGGACGGCAATACGTCGAGGCGACGACGCTCCAAGAAAAGGGGTTTTTGTTCTATCAAAAATATTATTAAATAATGGTCAGGAGTATGATCAACGAGGGGTTTCCCATAACGCTAGGCGTTGTTGATGCAAAACTCCGATCAAAAAGAAAAATTTTTACGTTCCGAACGTAACACATGCAAAATCTCATGCAAATTTTGTAAATGTAACTAAAGCGAAAAACAGGATAAAATAGGGATTCACGAAAGGGAATTTTTCAACGGGTTGTAACGCGTACATCCTTTTCATATTACATGTACTTATTGGTGAAAAGGCACTCTATAACGTTACATAACCACGTTTAAGCCAACTTATCCATAGAAACAGACATTTTTCCCCATCTCCAAACCTTTTTCAAACAATTTTGGGTGACTTAAGGCAACCTTTATCCATGCCAAAACTTAGTATATAGATGTAAGAACCTATGGTTAATACATTAGGGGTTTCCAAAGGAGGTGAAAATATTAAATTTAGTTCACTTTTCTACGATTCCGGACCACTGTGCGCCGCGCTTGTAGTTTATGTAACGCCGACGGCTGTGGCCGAGCCCGGTACGACTGTTAATTGCAAGTCGTTCTCGAGGCGCTTTTGACTTTGCAGACAAATACAGTAGGTTAAGTCCGGGATAGTTCCACCACCAGGAGAGACCGGCCAGTGTTGATATTTTAAGCCCGAAGCAAGAAAGGACTCTATGTGTCATTGAAACAAAACAAATGAATCGGCTTGTTGTTAATCTCGCACTGGCAATTGTAGCATACCCGTATCTAAATTATTATAAGTTACGCTTAGGACTTTATGCAAATCTGAAAGTTTTCGGAGCGAGTTACAGTGTTAGTGGTATTTGAAAGCATGTTTATTTACACTATTCCGACATTGGAGGTTATAATATGCATAAAACTACAGTATAACTTCAATAATACGCATGTATTCGCTTTTACTTTATGTTGTAAAGGTGGTCAGTCACTCCCGTGATTCTGGTATAGTTCATCCACATTAATTCGGGAGAATTCTACCACATTAATTAACCATTATGAATAGTTCAGAGCACATTAAGGTACAGAGGGACAAAGGAAATACAAAGAACAAACGAACTTTTCAATTCAGAAGAAGAAAAATGTGAAGAAATACAAAACAACAGTTAGAATAATCTTCTGATCTAGGGAACGAAAGTCCAGTTTTACAAGAAAGTGATATGTCATTAAAAGGGTGGGATGAAAACGAATGCCATTAAACATAGCAATTAAATATAGCAAGTAATTTCCTGATTTATTATACTTTTTATAAGCTATACTTTTTGTTATTTTTCAAGCTCGGCCTCACCCATAATGGGTGGACGCTCTAAACCGTCAATGTTTTTGTTACGAAATGGAAACAAATATTTTAATTTATCGCACCGTACAATTTATCTATACTCTAAATTACTTGGACATTGCTTTAATTTTCCCAAAACAACAAAAATCAGAAAAACAACAATACTACGATTTCTTTTCCAAAAAGTGATCGAACTATCCCGAACTTACCCTATATCAAACGCGACTCCGAGGTTCGACTTTATTACCTCCCGGCGACTTCAACTAGCGAATTCATGAGTAAAACAAACACCTTTGTAATGACTGACATGTTGATTGAAGAAGAAAACGGAAAAATCAGAAATTTGGTTAGAATGACGGTAGAAGATTTCACTATTTTTTAAAATGCTATCAAAGATAATATGTCTAGAAATGGTACTACGTACTTTCCGCAAAACCGTCACGCCTCAAGAAAGGTTAGCTATAACTTTACACTTTTTTGCGACTGGTGATACTTTCACCAGCTCATAATATTTGTTTAAAATATCGAAACAATTAATATCGTAAATAGTTCCAGGGATGTGCCAAGCAAACTGTTAAAGTAAACTATTATAATTGATAGTGCAATGGCGCATTTATAATTTTAGATTACTCCTAATGACATTATTGTGACTATCACAACAGTTAACGTGTTAATTATAACCATGTTCCCTATCGCATTGCCAGGCAAAGATGTGGGCATTTGTGGACGTACAGAAGTAAAATTTTAATCATTTTCCGAGTGATAAACCGTTTTTAATACCTTCAGATAAACTAAATGTAGCTCCTTAAAAAACAAATGTTTCAATGTACAATAAAATAACAGCATTTATGATATCCCCTATAAGCCAATTAGTATATCGGGACTACGAGTAAACACACCAGTCTATACTTACCTACCCATTCACAGAAATGAAAATTATACAGGGTACTTGGCTATACGTGGGAATAAATTTAAGGGGTGATTCTAGACACCATACTAAGAAAAAAGTATCGTTTGTTAGTTATAGGCGTTTAAAGATATGCCTAAAAGCAGGCAATTTGTGTGCGCCGCTACACGCGGGACATGTCAGGCGAGGGGTCAAGCAGTGGTAGTCAAAGATACTGTTGCAGGAGTTCACTTACCTCAGAGAAGCTGCGACGAAATTTACACAGTATGGTTACACGATTCTGCGACACATAATCCAAAATTAAAGGGTATCGTTGAATTACACCACACCTGTCTACTCGCTAAAATCCATTGTTTCCATTATATCCACATACACGGGCAAGAAATCATACAAAACACAGAATCAGAACGCCCGAAAACAGTCAAAAAAATTTAAACAAAGATTTACACGCACTCATAACTCTTAATGATTGTCTACTTCGCGATGTGTCGATGCTCATTAAAATAAATTAATATCAGCAGAGTTGGTTTGACTACGAGGATCACCAAAATGAAAACAGATGAATGAGTTTATTTCTGTACTTGCTTGGTTGATGTACTGTGTTTGAAGAATTTGGTGAGTCCGACCCGGTCAACCCAATAGAGTTCCCCTAAACTGATACAGAGAAAGTTCAAGTATGTTCATACTGTAATAAACGGGAAAGAATGCAACTCCGAACCTTCTGACACATCTGAGTTTATAAAATAAGTTGGGCCTACCTGCTCGCGGCACGCCTCGTTCGGGTTAGCCGCGCTCACTTCATAAGCGCGCATTTCGTTTTGGTGTTTCTCGTAGTCAACTGTGTCAACACAGCTCCGCCGATTTGAACCAGCATCAACACATCGTGAAGTAGACAAACATTCAGTTGATCCGGGAATTTACGTAGAAAACTTACTTTAACCTTATTTATTAAGAGATATTAGTTTTAATTGCCTGAGTACGTGTGAACCTTTTTAATTCTTTTGCGTGTTTCAGTATGATAAATTTCGGTTCATTTTGAATTTTTTACAGGTTTTGACGTCACGAGCACAAATATATCGTTATTGCGTGTTCCCCTTCTCGTACACCGTATGACGTCATATGGGTCAGTACGCCGCCATTTATCCAGAACGCCACCCTGATAACATAGTTGACTACGGTATATAGAATGGAAATAATGAATTTTACTGTGTAGGCAGGTCTGGTATAATTCAACGATAATCTTTAATTTTATATTAAGTGTCGCAGAATCGCGTAGCCATGTCGATTGTCGCAAATTTCGTCGTAACTTCTCCGAGGTAAGTGACTCCGTGAAACAGTGGCTATGATCGCCACTGCCCAACCCCTTGTTTGACCTGTCCCGCGTGCACCGCTGCACGCGGTTTGCCTGCTTTTAGGCGTATCTTTAAACGTTTATAACTAACAAACGAAGCTGCAACTGTAATATAATTATTCTTGATTTTCGTCTTATTCTGGTGTCTAGAATCACCCCTTACATTTATTCCTACGTGTAGCCGGACACCCTGTATACAATAACATTTATAATGTTATGATAGATATCTACTGATAAGGCATTTTAACGATTTTAATATTTAATCTACTAATATATTAATTAAAAAATTATTAGAATTGTCGTCCTGGTTGTCGAATACAAATTGTTGCTGCATTATGATAACCGAAAATACTTCGTTTATAACAACAAGGCATAAGCAGTCTGTCATCAATGGTCGGCCGCTATCTGGAGAAGTGTGGGTCACGTTTATTCGTCGCTTAGTTCTCTCGAATAACAAAGAAGTAAATTCTTACTCGAATAAATCTGGTTCGAATGACGCTACAGATTTATTCGTGAATAACGAATAATTTTCCGTCGATAAAATTCTTTGGGATTTATTCGATATGCGAAATAAAATTTGCTCAATTCTAATCTGCCAGCCCTTGCCTAAAATTCTGGGACCGTGATTCCCTGGATGGCAACGACAATAAGCAAATGATGTCATGCCAATCAGTTTGGGTTTTCACCACATTTTCCCTTATCCTGACTTTTCTCATCATGCATTTCCACATCACCAATAGGGAATAGCTTCTACCGCCTGTTTTTACAAGTCATACCCCGGCAAGATTTCCATAGATTTCGTAAAATCACGAAGAGCTGTCTCAGATCAGATCCGAATACATAGAACTGTTTACCATCACGCAGAAAGACTCACGTATATTTTTCTGGAACACTGTAGATATATGTAGTTCTATCTTATGTAAAACCAGTAATTTGTTTGTTACTTATAGTTAAATCTATAATAATAAGTATTATTCATTACATGCCGCCGTTTTCGCTTGTTTACATTTCAATGTTTCACATATCAATCAAAATTATCCAGCGAACTCTTGTGCTTTTAAAACACCACAAGGAGACTGAAATTGTACCGTTGCAGACTTTGCAACCTGCCAAAAAGACAACGCTTTTCCACAACATCTGTCTTAAAGGAACGGAGGACCCGTTCCCATAACGTGACAACACCGTTAATTATTTTTAAAAGGAAAAAATATGATTCTTGCTATTCAAATTCTAAAAATTTGTGTACAAATGTCAATATTATAAAAATTACAATTTACAAACTTTTACAAAACTTTATTCTATAGTATACGTACATAAACAATATTTTTAAAACTCTAGACCTTTGCCTAAAAGTTTAGATAGTTTACATTTTTATAAACTACATAAATTTTATTTACATGCTGTGAAAGAATTTGTAAGATTTTAATCAATTCTGATCTTATAACACTTTAGTTACGTAATGCTACAGTACTTACAGAAGAGCTTTAAAAAAATTGAAAGTAGATGCAGGCTGGAAGATGTGCATTGGAACGAAATTTGGATTGATCGCAGCTCCTCGCCGAGAGTAAATGTGCAAGAAAGTGATTGCGAATGACGGACGATCGAGTGCGGGGGGATGATAAAGTAGTAGCGTGTGGTGGAGAATATCGACGGGAAGCACCCCATCTATCAACCCCTTCCTACTTCGCAGATAATCACCGGCTGTCAAGCAAAGTCAGACTACAAGTAAGATCTTATGGGATGATCAGACTCAACCTTTATTGATCTGAAAAGATTTTACCAAGTTATATCAAAGTTATCGACTGGTAAGAAGATATTGCTCGCAGTTTCTTTTATTTCGACATGTAACTGGCACGTGATTGAAAGAAAATTCTATCATTCGTTACACATCAACCTGTATTCTCATAAACAAGCAGAAACATTATTTTGCTAAGAATGATAGTTATTAAGTTATAATAGCTCTTTGAATTAGATAGTTTCTAATGTTTACAATATACCTACTGTATGCGTGTTTATAATATTGTTGCAGCGAGTAGGAGTCTCCTCGTTAGCTATGTTTATTTATTCCCGTTATAACGGTATAACAGATTTTACGTAACACAATAGAATAGTTTATTCAAATAGTTCAAAGCTAACAATTACAGTATTGTCTCCGTATGTGCTCGGTTTAGTGTACACGATAGGTGTTCGTCGCTGCCCCCACCACTTCTGTCTCACTCTTGTCCGGCGAAGGCAAGAGCGAGATGGAACGAGAGCGAGCGACAGCCACTGGAAGCGAGCGAGGACGGTACGAGACAGACAACGCGTTGATGTTTTGTCTCCCTCCGTCTTTCGGGCACCGTGACACTCCGTCCTTTGCGTGCGCGACGAGCGTGCGCGATGGTCGCAAGCACTTAGGTGAGCACGGGAACCGCATCGCAAAATCGTGACGCAGGCCCGGCTCAAGCCTTTTTTGCGCCCTAAGTGAACTTGTCAAATTGCGCCCTTTATTATAATACATTTATTTGAGATTATTTATGACTTTACTCTGCAAAATTAGGCGACTGCCTAGGGCGGAAAGTCGACAAGAGGTGCAAAATGATATTTTCATTACTGGTATTGTGGAAAATAAACTTTAAAATTAAATATTACAAGTTGTACTATAAGTGGATTAAACTACGAATACAAATTCAGAGTAAGCTTATCAATAATCTCAAATAAATGTATTATAATAAAAGGCGTAATTTGGCAAGCTCGCCTAGGGCGCAGAAAAGACTCGTGCCGTGCCTGGCTATCTGACCGTGGCGCGCATGCGTCGAGCAGTCACGATTCCATCTGAGTGCTCGCACCCGTCGCGCACGCTCGCCGCGCACGCAAAGCGTTCCATCTCACTCCCCCCTTCGGTCAGAAAGGAGCGAGAAACGAACACTCGGAATTAGGGATCTGTTCATGATAGGAGTTCAACACCGGTCCCGACCAGCGAGCACATACGGAGACAATACTGTAGTTTTTACAATTCTGTTCGTAAGTACAATCGATCCAAGATTGACAGTTATTCAATAACAATTTTTTTCCATCTTTACCGACCGTCTTCTAACTTTGGATGCGAGCACCAATAGGCCATGAATTTATACACGGTGTTCGCAACAATATTATACTTTACATTGCATTATCATTTTTTAATGTTTCTTTAATACATACACAAATAACTTACACTGCAAATAAGAAAGCCTGTATTCTTCTTTTTTGGAGTAGTGTTTACTTGCGTGTCTCACGTTCACCAATAAAAAATCAAATCATATCGAACACTAAAGTTGTAACATCTTATTTGGCACAAGAATGGTCTCAATAAATATAAATTAATTCTGATGAACGCGTACTACTTCCCTTGCACTACCATTTGCTCCTTAATATCTTAAATGGATGTCACTTATTTTGACATTTGTATAAATATATATCCATTTTTTAAATAATTTACCGTTGATTTCGAAGAATATTAAACGCATGTTACCGTTTTGTTGCATTGCAATTTTACTGCAACATTGTGGAAACATTGCCGTGAAATATTGCAATGGCCACGTTTGTGCAATGTTCCTGGACTATTGCGCATGCATTGCCGTGCAATATGGCAATGGCCACGTTTGTGCATGTTTCAGGAAGATCGCGCACACATTGCCGTGTAAAATAGCAATGACCACGATTGTGCAATGTTTCGGGAATATTGCGCACACAATACTCGGAATATTGCACACATACTGCGGTACAATACTCCCGGAATATTGCGCACACATTGCCGTGGAATATTGCGCAGAAACTGCGTTACAAACTAGGTGGAGCGTTCCTGCAACTTTCGCACAGAATACGGGACTTCTATATATCCAATCGACAATGAGGAACGTATTTAATAGATATAATAAACTAAATGGCAATAGTAGGGACACTGGCAGTAATTGGGACATCTAATACTTCTTTACAAATATCTTTTGTTGCTGTATACAGTTTAACGGTTTGTTTAAACCCTATAGTGTTAATTAAGTAATTGTATTAATTACTTATATCACATATGTCGACAAACAGAATACAGTGTTACATTTCATAGGCAACCTCCAAGGAAATATATGTGAACACGGACAGTATGTGAAATAAGTAATTAATACAATTAGTTAATTAGCACAATACGGTTTAAGCAAACTGTTAAACTGTATATAGCAGTAAAAGATATTCGTTGAAAACTCTGAGCTGTGAAATGTAAATCCACAGACACTAAAAACTAGAAAATAAAAAAATATATAAAAAAAGTTTATGTTAAACAATTGTATTAAAAATGCGCGAAAAACAAAAAAAAATATTTTCTTGTACTACGCAGGATATTTCATAACAAAATATGAATCAACGTAATACAACATCAAGCGTCAAAATGAATTTGTTGTGAGATATCCGATTCCACAATTAGGGAGATATAATGGGATTGGCAAAACGAATCTTCGTTTTTCAATAATTTGAATTTAAAGTGTTGCACGGTAGGAATATTAATTAGAATACGTAAGCAATCTTCTCAATCAACGGTTGTAGCTGCAGCGGTAATGTGTTCGTCTCGGAGTCTCGCGGTTGACGTCAGACCGACGCGCCCTGATCAAATCGGACCGAGAAGAATTCATAATATTTCTCTGTGTGAACTCGTAAAAGTGCGCTTCTAGGTTGATTAGTCAGTTAGAGCAGTTCTGCAATTGCCAGAGCGCAAAATTCCGGCCCTAATACACGGCGGGAGGCTCCCGCCCAACGTTTGGGTCAGATGTCGAGACAGCCCCCGATTGCAGCGAAGCGCGGCATCTCATCCGAGGAGGAGAGGCAAATTTAGACTCCAAATTTAGGCACGGCTCGAAAAAATGTTACAACGATGCCCCCAGGCGTCTCACAAACGAGTCAGTACGCCATGCACGATTCCTTACCGATTAATGGCGACTGGGAATTCCCGCGCAAAGCGAGTAAGCGGCCCGCCAATACTGCAGCGCAGCTGATTTCTGCCATCGACAGCAACCGATTTCTACCACTAGCGGGAAAAGATAATATGGACTGCGAACAAGTAGACCATGATGGCACCACATCTGCCGAAGCCCCTATCACAAAGAAAATGTCTAAACACCCTCCGATAAACACCGTAGGCACCAATATTAATGAGGTGATCAAGACCCTAACAGCTCTAAACCTACCTAAGTCAGCATTCCAATTCGGGAAACTGATATCAGTGAGCACGCAATATACGTCGGCAGCGCTAACCACCACGCTCTCGTCTGCGAAAAACTGAAAGAACAAAAAACCCATTCTTTCACATACACACCTAAACACCTAAAAATTAAATCGATTATTCTGAAAGGCATCAAAGGCGACTTCAGCCTCGAAGACATAAGATAAGAGCTAATAGAGCTGAATCTCCCCGCAGTAGTGATAACGAACATATCCAAATTCCAGTTTGACCGTAATCATCCAGATAGGTACCACTACCTCCTTCAACTTTCAAATGAAAGCGTCACCTCCGACCTCTTTAAAACTAAATCACTGACCTATCAGAGAGTTAGATGTGAGCACCTCAAAAAGCCATCGCTTTTCCAATGCAAAAATTGCCAAAGGCGTGGCCACGCGAGCAAAAATAGCCACCTTCCCTTCCGCTGTGTAAAATGAGCACAAACCCACGCCCTTGGCGACTGTAATATTGAAAAACAGGCTTTTTATGAGGAATAATATAACGGAAGTGCAACGGGAACGAAATCCTAGGTGGCGTCACAGTAGCCGTAAAATGTATAAAGTATTCGTAAAATGTATTTCCAAACAGTAGTTGCACTCCAGGTGTGTAGTTTTCATTTTTTTTTTTGTATTTATGGGAACAATGTGTCAACGTTGGGATTGTGCTCGATTAGGAAAATCCAAAATGCAAAGCATTGTCAAGACACATTCCAGCCGACGTTAGGTCGAAAGTAACATTAAAAATCTGGTCGGAACGTAACAGAATATACAGACAAATAGGTATGCAATCAAAAGCGCTACAGACGAATGTACGGCATCAACGAGGGTATCTCTAACAATGTCTTTACATACGTGAATGATTCTCGAAGACAGTATAATCATTACGATACATATTACCACTGGCAGTTCTAACAGTATTGCCGTAGAAGAATGTTATACTTCTATGAAGAATGTGCGTGGTAGTGAAAGGCTTCGAAGAAATGATGAAAGCATAAGAACTTGTCGCACCATGCACAACGAATAACAGCTGGCGCTCCACAGATTGCACATTTAGGTGGATCTATGTTTTCTTGATTTTTAAAAGCAATATCCACGGGATGATCAAACGTCGGTTTACAATTAGTAGGTATGTACCCACTTTTGTACCATCCATACCTGAACAAGGCATTGTATCTTGGTGCAGACAATTGATTGTGAGTTAGTGATTGTAGTTTTATTATATTGTTACGCAAATGCAAATTAACGTCTATGTTTAAAAGGAGTACAATATCTGAAAATTTTCTCACGAAGCCTTTCCATACCCGAAATCCGTATACGTCAAGCGGTTGTATCATACCGGTTGTTTTCTTTGGAATAGTGTAAATGGCGACTTGTTTATTGTTGGGAACAAGTTCCAACAGAGAAGCTGGACAGTGCCCAGTCCAGGAATCTAACAGAAGAGCACTTGAGGTCTGTGTATTAGGTATGTATACATTAGTAAACCATTCATGAAATAATTGTGTGCTTAATTTTCCTGATTTTGATGCTTGTATATGTATGTTTGGAGCATTAAATAATGTTTTCTTCACTTGAGGACCAAACGTTCCACTTGATTCTTTCAGCACGATTAGAAGGGGAGACATGAGTTTCCCAGCTGCAGAGATTACGGGTAATATGGTATAGCTATGTGTCATTGCTGAAAGGGACTGAACAACTGTCTCCACCTTTTTCGTGCCTTCAACTGCTAACGTACGACCAGAATGCAATTCAAGATTGAAATTGCTTTCGTCCGCGTTATACACATGTTCCAGGCCGACAATGTCAATTACACTTTTGATCATGTTAACAAACTCTGTAGCACTGTTTTCCAAAGTTGCAGCGTCCCCCGCGTAAGAGCGGGTAATAAACTTATTTATCTTCCGAGATACAATATTATAATGTCTTTTAAAATTTAATATCCACATTGACGAGGCTTTAAAATTTTGAAGAGAAACCGCTATATTTGCTTCCAACGCCCATTGTCGCAAATCAGTATCATGGATTATAGCGTTTACGTCCGCAGCAGCACAAAACTGATTAAAAACATAACGGGATATTTGCATTAGTTTTTCCCTTCGATTCCCTCCCTTTTCTAAAGACTGCTCCCACCTGTATAACTGTGACACCGATTTTACCTGTCTGAACTTTTGTCTAACGCTCTCAAGTGACAGACGCTTTTTCTTACCACCTTTCCAATAATCGACTGCGTTTTGTTTGTATTCCAAGTCCACGAGCCCACCTTCTTCTGGAACGCAGGCTTATTCTTCATCTTGCGTTGACTCTAATACCTCAAGTAAGTCTTCTGGTGATAGTGCCTCTTCATCAACGAAGTCTTCTGAATGTGGTCGAAATGGTTGAAGGAATTCCAACGTCGTGTCTGTATCCATGGTAAAAGATGTGTCCTCGACACTTCTTCGTATAATATCTGCTACAATATCGTGCAGTTCCACCTCTTGTTGGTTCGCATCCGGTCGATTTATGTTCGCTACGTCGAATGTTATCATGAGCAACTGGATAACACGAGCAGGATTTATTCGCGCCATTCTTACAAATGTGCACCTTTAACAAATGTGAGAATCGAAAGACTAGGATGACTATCGAACAGTACAGGTCTTACACTAGTGCTGTAATGACTTACGTATCGTAATGTGATGAGAACTATGCACGTACCTTGACAATCGACTCACAAATGCGAATTTTCATTCTGGATCATTGCGTTTTATATACAACATCGGCCAACGTAATCGCTGTTTTTCCACGGCTTTTTTTATCGACATAACAACTATTTTTAAATCGCTGCGTAGATTGGCTTTTCTATTTTAAATTTGTCTGGTCACAACAATCGTAAACACGGTTGCCCACACAGCGATGTAAATAGAATTGTTATGCACGTATATGATCTGTTGGAGGGCAGAAGGTCACGATTACGGTGGCCGGTGTTGTAAATAAAACGTCGTGGTCGAGAACGATAAGTTGCATTTGTGAGTCGCCTGTTTCCACTCGTGACAAACATTGTACACAAATTGACCAAGGTAAGAAAGAATCAAATACAATACTATTTACGAGCAGTGTTAGGCACAATTAAATTGTTTTGGGAATTAACAAATAGCAATTAAAATTTCATTTATTAACTGTGAATTATATTATTCCTCATATAAATTCAAGTAATTTTTGTATTTAACATTTCTTTCTATGTCTACTACTTTTTCGGTTATACGCTTTAGAAGGTTCCCACCCCTAAACCTTGAGGGAATAGTTTCACCCTGTAAACATGAATTTCCGCCAATAAAGACAAATACTTGTCGAATAGTTCCAAATGGTGTGCTTGTATACCAAGTTTCATCGAAATCCTCGATTGTCAAGTGGCAGATGGTAGTAATATGGACAAAGGCGGAAAATTTTTGTAAACAAATAAACAAATGAACCAAAATTTTTTCCTTTTACATTTTAGTAAACCATTGCGAATTACAACTTTTACACGGAAAAAGATCGTCCCCAACCCTCACGGTTAGAAATTATATGTAAAATAACGAAAATTTTAATTTATTTATAAATTGTTGGACGTACAAAAATTTCTTTTGCAGCGCGTTATACGGCATCAAACACTGAACATTTTGTCCATTTACGGTTTTCTTCTACCTCGCACCGTTACAAAGTTATACTCGAAAAATGAAAAATCGCTGAAAATTTGGGGGCTGATTTCACCCCCTCAGAGTGTTTTTCCGCAGAAAAAAAATCGTTTCTTACATACTCTGACATGGTCTATAATCGTACGGAGTTTCATTAAAATCAGAATTTTCGGGTTCGATATGTTTCCTTGTGAGACAAAACTAAACAGCAATCACAAATTAACGTTTAAGGAATATAATCTCGTAAGGAACGACAGGCCGAATTTTATACAAGGCGATGACACGACCATCTTCATTAAAAAGGGAATTCCTTGTGAGGAAATCCACCTCCAGACCGCTCGCCCGAACGAGATTCTAGAATACTCCATTGTTAAAATGTCAATAAACAATGGCAACACACTTGTGCTGGTTAGCGCCTACGGTAGAAACGATAGTAGACTACTATTTATTGACGAACTGGATGGCCTCTTCCGTAATCTCAAACTGTTTAATCAAAAAACATTTTACATTGTTGCAGGTGATTTAAATGCCTGTCGCAAGGCTTAGGGCGACAGGGCCAACAACCAAAGAGGCCAATACCTGGGCCGCTGGGAGTGGCTAAATGACTGCGCCTATAAAATTAATATCATAACACCGGTCTCTCCCACGTTCAAGCCGACCGCTACATACCTAGACATCTTCCTCGCTGACTCCAGATTGAGTCTTCTAAATGCGACTGGTGAGAAAGCCTCGACCCTGCCCTACGACAGTGATCATACGGCGATTTTGCTTACCTTCGAACTACCGAATAAGTTGTTCCTACTGACCCCAAGAATGCCCGAAACTGTCCGTTTCAACTACAGAAAGGCCAAATGGGACAAGTTCTTCAAAAATCTCGCGTCGACATACCGCGGAACCATACCTTGGGACAGAAATCTATCCATAGCGGAAATCGATATAGGACTCACTGACATCACAAATGCAATTACTCTCTAAACCTCCAGAACCATACCCAAACACACAGAACGAGACAACACGCTCAGATATCTCAACCACATAATCAAAAAGTTACAAAAACACAAAGGAACCATCGTCTCGATCTTACATAACTTACACATAATAGATCCTCTGACCCGCCTCAATATCACGAAACGCGCTAAAGCAACCTACAAACTTTTAGTTAAGGCTCTTAAATCTGAATTCCAAAGTCAATACATAAATACGAATCGATATTAAAAATATCGATTTCCGCAACCGGGACAATTTCTTCCCGAAAGTCAACGCCATTTTTCGTCCGGAGCAACATACTAACATTAACAAGCTATACATCCCCCACAGTGACAGAATCATACTCATTAGAAGTAGTTGCGATCTGGCGAATACTATCACCCTAGGTGATAAATACGTCTTTTCAGCCCCAGACGACAAACTCAACATAATAGGGGCATACTACGAGTTCATCAACTCTCCCCGACATCTTAATAGCGAGTCTCGTCTAAAAGACTTTGTCACTACTTCAGCAACATCAATAAAACGCGAATTCTCTTCCCTCAGAGAACATGGTAGAACAATCACGCTCTTTTCTAGCATCAAATCTGCCATTACCCCCACTGCCGAAATCGAAGGGCTCAACCCGTTCTGAGACCCCCAGCTGTAGCGCTAAAACTTCCTGAACTCTCCAACAAGACTTCCTACGGCTTAGATGGCATTCCCCCCATTACCCTCAAACACCTCCCAGCAAAGATGACAATAGACCTTACAATACTCCTTAACAGCGCGATTAACAACCACTACTTCCCAAAAAATTTGGAAAGGTGCAAAAATTCTGCCAATTTTAAAAAAAAAAAAGGGAAAAACCGTTGACCCCTGCAGTTATCGTCCCAAAAGCTTGACACCCAGCTTAAGCAAATTATTCAAGTCCATTATTAATGACAGCATCGTGACCTTCTGTGATGAAAATAATATTATCCCCGACCATCAGTTTGGGTTTAAGTTCCGCCATTCGATGACACACGCAGTACATAAACTCCTCTCAGATATAAATACAAAGGTGGGCAACAGCCGTCTAGTAGGCGCGGCGTTACTGGACTTAGAAAAGGCGTTTGACTCAGTTTGATTGGACGGCTTACTATACAAACTCAGCAAGAGACGATTTCCCTCCTACCTGATTTACATGATTTGGGACATGATTTCGGGTAAGACTTTCCGCACCTGGGACGGTAAAATCCTCTCCTCCTTTGAATTCAATATATATGAAGGACTACAGCAGGACACGGTCAACTCATCAGTCCTCTTCAATATATTCCTCGGGGACCTACCTGAGCTATTTGGCTTTAACGAGCAGGATGGCGCTGGCTTCCTAGCATATGCTGATAACGTGATAGTGTACGTCTCCGGGAACAGAGTAGAGGCCGTACAGAACGGTCTGGATACTATCGTTGGCAAAATTAACTGCTATTACATGACTTGGAACTTGAGGCTCAACCTGCACAAGTGTGAAACCATACTATTCCGGAAACCTATGGGTAACAACACAGCCAAACCTAAGGCGGGCAGCAAGGACTTCCAAAGCTCGGCTATGGTACCTGGTACTTACAATAAAGAATTGATTCCACACAGAAAGGTGGTCAAATACCTAGGTGTATACCTTGACTACCTGCTTCGCGGTAACCACCATTTCGACAGACAAATAGAGAAAGCAGGCAAGGCCTTCCTAGCCAACAGTAGGTTATTCTACAATAAACACCTCTCGCGTAGAGCGAAGACTATCCTCTACATGTTACTAATCAGGCCCATCATAATATATGCTGCGCCAGTACTGTGGAATCATAACCACACCACCAGCGAAAGAATCCGAGCATTGGAAAGGAAGTGCTTACGCGCCTGCCTTAGACTTTATAGGACCCCAGAAGCGGACTAGCAAAAATATTTTAGCAACAAGACGCTATATGCTACGGCGGAAATCCCTAGTATTGACACATTTATGATATCCCTCACCCGGGAATACTTCATCAAGCTTCCACACCTTAATAATAATGCTTGCAAGTCCATCATTAACCAGTCAGAGCCGGTGACTCTAAAACAGCTACGATCTGGTTACATAACACCCCAAGCGTTCACCTTATGTGACAGCCGAGACATGATCCAAGACGCTAAAAACATCCCTATCCTGTATCACTGGTGCCGCAACAAGGCAAACAAAAAAATTCCGTTCACCCACGCAGACTATATAACAAATAGGGATAAATTCAAATTTTCAACAGCTATCCCAGTCAGAAACCGCAATGTTTGTCACCGCCTCAATTATAAAAAGTTCTGGTCGCTGAACGCTACAACCACACATATGTCCGAGCTTACGGCACGTCGCGCTGATCTGGTGCGAGCAGTAGCGCTATAATTATACCAGTAACCGTCTACCAGCATGGTAGGAGTCCGACCTCCCTTGTACATACAATCCATCTCCCCTCCCCCTTCCCCATTGTACATTATCACCATCCTCTCGCATCTCTTAGCCAGTTAGTCCATTTATTTTTTTTTCTAGTTAAATAAGCGACTGTCTCACGGGTTTTTCGCCAGCCTCACGGCCAGGTGTTTTTTCTTCCCCAAGAATTAGCTCACAATCGAAGTGACAAATACTATATGCCCCACCGATATCCCCCCACCTTAACGCTTTCCGTATTCTAAACATATCACCCCTACTGTTTGTCTGAAAGTGTCGTGGCGTCCGAGCAATCAGCCATATTCACACATTATGATTTGGCTTATTTTGTATATGTTTTTGGGAGCCATCAACTTATGTATATAGATATTTCTGTACCAATAAACATTTTCAAAAAAAAAAGTGTTCGTCTACGGTGCTCGAGGTCATGGGTTCTAATCTCACTGGGATAAAAGAATTTTCTATTTATAAAAAACACACGGACATTATACTACTACAATTCTGCAAACATTTCATGTCGTCGCGTCCATCAAAGACACAGTATATAAATACCTTTACTACCGATATTTTTATTTTTGGCCCTACTGCCTGAAATGTTGTGAGACCATTGCTGTGTAATATCTCCGAAATGTTGCGTGACCATTGCTATAAAATCTCCGAAACGTTGCGTGACCATTACTATAAAATCTCCGAAACGTTGCGTGACCATTGCTATAAAATTTCCGAAACGTTGCGTGACAATTACTATAAAATCTCCGAAACGTTGCGTGACCATTGCTGTAAAATTCCGAAACAATGTTGCAGAAATATCTCCTGCAATGTTGCACAGGGCGGACATAGCAATTTACTTATAACATTTCTGGAACAATCCGTGTAATGTAACAAATGTTGCACCGCAACGTCACTAAGACATTCCTGCAACAAAATGTGCTGTAGGGGTACATATGTTATATATCAGTGATGGCAAACCTTTTCGAGAAGTGGGTCAAATTTTGTTCATTATTTTTTTTAATACTAGCCCGTGGGTCACTAAGTCAGTGGCATCACATGGAAAGGAGGGGAGGGGGGGGGGGGGGGGGTAAAAAGGGTACCAATAATTTGGAACCACCTAAAATTTGTTAACAGAAAAATTTGTTATACTTTAATTTTGTAATATTTTCGAGTGTCTGTTCTCTATTTTATGATATAAAAAATCAATTTATAAAAACCAACGCGGGAGTCACATAAAAAGCCTTCGTGGGTCAGTGTCTGACCCGCGGGTCATAGGATCGCCACATCTGTTATATATCATAGGCTACCTAACTTGTATGTGCATAATAATAAAACAGATTATCTAAGAATAATAATAACAACAACAACAACAACAATAACATCCTGAAGATATTTTAATATACAGAAATGGACTGGAACGGAGTGCATACACAGTGGTATTCATTACTAGACAGCCGATGTTTATGCAAATGCGTATTTTTATAGGAAATAGATACAGTTATATGAGCTGGACAACACATAACTTTCGTGGGACCACACATAACTCGGACACTTTTTAATATTTCTGCACAATATTTATAAGTACAATATATTCATTAATACATGTCCTAAGCATAAGCCTATAGAAATAATTTTCAACCTCACAGTACCTGGTTGGAAGGCAGCACTTTTTTATGCAACGCATTTAGAGAAAATTAAAGACATTTCTGAACATTTCAATGAAGAGGAGGTATTGTCGATTAAAGCAGCCAAAGAAGCATTTCGATTTGAACATTTACGGCAAAATTTGACATTCATACAAACGTATTTTCATATGTTCCCGGAGGCACTGAAAAAACTGGAGACATTGGATTTGCGTCTAACTTATTCAATGGATTTAGTGACTGCCGTTATTAGAAATATACAAAATATTCATGATGATTGTGGATAAAACGTTAAACATGAATGTTATTTTTGTAAACATTAACGCACATATAAACATTTTAAACATATATTTCATTTCTTTCAGGTCATTCATAAATTCCTAGCTGTATTACAAAGAAATAGTAACTTTATTAAATTATCTAAAATTAGTGACATTTTGAAAGGTCTAGATGTCGATTCCGGGACAGTATTGGAGCGAATTTAAATATGCCCCTATGACAGCGTTGGCCACATCGGACCATTTGGGAGCACGGTCTCCATGATGTTTACCATAGCTGCGGGGAAAGGGAGCTCGAAAGCCAATGGTAACGTAGGCTCGCCACGGATAGGGAAACCTGTAGTAGTGTGCGGTGCAACCTCATGCCCGTACGATAGGCTTGAATGACTAGGATTCTTGGGGACCCCAGCGACCCTCCAGTGGACGGTGTACAAGGAATCCCGTTGCCTGGGTTTATGATATGGCAATTGTTATTGAGATGTAGAAAAAACTCGGACACGCCTAGGATGTAATTAATATTCGGAGATTTTCCTCCTCATAAATGAATAATAAAATTGCCGTAACGACTCGACGAAAATACGGATGACAGTTCCCGAAAATAGTTATTAGCTAAGTATTGTTAGTTATAAGTATCGGTTTGTGGAAAACCACAACACTATAATTACGTACGTTTTTAATCAACATCGTATAGATAATAACACATCTTTCCATTCAGTGTTTTGTGAGAATGTAATTGACAATTATCCCTCTCAATGTATGTATCTAACTACGTTCTTGAAAGTCCCATTACTTTTATCGATATATGTGTACATAATTTTGAAAAGAACAAAATGAAGAAATTAAACGAACTGGTTTAAATAAAAATTTATACAAAATGAGAAATAGAGTACAGTGCAAAAAATAACACAATTTTATTAACACTTTCAAGTAAAACAGTAACTGTAACTAAAAAACTGCTAGCCAGAGTAACTCTGGCAGCGAACACTGCCCCCCCCCCCCCCCAAAGAACCCAGTCATTCAAGCCTATCCTACGGGTACGAACCTGCGCTACGCGCTACTACCTACACACTTACAGTTTTCCCTATCCGTAGCGCGCCCACGTTACCATTGGCTTTCGAGCTCCCCTTCCGCGCGGCTATGGTAAACATCATAGAGACCGTGCTCCCAAATGGCCCGATGTGGCCAACGCTGCCCTATCACGTCATGTAACGTAGAAAGATCGTTTTCGGCGTATAAAATTAATTTTAACCGAAAAGAAGCATAATTTTACAACGGATAATTAAGAAAAAAGCTATTGTCACATACTGTAGTTTAAAATACATCAAATAAATTTTCTCGCATATAGCTTGCATATTTCGACATATATCTGCATAAAAATTCGCTGTCTATACATCACTCTCGCAGGTTTGTATTTGCTTGTATGTACTAATATTTAGCATACAATATCTTCTTCAGAATACGGCATGTGTAAGTATCACTGAGCAATAGTGAAGTTTCCACTACGCATGTCCAAACACAAAGAAACGTTGGTGGGGCCGTCGGCTCTCCCACTCCATATCACCAAATCTCTGGGAATAGCCGCGATTACAAGATGTGAAGTTTGATAAGCGATCTACTATTGAAGCATAATTATTGGGTGACTGATAGCACCAGATCATCCAAATCCTCCTCATAATTCCTCCCACAGTTACTATTGCTGATGAGTACACGTGTAGGGGAGACCGGGGTAAAGTCAGCCTCGGGGTAAAATGAGCTTTCTTAATTTGTTCTTTAATAGAATATATTTACAAATTTTGATGACATAATAAATGTATGTAATATAACAATTATAATTATGCACATTCAGATATCGAAAAATGTAAATTCGTTTAAAAACTGAAAAATGAATTTTTAGAAACTTCCGATTGGTTTTCTTTTCAATTTAGCTTTTTGTATAAATGAGTCATACATAAATGTGTTATTTTAACTCAAAAATTTTTCTACGTGTTTAAAACAACCTTATAAACATATATGTACACGCAATTAAGAAAACATTAATTCCAACATTATTGAATAATTAATTTTCCACTGAGTATATATTCGGCGTAAAGTGACCGGGGTAAACTGAGCTGCAAAAAACAGATACGCAAGTGAAGTGCGCAATATCCTAACCTGTCAGCTGGCTAGAAAACCACGCGGCGTGATGGAACAGAAATTAACCTAAAAAAAAAAATGAAAAATTTTCCACACTTTTTGACAACCACAGTGCAATAAAGCCCTCGCCTCAGCGCAAAGTGTTAATAATTACCTACATCCTGAATTAAAATTCTTATTTTATTTCAGCTAATTTTACCCCATACATGGGGTCATGATCTCTTTCAAGTTGAATTTTAATATACTCTTAGTTTATTTTAAGTATTGCTATTCGTCATTCATCAGTATTAATGTTTAAATTATATTATAAATTTATTTCCACACATTTTTATTGAAAGGGAAAAATTGTATTCTACTTCAAACTTTTTTAGGCTCACTTTACCCTGGTTCCCCTACATAGATTTCTGTCTTATCGTCATTATGCGCACATATATATGTACTAACGTGTTCACTGTTTAACTGCAACCGGTCCCTTTCAGCAACGCCTTTCCATGCCACATGAAATCTCATGGACAGAAACGGGCGATAAAAGTGAACGACTAATAATAACCTTCGGAATGCAGGTATTGAGGGGCATAAATTTCTTAACCCTGTAGGGACTAGTGGGACTCCAGAGTCCCATTCAGATTAACACATTTTTATTTACGTTCTATCAATATGATCGAGATTTGATAGGTATAGTGACCTTTAGTAGGCAGGGATGAAACTGTTTGTACCATCAGAACCCGAAATTAAACTTTTCACTGTTATAAACAACTGAATCTAGTCGATGCTATGGATGGTGATCTGTGCCTGTTGCAATTTGTCCACTATTTTTATAAATTAAAGTAAGTAAAAGAACTTTTTGTGGTAAAATAAGTATATATATAGTAAAAGTGAGTCCTAATTGACAAACTACTGTATGGGCACTGCACTCTATTTACGTTATATATAGGGACTTCCGAGTTAAAGTTATGGGACGTGTATGTCCCACCCGGACTTAGGAGTAAATATTTATGAAAATTGTTAAATACTTATATGTCATTCCTATTTCTTTAAATATTCGTACTATTCTATATTATTTGTTAAATCGTGTATAATTACATATTTTTTTTAGTGTCTATGTTATTTATCGTTACTATAGCAACGAGATGTCAGGGCGTCGACAAGAACAATGCTCTTTTGAGTCTTTATAAATCATGTTTAAGGAGTAGACGGTGGTATCTGTCTATTTTTTTCTATTTACTTGAGTTATGTATAATGAATGCGTGGTTGTTATATAAAAAGCAAAGTGTAGCAAACCATCACTTTGTTCTTCATAAATCTAAAAAAAATATTAAAATTAAAAGATTTCAGAAAAGAAATTATTCAAAGTTTATTTTATTGTGGCAAAAAAGTACGTGGACGCCGAAGCGGCATCTTTTCGAATAGGATTACCAAAATTTCCAAAACTCGCAAGCAGGTATCCACGGAAGACAAGATTTGTTTCATTACATCATTTTCCATTATTTAGCGAATGTAGACAAAGATGCACACTTTGCATTCTAAATAAACCGTTTTCATTTTGCGAAATGTGTAATGTATAACTGTGTTGTAATAAAAACAAAAGTTGTTTTTATGATTACCATAAAAAACAGAATAGATATTTAAAATTATAACATTATTTTTCATTACTACTTACTGTTCAAACATGATTTCCCATATTAAAAAAATGATTTATGAACATATTTATGTTGTTTTCTATATTTCCGATCAATGTTAAAAAAATTACCCGTAAGTCCGGGTGGGAGTCCTACGTCCCATACGATAAATCAATGATTTTCACATTCTCAACATTCCAACCGAGTAGCTTCCAAATCCGAAGTATAAAATAGATCATTTTAACGCTAAAAAAAATTCTACGCCAAGTTTAAAACATCCCCGTACCTAGAGGGTTAATGTAAGACAGACGATCGGATTAAATACTTATTTCTCAGATGGCAAGCGGCTAAATTTACTGAACTTCTCCGCGGGCCTGAATTCTTAGCGGCTAGTTACGCCGACTGTACACGTACACACGTAGGGGCAGCGGACGTATGCGCGTAGTAGTACGTACAGTGCAACGGCGTTGGTACGTAGAAACGGAGATCAGCATACGTCGCGTATTATTTACAATTGGCGGCGATTTATGTCTCTGCGCCGTATGAAGGCAGGCAAGCAGGCATAGGGAATGTAGAGTGAGAAAGAAAGGGAGAGGGAAAGGGGAAAGATAGGGAGAGAGAGGGTACAGAAGGAGAGAGAGCGCGGCCGCCTTGCCAGCCAATTCCCGGCGGCCCGCTATATTTACGAGGCCCATAAAGTAGCGGGCACGGCCGCGTATATTGCCACGTAAATATCAGCTTATGGAAATATAGAGCTCAATATCTGCCTGCCTGCCTGCCTACCTGCCTACCCAACGCGTTCCGTAGCTTTCCTTCCCTTTCCATTCAAGGACCATCCTGTGTCGGTGTCGGCGCCGGTGTTGGGGTAGTTTTCGTTCAGCTCGTTGGTAGTCGCATATCTTGCCTGAAAAAATTATTTTTGGTTCCTCCAGACCCCCGTTGCGAGCCCAGTTTGACGTGTTAAGAAATTTACTTCTTTTTCCATTCTACGTCCCCGGAAGGCATAATTTTCGCATTCTTAAGTTATTGTGACGCTTCAAGTTCAACGCTCCGCCTCAGGCTATTTTAATATGCTTCGTTAACATCCTGACCGCTGTACACCCTATGAAGCAGAATTTCTATACGAGAGCCTTATTTCATGGCCATGCGTATGTCTTTACGATTTGGTGGAATTTCAAGAATATTTTTTACAATTTAGGGCAATTTATAATAGCTTAAAT
Organism: Andrena hattorfiana; assembly: GCA_944738655.2. NCBI lineage: Eukaryota > Metazoa > Arthropoda > Insecta > Hymenoptera > Andrenidae > Andrena > Andrena hattorfiana. Next base: position 21,090,270 of record OX122890.1, read on the forward strand.
ACGAGGTTACATGTACGGATCTCGTATGAACTTTTACTTTTTTTCTGTGTAGGTACAATACTTTCAAAGAAATTTTTTTTTAATTTAATGAAAATTGAACGTCTTGTAATATCACGTTCGAGTAGAATTTTTCGAGTAGAAACGCTCATTATTTTTATACGTGGTTACTGCTTGTTCGTGATGCCATTACATTTAAGACGTGATAAATTAACTTATTATTTCCAAATGTAACGTTATTCACCCGCCACAAGTAACACGCAATTAATCAATGAAATCTTCAGTCTAGCATGCATTAACATTAATTACCACCAATCCGCCAATGAATGCAAGCCTAGGTTGCGGAAAACATGATCACGAAGCGTTAAATCAGATCTTTTCAACGTCCAGCCATTTGAGCGCGCACACACTTACATAGATCGTATATGATTTAAAAAAGAACAAACGTTATAATACTAAATTCATGCATGCACTGCGTGGAATAATTACCCTTCCTAATTTGACTGCTGGATCTAGGAAAATTGTACGTACAGACAAAGTTAACTAGAAACATCGAAATCAAAAGTATATGCCGTTAAAGTTGTTTTTCATCCGAAACTCTACACTCTGCAAAACTCGAGTGCTACTCTGATTGACAATAGGGCTGGGACTATTTGTCGAATATTTCGGTATTCGAATATTCGAATATTTTCGTTGCTCAATTATTTGGCGAATGTAATTCGAATATCCAAGTACCCAAATACTATTCGAATATTTAAGTATTCGAATACTGATCTAATAAATACTTGGAGAAAATATTGTATTGTCATCGGAACTACGTATGTGCGTAAAGTTTCAAGTCGATCGGATGTGTTGAAGTGGATCAAAATTAGCTTACAAAATTGCACCCTAACACTCTAACGAACTCACAACTGAAACTAAATAAAAGCTTGTAAAAAAATGAACTTAACGAACTTGATTCATAATTCCCACCATACTATTCGAATACAGCAGTATTCGAATACTCAAATATTCGAATACTGAAATATTCGAATACTCAAATATTCGAAGTTTATTCGTAGCATTCGAATACTTGTAAAACATTCGAATATTAAATTATTCGAATAGTCCCAGCCCTAATTGACAGCGTCTTCCAAAACATCGCACGGCATGTCAAACCAGCGAGTTGACCTAACGAAACGTATGATTATATAGTCCGTGAAATCTTATCATCCCATCGAAAGTGGACGGATTTGTTTTTATACTCTAAATGCGGTTTCAACCTAGCGAAGCAGCTTGGTGAAGGTCAGATATATTGGCCGGTCTGAGCGGTTCCGCGAACAGCGATCGAGGGGAAATTGGCCCTCTCCAGTGAGCCTCGCGCGTGCTCATGGATTTATCACTTGGGGTTGTGAGGCTCCTGAAGGGTATGGTGAGGTAACGGGAACGCTGCTCGGGTTTGGCTGCTCCTATGGCGTTAGCCCGAGAGAGAGTGAGAACGTTACGAAAGGGAGCGCCAAGGCAGGCAGGCGACGTGGTGGAAGTTACTCCTCACTCGCTCCGACCGGTCCGGCCAATATATCTGACCTCCACCATAGTCAGAAGGGCCAGTCTATCGTCAACGGAGGAGAACGCGACGAGAACGCCTGACGCTGGCTGACACCATTAGCGCAGCCATCCGTCACCATTAACACAGATGTCCGTGTGTTTCCGCGAACATCGCATTAATCACACCTATCCACATAAATTTCCGCCAGTCCGAGCCGAGCAACGAAACTCGAGCGCGTCCTGACACCTTAATGGATGATAAATCAGGAATTCATTAAGGGAGGCGACAGATGCAACGTATTTATTAAATCGAATTCGACGCCAGCAAATGGCTGTATTTTAATCTGTCTAGTGTCACGAATGTCCGCCAGCTAAGTCCTCTGCGACGTTGCCGAGACTGAGTTCCGAATGTCAATTAAATTCAACAGCCATTCTCGAGATCGTTGGCTAAAAACAGAAGAAGATGAAAATACTTTCACCTTTCAGCGTTTCCCCTGCGGAATGGAACTTTGAGTTATGTATCCACGATACCGACGGTCGTAAAGCAAAGTTTGTATTTATACTGTGCAAATTAATTGGTACGTCTATGACGTCGTATATAATGCCTTGTGAATAATGCAGAAAAGATAAAATGACAAAGTGGTGTAATATTTCATTTCTTAAATTAACATATATGATAGACAGTTGATAAATTTTGTTCTAAGACGACCCAATTTTGTCAGATGCTGCTTTTCTTATTTTATGGATTTTTATACATTTGTCACAAATGGAAAACGAGTAATACATCTGCGCACTTAAGGTTTATCGATGCAAATAAGGATATTAAAATATATAAAATACGAAAAGTAAAATGTTACTTAATAGAAAAATGGAAACTTGTTACTTTTCCCTGTTGATGAATTTTAATCTACAATGTGCTTAGTATTCTTAATAATTATGTTATCGTCATTACCAAATTAGTAATTCCATTCTAAAAAATTGCACGCCAACTAGAGTCAGAAATAGTAAAATCAGGAATTTCTTAACCACGTTTTTGTGTTTCATAAACATAAATTTTAAGTAGGAATTTGAAATCCAGTTTTACGTGTTCTATATTTGCATAAAAGTTGGGAACTGTAAAAAGCACACGTTTTAACTTTCTTATGCAAAATTGTAGTCGTGAACAGTTAAAGTGACATTAAAACGATCGTCAAAATTTCTATTTAAATTATTTTATGTGCTACTTAAATAAAACTAAAATCTTTAACGATTGAATCTTAATGTTTTCCACATTCTTTAGAGTAAATTGATGAAATTAAAATCCGTAACCTTCTGGAACTTTAGAATTTTAGGAATTGTTGCTTCAAGTGTTTATCTTCATAAAAAAATATTGTCATCTCAAATATTTTATATAAGTTGCAAATATGTTATTTTCGATATGTGGAATTATAGCATGAGGCAAATATAAATATTTGCGCGATGGTTGCAAGCACTTACGGTGAGCACGGAAACCGCTTCGCAAAATCTTGACGCAGGCCCGGCTCAAGTCTTTTTTGTGCCCTAGGCGAACTTGTCAAATTACGCCCTTTATTATAATACATTTATTTGAGATTATTTATGACTTTACTCTGCAAAATTAGGCGACTGCCTAGGACGGAAAGTCGACAAGAGGTGCAAAATGATATTTTCATTACTGGTATTGTTGAAAATAAACTTTAAAATTAAATATTACAAGTTGTACTATAAGTGAATTAAACTACGAATAAAAATTCGGTGTAAGGTTGTCAATAATCTCAAATAAATGTATTATATTAAAGGGCGTAATTTGACACGTTCGCCTAGGGCGCAAAAAAGACTCGTGCCGTGCCTGGCTATCTGACCGTCGCGCGCATGCGTCGAGCAATCACGATTCCATCTGAGTGCTCGCACTTATCGCGCACGCCCGCGCGCACGAAAAGCGTTCCATCTCGCTCCCCCCTTCAGCCAGAAAGAAGCGAGAAACGAACACTCGGAATTAGGGATCTGTTCACGATAGGAGCTCAACGCTGGTCCCGACCAGCGAGCACATACGGAGACAATACTGTATTTCTCACAGGCTCGTCTGGTGGCTCCATTATAATATAGAGTGCAGTTTCTTACCTTGGAGTAATCAACCTGATGGTCACATGTAGAAAAGAAACAAGACTCGAGAAAGTATTTAAATATTCTTAAGAACGTAGTAGAAAATATTAAACATGTTATGGGAAAACAAGTTACATTCTTGAATTCGATAATATCGCAATACACTCAGCATGTGCTTTAAGAAAATGGTTTTCTGGAAGAAATATTGAAGTTCATACCTAACCGGCCTTATCTCCTGATTTAAACATTATTGAAAATGTATGGGGATAGTTTTCTGCAGAAATTTATGATGATGGAACACAATATGAAAATCGTTCCGCCCTTATTAATGCTATAAAGGCGACCTCGATGAATATTACAAAAGAATATTTACATTCTCCGCACGATTCATTTTTCTGTAAAAATTTTGAAGTTGTAAAGAGCGAAGGGAAATACACCAAGAAACAAATATACGACCATTCAGCTAATAAGTGTATTAGCTAAGACATGTATTATAAGTGGACTCTAATATATTTTGTTCAATACTATTTTCTGAAACCATTTTTCAATTTCATATTTAATTCACTATAAATATATTATAAATATGAATACTAAATATTTATTTTTCGAGTTACCGGTGCAAAATTTAGTTAAAAGACAGGCGAGCCTTATCCAAATAGACATGTATTTCAATTTTAGCGAACTATGCAGTTTTTTTTATCAAAATTTACTGCTTTAAACAATGAAAAACAATTTTCAATTAATATTCTCAAAAACAGTTTTCACAACATTACGTAATTGTGACAAGGATTAATAAATATTTTGAAGAAAGTTGCACTATCTATCCACGAAAGTAGTAATTTTGAATTTATGCAGTTGCAGTCATGTTTCTATATTGTAACATAAGAACTATAAAGAATTAAACACAAGTATACCTATGTATTAAGAATCATTAAAAATTGAAACTGAAATTATACGTTATAGCTACTGCTCTACTTTTGAATTTTTTTTCTCAAATATGCTTCTACAAAAGGACAAAACTGTACATATTATTGGACGGAGTAAAATTTGCTGAAATATCCTGAATCAGCGAAGAATACTGAAATTCTTTAGTTCTTCGTTCCGATATTCCTTTTAGCAAAGTCAATTTTGTATTTGGTCAAAGGCGAATAAAAAAGTGAAAATGTTCCTATAATAAATTTGATGCATGTAATAGTTTCATGTAATCAAATCTATTTCTTTAACATGCAACATTTTGGTAAACGTTCCAAATTTTATAAGTATATTTTAGTAATATAATTGAATAAATTTCCTCAGAGCAGCACCTATGAAAACTAATTTTCCTTTTACACGTAATTCTAAATATATATGAACTAAATAAGTTCCTTATGAAAAAAACCCGTTCCACATATTTTTATGACAACATATTTTCCGGTTGAAATTCAAAGAGGAACAGTAAAATTCTTTAGCTACGATATACACAATATTTAGATTATTTTTCAATATCTCCAATACATTTTACGAGAGATAAAATCAGGTGCTATATACGTTACTTTTCCTATTACGTACCAATAAATTTTTAATCGTGGCTTCAGCATGGACAAGTAATAAAAAAAATACTACCCCTTATTTTTACATCTTGGATAATGTTACACTATAGAATGGGAAATGAAATCTCAGTTTTCCGCGCCAATTTCACGATTTTAACGTCAAAATGGATAATTTATTTCGAAGCAGCAGCTAATAATAGCAATTACCAAAAAATTGATCCAAATAACCAATTTTCGATAAAAATGAATTTAAATTTACACAAAACAGCCAAAGACAAGGTATCCTTTTCTAGTCTCCGAATTTCAGTGCTTTCAAAATGTAGACGGTCACAAATCAAAATTTTCAATTAGTCGTCTGTTGATAATTCATAAGAATTTATAAAATACTTTTACACGTTGCTTCAAATGAATTCATGTTACAATGAAAAAACCGATACCCACCTAATTGTAAAAGGTCATCTTAAAAGTAAATGGCGTTCGTCGCCGAGTAGGTATGTAATATTTCGTGCTTCTTATCCAAGATAGATGTTGACCGTTGGCTGGGTTCTCGTTAAGTAGGTATTTGTCAGAAAAGAAATTCATGCGATTTCCGCAATCTAACTATGCCGTTCGTTCGAAATTTCACGAAAAATAATTCAATTGAATTGCCGTCACTTGCTAACTTGATGTCGGGGGGGGGGGGGGGAGGTTGATTGAGTATAAAGTCAATTTAATCTTGCTTTATGAAAGTATGAGAAGCGATAGTGGGCTCGTTGGGACCGCAGGCAACGACATCGGGAAATCCTTAGTATTACAGCTTTGATTGAAACTCGGCCAGATATTTCCCAAGCGTGTTGTCGTATGTACCGTTTTGGCCACAGGTTCGCAGAAGGTGTAACAAGCAATCTCCCTCAGCGGCAATCAAGATTTACCCGAAATTAAACCTCACTGAACTTGAAATCCCAGAAGTAATCATCGCACTGTTGCTCTTGTATGTAAACTCGTACCTACTTATATACCATATGTTTACATGCTAAAAATAATTTTTTGCTTGTACCTAAGTCCTAAATTATCTACGTTGTGTTTGTTCAGTTGAATAAATATTTTATAGAAAGACATCTGTGTGTTTAATTCAATAGTTTCAATGAAAGACTATGTTTTCTTATTAGTGATAAGCGACTTGGTAAAATCCTAGGTAAGATGACTCATCACAATACCAAAAGGTAACTGTACCAAAAGTTTAATGCTTTAAATTTAAATTTATAATAATAAAGTAATGCAAAATGATACTGAATTTGTGAACATTTACTATTTTATTGTTACTTTGGCAACACTTCATAACAGTTATATTAGAATTTAGGGGAGAGTAGGGTAAAGCGGAACGGATGGGTAAAACGGAACATCAATGTTTCTCTTAGATGAGAGCTGCGAATGAGTTGGTATCACGTGACATGTGACCAAACGGTCCTCACAGCATTTCGTGACAGACCATAGACGTTACTTTTCGATTAACAGTGTTGTAAACATTTCCGGTATCGAAGATTCGATATTTCGTTGTAGTTTTGACCACTTTTCTTCACTTGGATTTAGAAAATTTATAACGGCAAGAACACCGTTGGATTCTATAGTCCTTAAACTACATTTTGACGGTTTAACCAGTTCTTTACCTCACGCTGAAGTGTAAATATTAAATGTTTACTAAATTACCGCATGTGGGGCAAAGCGGAACACTTTTCGTGGGGTAAAACGGAACACCTATTTAACTCACTTCCACCACTCCAAATGTCTTGAAACTTTGCAGGCGTGCGTGGTTATGACGACAATAAAAAATTATGAAAAAACCGGGAGGGGTGAAAAGGTTACCCAGTCATCAGTAAATATAACCCATAACCACAAATCCAAACAACTTGAAATCAGCCTGTAACCACAAATTAAATCAATTCACGGCCGATTTTTTCACCTGCAGTTATCTTAATTTTCCAGTTATGTTCCACTTAACTGCCACATGATAGCATCCAACTGGTTGACGAGTGCCACATGCTAGCATGCAATTGGTTGTTCACTGACTGGGACTTTAGTCGGAGGTGAAGAAATCGGGCATCAATCTACATGAAATGAGCATATAACCACAAATCAAAACTTAGGCACTAAAACGTAAATAATAAAAAATATGCAAAAAACTTTTTATGTTAAACAATTTTATTTAAAATGCATTAAAAACTAAAAAATTCTCCATGCACTTGTTGATATTCATTATTCATGTAAAAATCCATGTGTATTTGATTATTTTCAGAAATTTTTATGTTACCTGGTAAAATATTTTTTCTTATGTGTATAATACATATTTTTGTTATATTTTATTTGTAATAGTTATACCTAAAACATATATTTATAGTTTTTTACATAAATAAATACCTTTTAAATTATAAGAATAAAGATTTTGTACGTTCACATGGTCTTCAAGTGGGTGCTCCGTTTTACCCTACCACTTGAGCGAGTCGAAGATTTCAATACCTCCGGTAAATCTCATTTTCCTTTGTTGCCAAATATTTTTCTTAACAAACTCTTTCATTTTCTTATAGTCGAAGGTCTACTTAAGACTCCTGTTGAAGTCCCGTGTCTTTTTTTCTTTGCGATTTTATGTTATCACCCTCCAAAGTTAAGCGTTCCATTTTACCCTACTCTCCCCTACTTTCATTTCACGGCTGTAGTTTGCGATGATTATAAGGGTTTTTCCACTGTCACGCCCTGATAAAGTACCGCTGTTTGAAATGTTTTTTGTCACAAAAAGAATGTGTTTACTAAATGTTTACTAAATTGTTTACTAAATTGTTTACTAAGTTTTTTCTATTTATTCATATGTGTTTTGAGAATACAATTGTTTTTTCGCAAATGTGTATTATGAAGAAAGCATGTATCTGGGGCGGTGATATCAGGAAGGTTTGTAGTCAGTATGACTGTTACTATGGCTCGAACTAGAATCACACATTTTCGTTGTTTTGTTCTTATCTTTCGCGTCGCAGAATGATTAAAAAATTTAGCTAATTTCGATAGTTCAACTTTGGACATCCTACATTTTATTAATTCTTCATCAATCTAATTAATATTAGTCCCTGCCATAGCGACAGTCGTACTGATTACAAATCTTTTTGGTTTTTTTATTTTAGACACACGGTTCCTCCAAAATCGACCACGCCATCGAGGCGTCTTTTATTTTACACCGCATATTACACGCACTTATTTTGGCACAAGCAAGTATTAAAAAAATATGAAAAAAAAAAGTAATTTTGTATTCTCAAATCACGTATTAATGAAAGGAAAAAAACTTCAATTTAGTAAAAAAATTCTTTTGTGATAAAAAAGTTCCAAACAGCGGTACTTGATCAGGTCGTCGCAGTGGAAAGACCCCTTAAATTTAAGGAAAATAAGTCTCTACTAGTGTAAATTTTAAAAACACATTCAGCGTGTAAATTAATATCTGCTTTAGATACTGTAGAGGCAGCGCCTTTGCGCGAAGACACGCCAGTGCCAGTCACAGAGTAAAATATCAGCTTCTGGTAATTTTCCTTAACCGTTTTAGTGCCACGCAGCGCGATCGCGCTGTTCGCGTACTGTGGTGAACCGTGTCGCTTTTTTTGGTCACGATCGTCAATTCGATTACGCTCGGTTCAGAATGTATCTTGTCGCGAGTCTGTCAGAGTTTCCTCTCGTAATTACAAATTTTCTTTCAAATAATCGTAAACAACCTGCATAATTAGCTGTCTTTCTTTAACACATTGAGTCCCAAGGTTTATTTTTAACAAAAGCGCTATTGCGCTTCATGGCACAATCCGACACGGATTTTTAAAAACCCCTGGCACTAAAACGGTTAAAGGGGAACCCCACCCAGAATATACTACAAAGTTTGGGATTTTTTTGTTCGTATAAATAAAAATATTGGGCGTGGATTTTTTATATAGTTTTAAAGCAATCTTTATTTTGCTAGAAAAAATTTTTTATTGAAAATTTTACAAAATGGCGGTGAACAAAATGTCTTCCCGGAGCACTCCAAAAAAACTGGCCCACACTCCCGGGAATGACTGGATCATCTGAGAAAGAAATACGAAAGGGATATATAAACTGAAATATAATATCTTCCATGTAGGGTAGGATTTTCTCACAATTCGAATTATTTTGGAAATTGTAGCAGTTTGAAGAATTTAATTTCATTTTTTACATAAAAATTTGCACTGAAATGCTTGTAAAAAGTCGCATAATTGAAATACCAATAAAATCTTACGCTAGATTGGAGAGAATAGTGCTTTAAACTAAAAAAAAACAAGTAAATTACATGAAAGGTTTCGGAGATATAGTGTGGGCCAGGTTGAGAAATGTTGTTTCGAGAGAAACGCGTTTAAAGTTTTCATTAAAGTTTTCATGGCGTTGAAGCTTTCATTATTGTTCTGATTGAAACCTCCTTCATATCGTTTGCAGAAGATCGTCCGAGGTGAGATCTTCGTCCCTAATTTACAAGTTCGTCCTTAATTGATACCTAATACATCTATTTCACTATAATAAAGGCGAGTCTTCCGTCCAAATACGGTCCCGGGCCCCTCTTTGCCTGACGTGACGCGGTGTTACAGCTTTCACTGTAACTCCTTTAATACTGCGTATATCGAAAAACCGTTTCAACATGATATTCTACACACCTTAAGCTTTCAAATAAAATAAAGAATTGAATTTTTGAAAAATTTCTGGGTAGGGTCACCCTTAAGGTATTATAAAATACTACATACCTGTACAATGTGAACAGTATTTAAACCGGCATTCGGCGTCTATATCTACATGTTACAACTGATAGTGATAAAAAAAAGTATAATTTTTATATTCGTAAAGATATCTGAAAATTATTCTGGTTGTTCAGTAATCATGAAGGTGATGATAGAGAGTAAAATAATGAGGTTCACGCCCCCTTCCGAAGATTTCAATACGCCCCTTTCATTTCAACTGCCTTCACTCTAAAAAAGTTGCAATGTTCAGGAAAACTCCGCCCAACAATTATTACTGTCAGTTAATGAACCGACTACGGAAAACTCGCCAGTTCCCTTAATTAATGTCGCTACATCTGAAAGTCATATCTCATTTATAGAGTCGTAAAAATTATCGAAGTAAATGTCCCAAAACATTTCGAGGGTGTAACAAGTTTTACATTAACAATAATTCATTTGAAACAGACGCAAGTAGGTACTGCTTGGGCAGATATTGGTATCATAATCTACATACAAGCTAACATGAATTATTCTTATATCTACTTTCTAAATCTACAGAGTCTCGTAAACATTATTGGCAATCCAATCACGAATGTAGATACCTACAAAAATAATTATAATTTATTATGCATAAAAATTGTTTAAAAAATGTTGAGGATCTTAGATAAGAAAGCAATTAGAGCTCCCAGAACAGAGAATGTAAAGAGATTTGTAACAGCTCGTTATGAGAATTTCTTGGAAAGAAAGTGACTTTCAATTCAAATATTTAGTTGCATAAACTAGATTTCTTTTTTATTCCTATGCGACTAAAAGTGGTAATGGTTCAATTTACAAAACTAATGATAACATTAAACTCTAAATCCCCATGTAATCATGAAAAAACAGCGTTTTCAGAGACTTTTTGTATTTTACGTTATTACTCTTTTGAAACAGATATTTTATTTGTAACTTCTTTTTTCACCCCATTAACAAAAATACCTTCAAAAACATGCACATTATTATTATTTGTGTACACTGTATAACGTCGTCGTGTACAGAGTGTCCGACATAAGAGTTGTATATTTTAAATATTATTTTGCACTTCTGTTGTAAAGTGCATTTACACTTTTTCGGTAACAGAACGCCCTAGTTTTTTTCACTACCATAATGTTTCATACTTTGCAAAAAAGTATTCAGGTAGTTGTGTCTAGAAATAAGTAGTTTAAAAAACGTGTTCACTTGCAAAGTACCTGCGTCTGTTATTTTAAGTTTGCAAAGTGGATCAGGATTTGTCAAGATAAATTTTTATTTAATATCCTGGAAAAGATTTGCTATATTTTTGTTCATATTATATTAGTTAATTGAGTGGTTAAGGGGTTAATGACGTAAATAGGGGAGAGGTGGAATGAAAGAGACACGTATTGAAAAGAACATGGTCATTATCTCAAAGAGAAAGGATCTCTCCAGGCCAAAAGTGTTTTTATTTTGTAGCTACATTCATTCATGTGCAATCATGCCAAACTTCAAGCCGCTATCGTATCTACGACGACAGAAATACAGGATTGAATTTTTTTGAGGTTCAAAGTAAAATTTTTCGTATTTTCTTGAACTGTTTGGTGAAGTGCTGTTATCAGTGACTGATTTCTCTATTACTGCATCTAAACAGGAATTTATTTAAAAACGATATCGTATAATGTCCGATCCTTTTTGTTTCATATTGTAATTGTAGGAATTAGATTTTCAATTTTGGTGCCTTATTTATGAAAGGGACACAACAAAAATTTATGAAGGGGACGTCCCTTTCATACCTGTCCCCTTCAAAACCTTACTATTCTTCACTTGTTTCAGTGAAAATATGCTACCTAAAAAACGGGTTAGTGCCGAGAAAATACAAGAAGCAGTGCACGAAGTGATTGAGAAAAAAACTCAATAAGATCGATTGTGAAGTGTATCAATATAGTCAAAACACATTTAGCTAGACTGGTCAGGCAATTGGAAATTGAAGAATATTTAGCACAAGTCAAGAATCTTCCCTTGCAAATTATTTAAAGATCTCCGCAAAAATGTGCTATGGGTTAACTACTATCCAGGTCAGAGAACTAGCATATCAGTATGCTGTACATCTAAAAAATGCAGTACCTTCTTCATGGGAGGCAAATAAAAAAGCTGGCCCAAACTGACTCAAAGGCTCCTTAAAAAGAAATATTTCGCTACCCGTGAGGACATCAGAAAGTACTTCGTTCGCGAGAACAACAAGTTTTAGTAAACATAATATTTCTAATTTTTTTGACAATTTGGAGAAATATTATCAAAAACATTATTTTCTTCCAAATATGATATGGAATTTGGATGAAACTGGATGCAGTACAGTGACTAACACTCCGAGGATAGTTGCTCAAGCAGGAGTTAAGGGCTGCCGTTTCTAGGGCCTTGACTGTGTGCGTACGCTCATACAAGCTAAGTTAAGCGTGTACGTATACGCGTGTAGTAAACAAACCGTAAATTACAACTTTCGTCCTGGAATCGGCCAGAAGGAAGTTTTTGTGGGTATAGTTACCTTCAGTCGACATTCGTGCAGGGTGTTCTGGTGTGTTTGAACGCTAGTAAGCACCGTATGTTAAAATAATAATGAATTTATGAATCGTGTACTGAGACAGACTCGAGAAATGACAGAATGAAGCTTCAAGGATTCTCCGTCACCGGCGCTGATGGTATATTCGCGCCATATAGCATCAGAACCGGTGGAAGTCCAAGCTAGCCAATAAATGTAGGAAATACATAGTTGCCGAGACGTATCGAGAGTCGGATCGCGCTGTTGCCGCATTTCCCCTATTATTATTTTGTCGTCAGGTGTTGAATGAATCACGGCGAAGCGGCTGGAGATTCAGTGATGGACACAGATAATATCTGGATAAACTCAAATAAATGATACTTTATGTTTATCCGTTATTTGAAGCTGCGAATAGCACGAGTTATCTTTATTCCAAACACCACGGATAAATTTTTTTATTCGAAGTGAATGCATTCGGCGGCGAAAGATAATTGCTTTATTCGAAGAAAGTTTATTCGAACCGTCGAATAAGGTTTTCATCTTTATCCGTAGTTTATTCGGCTTTTATTCGAAGGCTTCGAAATTTCAAATAACTTTCAGTAGCGTGTTTACCCGAACCGGCGCGATCTCACTTCGTGCTGAGGACTTGGGCTATTCAGCGGCGGCTTCTGATCTCGGTTCGAGCCTCGGCTCGAAAGGCAACAGTGTTGCTTGCGATGAATTAAGTATTAATAAAATGTCAAATGTAACGTTTTCAGTAACATACTGCTGAGATTTTCCAGATTAAAATGAGTTGAAACACAGTATAAATCGGATTATTTCTAGAACAGTACTAGGTAACACCATATAGTTTACAGTCATTTCTTGACGTAGACTCCGCTATGAAATTCTTATGTAAGGTGTTCCCCTAAATTCGAAAATCGACATGAGACGAAATCCTGTGGATACGTTTTTGAGATGTCGCCCGATGAATATTTTGGTAATTTTTTAAGAAGACGACCCGACGTTTTTGGCCATATCTCGCGTGAGAGTTGACCAATTTGATCGCGACGACTCTTAAATTAAAGTTAGTTAAATTGCACAGAATTATTTCCCACAGTGTTTTCCAATCGGACCAATAGTTTAAAATTGAAATCGAAAATTCACTACATAGCCCGGAAGATATAGGAAATGTAACGTCCAGTTTCTTATTTTTTACGTAGAGTGTATACCTTTATGAAGAACACGTGTCCAATCTGAGCAAAATCCATGCGCAAGTAGGGCAGTTATGGGCGATAGAGTGGGAGTGCCTATTTTCAACTTTTTCCCTATTTTTGCATTTCTTCCTGTTTCTTGGCGAATTGCACATTTGTCTTCGATGAAAACGCATTTTTATGTATTTTATTTTATTTTATTTTTGAAAAGCAATTCTGGCTCTTTCTGTTTATTTTGCCCGCATTGACATTAGTTTCTCTTACAAGGAACCAGTCGTAATCACCCATCATTGACTTATCCCAGAATTCTTGGTATATGATAATTACATGATAATTCCTGTCTTCCAGGCTATGTAGTGAATTTTCGATTTCAATTTCGGCCCCAAAATATTACATTTTTCTTAAGTTTCGCTCAATTCCGCCTAAACTATTGATCCGATTGGAAAACACTGTAGGAAATAATTGTATGCAATTTAACTACCTTGAATTTAAGTGTCATCGCGATCAAATCGGTCAACTCTAACGCGAGATATGGCCGAAAACGTCGGGCGTCTTCTTAAAAAAATACCAAAATATTTATCGGGCGACATCTCAAAAACGTATCCATAAGATTTCGTCTCATGTCGATTTTTGAGTTTAGGGGACCTCCTTACATAAGAATTTCATAGTGGAGTCTCGATCAAAAATAATTTTTTGGATTTTGTAAACTAGTGTAATTAAATATAAATGTAACATTTCTAATAATACTGATCCGATACTGATAATACTAAAAATAATCCGATTTATACCGTGTTTAAATCCATTTTCATCTGGAAAAGCTCAGCAGTATGTTACTGAAACGTTCATATCGATACAATAGAAAATGTGAAAGTTTTACATTCTATTAAAACAAAATAAACAATCATTGAACAATCATATCATTATATTTATTCACAAGAAAATATAAATATTGCCCTCACTGCATACGTTACATTTCGCTTATTTGCTGTAACAACGACATATATAACTCAAGATTCAGGATTTTTGGGGAAACGGATTTTGTTAACGGGAAAAGTTTTGTTAGACAACAACTGCTTTTTTAATACTAATAACTCAAAAACTACAAATTTTGGGTTGTGTCGTTGTTACAGCAAATGAGCGATTTCATTACGAGCGATCTGATAAAATTGTAGGAAGACCGTCAATGGAGAAAAGGAATTTCACAGAATGAGAGAAGATAATAAGAATTACGAAGTGTAGGAGAGATATTGATACGCAAATAAGTATTGTTTCATTGATATGTTTCCTAACTTCACTACCCAACCTCTCCATCTTTCATTATTGCTATCCTTCTATACGTTTAGCAAGGCTCTGACGCTAGCCACGGACAGTGATGCCAGATCGGGGACGGGTTCCCTCGAGAGTTTCCCCCACCTCGCATGCACACTATGCACCAATCACGTGCGTGTAGATCACATACGCGACTCCTGCATAGTGTGCATGCGAGGTGGGGGAAATTCTCGAGGAAACCCGTCCCCGATCTGGTATCACTGGCCACGGATCGGCGGGTTCCAGCTACCGCTGACGGAGGGGGAAACACCTACAGGAGCGGTGGTTATGTGTGCGTGACTGACGCAGGCAGGCACAGTTCAAGCACACATAACCACCGCTCCTGTAGGTGTTTCCCCCTCCATCAGCGGTAGCTGGAGCCCGCCGATCTCTACCTAGATGCAGCTCTCGTGCCGTCTTTCTTCAAGACTTCTCGATAGAAGGAGCTGTGGCAACAGCGCGGCAGAGACAGAGAGAACAGAAAATGTGGCAACTATGCGTCAAATATTAGTCTGCATAGAGTACCTGGAGATGTCACCTCTGTACAACTTCTTTTTATCGACCGCAGTAGTTTCATTAGGGTCCGTCTGTTTACAAGGGACGCTTCGGTCGATTCGGACCATAACAAAAATGAGACGGCAGCCTTAAAAGAGTTGGGCAAATCAGTTCAACAGAACGTGGTTCACTGGTAACTATGTTGGCTTTTATAAATACTGCTGGTGGCAAATGCTGCTTGGTTTATTCCACGTGCTTTCATATTCCCACGTGTTCATTTTAAAGCACACATGCTCGACAATGGACCTGTTGGAGCATTAGGGCTTGAAAATCCATCTGGGTGGATCACCGAAAATTGAAAGCTTTTTGAAAGCTTTGCAGCATTTTGTGAAACATGTAAAGCCAAATGCTAAAGTACCAACTTTGATATTGCTGGATAATCATAAAACTCACATCACAATAAATGTTGTGTTATTTGCAAGGGAGAACAACATCATGATTCTTACATTTCCACCACATTGCAGTCATCGATTACAACCTCTTGATGTAACTGTTTTCGGTCCATTTAAGACTCATTACAGAACAAGTAGGCGAGACCGGGGCAAGTTGATACGTTTTTCAGTTTTCAATGTTTTTCATTTTTGTTTGAATTAATTACATAATAACAAATATGCCAAAATATACTTTGGTCCTTCCTCTTTAATATATAGTAAGCGAAAATTTGAGAAAATACATAGAAAATGAATGAAAAAATGTTATTTGGACGAAGGCAATGTGTATCAATTTACCCCACTGCGGGGAAAGTTGATACTGCTCTGGGGCATGTTGATATATCTGTAAAATATCCGTTTAATGAGTACGTAACTAATAAATTTGAAAAATAAAATTTTAATCTAGATACCTTTCCAACAATATAGAATAAAATTGAACAAAGATGTAAACTAAAAATCAAACCGATTTTGTTAACAAACATAGAAAATCATTTTTATTTAAATTTAATTGACATATAATCTAGTATAATAATATAATTGACATTTAATTGATATAAAATTAATCACTTTCGTCTGAGTAACAATTAATACATATATAATTAGGATTATCTTTGCCGCATTTCATATGAGCCCATTTCATACAAGATATGCATTGAATCCATTCTTCACCGTGCTCAGATTTTGAGAATGGTTGGAGACAAATCAAACACAGGGCGTCCTCATTTTTCGATTTTAATATATTTTTATTATTTGCAGATTTATTATTAGCTTTTTTAATTGTCCTTTTCTTTATATTTTCCTTACTGTTAGATCTACCTATGGTTTTCATTTTCTCATCACCTATCAGAGATTTAAACAATCTCTTCCGTGCTCTTTCTTCTTTCATACCTTTTTTTGTATCCCGCTGTCTTGCTTCATTTTCTAGCTTTATTTTAACTGGCGTGTCGGTAAAATCATTGAAAACATTCTTTTCTTGCCTCTTAAATTTATTTTTCTTTCACCAGCTTTTGGATAGGGCCTTAACTGTTTCGGAGATATATTAGGGCTTTTTTGATTAGTGGAAGGAGTCACTTCAATGCGATCTGCTATACGTCCAAAGCCGGATTTAGCTGATGGCAATAATTGTTCTGCAAGTTCTTTCTCTTGATGTGCTTCTTCAATCAAGGGACGGTCAGTAACTGAAGAAGACAAAAAATCTTCTTCGGTGAATATCTCAGGATTAAATGGCACAATTCCTGTAGCTTCAAAGCCTGATAAAATATTCTTTGGGGTTAACGCCATGGGCAGTATATTTTTAATGATCCCGGGAATATCATAAATGGAAAAAGTTTTCCCGAGATTGTTCGTCATCCAGTTGTCAACTGCAGCAAAATAATATTTTTTGAAAGGCCCAAAAACTGATTTATCCAGTGGCTGAAGTCGATGAGTTGTTTGAGGGGGAAATGATAACAAAACTATGCCATTGTGTTTACAAAAATTCAGGACAGCTATGGATAAATGGGACTCATGGTTGTCGAGGATGAGCAAAGAAGGTTGTGCTATTGTAGATTTTACATGGCTATGGAAATGTTTGATAAATTGTAAAAATGATGGGCCAGTCATCCACCCTGTCGGGTATGCCGTGCCAATGCAACCAGGAGGACCATCCCTAATAAAATGGTTTTTGAAATGTACCCTTGGAAAAATAAACATAGGGAGCACTGAATTACCAGTTGCATTTACCGCAGGGATCATTGTTAGCGTGGTACTTCTTTCTGCCGATGTCGCCTTGCCTACCTGACGTATCCCTTTTTCAGCAACAATTTTTGCAGGTCTTTGAACTGTTTGAACACCAGTCTCATCTTTATTCCAAATATCTTTACTTGTAAACGCATATTTTTCCATAACGGTTTTTAAATTTGTAAAAAAGGCTTTAATATTAGATTTGTTAAAACTTGTTGCACGACTCAGACTAGTAGCTTCGGAAGTCTTTAAGGAAAGGATAGGGTGCCTTTTCATATAGCAGTTGAACCACTCCGTTGATGCAGCTTTAGAATTTTTCCATGTGTTGGGAATTAGAATATCATTGGCAACACCTAATTCATACGCCAGACTTCGTATATCCTTAGGAGTTAACCCATAATAAATTTTGGAAGAATGCAGAATGTATTCCTGTAGCTTATCTTCTAAACTGTCTGTTAAAATTTGCAGATGTCTGGAATATCCCATTTTAACATGAGGTGTCGTTTTCTTTTTGTTAATATATCTTAATAAACTCGTTTTGTCATTATTGTATATTTTCGCGCTTTTCCTTAATGATATTGAGTCTCTTTCTATTGCGAGACGCGCTTTTTCAAAAATCTCTAGCGATATTTCGCCACGATTTGTCTTTTTGGTATAATTTCGAACCATTTTTCTAGAAATAAAAGGAAAAAATCCAATTAAAAGTAGTCGGGGAAAATTGATGCACTGTATCAACATGCCCCAGAGAAAACGTATCAACGTACCCCACAGGAAGTCATTATGTACAAACGTCTCCATAAAAAAATGTAGAGCATATAAACAAAATAACAAAACGTAATTACCTTACCTTCAAAGGACTCAATGTGATGCCCAATTAATTTGAGTGATAAAATTCTCTGTACCGTCTCACGACGGATTGGGAAGTGAACACAACTATTTACTTTTTCTCTATAGAAACGAAAACAGTTAAAAATGGATTGCTAACGTCAAGGAACACAGACGTACGCTGGATCGTAGTAAAGAATTGAACAACTAGCTTCACATATCTCGCGCACAAGGTGCTACATATATACAGTGCCGAGATAATTCGTCTGTATCAACATGCCTCTGTATCAATTAGCCCCGGTCTCCCCTATGAATGACTGCATGACTTGTAATCCTGGTAAAACAGTTACAATTTATAACGTGTCTCAATTGGCAAAGGATGCTTATGCTGGTTTTAATATAAGCAATCGGGATTCAAAAATATCGGGATATATCTTTTAAATAAAAATATTTTCACAGAATAAAATTTTTTGCTTTCTTTCGTTACGGATCGGCCTTAGATTTCTGACGATTTATCTGATTCTGTAGCAGCTTTGAATGAACATGAGGAAACCCCAGGACAGTTACTTATAGAACTTATAGAAGATATCAGTCAAAATAAAATTGCAGCAAACATAAATAAACCACAGCTGGAACCTTCAAATCCATCCTGTTCTTCCCTCACTCCAGAGTCAATTCGGCCATATCGAAAGCTCCACCCCGAAAAACCATACAACAACGGCGTAAAAGGACAACAAAGATAATCACCGACACACCGGAAAAGGATAGGCTGCTTCTAGACAATATGATCAACTTATTGACTAAAGAAACACCGGAGGTCCGCAAACTAATCAATAAAGAAAATCAAAAGCATGTCAAGAATATTTTTAAAGAAGGTTTGGCTGAAAAACATACAGGCAAAAGCAAAACTTGCTTCAAGAGTAAAAAAAAACAAATAAAATTAAATAAAAATTCCAAAGCCCCTTCAAGGAAAAAGATCGCTCGCAAAGTGACACCGTCAAGTAGCAATACTGAAGATCCCTTCCATAATACAGAATCTGACTCAACAGAAGATATTTCAGATTCAGAAGTAATTCTTCCAAAACTTAAATGCAATGCTCAATCGAAAGGTCGAGGAGGAGATAATCAATGCAACGTTTGTAAGGAAACATATTTAAAAAGCGTTGAAGACTAGTATCAGTGCAAAATTTGTGACAAATGGGTACACGAAACGTGTGGTGTAAAAGGTGCTTTTAACTTCTTTTGCTCAGGATGCCATTAGAAAATTCATTATTTATAGCTATTAAGATCGTTTAGTTACATAAGCTTAACTGTTGAGTTTTTAATTCCAATTACGAATTAAAATAGCTACTATGATTTCAGTACCTGCATAAATAATAATTTAAAAAATGATATTAATATTACCTGGTTTTATTACACTGTTCCATTCATAAACACTCATGTTCCTTTCAATACAGCCAATTTATGAAAGGGACAAAACACACTTTTTTAGAAAACGAAAAATATGACATGTAAATATAGAGAGAAGCTTAATAGGACCGTGTATTGTTATAACCAGATAACTGGCCTTTCTAATGTTACTAATTAGAACTCGAATGGTTATTTAGTTTTTTTACTATCTGGTCCTGGACAAAAATGTCCCTTTCATTCCACTTCTCCCCTACTCTTAAAAACTCACAAGGGAACATCCCGAACCCGGAAATTCAAAAAACTCTGAAACTTTGTGAATATGTAGGGAATTTCCTCCTGATTGCAACGCAATTTTTGTTTGCTGCCCAAATTCACTCTAAGGGGGTGTAATTGACCTCTGAAAATCCGGTTATTTTCCGATTTTGTGTTATAACTCGTGAATTGTAAAATTTTTTTTTACCAACTAATAGATCTAATTAAAAGAAGTAACTTTTGTTATGAAACTTTTTTTCTATCTTCTACAGTTTGCGAGTTATAACACAAAATCGGAAGATAGCCAAATTTTCAGGGGTTAATTTCACCCCTTTCGAGTGAATTTTGACAGCAAACCAAAATTGCGTTGTAATCAGTAGGAAATCCCCTACATATTCACAAAGTTTCAGAATTTGTGGAATTTTCGGGTTCGGGATCTTCCATTGTCTTCTTAACTAACTTTATGCGATCTTGTGTGAAAAATAATATGTTTTTATAGTATACTATGATCTAACATAGCATCGCATAGGAAAAAGTGAAGGTAATCATTAAAAACACAGTTTCTACTCGAAGCATTCCTTTTTGTAATAAAAATTATCCAAGTATTAAATCTTCTACACCAATCGATGGTAGTACAGCTTTCGAATACATTCGAGTTATGCGCGGCTCTGCAGGCGTTGCATCATTTAAGTTAAATATGGCATAATCAAAACACTCTCTCATTCTTGTACGCCACATAAAACGTAAAATGTTTTTTAATGTTGTGAAATGTTCTAAAATTTATGGCTCGAAGTAGCATAAGTTACACTTGTTTCGAAATAACCTTCTGCTATTATTACACGTTACGTAACGTAGGAATATGAGGGAGTATCTAAACTAACGAAAAATCCGCGAATATCATAGCACCGACCGATCCGTCGGGACAAAAGGCGTGTTCCTGTGGTCTCTACTCGGTCCCGCAGCGGCCACTAAATAAACCTATTTAAATATGGAGATGTATATAGGCTTGAACATAAATACGTTTACTCGGCGTAGGTGCCGACTGATTATCAAGGTTTAATATTGCTCCCCGAGCATTTGCGGTTGAAGCAATGCAAGCCGCCGCGTAAGACGTACGGGCTTGGGCACGTGAGAGGGAACGATCCGTGGGGAGCAAACAACCGAGAGAAAGAGAGAAGGAGCACGGCAAAGAATAAGGGAGAAAAAAGGAAGGAGCACGACCAGGTGAGGCGGACAACCGGTGGTAATGGAGCCGAGAGCCGACTGTAAATAATGCGGCTTATTGTTAAATCGCCCCGGTCCCAGCATCATTAACTCTATCGCAGATCTCTCTGGCGCAGCGGGTGTCGCGGAAACTCTTACCTCGAGTGGGTATGCGTGTTTCGAGTACAATGCCGGCTAATGATGCCTCGACGTCGGTATGTGGAGCGAGTAAGCCTGCACATAAGGGGTCGGATGAAACCGCAAAAAGAGACCGTGCTACTACCAACGAAGACGGATGATCAAACCGATTGACGAATCAGCGAGGAAACCCGCGCAAGACAACGTGTCGCGGCGTAGCATCAAGACAAAACACGGAACAGCAAGGTGAGTGGACGGGCAAAAGAAGTGTGCGATATTAACCGTGTCAGTGAAGGAATAGTTTAATAATACTTTAGGATGAAATGTCGGAATATTTATTGCCTGCTTGTATGTATGCTGAAGAGTAGAACACGCGAGGTAATACATTGCAGCGTGGAACAGAGGATATGTGTTATTTTATAGCGCAGTACGAGGTAAATAATAGATACGTAAATCAACATAGGTACCACATGTTGTTTTCATTGAAGAGAACGTTGACCAAGGGTGTAATAAATACATATAAAGATATCAGAATTGAGGAGGAGTCTATGAAAATAGAATAAGTCATAAAATGATCTGTAGAACGCGAAATGTGGATTAAAAAAAATGAGTAATGCGACATATTAATGAGCTTGTATATTGAGTATAAAGCTAAAGTTACAAATTATGTTTTTGTTATTGTAACGTTCTTGAACGAGACGTTGCCGTTAATTACAGGAGATTCCACAAGTAGAGCGGCTTACCTGTGAAATTGTGGGATTGGTTCGGGTGGCGTGCGATAAAGAAATGAATTTCAAGAACTAGAGTCCTTCCTTTTAACAATAAGTAACAAAATAGTTTATTCAAGAATATAGATTTTGACGCTAGGTCGTAATGGAACATAAGATTTTACGCTGAGTCGTTGAATTGTGATTATAAACTAATATAATGGAACATAAAGTAATTTCGTGATTATGTTTCGGTCGGTAAGAAAGTATAATGCTTGATTTCGATTTAGACGCTAAGTCGGTTATAAAGAGTATTATGTCGGTTCTAACGCTGAGTCGATAATTAAGAATATTGCGTAATTAGTATTAAAGATATAGTATAATGGTACGATGCTAAATCATTAATTGAATATAAGATCTCGACACGAAGTCGGTACAAGAAATGACGTTTGGTCGATTTAGAATGTTTAGTTGAGAACTGCAGAGAGTTTCCTTCTCTTTGATTTAGTAGTAGCTTCCAGTTGCCTATCAGCTTGCCCACGCTTTCTAGGATGGTAGCCAGGTAGCCGGTTAGGACGTCCCCAGATGGAAGTAGAATTATTGGTTGCTCTCCCTCAGTTTAGTAATAGCTTCTGGTGCCTATCAGCTGGCCCCACGCTTTGGAAAATGAGGTGGAGGTCTTAGTATGACCTCGAAGGGATGTGGAGGAGCTAATTAAAGCTACCTCGAGGAAGTTGAGGAGCTAACTAAAGCTACCTCGGTATGGAATTTGAGGAGCTAACTAAAGCTACCTCGGATTGGAAGTTGAGGAGCTAACTAAAGCTACCACGATATGGAATTTGAGGAGCTAACTAAAGCTACCTCGGTAAGGAATTTGAGGAGCTAACTAAAGCTACCTCGATATGGAATTTGAGGAGCTAACTAAAGCTACCTCGGTAAGGAATTTGAGGAGCTAACTAAAGCTGCCTGCATGTGGTTCGGTGGCAGAACCAAGTCTCCTTTACTGCTGCTGGCGGGCCTGTATTTATACCGGTGGCTGGTACTTGGCCCGCACCAATCACTTGCTGCGCGAACTCGCACACCAATTAGAATTAACATCCGGTTCGCGCCACTCGCGTACTACGCTCGGAATATTTGGCGTCCGGTTGCTCGTACGATATGCGCACGCGCGCTTAATTCACTCGCGGCACTGAGTATGTGGTTTGAATCGGCGGCTATGCGCATGCGTTGCGCGTCACTATACTCTCTCGCGCGCTGTTTGAAACGCTCTCGCACGCGTTGTATACTATCTTACGTCTAATATAAAGGAAATTAACAATATGTGATGATTAACATAGATAGAAACGGAAAAATGTACGGCGGTTCGTAGCGGTACGTTACATCTCGCCGCCCGGTTTTTCTCTCGTCCCGAGAGATGTATTTTTATATATATTCTAAGAAGTCTGGCGCTCGATTTCTTCTTCTATTCGTTTAAATGATTTAATGTTCTTACTAGGCTTGATCATTGTCCCTGTTGTCGGGGGTGGTGCGTTTCCCGTGCCGAATAGAAAAATATATTTCCATGCACGCCTCCGTGGATCGGAATGGGTAAGCTGCGTATACGGTTGCCAGTCCACTTCTGGCACTGTTATTTTGCACAATTTCCATGGTGGTTCTGACGGTGTTAACGGAATTGACGGCGTTACACTCGATGGTGTTGAATTTAACAATTCTTTTATTTTCCTTCCCGATCGCTTGGGCATAATGGCTATTCTTCTCGAGACTGAATTGTGACCGAATGAAACCTGGTTGTATGATGTCCTTTAGATATATAGTTCTCCTTACATCGTGTTGCGCTCGGATTTATCCCCATTATTGACTACATGTTCCCCTTAAAATCTTGTGTCTTACTCTATTTGCAATGCTACTCTATTCTTACTGTTTGGGGTTTGTGATTTCTTGAAATGCTTCTATCTTTATTCTATTTACTACGCGACTCTGTTTCTCTATGGTTCGGGAATGCGCGGTTTGTTTACATCGCGGATTCGCTGATCTCGGTATATAGCTATCTCTTTTACACATTGTTGCTAAGGAGTTTTCGGGAATGTCGAAGTATATTAGCAGGATATGATTGGATTTATTTGGGAAGGTAATTGAATTTTTACACATGTGTATAGTGAGAAAATAAATGTTTATTGCTGAGGCCGTGATTGGCCTCGTTCGTGGGCCTCCAATACATTTAAGGATAGCCCCAATTCAAGGGCTTCCTCGTTCTGTTTTGTTATGTGTGTGAAAGTTTCCACACACTCAGCACATTGTGCCGCCACCCCCCAATTGTGGATCTGTCTCGTACAGATCATACAATATTTGAAATTTATTAAATTTTTACGCAGTGTTAGGAGGTGACGGCTTGCGGGTGTATAATATTTCGTTTCTTCTGCGTTTAAATTTTTGTAGCACGGGTAACAGATTTTACGCCGGTACAAATCGCTGCGGTCCGTTCGGTACCCTGGCCACTTGGGTTTGAGGCATATCATTTTTAATAGTTTTAGATATGGTTCTTCGTTCTTTTCTTCCTCGCGAGGGCGGTGAAGCCATTTCTCGTCGGGCGATCTGATAGACATTGTCTGTACCGGCACACCACGTGTTAATTTTAATAACTTGATTTTTATTATAATTTATTCTTTTAATTAATATATATCTATAGTGTTCTTACCTTATTTTTTTTACAATTTTTGCCCTGATCGTGACCCTTTTCTTCTTTTACACACACTTTTTTTTTTTTTTTTTTCCTTTACTTTCTCTTAGTAGGCTTTTCGCGTGCTTTGGGCAGGCTATCACTTTTCTGAATGAGCCCTTGCGTAACCCCCACCACTTTTGAATTTAGCGCTGCGAAGTTTGTTAATGGTTTGCCGTAATATCCCTAGGAACGGCGCAGTCTGGTGGCGTATAGGCTTTTTTTATTCTATCCTTGTGGACAACCTTAGTTCGACGGGGGCTCACTGCTATCTTTACATTGTTGTTTTTCAAAATCTCAATGATTGTGTAAGGCCCATCGTATTCGTCGCTGAATTTATCTCTTTTTGGTTTTAAAACCAGTACTTGTTCTCCCTTGTGGTATTTAACGGAGGATACATTTTGGTCGTAGTAGTGTTTTTAACGATATTTTGAGTTTTCTAAATTTTGGCGTCCCAGTTCGCGAATGTTGAGCAACTTTGTTACTAACCTCTCCACAAAATCTGGGTATGTAATTAACGAGTCGTTTGGCATTAAACTTGATGGTTGTCTGGCTTTTTTTCCATATACTAATTCATAGGGAGTGTATTTGGTACCTTCATGTATACTAGTGTTATAAGAGAACATTGCCTGTGGTAGCCACTGATCCCATTGTTTTTCTTTGGTTATATAATGTTTTAAATATTCTACTAATACATGATGGCTTCTTTCCAGGGAACCGTTTGACTGTGGATGGAATGCTGAGGTTTTGTACTGTTTGATATTGAAAGCCTTTGCGAAGTTTTGCATGAGAGAACTGATGAATGAAGATCCTTGATCTGTGAGAACTGCTTTTGGGCATCCGTATTGGCATATGAAGTGCGTGGTGAATGCCTGGGCTATTTCTTCGCTTGTGAATGAGACTAATGGTATTGCTAATGAAAATTTTGTTAGATTGTCCTGTATGGTAAGTATATATGTTTTTCCCGACCTTGTGGGTGGCAATGGTCCCACAATATCCATGGATATTTTGTCAAAGGCGTCTAGTGGCGTATCTGTTATTATCATAGGTTCTTTTGTTTTAGCTCGTACTAGTTTCTTCTTTTGACAACTTATGCATGTCTTAATGTGTTGCCTTACATCCTTTTTCATGTTTGGCCAATGGTACAAGTTTCTGATTCTGTTGTAGGTTTTGGTTACCCCTTTATGTCCTCCTACTGGTGACTCGTGGTTTTCCTTAATTATTATTAGGTGATCCTGTTCTGATGGCATCCGTATAGTACCATTGCAGATTGTGATGCTGATGTTTGTTTGTAAGAACCTTAGGGTGATCATTTGTTTTAATTTTTCCCATGATATATTAATTTCTATTTTCGGTAGTGAGATTTTGTTAATGTTATTTTGTGTTAATTTATTATATAGGTTCCTAAATACGGTATGATAGGCTTCTTCGCCTGGAGAATCTGGTATTACCATCCCTAAGATGGTGCGTCCTGATTTGGGAATTTCTATTATGCTTCCTGCCTGGAATGGCAGGGGTAAGGTAATTTTAATTTGTTCTTTAGTTATAAATTCAATGCTTTCCTCGCCCACTGGTTTTCCATATGTAGTGATAAATATTCCTGCAGTTTCCCTTCTCATCCATAAGTGGTCCCCAATTTCTTTGAACCTGCTTGGAACCAGTTCCTGGTGAGTTACCTTGGGTAATGTTCGTTGTCGTGGCGGTAGTTGCTGTCGTGGTAGTCCCTGTCGTTGCGAAGATACTTGCTGTCGGGGTGGTCCAGTGTATGTTTTATAATTATTTAAATCTCTTTTTATCGTTATTGGAGATATTGGTCCAGTCAATGTCCCGCTGGAGTCTCGTGTGCAGTGTTTTTTACCCCTTATTGGTGGGCTTCTTTTTTTGCTGCTACTACTGTTACTAGAATTTATTTTGGGAGGCTCTCTGTAAGCATGGTTTCTCGGGATTTCTACGTTTTCACTTATTTCCATGATTTGATCCCAGTCCTCTTTCGTTATTTCTATATCCATTCGTTGTGGGCTACGAGAATGGTTAAGGGTGGTTGGTCTGGGGGTTGATGGTGGAAGACCGATTTGTTCAGGGGAGGGGTGAACCTCTACTGTTGCCTGAATATTTTTGTTTGCTTCAAAACTATCGGTGGATACCTCCATTTCTTCTGATTCCCCTTTTGGTGTGATTCCCCTCTTTTTCTCCGCCGGTCTGTTTGATGATGTTGTCGTTGTGCTTTTATGTTTTCTTTTTAATTTCCTTCTCATTTGTATTTGGTCAGGATTGAATTCGGATGATGACGAGGAGGATGCATCTCCCCTTGGTTGTTTCATTTGGCTTGGATTTGGGGATCCCGGACTCGTGGCGGTTTGGGAGCGCAATCGTTTCCCTTCCACTTGTAGCGGGAGTATAGTTACTGGATTCCGCGAGAGGGCATGTGCGTTAGTGTTATATCTCCCAGGCTTGTATATAATTTTGTAGTCGTATTCTGCTAGTTTTATTTTCCAGCGCATGAGTCTGAAGGTAGGATTATCTACTGTATGTAGCCATTCTAGTGGTTTGTGATCCATCACTAAGGAAAAACGTTTCCCGTATATGTATGAACGGAAGTGTTGTACGGCGTATATTAGAGCGAGTAGTTCGCGTTCAGTTGGTGCATACCGTGTTTCGGCATCATTTAATATTCTCGAGGCGTAAGCTATTGGAAGATCTTTTCCTATTTCTCCTTGACTTAGAACCGCGCCTACTGCGTAACCAGAGGCGTCTGTGGTAATGATAAATGGTTTATTGAAGTCTGGATATTGTAATATTGGTTCCTCACATAGAGCGTCCCGTAATGTCTCGAAAGCTATTTGTTGTTTGATTGTCCATTCGAATCTGTAATCTTTTCTAGTTAGGTCAGATAATGGTTTCGCTATTTTAGAAAAATTCTTTATAAATCTTCGGTAGTATCCGGCTAATCCTAAAAATTGTCTTATATTCTTCTGAGTTTTGGGTTGTGGGAACTGTTTAACTGCTTCTAATTTCTTTGGGTCTGGCCTAACTCCTTCTTCACTAATAATGTGTCCTAAGTAACACACTTCTCGTTTTAGAAATTCGCATTTGTCTGGTTGCAGTGATAGGTTGGCTTCTCTTAGTCGATTCATTAGTCTTATGAATTTTGTAGTGTGTTCTTGAAGTGAACTAGCGTAGATTACTATGTCGTCGAGGTACACGAATAATTCTATTCCTTGTAATCCAGTCAGTACTTGGTCCATTAACCTTTGAAATGTCGCTGGGGCGTTCTTGAGACCGAATGGCATTCGATTGAATTCATAATGTCCATAGGGTGTGGAAAATGCGGTTTTGTGCTTATCTTCCGGATGCATTGGTATCTGATGGAATCCTGATGCTAGATCGAATACTGAGAAGTACTTTGCACTCCCTAGCTGATCTAATATTTCTACTATATTCGGTAAAGGATACGCGTCGCCTATTGTTTTTTCATTTAATCGACGGAAATCTATTACTATTCTCCAACGTAGGTTCCCTTGACTGTCCTTTTTCTTGGTTACTATGAACAACGGAGAGTTGTACGGAGAGGTTGAATGCGAGATTATTTTGTTTTGTATTAGTTCGTTAATTTGTCGGTTGATTTCTTCTTTATGGACTTGGGGATATCGATACTGTTTAACATTTATGGGTGCCTCGTTTTCGGTAATTATTCTGTGAGACACAACGTTTGTTGCTTCTAGTTCGCTACCGGGAAGGTGGAATCTATCTGCGTATCGTTCTATCAATTTTTCGATGTTAGCCTTTTCCTCCGGATTTAGATGGTTAAGACGAAGTAGTTCGAGTACTTGTTTAACATGGACTGGAGATGCAATTTTCCCTTCAATTTTTATTTCTTCGTATGGTTCTATTTCTACAGAAGGTATTTCGATTTTTATATCATTAGATGATGTGTTAATGGCGTAGAGATAACCTATTCCGTCATCGTTTGTAACTATAGCGTTACCCATTAAGATTTTGGGGTGTACGTCTAATTTCGGTACGTATCCCGTTTTCAGAGTTTGATTTAGGATTTTAATTGGTATTTGACATCTCATTCGGGCAGGAATTTTTATTTCCACGCTTTTAAACGGGAGTAATTCGTTTCCTATGGTAATCCCTTTCCTTGAATAATCTATAACCGCTCCGCTGCCGTGGAAAAAATCTGAGCCTAAAATTCCGTCCTGAGCTGTAGGTAAAGTTTTGACTACGTGGATTTCTGCTACTGTATCTAATATTTTGGTTTTAATATATCCTACTGTGGATAGAAAACCTTCTGTAATTCCTGTTAATTCGTAGGTTACGTCGGAAAAAATTGGTGTGCCCGGATAAACGGCTTCTTCTTTTATTACGCTCAAATCTGCTCCGGTATCAATCATCATTATTGCCTTATCTGGTTTTAATTCTGGACTCGATAAAGCTAAGCTAGGGGCTCTCCATGTTTCGGATAATCGTAATTTTAATACGGCTTGACTGCGTACAGGATTTTGGGGAGGGTCTGGCGTTTGATGTTCGGGTTTTGGCGTATCTGTGGATCTTCGTTTGTCGTTATACATTTTCTTTCGACATTCCTGAATAGTGTGTCCCTTGTTTTTACAATATCGGCATTCTATTAATTGAGTTTGGCGCGGCATTGTTCTAGACCCGGTATTGTATGACCACGGCCTTGACCCAGGATTATTAGGCGTTGATTGGGACGCGGTGTTTATGTTCCGGCATTCCTGAACAGTGTGTCCTACTTTACGACAATGATTGCAATATTTAGATCGCCAACTAATTTGAGCTATTTGCCCTACTGGAAATTTACTGCTACACTCGGTTGCTGAGTGTCCGTACCCGAAACAATTTGTGCACTGCGCGGAGTGCGATAGTCCTTCTGCGAATTTATTTCTCATAATGTTTTCCTGACACTCTGCCTCGGCTTTGATAGCGGCGCTAATGGCGGTATCGAGGTCAGCGAATTCGACGGTACGCATTCGTGCGTAGATTTCAGGTTTTAACCCTGTTAAGAAAGCTTTAATTGAATTCGTTTCTGCGGATTGATTGTATTGCGCGACGTGTAAGGGAACCTCTATTTCATTACAGTATCTTAATTGTAGGAGGATCCCGGAGACTCTACTGCTATAATCTACAGTGGCTTCATTCGGTAACTGAGCGATTTTTGACATTTCTCCATATAACTGGATTGAAGAATGTAATGGGGCGAAACGAGAGCTGAGGACTTTAATTACCTCTTCGATTGTGTTATAATCGCCGTTAAGTATGACTCGAGAGGCTTGCCCGGATAATTTACATTTGATTAATTGTACTAAACCGTATTCGGCGTTCGGCGCGATCATATTTTTCGCGTTCCTACAGCATTTCGTGAATTGATGTATTGTAATGTTTCGCCCGTCGAAGGCCGGAACCGTGTCCGCGGCATGGCGAATTCTAATATGTGGTTGACGCGCATTATCCTGACTTAATTGTAGGCGTTGTAATTCTTCTATAACTGCGTCTACCTGAGGGGTATTGGGGCCTACTCCGCCTGTAGCCATGATTTTACTTCTTTTAACGCGCCTGACTTAGTAAGAAAGAAGGAGTCTTGTTCTTCGCTAGGGGAGTTGATCTCCTTTGCCACGCGTTCGCGGTTTCAAAGCAAATTTTCAATCCCACCGCTGTCACCAAAATTAACCACCTGTAACGTTCTTGAACGAGACGTTGCCGTTAATTACAGGAGATTCCACAAGTAGAGCGGCTTACCTGTGAAATTGTGGGATTGGTTCGGGTGGCGTGCGATAAAGAAATGAATTTCAAGAACTAGAGTCCTTCCTTTTAACAATAAGTAACAAAATAGTTTATTCAAGAATATAGATTTTGACGCTAGGTCGTAATGGAACATAAGATTTTACGCTGAGTCGTTGAATTGTGATTATAAACTAATATAATGGAACATAAAGTAATTTCGTGATTATGTTTCGGTCGGTAAGAAAGTATAATGCTTGATTTCGATTTAGACGCTAAGTCGGTTATAAAGAGTATTATGTCGGTTCTAACGCTGAGTCGATAATTAAGAATATTGCGTAATTAGTATTAAAGATATAGTATAATGGTACGATGCTAAATCATTAATTGAATATAAGATCTCGACACGAAGTCGGTACAAGAAATGACGTTTGGTCGATTTAGTATGTTTAGTTGAGAACTGCAGAGAGTTTCCTTCTCTTTGATTTAGTAGTAGCTTCCAGTTGCCTATCAGCTTGCCCACGCTTTCTAGGATGGTAGCCAGGTAGCCGGTTAGGACGTCCCCAGATGGAAGTAGAATTATTGGTTGCTCTCCCTCAGTTTAGTAATAGCTTCTGGTGCCTATCAGCTGGCCCCACGCTTTGGAAAATGAGGTGGAGGTCTTAGTATGACCTCGAAGGGATGTGGAGGAGCTAATTAAAGCTACCTCGAGGAAGTTGAGGAGCTAACTAAAGCTACCTCGGTATGGAATTTGAGGAGCTAATTAAAGCTACCTCGAGGAAGTTGAGGAGCTAACTAAAGCTACCTCGGTATGGAATTTGAGGAGCTAACTAAAGCTACCTCGGATTGGAAGTTGAGGAGCTAACTAAAGCTACCACGATATGGAATTTGAGGAGCTAACTAAAGCTACCTCGGTAAGGAATTTGAGGAGCTAACTAAAGCTACCTCGATATGGAATTTGAGGAGCTAACTAAAGCTACTTCGGTAAGGAATTTGAGGAGCTAACTAAAGCTGCCTGCATGTGGTTCGGTGGCAGAACCAAGTCTCCTTTACTGCTGCTGGCGGGCCTGTATTTATACCGGTGGCTGGTACTTGGCCCGCACCAATCACTTGCTGCGCGAACTCGCGCACCAATTAGAATTAACATCCGGTTCGCGCCACTCGCGTACTACGCTCGGAATATTTGGCGTCCGGTTGCTCGTACGATATGCGCACGCGCGCTTAATTCACTCGCGGCACTGACAAGGGGAGTCCACGGTGAGGTAGTCATCGATTTTGATGAGCCTTGGCACGATGGATCTATGTCGAAAATAAGTAAATACGTGTCCGAGCGTTTCTGCCATTTGGCCTTAATAACAGAGATAATTACATGTAAATTATTAAACATTTCATAACGCCAATAGAAAACATAAAAGCCATAACCTTAATTTAAGGATATGGCGTGGAGCGTTCGGTAAGACGTCGACGTGGCGTTGCTGCGGTCGTGAGTTCGATTCCGCCTCTGTCTAGATATTTTTTTCATACTTTATTTTTTCACACTTTATTTTTTCCACACTGTATGAATAGTGAGAAAAAAGGTAACGATAGTAACGTTCACTAATTCTTTTAAATGTATAAATACAATTATTATTTTTTTTTTTAACGTGGGGAAATCTTCAAAAGACACCCCGACACCTCCAGAGGGGAATCCCCCGAGGGCGCCAGGATAGTGTGGGATTTTTACCCACTAAAACCCCACGGCCACCATCGCGCGATGGGGTACCACCGGAAACTTCGAATGAGACTTCGCAGTACTGTTCCTGAATAATTAATATACCTATAACATAAGAACTATTATATAATAACGAGCGGTAATCTCGAAAAATTAGCATCCCGAAAATTAATATCAGTACACAATTCAACTTACAGTAACGAAATGAGATATATATTTATGTTCTTACGTTTCCATTATTATTATTTTTATTATTATTATTATTATGTGAATGAAGTTTGCTTTCCAATAGACCTGAGGCGATCGAATTGTAGATGTAGCAAATCAGGATTTATAAAGTGTGCTGCATGCAGAAACATTTTATGTTTCGAATGTTTTTATGACCAATATCACCTGGAGAGCTGCAGATAATGGAAACGTAAGAACATAAATATATATCTCATTTCGTTACTGTAAGTTGAATTGTGTACTGATATTAATTTTGGGATGCTAATTTTTCGAGATTACCGCTCGTTATTATATAATAGTTCTTATGTTATAGGTATATTAATTATTCAGGAACAGTACTGCGAAGTCTTATTCGAAGTTTCCGGTGGTACCCCATCGCGCGATGGTGGCCGTGGGGTTTTAGTGGGTAAAAATCCCACACTACCCTGGCGCCCTCGGGGGATTCCCCTCTGGAGGTGTCGGGGTGTCTTTTGAAGATTTCCCCACGTTAAAAAAAAAAAAAATAATAATTGTATTTATACATTTAAAAGAATTAGTGAACGTTACTACCGTTACCTTTTTTTCTCACTATTCATACAGTGTGGAAAAAATAAAGTGTGAAAAAATAAAGTATGAAAAAATATCTAGACAGAGGCGGAATCGAACTCACGACCGCAGCAACGCCACGGCGACGTCTTACCGAACGCTCCACGGCATATTCTTAAATTAAGGTTATGGCTTTTATGTTTTCCATTGGCGTTATGAAATGTTTAATAATTTACATGTAATTATCTCTGTTATTAAGGCCAAATGGCAGAAACGCTCGGACACGTATTTACTTATTTTCGACATAGATCCATCGTGCCAAGGCTCATCAAAATCGATGACTACCTCACCGTGGACTCCCCTTGTGAGTATGTGGTTTGAATCGGCGGCTATGCGCATGCGTTGCGCGTCACTATACTCTCTCGCGCGCTGTTTGAAACGCTCTCGCACGCGTTGTATACTATCTTACGTCTAATATAAAGGAAATTAACAATATGTGATGATTAACATAGATAGAAACGGAAAAATGTACGGCGGTTCGTAGCGGTACGTTACATTATTAAAGCCACTTGTACATTTCAAATGAATCATAATATTATTATGTAACGCCACCATGAACAACTACTCAGTTCTATTTTCTCTCTCAAAAAGATGGCATAGGTATATGATATAGCAAAAATAAAATAACGTAACATATCAAAAATGTGCAAAATACAGCAGAGTAAATATATAGAAAAATAACGAGAAACAGAGTAAGCAGATTTCAAATTATTTAGCTCACGTAAGATTCCACAAGCGTAGACGTCATGTGGTTACATGATATGTAGGTACTCACTGTGTGCGCCATTTAGTGCAGTGGCATAGGTCACGGGTGCAGAAGAAGCAACCGCAGGGGACAACGGACAACCCTTCATCACCCGTCGGCCGTCAATGATGGTTTTCTTTCCCTTCTTCTCCTGACCACACGTAACGCCGTCGTGCATAGTGATTCACGCTGAGCCTCTGCCCGCCGCTAATGAACGTCTCAATACTCACGCTGTGTACCTCCATCTTTCGAAGCACACACCCCAGGAGCATCAGTCTAGTTTAGTGCCGTGTAACATGCAGTGGTTAATCATTTTTAGATGCTGTCATCGCTCCCATTTCATCTTGTCCTCTTTACAATTCCCCCCTTTTGAACATTCAAGTTTTAACGGCTGCTGATACAAGCTTCTCCTCTTTCATCTTGTGCTTCCTTTTTGAAGACAAGTTACTAAATTGTTCAATGTTCGTTTATACATACTATATGTACAATAGTTTCACTACCTAGAAGGATGACAAGTTTGAAAATGAAATAATTTTATGTCAAATACTACACTTCAATTGTAGTGCAGTTAATGTTGTTTTTACTTTGAAGACGGGGTACAATCGAAACATTGGAATGATGAAATTAAATAACAATTTTGGAAACAAAATTTAGGAACGTTAAATTTATGTACGTTATAATTTATACAATAATGTACGTTATTTTAATATATTATAATTTATTGTAATTATATACCTGTTACTAAATCCTTGGGTACATGTATTACATTCGTTCATTTATTTATGGCTGCTTTCAAACTTTTATAATAACCAGTTTACAACGTTTTGACTCTTCTTCTGTACACCTACTTATCCGTATTTCTTTGGTGTTTTTTGAAATGCTTTTATAGAGTTAATAAGTCCCTGAAGTTAAAATTAAAGTACAAATCGCTTTTATTGCTTCAAGTTCTAGTATACAGTAAAATATTTTCTGTAATTTGTAATCGTTCATAAATACAAAAGGTAGTAAAAGTAAAACTTTTACATTTAGTCCATCATAGTTTAATTCTTTAAAAAGTATGAAAAATAATTTTCTTCCTCCAATGATTTCAGTGATTCTGATTACAGAAGGTACATAGAAATATTTAATACCACTTAGTCATGTTGAAAAATAAATTCTTCAAAACCATTTTAAATTACAGATTGTAAAATACGAGCAAGTGGTAATATACTTTCCTTTCAGCTGAAGTCTTCTTATACATTTAAGTTTAACAGTACCTAATAATAAAAAAAAGTGCGAGAACCATCTTTGCTATAAGTTCAGACCCTACAATGTATCTCAAGGGTGTGTTTCTATTGTGATACCACGTCTACATGGCGTTTATTGGCCACGTTTGTTACAATAGCCCCTTAGAGGATTGAAAGTTTTTCGATTTCATTCGTACATACTATCATAGATGATATTGCTTCCTGCTTCGGTAAATCATCGTAGAAATACATACATATTCTATGTTGGAACATATAGTTCAACCCGCGCGCCGTTCGTTCGGTTTTGTTATGGTGTCACATCTGGTTTAAGTAGATTTTTTTAACCGATCTTCGATTGTTCAGCCATTGGATCTTCGCTTCCTGTTCGGGCCGGCTTTTGCTATTGTTATGTATGTTATATATCAACTCATTAAATAATAAACCCATTAACTACCTCTAACATAAGTCTGCAACGCATTTCTCTGTACGAGCTACTCAAACTATAACATTGTCTATTTTCTCAAGATAAGTAAACTGTAAAGGAAATCCGAAAATGTAGTTTGAACTATTAGATTTGGTTAATTTTACTTTTCAGGCATTATCTAGGCTCTAAACTCTAGAGTCTAGGGTAATACCATGTATTTTCCTAGTGCAAAAGTGAGCAGAAAGTATGCAATACAATATTTTCACAGAAGGAAATTTATAAAATACACCCATTCATCTTTAGCTGATATACCTACATGGGCGTCCGGAGGGGGTGCAAAAGGGGCAGTTACCCCCATGGCTTTTGAGAAAAAATGGCTTATTTTTCAAAACTGATCTTTATTAAGTTTACATTAAAAAAGGGAATATTTTCAAATTTCGGTTTTAGATTTTTAAATAAATTAGCACTATAAAATGGGTTAAAAAAGCAAGCGGGCTATATTTTTCTTTACCATCGTCCCAAAGTTGCCCCACCCCCAGGAAAAAAGTCTCCGGACGCCTTTGCTGATACATCTTTCTATAACATATTATTTTTATTTCTACTTCTAAATATCTCTATCTGTTGACTCCGGTATTTTACGTCTTTTATGTTAATTACCTATCTGCAAATTCATAACAATTGCATAATACAGCTGAATATTGCAGAGAACCATGCATCAATCCTCGTTATCTACATATTTGGATGAGTAGCAGAAAATTAACGTACGCATAAGGTGAGGGACATGTAGGTATGGAGCAATAAAGTCATAAAGATTCGAATTTTTAGTCTTTAAGTGTTTAAAGACTAAAAATACATTGGTATCAAATGGTTCATATGTTTTTCATCAATAACAATTTTATATCATGACATAATAATCATATAATTGACACAGTATCGAATATAAAAATATAGATACGCCGTATTTAGTTAACAATGGTATTTTTTTTTATCTTATCAAGCAGAGACTAGCTTATTAAAAACCAAACTCTATATTTATCGTTTTAGTTTGAATTCGTTTGACTTATTGAATAAATAGAGAATTATTCGAAATCTCCCAATGCCTCGGCTTCTAATCCTTTATCCACTTACATACTTCACGTATTTCATCCAACATCTGTTCTGTACAGGTACTAAAAGGAAACAGACGCAATATTTACGTTTCCTAAAATAATAAAATTCTAGAATTTAAATGTTTATAGATTCAAATAGAACTAATATGTATTGTCATAGAGTTGTATGTTAATAAAAATTTATTCATGTGGCAGTCAACTGTATCCATCCTCGAGAAACTATCAAACTTAACGAAGCGAAACTATTCGTAAACTATTAGGTTTACTGATAATAAAGGTTAATACTTTTTTACCCAGAATTCAACATTCTTTGATATTTTGGCATACAGAATAGAACATTCCATAACGAAGTGGACCTTGTAATATCCGAAATGCCTCTATCTATAAAAAAAGTGCATACACTACATAATGTGCCCCTCCAAACTATGCAACTCTCGAATAAAAGAATTTCATAGAACTGTAAGGAACGTACGGGGGAGGGGCGCGCAGGATGTCGCAAAAGGGTCCGTGAGTTTGCCAGAAACAAAGTAATTCGTATTCCGTTAAAAACTGTAAGCTTTATTCGTGACTTTCTCATAGATCGGTCCGTACTAGAGTGAGTTGGTCATCGACAGGACGCCGTCGTCAGTCCCGCCAACGCTTTCCCTTTTTATGACTCTAGTCCTTAAGGTTTGCCCCTTCGAGAGGGGGTGACTCTTGAGGAAATGCACATGGCCTGTTTCGACCGCTTGCCTACCTCGAATTTTCTTACAGAACGCATACTTTAGAAGCTGTTTTGCGAAACATGTATACTTAAGCACAGGCACTATTTTATACAAATATTAAGTGTTGTACGTAGTACATGAAGGTATTTGGGCTATAATATATAATGTCTGCTCATACCATCGCAATTCTTTGGTTGTGTAATTCTGAAGTATTTTAGGAGCAGTCAGTAACAATATTAAATCACCAGCTTAACCGGGACAAAGACTTCGCAGAATGTCATTGAGTTTTGTTCTGCAACAGGAAACATGTAACCCACACCTGGATCCTTGACGGGTGAGGCGATTATAAATATAACCATGAGACCTAGGCATCGTATAACAACGGCAAACTTACTAGACAGATAATTGATTTTTGTTAGACAACCTTTGACATGGGGCAAAAGACAATATGTATTAAACGCATCTCCCGCAACGTCGCGTCGCTCGCCAGCATGTTGAAATCCGACAGAGTTGAAAAGACGAATGGATTTATACATACAGTACGTTTATTACGAGCTATCTCCCAAGAAGAAACAAATATTTATGTTTCGTTATGCATCATTCCATCTCCATCATAAATTGTAACGTTGTTTCATTCTGTCTTCTTATTCACTTCGTATTTCTTTCTACCAAACATGCAAGAAGAAAAGCCCTCAATTCTGTTCAAAAATATTTAGAAAGGAAGATTATTTTCAGTAGATTTTATTGCTTCACTTCGCGTATTTACTACTTTTTTTATTTGTGTATTTATTGGTGTACTTATTGTGGTTTGTCTTGAAGAATTAATTCCCGACATTATATAGATGAAGTTGTATATTTTTTATCTGAAAAACTAATGACGTGAGATAATAACTCTTTTGCTTTGAAAGCAGTTAACTGTTTTTCGATGTGTCATCGAAGGCTGACTTTCCTACGATAATGTTATAGATTGCATTTGTTTGAATAACTGCCTACACTAATTAATTATTATTTGGAGAAATCAAGAAAATACTAACAAGGGAACATCCCGAACCCGAAAATTCAAAAAATTCTGAAACTTTGTGGATA
This sequence comes from Andrena hattorfiana, assembly GCA_944738655.2. Taxonomy (NCBI): domain Eukaryota; kingdom Metazoa; phylum Arthropoda; class Insecta; order Hymenoptera; family Andrenidae; genus Andrena; species Andrena hattorfiana. The sequence continues at coordinate 21,128,700 of OX122890.1, forward strand.
TGTAGGGGATTTCCTTCTGATTACAACGCAATTTTTTTTGCTGCCCAAAATCACTCTAAGGTGGTGAAATTAACCCCTGAAGATTCGGCTATTTTTCGATTTTCTGTTATAACTCGTGAACTGTAAGAGATATAAAAAAAGTTTCGAGACAAAAGTTACCAAATCGTAAAGGTTTTATCAATTGTTTAAACAATTAGAAAAAAGTTATAAACAAAAATATGAATAATGTTTTATAAAATTAGGGTTTTCACGTGAAATCTGAACTGGATGTTTAAATAATTATGAAACAGCATAATCCATATTTTTTCCATGCAATTTCAACTATTGTTGTATTGCGGAACGGTGCTCCGCGATAATCGAAGAACTTTTGGATCCCATTGTAACGTGCCTTAAGCTGCACGACGAGGAATGTTTTTCTAATATTTATTAGGAAATAATACGCGACTCGTAGTAAGAAAGTAAGATAATTTATATACTTTTGTCTTTAATTACACATGGGGCAAATATATTAGGTGGAAATATAGGAGAAGAAGGGAAACTGTTAGATATTCGAACTTTTTATTTTTAACATAATTATTGAACTTTTCTCTTATTTGCTCACCAAACAAGGGAGACAATGCAGGCGTTTAATAAGCGATTTATGTATAGTTAGATAACTTTGAAAACACTTGTGTGATTATGAATTATTCTTCATGGTGATGAAACTCTTAAAAAAATGTTGAAAACATAAATATTGCTTACACCACGCATATCGTACGATAGCATAATTGCCGCATATGGAACAACGAGGTCGATGTATGAAATCTTATTGTGAAAAAGTGAAATCTACTGGATTTTCAAACTGATTTGGTTCTCAACAATGTATCCACTTTTATACCATGTGTAAGCAAACACATCGTGATACTTTGGTGATGAAAGTTGATTATGAATAAGAGACTGTAATTTAATGACATTATTCCTTGCATTTAGCTGCACATCGTAATTAAACAATAATACAAGGTCGGAAAATTTTCGAACAAAGTTTTTCCATATCCGGAAACCATATACATCAAGCGGTTGTATCATTCCTATAGTTTTTTTCGGTATTGTGCATATTTCCACATGTTGATTAGCTGGTATACCGTTTCGTAATGTAGATGGACAGTGACCAGTCCACGAATCCAATAACAAAACGCTTCGAGATCCCGCATGTGGTAGATATACGTTTGTTAACCATTCCATAACCAGTTCACCTGTTAACTTTCCAGATGTGGACGCCTGTATATAAATATTGCACGGTCGAAACAAAGATATCATCCTTTTCCTGCAGAACAATAAATAGCGGAGAGAGTAGTTTCCCAGAAGCTGATATTGTGGGGAATATGGTATAGCTATGCGTAGTAGCGGATATAGATTGTACGACTGTTGTAACACTTTTGGTTCCTTGTTCAGCTAAAGTACGGCCCGAATGTAATTCTAGATTGAATCCGCTCTCATCAGCATTGAATGTATTTTTTGTTCCGATATCTCTAATACGAGGTTTTACATTATTCACAAAAGTCGAAGCAATTTCATTCAATTGCGCGGTATCTGTACCGTATGATCTGGTAATAAATTTGTTCACTTTTCTTGAAACTATTTTATACGTTCTCTTAAAATTCCAGATCCAATGTCCAGATGTTTTAAAATTTTCCAACCCTGCCTCTTCATTAGCTTGTAAGGCCCATCTTCGAAGGTCCAAATCATGAATAATAGCATGAGTTTCACTACTGTCAACAAACTTATTATACACATATTCAGAAATTTGTTACAATTTTTACCGACGTGTCCCTCCCCTGTTCACCGTTTCTTCCTATCTAATGAAAACAAGGCACTTTTGCATAGATATACAACAAATAAGTACGAAGCACCGTAACATAACAGTACATCGTTTACCACTCACCTATACAATTGATGTATGGATGAAACTTTTCGAAATTTATGTTGGACAGATTGTAAAGAAAGCCGTCCCTTCTTACCACTCTTCCAAAATTCAACAGCCTTTGTTTTATATTCTAAAGTCACAAAACTTCCTTCTTCTGGTATACACTGCTGTTCTTCGAACTCTATCGGTTCTAAAAGTTCTTCGCGTGTAGGTACATATATATCATCCACAAATTCTACAGAATGTGGTCTAAACGGTTTCAAAAATTCTAATGTAACATCAGCTTCCATGGAAAATTATGTGTCTTCTTGCGATTTAATAAGCATGTCTTTTATTATGTCGTGTAACTCCATTTCTCTATTATTAATAGGCGTCTCATTATTGTTCTTAAGTAAGAATGTTGTCATAAGTAAAGGAATTACATTTGCAGGATGTATGGGAACCATTTTCAATACTACACGTTTGTTACACAGAAGCAACGTACATTTACTGTTAACACCTATACTTAAACTACAATTAACTAGTATTTCTTATTCTTAATGAGTCTTTACTCTTCAAATACCTTCGATACTACTGACAATAATAACGAGTCGAAGCATTTATTACTTTTGTCGTCAGGACACACCTATAGAACTGATAATACCTATCTTATACATATACATACGGCATATGTGTATGTATCTTACTTTATCACATCTGAGGAAAACATGTTTGGACAGTGAAATGTCTTATTAAAATTGATCACCTGTATTTTCTTTGCAAATAAAGTATCATCCGATAAGAATACGAATACATATATATATATATATGTATTCTCATTATTAATGCTCGAGAGAACAATAGACATGAGATAATACTTTGATGGAAGACAAAAGTAGGTATACATTCACATCACACAAGTGTTTTCAAAGTATTAAACGCCTGCATTGTCTTGCTTGGTGAGCAAATAAGAGAAAAATTCGATAATTATGTTAAAAATAAAAAGTTCGAATATCTAACAGTTCCCTTCTTCTCCTTTATTTCCACCTAATATATTTGCCCCATGTGTAATTAAAGACAAAAGTATATAAATTATCTTACTTTCTTACTACGAGTCGCGTATTATTTCCTAATAAATATTAGAAAAACATTCCTCGTCGTGCAGCTTAAGGCACGTTACAATGGGATCCAAAAGTTCTTCGATTATCGCGGAGCACCGTTCCGCAATACAACAATAGTTGAAATTGCATGGAAAAAAATATGGATTATGCTGTTTCATAATTATTTAAACATCCAGTTCAGGTTTCACGTGAAAACCCGAATTTTATAAAACATTATTCATATTTTTGTTTATAACTTTTTTCTAATTGTTTAAACAATTGATAAAACCTTTACGATTTGGTAACTTTTGTCTCGAAACTTTTTTTCTATCTCTTACAGTTCGCGAGTTATAACAGAAAATCGAAAAATAGCCGAATCTTCAGGGGTTAATTTCACCCCCTTAGAGTGATTTTGGGCAGCAAAAAAAATTGCGTTGTAATCAGAAAGAAATCCCCTACATATCCACAAAGTTTCAGAATTTTTTGAATTTTCGGGTTCGGGATGTTCCCTTGTAAGTCTAAAACAATTTAACTATGACATTGGACACAGAACTGGATCATATTGGTCAAATAACTAAGTAGTAAGTATAGTATTATCTTTTTGTAACTTTTAGAACAATAAAAAGGTTTGCATATTTCTAGGGTAGAAATAATTTCCAAAAAGTAAAAAAATTGCATTCTATAAATTTGTTAACTTGTTTGTATTAGATTGACTTGAACTGCTAGTACTATTTAAGTACCATTGATGACTGAACATAAAGACCTCAATTAATTAAAAAAAATGAAAACCGACTTCAAAAAAATTAAAATGCACTAAAAAGTAAAAAATAATTTTTCCCCTTATTTAACGTATTACTTTAACGTGTTCCGAATTTCCTCGAAAAATCGAAGAATTATTCGGAAGGCTCCCGATTTTGGCGAGAATCGAGAAACAGCGAGACACTATTTGAAACTCCGGATAACCGACGAATAGAAAAGGATCACTCAAAGTCAATACACGAGGTGTACTCGATGATTGTCGTGCGAAGAATAAATTAGAGCATCGGCCGATCAGCAGCGGCGAAAACCGTCGGACCACGCCCCCCCCCCCCAGCCCGCGGGTCCGAGCTACTCGGTCCACCCGTGCGTCCCGCGGGATGCGCGGGGTGCCGAGATCGTCGCGCCAAGACGCTAGCGCCGTCGTCGACGCAGTGTAAAGTTTATACACGAATTGTATAAATACATGAAGAAAGTAGTGTGGACTCTAAATAAAGAAAATGCTCGAACATCTCATTTTTTTTTAAATCGGGGCCAGATTTACACAGTGCAGATGATGAGGCGCCGACTTAAAAAATATGAGTCTCTCGTAGATTAAATAAGGGAAAAAATTATTTTGTACTTTTTAGTGCATTGGTATTTTTTTGAAGTCGGTTATAATTGTTTTAAATTTTTTTATTTTTAACTCTTTAGTTCTATATATATATATACAGACACAACATTCTAAGGAGATATGCGCCCACATACATAAAATTATAATAATTAGGTGACAATAGTCTTTATTATTAACCAGAACTGGCAAAATATTAGGCCAATATTGATGCAGTGTAGCATGAGACCACCATCGCTCTCTTTCGAATAAAAGGAAGATTATCAAAATCGGTCCATATGCTGAGGAGTTATGCGGGGACAAACATAAAAAAATACATACGCTTCGAATCTATAACCTCCTCCTTTTCCAAGTCGGTTAAAAATATTCAAACGTTTTATTATGTGTTCTGCCAAATATATCACCAAAATGCTTTTGGGTAATAAATATGGATTTTACAAGATCTTCGGATAACTAAAGAAACTAATAATAAGCAATAATAATGCAGTAATATATAATTTTAATATTTTAAGGTTTTCTCAAATGCGATATTAATCTTCTCTCTAAACTAAAGGTATCAGATATATTGCCCGGTGAATTCGTTTTCGCGAACAGCGATCAAGGAGAAATTAGTCACCACCATCTGACGATCGTAGATTTGTCAGTTGGAGTTGCATAGCCCTCACAGGGTATGGTGGGGTAACGGGAAAGCTGCTCGACTCCGCCTGAACCTAGCCGTTTGGGTGTTATTTATTCTTAACGTAATAGTTGTGGGCGTTACGAAGCTATGCGTAGACCAATACGAGATGAAGCTATCGAGAAAAAATCAATGTTCTGACCAATAAAGCTCCTGAATTTTTTCGGAGCTAACGCACTCCTATTCTGATCTGTGTATTTCTACGCTGACAGCTCGGTTTGGCCTACACGCCAGAAGCTTGGCACTATCCCCACCACTTCTGGCTCATTTTTATTCTTGCGAAAGCAAGAGCGAGATGGAACGAGAGCGAGTGAGAAAAGGAGCACCGAGGCAGGTAAATGGTGTGGTGGGAGAATACCCCTCACGAAACTCACCGGCCAATATATCTGATACCGACCTTAAAAAGCCAAAAATTTATTTCGAAGTCGTATATAAGGCAGCGAAGTGCATTATATTTGTATGTACAAAGAAGTACACTCTCGAAGCACCTTCAATTTTGCGCGTCGCACTTTCCGTAGACGGTTCCCCTCACCTCCACTTGCCCCTTAGATGCCTAAAAGTATATGTACTTTGGTGCACGAGTTTTTAACTAAAATGCAAAGTCATTATTCTCGAAAAGGAAACGCGATATCAAAAAATTTTATTTTATACATACTAACTGAAATGTTTTAAAATAAAAGCCATAGTGTTATAGACGGCAAAACAGTTGACAGCGTTATTAAAGTTGGCGAGAAAGGCAATAGTACCTATTTTTATATAGTTCGCTGCAGACGATTTAGCATCACCCTTTTAGCATTTGAGTTGGTACGCCCTATAAAACCGCGCTTTTTAGGCGGAATTGTGAAAAGATAAAATCCAAATATTGGTAAAAATACCAAAATATAGGCGAAAGTACCCAAATATTGGCAAAAGTACCCTAATATCGGCCTTGTCTATAAACCTACTTAAGACATTGATAAATAAATTGAATTGAACTTGATCTTGAGGCAGAATCGTAATTTTTTCTTTGAAGTCCCACCAATTTGCCAACTTTGAACTTTTTTCGTTTGTTAGGTTCATCGACAATGTAATTATACTACAAATAAGAAAATCCCTGTTTTTTTTATTTCATGGAAGAAATGGAGCCCACCATTACAATCGCCAATTTGCAACTTCGGCGCACGAGTCCTAACGAACGTGTTCATATATCTCCATATCTACGGAACACTTTGTAATATAAAAATTAATTTTTATTGTTTAAATGTGAACTAAAATACCCCGAAAGTTTGGAAAAGATCCGCTTAACAGTATCTTAGAAAAAAATTCCCAAGAATCACCTTATTCCTAGACGTTCTAAATAGGGCTCCCCCTTAAACAAAGTCGGATTGACACCGAAGTGGCAAATAGTGACATCTAATACCTTTCTGAATTTGTTTATTACATTCTTACCCACATTTCAAATGTAAAAAATGTGGTGTCAGGTCCCGGGTGGAGGTCTTTAGGACAATGACATGTGGGGTCGTATGGGAAGGTTAGGCACGAAGGCGAGCTTCGTGATACAAGGGAAGAAGGGGATTCAGGCGCGAAGGCCAGCTTCGTGATACAAGGGAAGAAGGGGATTCAGGCGCGAAGGCCAGTTTCGTGGCACTGAGAGTAAGAGGAAATTCAGGCGCGAAGGCCAGCTTCGTGGCACTGCGGGTAAGAGGGAATTCAGGCGCGAATGCCAGATTCATAGCACTGAACGACCAGGGATGGTTTAAACAATAATCGCGCCCCTGAGTGACACCCGTTAGAGCACTCGTGGTTTATATTTAGATTGGTAATTGGATTTACCGCTGCATCTTTACAAAAAGCCACACGTAATATTTCCACGAAACACGTCTAGCCGTATGGTCGTACAAGACCTATGCGAAAGTAAGCCTTGTAAACACTATAAGAACTCCCGGCGTTCACGAACCGAGATCAGCTGTTGCAGTAGCCTGTTAGGATTCAGAATCTTCGTAACCGAAGCATCGATACAATAATTTGAAACGTTATTTAGAATAAGCGCGTTTATTTATTTTAAAGCATATTTTGGCATAATGAAACTTTAATGTAACACGGAAAGAACGGAACATAAACGAGAACAGTAAGAACGGAATATAATCTCTAATATACAGCAATGGAAGTATCGGTACGTCTATTCGGAATGGCGTCTGACTCTCGAATGACAGTTTGACAGGCGATCGATCCGATCTCGCTGTCCTCTTGTCTCTCTCGCGAGCACCAGCGGGCCATGGATTCCTATCCATAGGGCAATAAAGCAATAAACATTAGCAATAGATAGTTAATATAAGATATAGGTATTTGACATTAGATAGAATATAAAGCAATGGATATTAACAAAGATAATTATATAAATCACTAGGTATTAATATGAAATATGAAAAGCGCAAGCAATACAAAATAATATAAAATGAGGGTGATATTCAGTGTAACAATAGTTAGTAATAATCGCTTATAGTAGTTTCCGTAGATTGATAATCCGTGGGACACTGAATTTAGTTTTATATGTAACACAGTAAGAGTAATAAATGAGAACGTAGATACTTCGCGGGAGTGTTTCCGTAGAAGAGAGCTTCTGGTCTCTCGAGCCCTTGTACTTATATGATTTGTAGGAATGTCAGGTATGAGGGGTATGAGCGGTATGCACCATGTGCAAACTATGCGGTCTATAATTAGAACGTGTTGATAACTCATACGCAAAATATGCGTCGCAATAGGACTTCCGAGGTTTTATTTGGGCGCTTGAAAAGGGGTTTATTCAACCCATTAGGTGGATTTTTAATGTTTTGACTGGAGAGGGGTGAGAGTGGCTTTGATTTTGAGGGTCGTAGAGAGGGGGTGAGACGTAGCCTCGAATTAGGAGAGTTTTTGGGACGAAGAATTTGTTTAAATTTAAATATGAGGGAGGAGATCATACCTCGTAGGGCGAAGAGGGGAAGGGGATTTCGTAGTTAACCATTTCGAGATGGGGACCGCTAAGGTACATCGTCTGGATGGCCCGATGGTTGGGGAAAAGGGGTAAGAGTTGAAGTTTGCGGGATTTCGGTGGAGTTGTGGAGTGATTTATGAGGGAAACTTTAAATAATACCGCGCGAAAAATAGTGAGACGTCACAGTGGTTCGGAAAGATTCGATAAAGTTTTATTTACCAATAAACAATAATAGAAACGTAAAAAAAAATCACGGTTTTGACGTTCTTCAATATTTCTGAACGCTATTAGGTTCTATAATCATACATTAAATTGATATTTTAGATGGTTCTAGTTGTAGTAAACTCGGTATATATTCCAAATTTTCAGCCATTGTAAAGTAGTACAGTAATTCGTCGTAATAAATCCGACGAACGGGGCTGGCGGCGGGCGTCCGACGCGATGCGGACACTATTCGAGCGAGCGAGAGGGAATGAAACAGTTGACACGAAGTTGCCGTCGACTCTTTCGTTCTCTCTCTCTCTCGACCAAAGGATTCCAAGAAATGGTGGGGATAGTCACCGGGCGTACTACGCATGGTAAAAACAGGACAATAACGATGAATTACTGTATTTCAAACATTTGAACGTGTCAACAAATCGCCTGTTTTATGTTTTCCGCTATTGCCAAGTCCTAATTAAACATTTTACCTAAAAAAAACTACTTAGATAAGCAAAATCTTATCAAATTAGCCCCAAAGATTGTTCTACTAAAGTTTTCATTCAAATTTCTCAGAAAAAAAGATAGAAAAAAAACACATTTTGGTCTCAAAGCAGGTATTTGATATTTTAGCAAATTTAATCTCTGACAAAACAAGCAAAAAAAGTCAAAAATCGGTTGAGAATTGACAGAGATACGGAAGTTTGTCCACAAAAAGGCATTTTGGAACCACTGTGCACCGTGTTGAAGCAGCTTTTAGCCATCATTACAACCTATAATAAAAATTAAATAATAATACGTGCACTAACAAGTCTGAAGCACGTCATTTCTATTTCGCTTAGATATTTTTGGATTTTTATGAAACTAATTGTAAGAAACATAAAGCGAGAATGGATAATGGTAGGGTAAGTCCGGTATATTTCGACCACCGGGAGAGTCCGGCCAGTGTCGATATTTTAAGACTGACGCAAGATAGGGCACTGTATATCATTGACACAAAAGAAATGAAAGCGCTTGTTGTTGATCTTGCATTGACCATTGTCACAAATCCATATTTAAATTATAGGAAACACTTAAGACTTTACGCGAGTCTGAAAGTTTTAAGACCAAGTTACAATGCTGGTGATATTTGAAAGAAAGTCCGCATTCGGCTCGTGTGACCCAGGAAAAATTGAAGAAATTTAAATGGGAAATTTTCGGGCATCCCCCCTACTCGCCAGACCTCGGCCCAAGCGACTATCACCTATTCCCCGTGATGAAGGAAGTACTTCAGGAAGTACTCAGTACTTCAAAAAACTGGAAGCAAATCATTTCGACTTAGGAATTAAAAAACTTGTTACTCGTTATACGAAATGTATCGAAAGATATGGCAATTATGTAGAAAAATAAAAGATTGTCTGAAAATTTCAAAAAAGACCTTGTTTCTGCGTTTTGACTACTCTTTCACAGCGTAACTAGACCGTTAAACTTACTTTCTGAACGACCCTCGTACACTATTCCGATATTGGTGGATATAATATGCATAAAACTACAGTGTCACTGCAACAATACGTATGTATTCGTTTTTAATTTATTTTGACAAAGTGGTCGATCACTCCCTTGATTATGGGATAGTCCGACCACATTAATGCGGGACAGTCCGACCACATTAGTTAAGTATACAGTGTGTCCGTTGTATCTGAAAAAGTGTAACTATCTTGAAAAATATGTATGGTACGAAAAATTATATCAGACGAATGTTGTGGAATGTCGAGGGGACATAGTATGCTCGTATTTTTTATTTCTTATTCTTGTAACTGACATCAAAACGTTTTCTAAACACTACCTACATGTGTTTTTCTTACTGTAAACCCATCTTCAGATTCACGGAGCGAAAATTCCATTCTATAAGATAGTGATATGTCATTAAAAGACTGGGACGAAAACGAATGCGTGGGATGCGGAGAAAACTATTTCGAAATCTCGAAAAGCGACGATTGGATTAAATGTGTGCACTGAAGTCGTTGGTTTCATGATACTAGATGCTCCAAGTACAAGAATGTTTGCGATTTAAATGGAACGCTGAAGAAGAAATAACATATCAATTAACTTCTGCGTGTATTACATTTTTTGTAAGCTACACTTTTTGTTATTTTTCAAGATCGGTCTCACCCGTAGTGGGTGGACGGTCTAACCCCGACATGCGGGTGAAACCGACCAGTTGCAGTGCGAATGTTTTTAGTTCAAAATGAAAATAAATATTTGAAATTATCGCACACTATAATTTACATATACTCTCAATTGCTTGGGCTTTGCTTTAATTTACACAAAACGACAAAAATGTGAAAAACAACGATGATACAATTTCTTTTCCAAAAAGTGGTCGAACTCTCCCGGACTTACAATATATAACGAAATAAAATCTGTATTCCTACGTACAAGTAAACCAGAGGAAGTGACGGATCTCACTAAATCTTCACAACATTATGGACAAAGTGCTGAAATAACTGCAACCATCTGACATAACACAAATTTGTTTTTGGATCTCAAGTTAAGGCTATACATACGTTAAGAATATGATAGCAAAGGTTAAAACTCGCTCTTCCTCCCTATGGCTGACTCAGGGTATAATCTTGAGCAGAGCCGAGTTAAACACATAAAAATTCAATAAAATACATTAAGTGGTTATAAAATATATTTAAAGAATAAAGCCCATTTTTCTTTTCTTTTTACAAAGCTCTTGAATGACTTCAGTCGTGGTTACATTAATCTTCTTTTTCATTTTGCTTTGGGGGTGTCAGGGCCCTTCGGCCCACCTTTGGCTGCGCCACTGCTTTCTCCCAATGTTATAATTTTTCAAGCGGTGCCTACTCTAAGACAATCGAAAAAATTAGAATCTTAAATAATATATCGTTCGATAGGATTTCAGAAGATATTGCTCTGGCTATACCGTCAGGACATCGTTCAGGAATTCCATACAAAGTATAACAAAGTTTTGCAGCATAGCAGTGAAGAAATCCTGGCGTGGGCGTGGTGCGTTATTAATATTTCGCCGGGGAAACGTCTGCTCAGTCGTTCCAAGAAATTAAACGAATGGCATCATTTGGCAAAAGTTGCACCGTTATGTTTGGCCGGCGTGTGTAAGGTTGTCCGGTGATATTACATCGAGTTATCCGCGCTCTTTCTACGTTCCGCCACCAACTGGCGCCCTCTTTTTGCCAGACAATGCTCGCCATACACTTCAACACCCTCGAAGAAAAGTGCTTCTACTCCGTGTTAGAAAAAGAAAAGACGAAGGTGTACGGGCCATAGACGATGTAAAGAGGACACGGAGAGAAAGAGGATCCACAATTTTGCCGCACAATCGTGTCTCTGCGGAGGAAGAGGAGGCACGGCCGTTTTAGAGGAAGAGAGGAAGGAGTTTTTCCGACGGTCAAAGCTGACCGCAGCGCTGGACACAGCAATACCGAGTTCCCAGTTTGGCATTTTACGAAGCCATTCGAACAAGATGGTGCGTGATAATGGCGCCTTATACGGGAAAAGCAATTTCTGCCTACAGACCCGTACAGTACCCCGCTTGCCTCGAGCTTCGTGCTCGATTGTACGATACAATACGCCGCGGATACGTCGATTCACACCTCTTTACGGAGCATCCAATATTACAAGCGCTTGCTCTTTCTCAAGTTTTCCGACCACGCAACGATTAGTGCCTCTCTATTTTATCAAACGATTCAAGAACATGTGTACAATCAACACACACGATACACGTCATTCGTACATTCGTGTATGAAAAGTAATGGCCACTGCTTTCAGGGATGAATCTTCACCCCTGGATCGATGGACGTTTGTAAAATTGCCGCAAAATTGTTTATAACATTGAAAATTGACATTCATTTTTTTACGCCAGAGTTCTCTGCTCAATGAGAAGAAAAAACTTCAAGATTTGAAACGCAACGTTTCAACGTAAAAAATTGTTAAAGTTTGCGCAAAAATTAGTGTATAGGTGTAGAGTAGGGTGGACCTTATTTTTCGACCATCAGATTTTTTTGGTCTCACAATTCAGAATTGCGACACTAGTTGGGAAAATAATCTGGAAAAAATTTCAGGCCAATTGGACCACGGGAAAACGAAGCGCATCGAATTTGAAAATTTTGAATCTTTTAAAACTTGTCATAAATATACATTATGATATATCGTTGAATTTGTATTTTTTCTGTTTAAGAATACATACACAGCAGATATGATTGTTAACACAAAAAAAAACATCCGTGTCCTTGAGAATTCGAAAGACTGACCTTGAATAAAACTAATTTTGCCTACCATTCATTTCGTCTCTTTACAAACTACAACTTTTGTCTGAAGAGTTTTTTCATATATCCATAAACGATGGAGATATTAAACATTTTCACAGGAGTTGAAACGGTTCCGAAAATAACTGTTTCAAATTGTTATATATCGGTTCTGACTGAAACAGTTATGAAGAACCGATATTCTGAATAACTATAATAAAGGAACCCAAATTTTTGACTATTACAAATCTCACAAAATAATTTTCGTCAATAGTAGTTAAGGCCCACCCTAGTGTAGAGCCATTCACACAAATAGTGTGATATATTTCGCTTTTAGGGTTTACAAAAAACCGACTTTTGAAAAAAAAACGGTTTTAGAATTCCACTATTCCCAAAAAAAACCGGTTGAACTGGTTTTCGAATTTTCACAAAAAAATATAATTAAAATAGTAAAAAAATATTTGTACTTATTTTAAAAAAAAAATTCAGTTTCCTTAATATTATGGAATTACACAAATATACCAAAATCAAATATACTCTATACAAAACCAAATGAAAGGAAAAAATTAAAATAACTAAAATTCGTACAAATACGTACAATTTTTGAGTTTATTTAATATTTATGGATCTACAAAAATATAACACAATAAAATAGACTACATACAAAATCAAATGAAAAAAAAACTAAAATCCGTAGAAAATATAAATCTTGTAAAAGGCGGTACCAAGTTAGAAATCTTTATTCCATTTAGAATTTTTTTCTTAAAATATGAACTCATGAAGATTAGTTTTATAGTAAACTGTTACATACTACAATATGGCTATGTTCGAGTCGGTTTCAAGTCAAAATGCTAACGTTTTTAATTAAATAATTAATTCACTTCTGCATATTAATACTAGCATATAAAAAATCGGGTTTTAAATTTTAAAACCGGTTTTCGAATTTTACAAATTTATAAATAAAAATCGGTTTTTAAACCCGGTTTTTAAAAACCGACAAACCCTATTCGCTTCACGCCTTTAAAAAACAAAAGCGAAATCATAATCAATCAATCATATATCGGTCCGCGGAAACACAGCTGGGCTTCGATATACAGGGCCGTCTTAACAAATTTGAGCGTCCTGGGCTAAAAAATTTTGGCGCCCTAGTTCCCAAGGGTGCAGTCTTCAAAATCGGTGCAAGGAAGTACATTACAACCCCGGGTCTCCACCAAGGCAAACGCGCCCCCCCCTGCCCCCGCCGCGTCCACACGACCGCAAACATGAACAAAACTCAGCGAACGAATCGTATGTGAACGTCTTGTTCCGTTTGCAGCAGTGTGGACACGGCACGAAAAGACAAGAACGCCCGCGAACAATGCCCCCGCTCGTGCTCGCCCTAGTGGAGACCCGGGGCAATAGACTTAATGGTTGTCGTATCTCTCCTCTCATAAAAAACACATTTGCAGTCTACACGAAAACACTTGTCAGTCCATGCGATGTATAGAGTTGGTCTCTGAATGGAAGACTAAAACACCGAGGTACATAAAAAATCAAAGGTCGGTCATAGAATATCAGCTCCGGCCTGATGGTAGAAAAGTGCTTCACCCCCCGGTACGTGAGGGGTGCATCACATTGGATTGAGCAATAATTAAATAATACATATAATTCATAAATTATGGCAAAAAAAATTATTTTAAAATATATCATTGCACATTTTTATTTAACTCAATAATATACTAATAATATAATAAAGGTAGTTCATTTTTAGATATTTATAAAATTACACACTATAGAGAGACATAAACAAATTCTACTTAATATATTTTTTGCGGCATTTAATTTGTGCAAATTTATTTATGTCAGTATGATCTATGTTATTTAATAAATCGTTTTCTATTGATAGAATACTTAAATTATTGAATTTACATTGTCCTAATGATGACCGCTGATAATTTTTAATGTGTTTTAATGTGGAAAATGATCTTTCTCCACTACAATTAGTACAGGCAATACTTAAATATACTCGTACAGCTGTTGCTATATTGGGAAATGTACATTCGATTTGCGAATCTATAATTGTTTTTAAAATGCATTCAACTTTTGATAATTTTTCATCCGTTAATAAATTGATATGCTTAAAATGCAAACATTCTTCAACTAATCCGTTCACGATATCTAATGAATATTCATTACATAAGGAAGCTGCCTTTTTTCGAATGACCGCTGCGTCGCAATTTTCTAAATTGATTAGAAATCCAAATTTGAAAGCTATATGTTCATATGCAGATTTTCTTTTGTTTATTTTTGCTAAAAGTGTATCCATAATTACGTAAAAAGTATTGATACGAAAATCTGCACTCTTCTCAAATTCTGTGTCCGTTGATGCTCCTTCATCAAATTGCTTTTTCCTCTTAATCATTCTTGAAGTTTTAAATTCAGAATTTCCCGATAATCTTTCTCCTTCCTGTTTATAATAATTAAATGTTTGCATATTCCGACGATTTTCAATAAATTTTTGCAAAGAATTATATAAGTTAACGACTGTTTCAATTTCGATTTCAATCTTTTGCAGGCTTATATTTGTTTTATCAATAGTATTCAAAATATCATTCCAAAGTGAAAGCATTAAACTGGTTTCGAGTGAATTAAATTGTTTTTTTAAACTATCTGCTTCAAGTCTAGTAGAACATTTTTGTGTTGTATCTGTTGAAATATCATTTAGAGCTTCTTTGAAAAAGTCATATCCAACAATTAATGCAGTAACCGATTCTGCTCTTGCTGACCATCGAGTGTTGCTCAATGTTTTTGGTACCTTACATTTGGTAGATAAACGAAGTTTTAATATTTCCCAACGGCCAATTGAAGCAGCGAAGAAATTATATATATTCTGAACGAAAAAAAATAATTTCGTGGCTTCTGAACAACTTTCTGCTGCACATTCGCCAATCAAATTCAGAGAATGTGTCGCACATGGTACATATATAGCTAAATTATTTTTTTATTTAATTCTTGCCTGAAGACCACTATAAATTCCTACCATATTAGAAGCGTTGTCATAAGATTGTCCTCTACAATCTTGTAGGTCAATGTCAAAATTTGTAAACACTTCCATTATACATTTTTCCATTTCTTCGGCCTTATGTCCTACATTTTCCATAAAAGTTAGGAATCTTTCTACTGGTTTTCCTGCAGTGTTTACATATCTAACAACAATTGTTAGCTGATCGGAATGTGAAATATCGGGAGTAGAATCAACTATGATGGAAAAATATTTTGCTTTCTTTAATTCAGAAATAATGACACTTCGGACATTGTTACTTAGAATATCAATAAATTCATCGCAAACTCCTGCTGACAAATAAGAAACTGTTCCTTTTCCTTTATTTGCGTAATCCAGTAGATGTTGTTGTAACAATGGATCGAATTTTGCTAGTAGCTTTATACATCCCAAGTAATTTCCATTGCTTTTATTCCCGATAATTTGATTTCCGCCTCTAAAAGCTAATCCTCTAGACGCTAAAAATTTAATTACCTCAACAATTCGTTGCAAAATACTTTTCCAATAACTTATCTCTTTGTCATTCTCTATTGTAAAAACATTCGTAAAATAGTCACGTTAACTATTTAGTCAATTCACATAAATCCGCGTATTTCGTTGATGTTGAACAGAGTTTTCGTGTTGTGAAATTATCTCGCTATGTTTCCAATCATTAAAACCATTAATAAAAATATTCCCTGTTGCTGTTGCTTCAAACAGTTTGCATGGGCAGCAAAAAATTTTCCCGGTTGAATTAGAATATAGAAGCCAATTACGTTTCTCTCTTCTGCCACCCTTTAAATTTCTATAAAAAATTGCTGGAGTTGCATATCTATTTTGCGCTTTATAAACAACTTTTGATGCACTGAAATCTACATGATAAACGTCTACTTGATTTTCTGCGATATTTTTTATAATATTATTAATTTGGATATCGATTAACTTCCCCCATTTTGCAGGATCACGGTAATCAAAGTTATTGGTTGTTATACTTTCATCTCCTTCCTCTTTAACAGTTTCTTTTTCTTCATATACGCTATGATCGGTGTCTAACGATTCTAAATTCTGTGTTCCATCTTCTATTTTTTTAATTTGTTTTGCCACAAATTCCTCCTCTTCATTTTTATTTGAATCTAACGACCCACTGGGTAATACTTGAAAATATTTATTTAAAGATGGTATTTTTTTTAATAACATATTTTCTTTTGTGTCTTTTTCCTTCGTTAATTGTCGGTTCTCATACCCAGACTTCTTTTTCTTTTGTGGATTCATAGTTTACAAGTAATTTATATGACACGCTTAGGGAAATCACCTTGTATACTAAAAATACTTAAGTATTAGATAAAAAAAGAATAAATTATTACGTTGTTTATACCCATATTTTATCAATTATACTTTAAAAACAAACAGATGAATTGAAAACTAATTAATAGATCCTTATAAAACTTTATCCTGAAAAACGAACAAAAGTTTTACATGTAACTTTCGCGGAGTATATATTCTGTAAATATAAAAAAATTAAAATACTTACACCATAAATATTAATGTCCTATTAATGTTATACATATACAAACACAATGCCAATGTTTGTTTTAATAATCACGATTCACAAATAATGAAGTATTCACAATAATCACAATACACGACAATATATTCGCGAATATGAATGTATCTAATTCGAAACCAGAAACAATATTAATTTTGAATGGTTGCACAGTTTTGACCCGCCTAGTGGCTGGGACTCGGTTGATCTGATTTCACAGCGTATCCAGGAAGATGTGGAGTTGCCGCGGAGTCTCGCGACTCGCGAAGCGAGTGTCGCGCGGCACTTGTTTTTCTTCGTCGAAGAAAGAAAAGAGATACAATATCGCCCGATATTCGCTTCACGCACAGTCGTGGCCACTGCAGCCGCAGCGTAAAAGTAGATGCCACAGCGCGGCCACAAGCCGTGGGTTTAGTTTCGCACTGCCGCGGCATTATGTATTGAGGGAAAGACAGAACATGATGCGTTTTCTCACTGTCACCTGCGGTTCCGTCCGCACGGATCATGACGCAAGGATGCTCCGGATAAAAATTTTTGTCTCCAAATTTAAAGAGAAAAAAGCATTTCAACATGTTTGATTCTTAAGCGCCCTTGGATCACGGGCGCCCCTGGGCGCCCCTCCCGAAATATCCGCATGCCAGTAATTTCTGCGGAAGTTTTCAA
The DNA here is from genome assembly GCA_944738655.2 of Andrena hattorfiana. Classification (NCBI taxonomy): domain Eukaryota; kingdom Metazoa; phylum Arthropoda; class Insecta; order Hymenoptera; family Andrenidae; genus Andrena; species Andrena hattorfiana. The sequence goes on from OX122890.1 coordinate 21,146,368, forward strand.
CATCTTTTTGCGTCGAAACGGTGCATTTGCAGCACATGGTTTCTTTTGAACTTTTTTTCTCCTCATTGAGCAGAGCACGTTGATATAAAAAAATTTAACGTCAATTTTCAATGTTATAAACAATTTTGTGGCAAATTTTTTTATGTCCATCGATCCAGAGGTATAGATTCACCCCCGAAAGCAGTGACCACTACTTTTTGTACAACCTGTACGTCGGCTAAATTTGAATACTTTTTGCAATAGAAGGAGAAGGTTGTTTGATTCGTGACCTATAATTTAATTAACATCGATGTCGCCAAAAGCATGCCTCGAAAGTGGTGAATCGTAAAATAAATCTAACATCCTTGAACAGGGACGAAAGGGCGCGGTAGGATGACGAAGGCTTTTAGCGTGAGTCTAGTTTACGAGTGTCGGGTACAAGCATTTGTTACGCGACAGCTCTTGGCCGTCGTCACACGGAAAGAGCAATGCGTAATATTTCTCCTGCAGTCGACGGCGCGACGCCTACGCTTCGACTTGAGCCATAAATCCGCCATTTATATCGTACAGATAATGTGTTTATCTTTTACAGACGATATAAATATTCAGATCTCGCAAACGAAGCTTGCATCACCGCCTCCTGAAACTAATGGAAGTCTTCCGTTCACATGGGAATTCAAAGGAGCGAATAAATTCGCTCAGATGTCTTTGCACCATCGCGAAAGATGCATTTGCCCAGAGAAATAAATCTGAGTGGGATACAGAATAAATGTCATTCCATCTTCTCTTATACTTATTTATATGCAGTACGAGTCACTTATGAGAAATTTCGAGGAAAAAACCAGTCCTTCGGATCTATTTTCCGATCGACGGGTTTCTTTGGTTTTCCAAAAGGTAAATTGTTTGAGGTCCGTTTAAAATTGCTCTGACAGAAGGGTGAAACAGTGGGCATGACGAGATCTTAGACGGAAGCAAAGAAATCGGTGTAGCCGAGTAGGGTAACACCACTGGTTAGCCACGAACACGTGACCCACCACTTCATATCCGATCGTATAAAGCGGAACTCGGACATTACCTCCGGTTTCACTGCTATAAGGTCCCTCGCGAAAACTTTGCCCGACCTCCCTAGCGAGTTGCCCCCACGTTTATAACCTTCTCCACTCCGCACGATATGTCTCGGAGCATCTTCGCCAGCTCGATCTCTACGACTCGCGCTTGGGTTCGACGAATGGGACGAACAAGGTAGGGGCCTGGCAGGGGTAAAGATAGAAGGCGGGAGGGGAGGGGGGAAGGCTACCAGATATAAATTTCCTGATATTCGACCGTTCGTGTCGTTTGAAATGGGGCAGTTTTCTCGGGACCTAATGGTTATTGCCTTTCTCGGCGGACATATTGCGTTCCATCCAGTGCAATGTGTGCGGCCGATATATCAGAACTCTTCCCTCTCTCGGATCGAGCTCTCTCGGATAAGGGTGGCTCGCGGGGGGGGGGGTGAGCGTGGAGACGAGAGAGGAAGGAAGAAACTGGCGGACAGAGAGGAATAGATCCGGAGATTGGAGGAAGAGAGTAGAGGGGAACGCGGTAGAAGGGAGAAGAGATGTCGACCGCGCGCTGTTACCGGAAACCCCTCCGCAACGGAGCAGCAGTTCGCTCAGTGGTCGTGCCCTGCCAGACTGCAGACGGGAAGTGGCCGAGGTGTGGCCGCGGAGTTGAATTATTACAAGCTGCCCCGACATTCATACAGGATGCATGCCCCAGCCCGTGCCCGTAAATCTTCACCGCTACGTCAGCCCTTGACTTTGCACGCCACTTGCCGTTTGCCGCCTGCCGCCTGCCCCCGGCTGATGTTATTATCGTTGGCTTAAGCGCGAATTGAATAACGCGCTTTTGCTCCGACGAGAGGTTAAGTGATTTTCACCCCATTAGCCCAACTACGCCAGCTTATCCTGCGGACTGAAATCGCGGTAAGATAGTCGTCTTAACCATCATCCACTGTTATCTACCAAATTCGAGACATCTGCTTTCTAAATGTTTCGGGCAACAAATCTGCCCTTGTTAAGTTTATACCCATTATTTACTTCGTAAGCTATTAACTAGTTCGTGTATAACTATGGAAAAACTACCGCTCCACTATTTTTAATAGCCCTGTTAAATATAATAATAAGGGTAATCCCAACCGTGCTGTTGTTATCCATGGTTTAAGCTATGTAGAATTTTGTGTAACATAGTTACATTACACTGACGACGGGCTAAGTGATTTTCACCCTATTAACTGCAACGTATGTAACACCCACAGCCTTGCAGACAGGTGCCCCTATCTATTACATATTATCTTGCTTTCCTCCATTTTAATAGATCTTTATAACCGTGGCAAGTTTGTATTTCTTTGGTGCAACTGCGACACAATATTGTATTATATAATTTTCCTGCTGTAAAATGCTATTATATTTTGCCATTATTTAGTACCTACTTGTGAAATTCGGTCCCATTTGTTTACTATTTCATTTTTAAATGTGGAATCCAGCGTAATTTTTCTACATATTTAGGAAAATTTATTCCATGTATAATGTTTTATGTTAAATGGCATTATTCGTCTTAATAATTTATCGCACATTTATGGTTGAATTTTTGACATTTCAAAGATTTCACAGCAATTGCGGCATTTAACATGCAGCAGATAAATTGCAAAGTTCATGCATGACAGCCAATTAGATACGTCGACTACTAGCTATCAAATTCCTGAAATTATTGCCAACCTTATTGGCACGGACCTACAGCTGGAAGCATTTAGCAACTTTACTGGTTTCTACAAATCACCCAAAGCATATTTTTATCGCATAAATCAGGTTTCAATTTCCTATAATGTCATTGCTTTATTTAACATTACGCAAAACATGAGAAATAACATATTAAGCGACAGGAATACATCAATGTCATTCAAACATTCGCGTTTTATTTAATAACTTTCTTTTTTGGTTTGTTATCTAGAAATTGGCAATTTTCCTGTCATCACATTATGTAACGTTTAATCTGAAACAAGTTACCTACGTTATGAAATGATAATATTTCTACCATGCACAACGCACATACAACAAAATGGAGGTAAATGACATAATTTGTATTTTTTTGAAACGTTAACATTAATACAAGTATTGTTATTAAAAATCGACGTGTAATCTAAAATCAAATGGAAATATTATACACATTACACGTTACACATACAAGAAACTGTTAATTTTCTATTTTCATGAGAAACTAATGCAGATCGGGTCCATATTTTTCTCAACATTTCAGATCCAGATAATCCTAAAAGCACGTTTTTAATTCATGTGTATTCTGTTAGAAAATAAATCTATAAATGTCTTTCTATATGTCTATAAATAGACTTTCTAGTTTTCTCTTTTGCACTGTAGTTTTAATTTTCGCACTTTAATCAGTGATAGGTTCTCGTATTACATTGTCATGTGATCTCAGTAGAGATTGTTCGTCTTCATATCTCATTCCCGTTTCAATTATAGATTAGGTTCTGTTTACCTGTTATATGACTTTGAATTAATAATTTCCATTGTACTTAACATAAGTCGTGCAACATATTATCGACATAGGTATACTTACTTAAGGGGTTATACTTAGTCAGGCGGTCGAAAAGAGGCGAATGTGAATTTTTATATTTTATATATTTTATTATTTTTATATATTTTTATAAAACTTTTTGCATTTAAAATAGCAACATTTAAAAAACAATTGGCAATTTTTTCGTAGAAAAATATTTACCTTTATAATAAAGTAACAGCCGACACCCAAGAAGCCTTTTTAAAAATTTGGTTTTTGGTGAGCCCTTCCATTTGGAACCAGATTATCTAAAATCGAAAAACAAAAAAGATTTCATTAGTATATTAATGTATCCTCTGGTTAACGGAGGCAATTTCCGAAATATTAATTTAAAACAAAATGGCGATCTTAAAGTTGAAGTTCTGATTTTTTACGCGTGATTTTTGCACCGCAAAACCAAATTTTTAAAAAGGCTTATTGGATATCGCTTGTTACTTTATTATAAACGTAAATATTTTTCTACGAAAAAATGACCAAATGTTCTTTAAATGTTGCTCTTTTAAGTGCATCCGCTTCTTCAAAAAAATTTACAGACATTCGCCTCTTTTTGGCCGCCGGACTAGATATAATCCCTTAATAACACTACAAATCGTGACAATTAGAAAGCGAGTAGGTACTCTATATTAACTACTGAAATTAGTAAATAAATTTTATAATTTTGTTAGTAATAGATTTTCTTTACATATAATATGTGAGGTATTCAAACCTTGAGCATTCGTTCCTAAAAAATTACATTTAACCTCTTAATAGTATAAACTTCTCTTTCCTTATCTGTTATAAATATATGGAATATGTGAATGTTTTCAACTTACGATGTATATCCTTTATAGGTACTTACTATGTCACTGTACAATCAAGGGCGTCCGCAGGCTTTTTTCCGGTGGGGGAGGGGAGGGTGCAATTTCGAAGCCGGCAATCCACCGGGAAGCTAAATTATGCTATGCCATGCTACGTTTTAAAAAAATTAGCTTCAATACATTCTTATGGGACCATTTCCACCAAAAGCTAAGGTAAAACATAGCATCGTATAGCATAGCTTAGCTTAGCTTCCCAGTGGATTTCCGGCTTGAGAAACAGTCAAGTTGACAGGCGACGCGTCGATTGAAATTTAAAAATAATTCCTTTTTAGCATAAACTTAATAAAATCTAGTTTTTAAAAATAAACGATTTTCCTCTCAAGCTGGGGGGGGGGGCTGCATACGCCCATGTGTACAATTGACTATTATGAATCTTTCATTCGTTACTAATGGGTTAATTAGACTACAGTTTACTATTTTTTAATTTTGGACAAAGTATAAGCATATACGTGGAATAGGTAAACTGAAATGCACGTTAATGTGCATCTATTTAATTGATGGTCAGGCGAAAACTAATTTGTACTATCTTTCTTTTAAAAGGACACCATTCTAAATCTTAAATTGCGAGATAAACATGAATTTCTGAAAACTGATAGGAAATGAGCAGTGCTGCTTGTATTTAACCGTACATTCATCAGACTATGCCGCGAAAGACGGGAGTACCGATAATCTCCGCGAATGAAAAAGCTATTCTAAAAGAGTGATTCGAGTTAGACAGATACCAGCGATCCAATAGCAAATACCATACAATTTCGAGTTCTACCAGGAAATAATACGGAATAGTCGAAAAGGGATGTGAGGCACGTATCGACAAGCTGGTCACCACCGCGCTCAATGGCAATTCCAAATAGAAAGAAAGAAGAAAGACGTTGTCTTCTCCGTAGCCCCGACCCACCCGACTCTCCATTTCTTCTCTTCTACTCAACCCCCGAACGAGTGCTTTTAGAACGGTCAGCGCTCTCTGATGCCCGAACAAACCTCCTCGCATGCAGTCCAATTTAACTAAATCCTATCCGCTTTTCCTTGGCGATGGAGGGAACACGACGGGGAGGTGTGCAAGGCAAGAAAGGACAGGGAGGGAGAAGCCATACGCGAAGATAAGATTGGAAAAGTTGTATGAGGGGCAACTTGAACAGCTATATAACCATTACGGTGCCGATAAAGTGGAATCTAGTGTCTTAACGGTCTGGAACGAAATTCCGGATATAGCATCGTATATTCCAATGGAGTTAAACACGACGTTCAGATACTAGTTTTCTACTCGCCGCCATCAAGAGTGTACATGCCGCTTTATTGTCCAATAGATCTACGGAATCGCACTTTCTTATCGACGTATCTACTTTATACGCATTTATGAATCTGTTCCTGAAATCATGTAACCCACCGCTTATTGCCATTCACAATAAAAGACTCCATTCAATGAGCCCCAATTCCAGGGTATATTTTCTGGCAGCAATGAAACAGCACGAAAGCGTCGTGGCAGCTATTGTTTTAGTGAAATTCGTAATGTAAATAAATATCCAAAGTCTAAAGTGTAAAAGAGTAAGGCATGTACATACTTACAATACTAACATTATCGAGAGTACGTTTCGTCATATATTTGAGGACTGATTTTTCAAAAGGTTTATTTCCATTTTTGACCTTGAAGCAAATTTTGATAGCATCGTCTTAATAATGTTAAATTACATGCTCCGGTGGCACAAAACATTACAAAATAAGTTTTTTCCATTTTTAAAAATTGAAGGGAAAATACATGTTTCGTAAACAAGGTCTTATTTCCAAGTTCGATCTATAAATTACAGTTTAAGATTAACCAAAAAAATGAATATTTACCAAATTTTTAGTATCTCATTCCATTTATTAAACACTATCTTTACCACTCGGCTTCGCCAGAAATTTAGATTTCGATTTTAAAAAACAATTTATTTATTTATTTTTTGTGAAAATAGTCACATTCATCTGGATTAGCTAGGCATAATGAGCTAGGCACAACTACTTTCTGCTTTATATATTAAGATTTCGGTAAATATGTAGATGAGGGTCCGCCTCATCAATTTCAATGATTTTTTAATATTTTGGCAGGATCATGATCCTGAGAATTTTTTTCCTGTACGTATAACCCCCGCTTGGCTTTAGTTTTCGAGGTATTCATGAAAAACCGTTTGACATTGTTACTTTGATCGGTAGTTAGCTGAGGCTAGATTTTTTTTGGCACCCCCAAAATGTGTTTCAGAAATATACTCTCCCTGCCGACTTTAAACGCTTGAAGGTATCTTTAAACACAGTGGCCATAGGTAGAAAATTATCGCATCGAGTTCGCTTGGTACCCAATAAAATCGGCAGATCCTCTGCTTTAAAATGAACTTAAGATCACGATGTTGCGGTCATCCTTTGCCGAAATATTCCGAGTTGTAGAAAAAATGGGATTCGTGCAATTTTTAAGCACATTTTCGACAGAACATGGTACCTACCTATTCTCCTTGTCATATAAGAGCGAACCCGTTTTACGCATGTAGAATGAGATCATTGGCTCCGAGGGAGCGTTGATTGGGGTATAGCCAATAGTAGCATGCTCCGGCACCAATGAGCGCCAACACACGCAGCACAGGTCTAAACTCATCGGTCGGCGGGTTCCTTCTTATATCACAATGAGTATACACCGAAATGTTAACCAAATCGAAAAAGCGAAAGATGCGTCTTACAGAGGAACGACTGATCTCTGCATTGGTTTCTTGATGAACGCTTCGCTTTGTAGAAGCAATTCATGTCAAAAGGACGATTTTTGCTTCAAAGTTGAATAACTCAGTCAAAAAAAATCGCACAACATTCACTGAACACGGATTTTACACAAGAAAGTAGTCGCTTTCGACTGGTGTAAATGTAACCTGTGTAAAAAATATCACAAAGTTGAATAAAAATATTAAAGCCAGGATTCCACTGAGGCAACGCGACGCAACGTCTCGCATGCGGCAGTATTGCATGCGATCCGTTGCACGGGCACCGTGTTGCATGCAAAAAAAGTGAGATTCCACTGAGGCAACACCAGGCTTTCAAAATAAATAATGCACACGATTTTCAATGAAAAGAAACAAAATAGTTTCCATGCGTACTCATGCAAAACCGCAGTACATGCGCTAGTGATGTCCTCTGCGTTGAGCTTTGCGTCAGCTTCCCCAGGGTATCGGTTCAAAACAAATTGTGTCAGTCATCAACAAAATGTCGCAGCAGATAGTTGCTGCTGCGGCGTTTTTAGTTATAAACGCTTATCAAGAAAAGAAAAGGAAGCATCGATTTTGGAGGAGAAAATTGTTTATAGGACGTCATCATGCTCAAAATTCTTTTTTTAGTAAATTGTTATTGGATGACCAAATCTTCTTTAAAAATTGTTCAAGGATGGATTTAAACGATTTCAATTATATTCTACAAATAATTAGTCCAATAATTTCAAATACAAATACGAACTTTCGGAAAGCTATAGGGGAGACCGGGGCTAGTTAACTAACGAGGTTAGTTAATGGTTAGTATTAAAGGTTAGTATTATGGAATAAATTATGCTGCGATTCGTGATATTGAAGCATATGAATGACCTGCTTACCATTTAATGTGTCGCCGTGACAAAGCATGCGTATTCTATCAGTGAGAATGAAAAATCTAAAAAGGTCGGCAGGAAGTAAATATTTCTGTTACGACTATTTATGAATTTTTGTTCACTAAGTACTGCTTGATGTTTTTACATGAATATTTTGTGAATACGTAATACATTGACTCTAATTTACGGTATTTTATTTTATCCGTTGCGTGGAAATTTTGTACGTATGGCCCTTAACATGTTAATAATGTCGGACGGGGTTACTTGACTAAGCATAGGAATATCACTAGAAATTGAATTTTTAACCTCAAGATGCCGTCGAAGCAGAGAGTTCAATTGCTCAAGTCCACTTCCCCGACCACAAATCCTTCCAAATTCACCCCTACCAGTTTTACACCCTATCCTCCCTTCCAACTCTCAGGTCTTCCAAATAGACCGTGACAAACAAGTACAAAATAATCACAGTATCTAACACTATGATAATTAATAAAAAAAAACACTGTAAAGTGAAAAAAAATTTTATTGTTCGTAGTATACATATGTACGCGTTTCGTATACTATATTGATAGAATTGGCAGCGTATATATGCGCCTTTCGAATATATTGATGGAACTGTGACAACGTATATATACACCATTTGCAGGCAAGGGTTAAAACTGAAAACTAAATGTCAAGTCAACTAACCCCACCATATTTGTCATTTAACCCCGTAGCCGGGGTTTGTTGACTTATTCGTCTCACTACTCTCAATACAATAAAAAACTAAAACCTAGACGCAATTAAAACGATTTTCAAAATTAAGCCTGTATACCTAATGAAATTTTGCAACCTTTTGATATGCAGCAAATCAACAAAATACCAATGGTCTATTTTTAAAAATTAGAAATGTTAAAAATTAGTCAACTAGCCCCAGTCTCCCCGGTACCCCCCAAAATTAGACTGTTGTTGACATTACGTTTTTTTTGCGGCTGGAGACGGTTACAAATCCCTCATGTATCTAGTTAGAATTTCTGCATCTACTATTTCTAACATTATTCCTGAGGTCTGTAACGCAATCATTGAAGTTCTACGAGAAACTGTGAAGGAAAATGTAAGACAACTATCTTTATTAACACGAACGAAACATATTACATATGACGGTGGACTCAAAAGTTTTACCTCCTGTTGGTATACAGGGTGTTTATAAAAATGTGGGACAATTTTTCAGGATCGGTTCTACTCACCAAAAAATAAAAATAATCTGATGAATCTGATGTGGTACATAATGATGATTGTGTGTGTGTGGAGGTGTTCCAACATAATTCGGTTGCATGAGTGAATGGGATGAATAGTCTTTCGATGAATGAGGTGTGTTATTGACTGTGTCATTTTCCATAGTTGCTTCGTATAAAATATTATTTATTAAATGTTTCGTCATTGTCTGGGATCGTGGATGCTGCTTCCGAATTTCGTTTCCCACATATTTTCCATAAATTGTAAATTCATCGCGTTTTGAATTTTGTTTTAAAATTTCGTATGCCTCTTTGGCTCGATCTTCTCAAGTGTCTTTAGTTTTTCTTTTTTGTTTTTTATCTAGATTGATTACTTTGTTGTGATTTTCCTTATTGTTAACATTTTCTGGATGAATGTTTGATTAAAAAAACTCCACATCTGGTGTATTTTCATGTTGTTTCTGTAAAAAAGGAAAATATACACCTTTTTAAAATAATAATATAATTGCTAATTTATTTATTCACATAAAATATTTTTCTATTCTGCAGATACCGCAAAATCAGAATGAATGGATGAGTTTATCAGAAAAGTATGAGACCTTATGGAACTTCCCGCATTGTATTGGCGGGTGTGATGGGAAACATATAATAATTCACAGTTCCAAAAACAGTGAAAGTATTTATTTTAATTATAAAGGGACAAATATTGTTTTACATGTTTGCACATTGGATGTGAGGGAAGAATTTCAGATGGAGGGGTGTTTCGAGAAATAACTTTCTTCAAAAAAATTATCAAAAAGTCAGCTGGGCCTACCACCTCCAAAGCCGTTACCAGGTAGAGAAAAACTATCGCCGTATGTTATACTTGCAGATGATGCATTCCCACTGCAAATAAATATTATGAAACCATTTCCTGGCACGCACGAACAAGGCTCACCTAAGCGAAGTTACAATTATAGGCTTAGCCGTGGTCGTAGGGTAGTAGAGAACGCTTTTGGCTTGTTGGCTTCAGTTTTTCGAGTTTTCCGAAAGCCTCTACTACTCAACGTCAAAAATGTGGAAATCGTTACAACGGCATGTGTGTATCTTCACAATTTCTTACATATGAATGCAGCTTCTAGAACTTATTCACCCCATGGATCCTTTGACACGTATAGTCAAGATGGACCCATCATTGAAGGCGCATGGGGAACAGGGACGATTGGAGGTACACGAATAATTGGTCTACGTCACATGCCACGAAGGCCTCCAACAGCGGCTAAGGAAGTGAGAGAAGAATTTAAGCAGTACTTTGTTTTACACGCTGGGGAAGTTCCTTGGCAATGCTTGTATGCATAAAATGTAAATGAGCCAAAAAAGATGTTTAAAATGAACAATTACCTCATTAGACATTTGCACTTCTGAATCAAGTTCTGATGAAAATCCACGTCTTGGCGTTTTCACGTCCAAAAGAAGTAATAGTAGGTCGTAAGCAAACTACTAATTTTTTGTTGGTGCAGATCCCGATTTCTTCTCGGTTATTTGTGTTCACGGCGGAAGACGGTGCGCAAATTTTTAATCTTATTTTTCACCGTTGTCACTTCGCAATTAAATTGTTGTCCTAATTTACGAAGAGCGTCTAATTTTTTCCTATTATTTTTATAATCTACTAAACAGATACCCCATGGTATGTTTAGTTTCGCATACTCTTCAATGAAATGGATGTTTTTCTCCTGAGTCCACTCCATCCGGTTGCACACTTACAATTAGTTGAATGCTTCCCGAAACTGATGGGAACAGCAGGCAACTTTGGCAACAAATTGAATTTAGTACCATGCGATACGTTTCCTAAGCAACTTATAATCAAGGATCGTATGTGAAGTTGTTTTCACGCTGCCCATTGCCTCGTATTGAACACGTTTTCCCCATGAATTGCTATCGCATGCCACGTGTTGCCGAAAAATTGCCTCAGTGGAATCTCACCTTTCAACGTGCGACGATATCGCATGCCACGCACTGCCAAAAAGTTGCCTCAGTGGAATCCCACCTTTAAAATTGAAGCAACGAAATTTTGAAAATTATTTCGTGGAAAGCAATACAGCTAATATCTGAACAAACCAACTGAAAGTAGAGATTCCACACCTTCAAACGATATTTTGAAAATTGAAAAAAATTAAAATTTTTTCTATAATATAAGAGTAGCTTAATAAATACCAAAAAGATTTATTTCATTATATGTTGTATTTACTCAGAAAAAATCTTTACAAATTTCTTAATTTTTCGGGCGATTAAAGTAGAATGACCACTTAAGCACACTTTTTTTAGAACCCGATTTTTGTATCTCTAATGTTTTGTGAGCCCTAATTAAAAATTTGTATGGTTTCCACGAGTCTTATGCTACATGAACCATGAATATTTTCTTTTTACTTTGAAACACCTTATATGCAAAAATAACTATTATTAGTCAAGTAACAGCGATTTAACTTTTGCTAGGCGATATTAAATACCATTACCCTACATTAGATAAGTACTGTCGTTGCTAGGGATTTAAATAGAATAGACCGGGTCTCTGGATAAAAGTTTTAATGAAATGAAAAATCTTTTCTGTTTTGATTGTACAATACATGCCCGCATTAAGACAACTGTTCAGTTGCTGTAAATAGTTAATTCCAAGTGATATCCGTTTAAATACCAAGTCACCTTGAATAAAGTCAAATGATAAGAACAATAAACATCGTAAATATTGATACACCTTCAAAATACTTTTCTAATAGCAGTTTTATTTACCTACCTATATACAAACATATAGGGTAACTGTACCTAATACGGAATACCTGATTTCAAAAGATTGTAAAATTACAGACCGCTTTTTATTCAATGAATTTTCGACAAAATTAATAGATATCCGTATATTAATAGTTACCTATGCAAAAGTTTAAGTGTCTTGCAGTCGTGGTAAAGAATGTACCTAAAAAAAGTCAAACGCGATGAGTTGCAAAAATGGTACCTATGCATATGTATACCTAATATGGTACACCTAGGGTAAAGGAAGCACAAAAAACTTCATTTTTACTATGAAAAAATGAATATTTGTTTAAATAGAAAAGACAAACAGATATCTTCCATTTTTAAATTTATATTATATTATATTAATATTCTTCGTCTGTCACACGTTGGGCGCGTAAATGACACACCTCAAGCACCACAGTCTCCGTGACCTCAATAAAAACAGCGAATAGGGTAAACTCGGGTTAGTTAGGTTACTCCGTGATACTTTTTCATTTATCTGTAACTCGAAATTGTCTGACTCCATTTAGATGGAACAAAAACTAACAAACAGCGTTGATCTTCTAATCTATGTTGTGGTAAAATAATTAGTCAATTGAAGTTAGTATGATAGAATGTGAGAGCATTTTCTTCCAGCAACGCATTATTCGTGAAATTTTTCGTGCTAGTTGTGGACGATCGCTGGTTTATGAATTATATGAGCTTTAGAAGATAAATGGAAAGTTCAAACTGCAGGTAATTGATGGTAAAATGACACTTTAATAAGTCTTACTCTTGAACTTATCATACAATAAGGCATCAGTGTTATTTTTGCTTATGAAAAGTGACAAAATTCTTATTTTTCGTGCGCCTGAGCCTGTGTTTCTAATTGTGCTGTTCGAGAAATTCTGAAGGCAAATACCATATACTATGTTTCCTTGCGTCTCAGACATCTGACGATCAGGAAACAATTGACTATCGACAAAAAAATTCTTTACTGTTGGATGGCCACCCGTTTTCAGTGCGTCGTTAGCCCTGGAGCTTTTAGTAAGCGTCGAATCGTCAGTATTTTTACAATATTTCACCAGTACACCAGCGTGAAAAGGTAAATTTCTATGATCAGCGGTTTGTAAACTTTGCATGTAAAACTAACTGCCTACATACATTGACACTAATCAATTATATATATTTCAGAAATGCCTTTAAACAAGCAAAAAATTTAAAAAATCAGGAGGCAAAGTCTAAGCCCAAAGAGCGTTCTTATTCGTCTAACACCATACAGATAGCTTTGGGTAAAATTAGAGATAACAAATGGAGTGTTTACAAGGCCAGTAAACAGTTCTCGATTCCATTATGTATCAAAATATCTTACAACTGAAACGGACCAGCAAATAGATTTGTCCCTGCTGAGGCTTACCAAAATGGAAAAGCCATTTGTAATGAGCAGCGAATTGGAAGTGAAACTAGTAATTTATATACAAAAAATGCAGGAGCTTGGTTTCGGACTAACAGTGAACCAAGTAAGACATATTGCTTACAAATTAGTAGAACACTCACCAATCCCACACCCGTTTAACAAAACCACACAAATGGCTGGTTGGGCTTGCTGGGGAAATTTAAAAAGTCGGCATAATCTTAGACTAAGACAGACAGAAAATCTGGCAATGTATGGAGCATCAGGAGCAAACCGGGCAAACTTAAATGACTTCTACAGGAAACTGGAAATGCTGCAGAAACCTTGAAGGTGACAAACTTATCAGGACAGTTTTGGAACGTAGATGAGACAGGGCTCACTTATGTCATGAAATCGAACAAAATAGTTACTCTCGTTGGGGAAAGGTATGTCTACAAACAGATTTATGCTGAAAGGGGTGTGACTACTACTGTGTTGGGGCGTATCAGTGCATCTGGGCTGTCAATACCTCCAATGGTAATATTTAAAGGAGTGCGAATGGTTGATGGCTTAAGCGAGAACATGATTCCGGGGAGCTTGTTTCGCCTGTCCAAAACAGGCTGGCTCAATACAGAATTGTTTATTGAATGGTTCAAACATTTTATAAACAACATTCCACCAGCAAGAGCAATTATTTTGTTGATGGACAGTCATGCTAGTCACTTAAGTCCGCAGGTTTTAGAACTTGCATCTCACACAACGCACATTCTTCAACCTTTGGATATTGGAGTGTATATACCTCTTAAAGAGCCATTGAAGGGAGGAACTGGACGAATATATGCACTCGCATCCTGGAGAGAAACCCAACAGATTTAAGTTCAATAGTTTGCTCGCTCCAGCCTGGCTATCTTCCTTTCATTCCGAGCACAATAATAAGCAGTTTTCGGAATATTTCGAAAATATTTTTATAGCTCCATTTCTTGTTACGGAGCGACCACAGACACAACCTAATGCTCAAGAAATACTAAACTCCTCCATGGATATTCTGCAACTCCCCCATTCAAATGAAGAACGAGTTCCACCAAGGAATGGTCCCAGGGCAAAGGTAATGTCCCCAACTTCAGCATCCTGTTGTTCAACATCTTTTGCTACCATAGGACACGGTGTTGAAACTCAGATGTCTACTCGGTCTCCTGTGCGTCAATCCAATTAGAGGAAATCTAAGGGAGGGGAACGTAATGTTGACTGGTTTTGTGGATCGCGTAGAAAAAGATACAATGAAGATGTAAAGAAAAAGAATGGTACAGAGTGGATTGAATACAGTTTTTGTGGCATTTTGTATCATTGTTCGTGCCAAAATGTTAACAATGGAATTACCTTTATGTGCGATGGATGTGTGAAAGTGGTTCTGACAATGAGTAAAATAATAAATCCAAAATAGTCATTTAATAACAATAATATAAAAATAATATAAAATAATATAAAATAATGTAAACTAATGTAAACTAATGTAAAATAATATAAAATAATATAAAATAAGTAGCTGATGGCCATATTACGGGCTAGCGAGAACTATCACGGAGTTACCAGAGCTATCACGGAGTAACCAGAGTATGACAACTTAATTTTATATATTTTCAATTAAATATACTTAGTACATTTCTGTTAATCTATTATTTGTTTCTCTGATGTCTGACCTATCAATATATCCTAGACTCTGTTTCAGAATATGTAAATATTAGCAGTTAATAGACAAATTCTAAAACTATCACGGACATACCCGAGTTTACCCTATATTAGACCCATTTTTAATCAGGGAGTCGAGACCGATAGAATTTCGGTTACGGTCGCAGTCGGGGTCACCGAGAAGTTCGACACGGTATTTACGGTTCTCTCGACCGAACCGGAGAGCAACAATCGGTCTGAAGTTTTCTCTCAACCGATAACCGAGAGAGAATTTTTCTCAGACTTACGGTCAACCGAAAGTCTAGACCGGTCAGGAATACGGTCACGTTAATTTATGGAGAGGTTGGAGTTAATGTATGGAGAGGTTCGCAAAACGGTCAACCGAGAGTCTCGACCGATTGCAATACGGTTGACGCAAAGTCGGGAGAGATAAAAATGCGGGCAACTAGAATTCATCACATCATGAGCAATAGGAAGAAAATAGAAATACCCCCGGTTAAAATTTGTGATACAAATTGTTACTATCCCTGTTGTGAATCGCAAATCGTGACTAGAATTAATTAGTAGGTTATTTTAATTATTTTTTATCACGTTAGTAACCTGGCCTTGCATCTTTTGCAATCCATAGCGAAATACATAGTATAAATAAAACAAATTTATAATAATAAATAAAATCAAATAATTTAATTTATATATAAATTCTTAAAAATACATTTACGTCTTTTTCTAAATTTATTAAATTTTATAGATAATTTTATAAACATCTACTTTAACTATTTTTATAAATGAAATATTACTTTCATAGTCGCAATGAAATATTTTTATAAATAATTTTCAGAAATAATTTATATTTTTATCAATAAAATGTTTAGTTGTAAATAAACAAAGTTAATGATAGATAAGTTTTAAGGATTAACAATTTGTTTTGGAAACAACAACAGTCAATTTTCAGAAGTTTGCACGGTGATAACGCCAAAGTTTTTTCAAAAGTAAAACGTTAGTGTTAATAAAATTCTCATCATTTATAATGTACCTATATGCATATTGTACAAGAAATGGAATTTTTGGACCAATTGATGTAATGACTGAAATTGCAAACATTCATGATGTTTTCAATATGTATTACAAACACAATACGTACTATGTGCTTTTATTTTTCGACTAACATAGCAGGAAGGTCATCCCACTCGATCACTTTTTGACGTCAATGTCAGGAAGTTTGATCAAAATGAAACGGGATGTAACTAGTCGATGTGAAATTAGAGGGAGTTAGTTATTATTTTGATGGTTCTGAATTTGTTTCAGAACCACAGTTGTGAATTGATTACTTTTTGCATATCCCTTTTTGAAACTACGCTATACTCATAAACTTTTATCTTTGGAACTATTTATCGTATTGCATTCATTCTTTTCTTTTTTAATATAGATTATTTTGCCTATTCACATAATATTTTATGAAATTCATTTCTGTAACATCAAAAAATATAGACAAATTCTTATTTTCCCAATTTTACCTGCAACATCATATGTTTATTAATTCTAAATAAGTATGACCATCTTTCTATCCTACTGTCTACAAAATAACGTTTTTTGTAGGATGGTAGGTTCGAAGGCAGCGGTGCGCCCCGTTTCAGGTAAACAAGCCGCGCGCTGCACTATTGCGGACGGTTTACAATACCACCCGAACCCCCGTATTACTTCAATCAGGTCAAAACATAAAATCGACTGGTATCATATCCCCCATAAGCGTGTCATTTATGCCTGCGGAAGAGTTTCTTTAATTGCGTTTGTTTGAACTTCAATAGGGGTTAAGTATGCCCAAAAGTCCATGTTCCATATAATATTATGGTTCAACGCAAATACAGGGTGTTTTGTCCTCGCCCTAGAGAAAATAAAACTTTGGAATGATCCATGGACAAAATTTCGGGATGCATCCTTTCGTTCGGGAATGAGGGTCTATGGTATAACATTAAAGTGCAGTTTACGAGTGGCTAAATCGCGACCATAAAGCCCTATGTAAAATAGCAATTATTGAAAACAATTTGAAATTTTTAACGAAGCTGGGATTACATTTTCCATGTTAAAAATGGTGTGGTAAACTACGAAGAGTTGCTTTTATTTTAGGATTAGGCGTTCTCGACAGCCGAGTTGTTCTTCCCTATGAAAGCTCAAGGGTCGTCGATTGAAAGCGTTTTAAAAATCTTACAGAAACGCATCGTGTACTCCCTTAAAAAAGCGAAATTGTTTCCTGAGTTGCAGATAATTTCTAACTTGTCTTCTTAATGTAGTGTTTCAAATACAACAATGCCTCGGTACATCGGCGCAGTTTGGGAATGACAGTGTCAGAGTAACAAATAACTGCAACAGTCTGCTTTCACAAATCCCGTCACGAGAGAGACAAACAATGAGAGCGAAAGAAACAGCATACATACCTTCCCGGCCTATTCAGCTAGGTCGAACTGAACCGAACCCACCCGAACTAAACCGAGCCGGAGCCCTAACCAGTCGGTGGACCGCTCCATACATTAAGTGGTGACCGATCTACCGACCGGTCCCCGTTTTGTCAATATCTCAATACCCTTGTGTCAGAACTACGGTCCCCGATTCCCGATCGAAGTGCAATTGGTCAGGAGCTTCGGTTCCCTTTTGCAACCTCTCGCTACTACGGTCAGAAATCTCTCCACTTTCGTTACGGTTACTTGACCGATATGTGACCGGTCTGAATCTCGGTTTCTGCTTCGGTCTCGACTCCCTGTTTTTAATTGCCACCACAATTCTAAATACTTTGGCAATGTAGGTTTTCTGCGTAATGATACCTATATTTACCGAAATAAACGGTACAATTTCATCATTTAGAACATATCTGCGTAAAGTTAATTTTAAGAACCTACTCCATATTTTTTTTATGCTGAGTGATATCGCATTCAACCTTCTCGAACATACATTCGGTAGATCATACATTCATACTTTCATTGTCCGAGAATTTTGTTTTAATTTTTGGTGCTATAACTTCCTTCCATCTATTATATGTATAAACAATAATAATAATGAATATGGCAGTGGCAGTGGCAGTGGCAGTGGCAGTGGCAGTGGTAGTGGCAGTGGCAGTGGCAGTGGCAGTGGCAATGGCAATGTATGCCAATGGGAATGTATTCAAAGAGTAAAACAACACAGAAATTGTTACAAAATATTTTTGTGACGTGTAATTATTTGTTGCTTTGTCAAGCACACTCATCTATTTAGTAATCTAGATGTCTAATGAACACTGATTTCAATAATACATTCTAAAATATGTGACTGTCACTTAAAATCGTATACTTTGCGGCTCGGTTCTTCACACTATTTTTAATTTATTCTTCACAACAATTGTGTAGAGGAAACCAAAAATAGCGGTGAACATTAAAAATTTTCGACCGAAGCATAAAATTCTTATGTAGCGAAAAGTTGGCTTTTGTATGAGTGCCCTAAAACCCTTCAAAGCCTTCCCAATCACCTGATATTAATGTGATACATCATATCTTATACTATAAAGCAGAAAGCGTATCGCATGTTTGTGTGTTTGTCTGTCGTCTAAAAGCTTTTGAACGGTAAACTCTGGGGTCACGAAATGTACCTCAGCTCATTATGCCTGGCTAATCCAGATAAATGTAACTATTTTCACAAAAAACTAAACAAAAATTTTTTCTTTTGTAAAATCAAAATCTACATTTCGGCTGAAACCGAGTAGTAAAGCTTATTACAATTAAAGAAAGCCTAAAAAAAGTTTTACAAAATGAATGGTGGAAAATAACGCTCAAATTTTGTGAAAATTTGGTTAAACCAATTCCTCGACGACTAAAATGAATTGGAAATGCATCTGGTTTACCTATAAATATATTAATACAAATGATTTGTATTACATTTTGTTCTAAAAATATATCTCATCTCTTGTGTACGATTTTTATTCACAGCTAACTTCCATACATAACTACAAATTTTATTTAATTTACAGAGTATTACTACATTCTTTGTTATATTTTTGTTACGCATTAAATAAAAATACCTGCCTACATTAAACTACATGCTCCTGTATGAACTTGAATCCTTTATGAACTTACTTAATACGATTTTCACGTTTTATTTTAAGTTACAGTCAGTGTACATATCTACATACTGTCTATTGTTGGATAGTGGCTTTCTTCATCTTCTCAGTTGGTCCGATTTTACGCTAAAAAGAGAAATGTTCTAGACTACAGATGGAATTTCCAACTTTACACGGTAGTTTATTCTAAATTACATACTGTGCACATTAGGGTGGCTCTTATTTTCGACTTTTGAATTTTCTTCGCGGCACCCCCAGAATAGTTCCAAATAAAAAAAAATCTGTGTCAAGTTTGAGCCCGATCGGGTAACGGGAAAAGGTGTCCCTGGGCCCCTGAACATTTAAATAATTATTTACAGCTCACAAGGCAATTTTATATAATATCCTCCAAGTAATTGATTGCATAAAAAATATGTTAAACAAAAGTTGTAGATCCAGACAAGGAGCACTTTTATGTTCTATTACTTTTTCTCGTGCGACAAACGGTTTTCGAAAAAAGTCCGAAGGACTAAAAAAATTTTTTATTTTTCAAGTTTTGAAAGTTTAAGTCCTTCTCGAAGACTTTTTATTAGCTATTAATTTCACCTTATAATGAGTGTTGCTGTCGTAAATATAAGGAACCCTTGTATACGGGAATGCGTGTTTGTGCTGTAGGCTACGTTTGACATAACTCACCTATGGGACTGACAGCTTGCATAATACCCGCGAAATTGGTTTTATAAGACGACGCAAAGCACTGCTTCACAACAATGCCATAAACGCTCCGGGTAAATTACGACCCAGTGGCGTAACAACGTTAGGAGGAAAGAGCGTTCACTGGAACGAGCTAAAGCAGCGATGCCCCGATGGGCGGCCCGAGATAAACGAACATTCATAGCGTTTTCCAAAGCTCGCATGGAAGGGGGTGCTCGAAACCAATGACGTTGCGGGCATGTCACGGATAGGGAAAACTCTGGTAGTGTGCGTGTAGGCTCGTACCCATAGGCTTTTTTACAACTGGGGCTCTTGGAGCCCTAGTGTTCTACATTTTAGGAATTGGGAAAATAAACAGGAATTGACTAATGATTAAACAATAATATTATATAATTGGACGGATAAGACTTGAACAGTCCCATTTACACATCTGATTAACAAACAGTTTCTTATTAAACGATTTTTATTCAACTTCAATCCTCTGTTTGTTTGTATGTATGTTTGTTTAGTTCAAATCTAGAAACTCAATTTTAACCCACTTCCAACTATCCAATAGACTTGAAACTTTGCAGGCATACGTATTTTGGATGACAATACAAAATTATGAAGAAAAAGAAACCGCTCCAGGGGTTTAAAAAATTACCCAGTCATCAATAAATATAATCCTTAACCACAAATCCAAACGACTTGAAATCAGCCTATAACCACAAATCAAATCAATTTAATCGACATGAAATCAGCATGAAACCACAAATCAAAACTAGGCAATAAAAAGTAAATAAAGAAAAGAATTATTTTTCAGTATGTAATCTTACTTATAAGATATAAACCAAAGTTTAAGTTAAACTGTTAAACGATTTTATTTAAAATGCACTAAAAACTAAAAAATAATTATTTTCTTTATTTACTTTCTATTGCCTAGTTTTGATTTGTGGTTACATGCTGATTTCATGTCGATTAAATTGATTTGATTTGTGGTTATAGGCTGATTTCAAGTCGTTTGGATTTGTGATTAAGGGTTATATTTATTGATGACTGGGTAATTTTTTAAACCCCTGGAGCGCTTTCTTTTTCTTCATAATTTTGTATTGTCATCCAAAATACGTATGCCTGCAAAGTTTCAAGTCTATTGGATAGTTGGAAGTGGGTTAAAATTGAGTTTCTAGATTTGAACTAAACAAACATACATACAAACAAACAGAGGATTGAAGTTGAATAAAATTCGTTTAATAAGAAACTGTTTGTTAATCAGATGTGTAAATGGGACTGTTCAAGTCTATTCCGTCCAATTATATAATATTATTGTTTAATCATTAGTCAATTCCTGTTTATTTTCCCAATTCCTAAAATGTAGAACATTAGGGCTCCAAGAGCCCCAGTTGTAAAAAAGCCTATGGGTACGAGCCTACACGCACACTACCAGAGTTTTCCCCATCCGTGACATGCCCGCAACGTCATTGGTTTCGAGCACCCCCTTCCATGCGAGCTTTGGAAAACGCGATGAATGTTCGTTTATCTCGGGCCGCCCATCGGGGCATCGCTGAGCTAAAGGTATCCATACCAGACCAGAGACGTTGAAAGAATGTTAAACCAGTTGAACATAAATTATTCACCAAACATGTTTTAACTCTATGCCCGAATATTTATCATAGACCATTTAGAAATCTACAGTCCTAACATATAGGTAGGTATTGAAACAAATTAACAAATTGAAATACATCTTTAGATATACGAGTAAATTACATATTCATAAAAATTTAGTTAATAGTATGTGATGTAATATGAGATTAATACGTTTTATCGTCACAATGGTTACTACGAATCTCGTGAACAAAAGAACAGTTCGTGAACATGTAACATTATAATATGGCCGGGTGTTCTTTATGTGACAGAATTTCACGATGCTTTGGAAATGCCAGCGTACTGATGCGCACGTGTCATTTATTGTACAAACGTCTGATATATTGGATGCGACACAGGAAATTGAAAATCCTTCATATAGACACCAATCATTTACGCCTGCATGAACTTCGCAGCAATATCTGTTACTGATACCATATTTAGCTTTATGCATTTACACGAGACTGTTATTAAACATCTATAGAAGGTATAGTTGCAAGCGAGATTAAGAGAAATAAATATCACTCTAATAACTTGTGAGTACAAGTAAGAAAATCCCAATGTTTTGAAAGTGGAACACAAATGCGGAGCATTTCTTATACAAAGAAACATTCAACAATAATGTTACTAAGGCCTGTGTAAGCATAAACGGGATGGAATACAGTGAAAAATAAAAAAGGAAATAAATTATAAGAATCTATTTAAGGTCGAGGCCAGATATATTGGCCGGTGAGTTTCGTGAGGGGTATTCTCCCACCACACAGTTTGCCTACCTTGGTGCTCCTTTTCTCAACGTTTTCTGACTCGCTCTCGTTCCATCTCCTTCTCGCCTTTGCAGAACAAGGAGTGAGCCAGAAGTGTTGGGGATGATGCCAAGCTTCTGGCGTGTAGGCCAAACCTAGTTGTCAACGTAGAAATACACACATCAGGATAGGTGTGCGTTAGCTCCGAAAAAATTCAGGAGTTTTATTGGTCAGAACATTTATTCTCTCTCGATAGCTTCATCTCGTATTGGTCTACGCATAGCTTCGTAACGCACACAACTATTACACTAATTGTAAGAATAAATAACAGCCACACGGCTACGTTCAGAAGAAGCCGAGCAGCGTTCCCGTTACTCCACCATACCCTTCCGGGGCCACGCAACTCCAACTGACAAATCCACGATCGTCAGATGGTGGTGGCTGATTTCTCCTCGATCGCTATTCGCGAAAACGAATTCACCGGCCAATATATCTGGCTCCGATCTTAGTAAGAAAATTTTAAGAATGATAAATGAAAAAACGGAACCATAAATAGAATTGATTTCGACAACATTTCAGTATTTCCCAAACGAAGAATGTTTAGAAATTATTGCTAATAAACAGAAGTGTCGTTAGTCTGCGAGGATGAAATCCTGCAGGTGATATCTCACGCACAAAGAACTTCACTTTTCGCTGAGTTATAATCTCTCATATCATTGTTTTATGGCAGCACCATAAACAATTCCAGCGCACAACACTATTCGCTTACGGGGTAAGCAGGCTCAAGCCGTGATTTACCGAATGTCGTAAATTTTTTAACTTACTGCGGATTAGATAGCGCCATCTGAATGTAAATTTGTCCTGACAAAACTGTGCCAGCTACAGTTACCGACAAAACTTTATTTTCCGGTTATAATAGAGTTTTAGCTTGTTATGCTTCAGACTCTACGCCAGTGCGCATCATTTACATAAGATAAATACTTTTGGACTGAAGCCCTGGTCTATTTAGCCGAAGGTGATTTAACCTTATTCCCACTATATATTTCATACCCCTTAATGATCTTACGATTTTGCACTTAATAAGTATATTAAGTATAACTTCTGGACGTATCGTATTAAGTGCAAAATCGTAAGATCATTAAGGGGTATGAAATATATAGTGGGAATAAGGTTAATATATATATATAGTCGCAAGTAACACAGACTATTAAATAGAGATAATCAACCTTTCCTCCACGCTTTTGCCAAGATAATTCCACAATCATTTTTTTTAATGGACCTACTATCAGAGAAATGACAAGAAAATGTATTAGTTTTAATCCTATACACTTTTGCTGTATAAATTAAATATCGTGGATATTGTTTTCCTTCGTGATGAGTTTGATTTATATTCTGACAGGTAGCGAATAAAAGAAGTCATTGAACTTAAGACTTCAGTCATGTCAAGCAGTGAGGGTAAATTTAAAATGAAATTTACCTATTAACAAGATTTCAATTTTATTTTAATCGAAGATTTAGTTGAAAAGTTTCACCAATAGGGTTTATCGGTTTTTAAAAACCGGGTTTAAAACCCTGTTTTAATTATAAATTTGTAAAATTAGAAAACCGGTTTTTAAATTTAAAAACCCGGTTTTATATACTGGAATTAATATGCAGAAATGAATTAATTATTTGGTAAACTTGTCAAAGAGCTACCTGTCACCGATTTCAAGGAGGTTTGAATATATTGTGGAAGTTAACATTCTGAACAACTTTTTCCTTTGCCGAAAATAGCGGTCAGCTCTAGTTTCCGAGATATTCGCAAAAAATCGTCGCTACCACTACAGTACATTCTGCTTATAATTGTGCGTCCGTGGCAACGTTTGCGTTAGTACTAGTTGTCGGGCGACATCTGTCGTTCGTTTATAGTATTCCTCCAATGAAAGCTGCGTGTACAACTGCATTTGCAAGCTTGTACAAAATGTCTATTATAAGTCGTAGTTAATAATGAATGTCATGAATGTGTTAGGTTTAGGTTTTGGTTAGGTAACTCAATCTGGCCGTCGCGAGGCGGCCGGCAACGCTTGCGTAAAATAATAACAAAGTCATTATGAAAATAATAAATTTAATAATACAAAATTTTACGCATTAACCGCCGTCTTCGTTATTTTGTAATTCGGATATTTGAAATTCGGCGATTTCATTAAAGAAAACGTCAATTCTACTAGGTCGGGAATAGCTTCTTTTAAAAAGATATTCGCTGAGGTATGATGTCAAGTCCTCGTCTTTGTTTCCATATGTGGAAATATTTTCGCGAACATCCTTCCACGTTCTTTCAATGGATTGTGTATTGGCTTCTAAACGAGAGCAATTATGGAATACATCAGTATTTTGTAAGCAAAATTTGAAAATAATGTAATGAAAATCAATTACGTGTATCGGGATCGACAAAATTGTAAGAGTGATTTACTGTTAAATGTGTATAGCCTTCGTTGTGAAGGCAATTGTACGCCTTCCAACAATCGGATATAATAGTTGTCCCTGGAAGTATCCATTTTTTATCACATCTAACAATGTTTTTGCTTTTCTATCTTCTACGGCTGCAATGAATATCTTTTTCGAATCTCGCTCATAACCACCGAAAACCCATTTTCCCTGTATAAGACGTCCACGATGGTATTTACGAGTTGCAAATTTCGCTTCATCGATTTCTACGATTTTATTGGGTCCTCCTACTTGAGTAGAATTTTTCTCGCACTATTTTACGCACACCTATTGCGCAAGACAAATAATTGTGTAAACTTGTCGATTAACATCCCCCTCATGGATTCCAATGACCTTCAAATATGTTTTCAAGGTCAACATTCTGAGCCACTTTTCCCTATACATTGTAACATTTGTGTAACTTTTATGTTTGTTTTCGACGAAGACAGAAAAGAAACAATTCTTGCACGCCGTCACGCGATGCTTGTAACCGCAGTCTCATTTTTACCATCACCAAACTCACATCGGTTCGCTACCATGCTTTACGCGCCCGCAAGCGGGCGCGTGTCCCCCGCACTAATCTAACCCCAACTAATACTAATACTCAGGTCAAGTTGGAAAGTGGAAAGCGTAAACTCACATCGGCTCGCTACCATGTTTACGCTCCCGAAACCATATTTCCCGGTTATTGGAATCCATGAGAGGGATGCTAATCGACATGTTTACCAATAATCGCATTAAAATTTTCGTGAAATAGCACTATAAGTTGCAATCTTTGAGTAAAAAGCTGTGATGCAGCTATTGCCTATATAATACATGTAAAATAATACATAAAATCTGACCTCTCTACAAAAACTACTCCAGTCAACGAAGGTGTGCGATGAAATACGTAAGTCATCCGAAGTAAATCCGAATCGTGGTGGTGAAAGCCACAACCATTCCACGATAAATGTTATCGCTGTCAATAACGGGAGACGAACATTCTCAAACCATGTCCCTGTTTTATAAGACTGTACAAAATTACATTGCACGTTTTTCTTCCTCTTCTTATTTCTACCATTAGAAGAATTTCAACAACGAAAGAATTTACTTTCGCGATTAAGCGTCAGTTGCTTTTCGCATAGCAGACACTTCATAGTATTTTTAAAAATATTTTTCTCGATAAGGAAATCTATACATTTTTCTTCTGAGTTTATTTCCCGCACAAACTCTGTAAAGGATGTCATTTTGAGGTCACGTGTACAAACGTCGTGAACGAACTGATCTTTTCCAGCAGAAGTATGCCCTTGTGAACAACAATTGGATGAAAACAAATGAGCGTGCTGGCTACACTTGTAGCTGCGTCGCAGATATTACACACATATGGGCAGAATTCAATGCGCTAGTAAAAATATCTTTTTGCAAATATCTCGGAAACTAGAGCTGACCGCCATTTTCGTCAAAGGAAAAAGTTGTTCAGAATGTTGATTTCTAAAATATACGCGAACCTCATTGAAATCGGTGACAGGTAGCTATTCGACAAGTTCACCAATTATTTAATTAAAAACGTCAAAATTTTGACTTGAAATCGACTCGGACACCCGCATATGGTAGTAGGTAACAGTTTACTGTAAAACTAATCTTCATGAGTTCATATTTTCAGAAAAATAAATACTAAATGGAATAAAGATTAAAATTTGGTACCGCCTTTTACATTTTGCACAGATTTGAGTTATTTTAGTTCATTTCATTTGGTTTTGTATGCAGTCTATTCTATTGTGTTATATTTTTGTAGATCCATAAATATTAAATGAACTGAAAAATTGTACGTATTTATACGGATTTTAGTTATTTTAATTTTTTATTTTTATTTGGTTTTGTATATATGAGTATATTTTATTTTGTTATATTTTTGTAATTCCATAATATTAAGGAAACTGAATTTTTTTTTAAATAATTACAAATATTTGTGTAGTATTTTAATTATATTTTCTTTGTGAGACTTCGAAAACCGTTTTTTTTTTCAAATGTTGATTTTTGTATAAACCCTATTCGCCAACAACAATTCTTTGCTCTGAATTGCATAGTTGTACATTGTAAATTTCGGTACCAAATTTTCAGGAAAAATTCATGACATATCAAACACTGAAAATAAGGGGAAAAAATTTATCTTTGTGGCATATTTCGGTATATGCTCCCCTCCTTAAATGTTTAAAAAATAGTCCACGAAAATAAAAATTCCATTTTTTTGTTCGCCGTCACAAATAAGAAGTGTTTGAGAAGCATTTAAACTTTCAAAATTAGAGAGAAAAAAAGTTTTTTTATTTTTTTCGGACTTTTTTCGCAAACCGTTTATCGTACGAGCAAAGGAAATAGGTAGAACATAAAAGATGCTCCTTGTTCGAAACTACAACTTTTGTTTGGCATATTTTTTTATTTAATCAATAACTTGGAGGACATTATATAAAATCGACTTTTTAAGATGATAAATAATTATTTAAATGTTCAAGGGCCCAGGGGCGCCTTTTCTCGTTATCCGATCGGGCTGAAACTTTACATAGGTTTTGTTTTAATTATTTGGAACTATTTTGGAGGGTGCCCCGAAGAAAATCTTGAAAAAAAATTTACCAAGAGTAAATAAGAGATACTCTAATGTACACGTAGGTAATTGTTTTGCGTAGCAATTTTTATTTGCGTTCTACTTTTAGACAAACCTTGTCACATTCATGAAGCCGAGACACACGAACGATACAATTTTTGTACACTTCCACAACGCTACATAAAGTTTTCTAGCACACGCGATTTTATGTAACAACAGACTCTTTTCTTCGTGATAAAACGTCACGGCAGAAGGATCGAAGAAAGTGTAAGATCGGTAATATAAAACAATATTGGGACAGATTTTTCACTTTATCATGTTTCAATCTCAAGGAGTTCACCAACCGGTAACAATTGATCCTGTTTCTAGGCCATTTGCTACGCGCACGATCATCGTAAAGTCTGCGGAAAGAAGCGGCGCAGCGGGGCGATGCGCGTTCAAAAACATGTCCACTTTCACGGGACACGAAAACGAGCTCGAAAACTACCTGCAGATCGGTGTACCGCACAGTAAGTAACGACCATGATCCGGCTGTATGCGCATTGCGTTGTAAGTTCGCTTGCAAACGACCAAATTATTCAAATGATCGCGGTTGCAAGTGGTTCTGCGTTACCGTGGCGACGACAACTGGTCCGTTTGCGGAGTCATCCGTGGATGGCATTGCCGCAACTTTCGAGTATCCCACAACGATAAATTCACGCCGATATCGCAGCCAATTTCCTGCATATCTTTAAGCCGTAGCTGCCGGTAGCGATGCACTCTTTGACCGTCAATTTCCGAAGGTTCTTCGTGCGCTGCCTTTACGATACACACTGCGCAGTCAGAAAGTCAACCGCGCAAAAACGAAGAGACATTAACGTCTCAACACTTACACATTACTAACTACACACTACGGTGATATAGTGTTTGTTTTACACATCTGAAGTCTCCATGTTTAAAGTTATACCATTAAGGAACTAGTTCTTGATCAGGCACTAATTTGTTATCAGTTCATGAAATAAATCGTTCTTTTAAGTAGACATTCCTACCAAATCGCTAAAAAAATAGGTGATTTTTGGATTCTTTTTCAAAAAAGTATGCAACTTGCAGTAAAAAAAACTTTATGGTCTTTCTTTATTCGTTCTTCAAGGATATAAAAACGTTTTCTTTTTCATTTTCCTGTAATAGTTCGAACGTTACGTGGCGCTCAGTGGACTGCTCCAACAAAAGAGGCGTAAACGGTAGAGAGTAGAACTCGACGTAGGATTGTCGGAAATCAAAAGGCCAAAGATATTCTTACAGGTTATATCAATCACTATTGCATCACCCTTTAAGAAGACAAATGAACAAAAATGGCGCTTTGGTACACGTTTGAACACAAACGTGCGATAAAGGGGGTAATTCTACGCCCAAAAATGTTAATAACGAAGGACTATGACTTCTAAAATTGATGGTCAAAGGTTGATGCGATAGTGAATTCATTTACAAAGAAAATGCCACCAAAATTTTTGGAATCAGATCATAATTTCTTTTATTCTGCTGTTTACCGTATGAAAAAAATCATGTTTCGAGATAAACGCGTTTAAAGTTTTGCTTGTAGGTTGCCGGTGTTCGGAGATTGAGATGCTTCTCGCGTTGTAGAATCCATATTGTTACGAATTTCGTCTTACAACATTTACTGAGTATTCTGAAGATACTATACTATAGATGTATGTAAAAAAGTGGTGTTTCTGAAAAATTTTGATAGGAATGCCCCCTTAAGTTTACGTCAAGAAATAATTGCAATACTTTTTAATATAAAAAATGACAATTCAAAAACATATGTCTGTTGCATGTAAAAGCAGTATTACGAATTTTCGTGAAAATAAATGTACGAGGTAGTAGTGTAGCACACTTGCAGAAAGCCCTTGCTGCACTGATCAGAGCAAGATTTCATTCATGCTTTTACAACTTATAGGTGCTGTCATATAGTTTATTTATTAAATAGTTTGCTTACAATGTAGGTGAGGAATTTAGTTCTAATGTTTCCTGTGTAATTAATTTTTTGAGTGCCTGAATAACAAATAGGTTTGTTCAGACAAGTGTTGGTCTTAACCTAAAATGGCAAGTACAAAGAAGAAGAGATTTTTTATATAAAAATTATAGCGAAGAAGATTTAAAACAAGTTCCAAAGGATATACATAAATCATAATAGATTATCTGGGCGTGTTGCCGACATGTTTCTTACATGATAAAAAATTAGCTCCCATGTATTTTAGATGATCAAAAATTACTTAGTTCTGTACCTGATCAAAAATTAGTTCCCATCTATTTTAGATGATCAAAAACTATTTCCCAGTTACCTTATTCTTCCATAGCTTATGAATAATTAAATGACATATACTTATTTTCAACTTTTTTTACATTTTTCCTTAGAGTTTAAATATAAATTTATCTTCTTGTAGCAAAAAGTCTATGATTTGGGGTTTTATTACCTTAAAAATCAATATTAAAGCGGCAAGCCTCCTAAAATGATAAAAAAATAAGTAGCTAGTTCCTTAATGGTTGTATGATAGGTACATGGTTGAATTCGTCATGATATCACTTATAATTAGGGTTTGTCGGTTTCTTAAAACCGGGTTTATAAATTTAAAAATAAAAGGTTTTATATGCCAGAATTTGAATATGTAAAAATCAATTAACTATTCAATAAAAACCCGACTGCTTAAAAAACGAACTAAAATGACAAAAATAATAATAAGATGACAATTTAAATTAACTCAATTGCCTGCAGTTAGAAGGCCTTAAATCTTTTGATGCTCTTCTATCCCAAGCATGTACCGCAATGACTGAAGAAAGTGCTTCAAGCTGGTAACAAAAAGAGGTGGACAACATCAATGCAAATTCAAGCTTACATAGTGACATTTCAACTTCAGCGTATTTTGTAACTTAGGTATATGTTTCTCTCTTTGTTCGTGTGACAAATACTGTTAGTGTTGTTAATAGCCCCTCAAATCTAATTAGGGCGAACAGCGATTCACAATATTTATTAAGACAATATGTAATTTTCTATTTCGAAATAAATGTTCGAATCTAATTACATCAAATCATTTGCATCAAAAGATTTAAGGCCTCCGACTACAGGCAATTGAGTTAATTTAAATTGTCATCTTATCATTATTTTTGTCATTTTAGTTCGCTTTTTAAGCAGTCAGGTTTTTTAATTTCTTTACATTTTTTTAGTATTTACTTTTTTGAAAATTATTTATCCTATAACATTCGGAACGTCAAGACAATTTGAAAGACACCTCATTTGTCCAAATCGGTGTATCCGTACAGGCTCTAGAGCGTAACATGGGACATACAAACATAGCCTGATAAACACAATACCCTCCTTTGCGTGCCGCAGTCGGGTAAAAAGCGTTAATATTTTGACTGGAAATCGCCTCGGACACAAACATATTGTAGCAGGTAAGAGTTTACTGTAGAACTAATTTTCATGAGTTCATATTTTTTTAAGAAAAATACTAAATGAAATAAAGATTTATAATTTATATTTTGTACGGATTTTAGTTATTTTCCTTTTTTTTCATTTGATTTTGTGTAGAGTGTATATTATTATATTTTTGTAGATTTAATTTTTTTTATTTGTGTAATGCCATAAATATTTTTAAAAAACTATATTTTTGTAATGCCATAAATATTGAAAAATCTGTAAATTTTCAAAATAAGTACAAATATGTATTTACTATTTTAATTATATTTTTTGTGAAAATTCGAAAACTGGTTTTTTGGGGAATAGTGGAATTCAAACACCGGTTTTTTCAAAAGTCTGTTTTTGTATAAACCCTACTGATACTATGTATGGAATAAGAATGTGTAATTTCATTTAAACAAAACATTCTTCTACTTCTACTAATTAAGAAAACATTATCCTAACAGAAGAAAATTATGTCCATCATACTCTTTCTTCGAAATTGTTTACATTATATTCCACAAATTGTTCTGTATCTTTAATTACAACAGAGACATTCAGCTGATTATTTTCTCGCGATTCACCCGATAAACACCAGAAAAAAGTAGTTCCTCATTTGCACACCTTATGTACATGAAATGAGAAAGTAGTCTTTCTTTTAGCAACGATGTAGTACACACATCGTATAAGGTGATATTCATAGTAAGTATGAATGTACTTTTCTGTAACCCTGTGCAACGACTCATTTCATATTAATCAATATAATGTTATCTTTTATTAAACTTAAAATAATTATTTACTTTTATTTGTAATTTTCACTTGCGATTAAATTGAACTTGAAAAATTATCATTTAATCTTTCTATTTATATATAGTTTGTTCCTATGGTCATAAATAGTAATGATATGCTTTGAAAAACGTAAATTTGAGATATAGTCATAGGTGCACTTTCGCGGTCTCGACTGACCCCGCACATTTTTTTATTTGGGCCTACGCGTCTGAGAAAAAATAACTTTGAACATTCGGTAAATACGCCTGTGCCTTGTGAAGAGTTGACGAACTGTGGCAGTAAATATAATACAACTGTGAATGTAATAAAACTTTTTTTCGAACACAGCTCTGTTTTCGAGAAAATCGGTGTTGAAGATGGCACCGATACTTGGCACGCACACACGTACTCGATGAATTTTCAAGATCAATTTTTTCGAAAACAAAGTCCCATTTGACAAAAAAAGTTACTCTACAATTTTGACTTATTTTTGTACAAGGATTCATTTCATTTGCAGTTGCGTACCTGCTGGATATTCGATATCATTTGTTTCGAAAATGAAGCCCGGAATAAAAAAATGTTTTTCTTCATTTGCGACTTATTTTTTTACGTAGGACCACTACCTACATACCTTTCAGATTGTACCACCATTTGCCACACACCCTGTATAAATTAGTGTTAGTGGAAAAATGTCGTTTGACAATAGGAATGTGAGTCTGCCCGGAATAGAAGCTAAATGCGTAAGAAGACAATTCATCGGGAAAAGCCAGAACAACTGTTTGTTATTAAAATTGATATAGGTATTAGGAAACTAACAATAATACATCGAGTTACATCATACGCCATATTGCATTCGTAACCTTTAGACTTCAGACTTTAGACAGTGAGTCGCCGAAACCCCAACGGGATATTAACGGAGAAACCAGCACTTACGATCGCCCACATCGCAACAAACGAGCCAATTAATATTGTTTCCCTCTTGTACTTGCTACTGCCTTTGACGCCTCCCCGGATCATACCTACGCGTGGGTGAATAATTGGAGGAACGCCTAGACAGAGCAGCGGGTTAGCCGTCATTGTGGACTATGCAAATTCAGAAACGATTCTTAGAAAATGGGCAGGATTGATTAACCTCTTAGTAGTTACTATTATTCATGTAACCTTCTATATATTTTACCAACTATGAATACACAAATTATTTTACCACGGTAAAAATGTGAAAAATAGTTATTAGCAAATACTGATAGCCTTAAAAATTTAATTGATTACAAATTGTTTTGAATAATGTGAAAACGAATCTGTATTTCACTAAAATGCCAGTATAGAGGATGTTCAGCTATATGTGAGAGAAAATTTAATAAGTCGAAAATATACAATAAAATTTTTAGATGTCGTGCTTCGTTTTCAAGAAAATTGACTTTGAATTTTAGCCGAGTATGCGTGCACCAATGTACAGTTTCAGGCACCTGAGGGACACGCAGGGAACCCGTCGCAGTTTCCGTAGGTTCCGTGTAGCTGAACACCCTGTATATAAAAAATCTGTAACATAAATTCAGCTGATTTAAACCGCCTTATTTCCTTTTCAAAATTTAAAAGCTTGTTTAGGGTTACTAATCAGTATCAAAGTACACTGTAAATCAAAGTGTTACGAGCACAACAAGGTAAAGTATTACATTGGATTAAAAATTTCTTTTTGTATCAGGGAAAAGCTATTCTGGTATTATATTATATCATCTGTTCCCTAACTCTCTGAAATTCTTCTTCCAAAACGAAGTGCTTTCCTGTCTCAATATTGACTAACTATACTTATAATATACAAGGTGTTAAAAAAAGTAGCACATTTTTTAGAATTGATTATATTCTTCAAAATAGAAGGTTTCTTCAATAAAGAAGGATTGTACATAAGTATGCCCGATAGCGCTTAATTTTTATTTGTTATACACCGTTTTGTAGTACTCCCCAAAACGTGCATTAAGAATATCTGCGGAAGAACAACCTTCCCGCAGCATAGTGTAAATTGGCCTAACAACTTCATACACATCACTCTCACTTTCCACAATAATATTAAAAACTTATAAATACCTATAAGAAGGAAAGTTTACATCAACTTTATTCATTAGTTTGATATGTAAAATTTATTCTAAAGAAACGTTCCATATCCTGTATAAGAATTCAGTGTAAGTATATATGCAGAAGTAAGCAGCAATCCATAATTACTTTGAACTTAAACAAACAAATTATTCCTATTTCCATGTAAATTCCCATAATGCCGTACAAAAAAAAAGAAATAGGTAACACAGCAGATGCAGATGACAAGCACAGATAAGCGTATAGGCTTGCACAGGAAACGAGGAATCTGCCATGTGAATTTGTTTTTATCGAAAAACGCAATTCTACCGACATTTGTCAAATTCTACGTTACGCGATGGCGAAACCGGTAGATATGGTGATGTTAACAACCTTCATCACTCGCGGCATTGTTTTAATGCTCTGCGTGATTGTATGCCGGCTGCGTGATGAGGCTTCTTAATAACCAGTCGCTCACACGTCTGCTTTTACCTCTCTCATCCTCTTGGAGTTCTCCAACGTCACCCCACACTGCCAACATCGCCAATATACCAAGCGACCCCTTCTTACGAGCTGCGAAACTGTGGCATGTCGGCTTCGCATCAATCTTGTTAAATTACCCACCCGGCCAGGAGTCGTTCTCTCGCTTGTGGATTGATAAATTGCCCGATCCCGTCTTCCGCAGACACGTAACGCTCCACGTCGCGACCTCGAATATAGGGAAATGGTAGAGATGGCAGTCCTGAAATGAACCGAAGAAAATCAAATTAACGTACGTGGCACTGTTTTTCCAACAACGCGAGCCTTCTAAACGGTGTACGCTTCAAGTTTCTGCCCAAATGTCCTTCAATGATGCGAACGAGGAAGGAAGCAAATGTTATCCAATCAATGACAAAAGATTCAAGATTTTTGAAGCATATTTTCATTGGCCATAATTACGGGTTGCCCACTTGTGTGGGTACAGATACAATTCTATAGTAATAACAAGTAAAAGACAGGAATTTTTATACGAATTCTTTTGAAATTCTAGCGTTGTATACTCATTAATGTAATATGCGTTTTTAATCTTACAGTTAAGCTACCTTAGTTTTTAATACCACAGTTCGACAGCCATTTGGAATTGTAACATTCAATAGCAGTTTCTTATAGGTTTTCGTACGCTGAAAACGATTCCGCAAACCGTTTGTTGCCATCGCCCTGAGTTTTTGAGAAATTCAATTTTGAAAAAACTGCAAATTTTCAAATTTGAACATCTTTTGTGTCGAAACAGTAACAGTTATTCGATTGCTTGTTCCGTCAAACATTTCTATGAACCCTCCTGGATACAACGATATTAGTTATTAGTGCATTATGAATATTTAAATATGTTTAAACAACGATCAAAGGGAGAAGAACAGCAAAAATGCACCCATTTTTGCAGATATCTTTCAATTTATTTCCAAAACTGAGGGTCTAGATCAGCGATGCCCCGATGGGCGGCCCGAGATAAACGAACATTCATCGCGTTTTCCAAAGCTCGCATGGAAGGGGGTGCTCGAAACCAATGACGTTGCGGGCATGTCACGGATGGGGAAAACTCTGGTAGTGTGCGTGTAGGCTCGTACCCATAGGCTTTTTTACAACTGGGGCTCTTGGAGCCCTAGTGTTCTACATTTTAGGAATTGGGAAAATAAACCGGAATTGACTAATGATTAAACAATAATATTATATCATTGGACGGAATAGACTTGAACAGTCCCATTTACACATCTGATTAACAAACAGTTTCTTATTAAACGAATTTTATTCAACTTCAATCCTCTGTTTGTTTGTATGTATGTTTGTTTAGTTCAAATCTAGGAACTCAATTTTAACCCACTTCCAAATATCCAATAGACTTGAAACTTTGCAGGCATACGTATTTTGGATGACAATACAAAATTATGAAGAAAAAGAAAGCGCTCCAGGGGTTTAAAAAATTACCCTGTCATCAATAAACATAATCCTTAACCACAAATCCAAACGACTTGAAATCAGCCTATAACCACAAATCAAATCAATTTAATCGACATGAAATGAGCATGTAACCACAAATCAAAACTAGACAATAAAAAGTAAATAAAGAAAATAATTATTTTTCAGTATGTAATCTTACTTATAAGATATAAAACAAAGTTTAAGTTAAACTGTCAAACGATTTTATTTAAAATGCACTAAAAACTAAAAAATAATTCTTTTCTTTATTTACTTTCTATTGCCTAGTTTTGATTTGTGGTTACATGCTGATTTTATATCGATTAAATTGATTTGATTTGTGGTTATAGGCTGATTTCAAGTCGTTTGGATTTGTGATTAAGGGTTATATTTATTGATGACTGGGTAATTTTTTAAACCCCTGGGGCGGTTTCTTTTTCATCATAATTTTGTATTGTCATCCAAAATACGTATGCCTGCAAAGTTTCAAGTCTATTGGATATTTGGAAGTGGGTTAAAATTGAGTTTCTAAATTTGAACTAAACAAACATACATACAAACAAACAGAGGATTGAAGTTGAATAAAAATCGTTTAATACGAAACAGTTTGTTAATCAGATGTGTAAATGGGACTGTTCAAGTCTATTCCGTCCAATTATATAATATTATTGTTTAATCATTAGTCAATTCCTGTTTATTTTCCCAATTCCTAAAATGTAGAACACTAGGGCTCCAAGAGCCCCAGTTGTAAAAAAGCCTATGGGTACGAGCCTACACGCACACTACTAGAGTTTTCCCCATCCGTGACATGCCCGCAACGTCATTGGTTTCGAGCACCCCCTTCCATGCGAGCTTTGGAAAACGCGATGAATGTTCGTTTATCTCGGGCCGCCCATCGGGGCATCGCTGGTCTAGGTGAAAATCTGACACCTCCGCGCGATGCAGCAGATATTTTTCCTTCGGATAGCATCAACAGAAGTGGTAAATCGCGTTTTGTTTTCAATACAGAAGCGAAATAGTTTGGAAAAACGTGCGGCACTGACAGTGGTAGTCACGCGCGTTAAGCGATTGTGTTACGCTGAGCTGCAGTGGATCGCGCGCCGCCGTTGACTACCACTGTGGACAGCGCACGTTTTGCCAAACTATTTCGTTTCTGTATTGAAAACAAAACGCGACTTACCACTTCTGTTGATGCTTCCCGAAGGAAAAATGTCTGCTGCATCGTGTGGAGTAGTCAGATTTTCTCCTAGATCCTTAGTATTGGAAATAAATTGAAAGATATCTGCAAAAATGGGTGCACTTCGCGTGTTCTTTTCCCATTGATCGTTGTTTAAACATATTTAAATGTTCATAATGCACTAATAGCTTATATCGTTGTATTCGGGAGGGTTCATAGAATAATTTGACGGAACAAGCAACCGAATAATTATTACTGTTTCGACACAAAGGATGTTCAAAGTTGGAAAATTTCAGTTGTTTTTCAAAATCGAATTTCTCAAAAACTGAGGGTGATGGCGACAAACAGATTGCGGATCGTTTGCAGCGCACGAAAACCTATAAGAAACAGCTATTGAATGTTAGTGTGAAAACAGTTTTATCTGCACCCAAATACAAGTGGATTACTTGAAGATTGACGAAAAATAACATCGATCTATGGGTATATACAGTCTAAGACGTTCAAGATGGCAGACTTGTCTCGAAACTGCTAGGAAAAGAAAATTTTCTGAAAGTTCAGCATAATGAATACGAACAGAAGATCGTGCAGAGCATTCACTATCACTTTGAAGCTCCGCCGTTATGCCATCTTACCTTGCCTAGAGAGTAATCTACCCACCTTTCCCCATTCGGACCTGTTCTATTGCTTTCAACCCAGCGCGATGAAGATAACTATCAGCTCGTTACATCTTTCGGGCAGCACGGTGAGCGTGTTGTAACTACGACCGAGTACCACCTAGTCGGATCACAGGATGAGATAGAAAGAAAGCCAACTAAGCCAATGCTGATAGCGTCTCTAAGCTTGCGGGTCTGGCTACCCAGTGCACGCTAGTGGCTAATGGCTGGTCCGCGGCTTTAGCGCGACAACGCGACCATGTTGAGTTGGACCAACATAATCCACACATATGGCCAGATTTCGTAGGATTAGGAAGGCGCGAACCCATTGGGCTTGTTCCGTCTCTTTGTTAACTAACCTCTCAATATTTAGTATAAACTATTTTTACAAAAGTATACGTCCAATTCTACACCTTATGTCTTTTAAAAATTGCATGACATTTTATTTCGTTTTATATCCGGTCTTGTTGCCCTAAATCTTAGGCATGATCAAATAATCTGGGATAACATTAAATTCTCTCGATTCATGCAACTCGCGCAGAAACTCATTGATATGCAAACGATGTTTAGTTGAAATGAAAGTTCAAATATTTGGCAGTAGGTTTATAAACCAAAATTATGTAGGATAAGATTAATCACGTAAATAATAATTTGAAATACTTTATTCGGAAAATATTAAACTGCAAGAAAAACGTAATGGACTATTGAAACGATTGAAACTATTAATTAATATACGAGTGTTAGTAATTAGTACACTAATACTACAGCAGTACAACACTGAATAGCATTACAGAAGATATAATGTCTACATAATTAATTAAAATGTTTCTATCTTTAGCAAACGCAAGTAGGTACATGTAAGATGTTCTCATCGGGAAAAAATGAATTATTTATATACTTCCGCAGATAAATCTTCTAGCACCAGCATCAAACGAGTAAATTAGTATCTAAGGACACATCACCGTAGGATGCTAGATATTTCATCAGCTTTTGAATGATAAATGAGCTTCGGTGAATTGTTTAATGAGTCAGCTGGACTTTCTTACAGAAGGACTTGGATTTTCTATTGAACAATGCCACTCTACGTGCCACCGCCAGAAGGCGTTTAGAAGAGCAGTTGGCGTATCATCGTTACGAGTGCTCATTATTCAAACTTCTAGCGTTCCATTTATCACACAATCAGTTTTACATCGTAGAAGGATGTGAGTTGCGTGAAGATGTTGGCGGTTAATAATCTCTCGGCATACATTACATATTCACAGTTTCGTATTGAAATTGTACGGAGCACTGCTGCCCATGCAAGAAAATGGAAATTCCCGTCTCTTTGACAGCCTGTCAAACACGGCTTGGGTGAAGAGCATTCCTGCATTAGATTTTAACATATCTTTATTCTTAACGGTCATTATTAGATCAGCTTAAAAGCACCCGTCTCTAAAATATGGCAAAATAAATTATTTGGTTAGAAGTATGCGGACTATTTCTGTTACATTTGGCTATCTATTATTAAAGTCTAAGATTTATAATGAATGATAGTTCCCAATGAATATCAGTGCTATCGTTTTAGATTATGAAATAATATGGGTGGTAATATTAAACAGGCTGCTGTTTCTGAGACTACGTTTTGCATCTATGTGCAAAGTAGTAGCTGGTAGGTACCTGTATTAAGGGCGGATTCGCGTGTAATAGCCTCCAAAATTTATGAATTTTTTTTAAAAGACTATTGTTAATATTGTATTAAACTCTCTTGGGATATAAGGAGGCATCTTTAAACTTGCAGAAAATATTATTTTATATCGATCCTTCCTATTATTTATTATTTATTGTGGAATAGCGTAAACCTCTTCGACGATGTTGACGCTTGGTTTAGAACCTATCACAGTTATCTGATTGCAAAAAGAAGAAAATATTCTTAAAGTTAAATAATTTATGCTGGGACTGAACCTAAAATTTCAATTTTAGTTTTTATTTATAATACTTTTTCGTCGATGTAAAGAATAATATGAAAAAATTGTCAAAGGAAAAGACTTACTTTTTCTTTCAAACGCTATAATTCTTTCAATTTTTCATTTTTTTTCTTTAAAGTGGACCGATCCCAGCGTAAACTAGCTAACTTTAAGAAACTTCTATTATTTTTGCAATCAAATGACTGTGGTAAGTGCTACACATCCCGCCAACTGGAGTTACATTGTCAAAGAGGTGGACAAGATTCCACAATAATTAATAAATAATAAGATAGATGGACATAAAAAAATATTTTCTGCAAGTTTAAAGATGCCTTCTTATATCCCAAAAGAGTTTAATTCAATATGACCAACAGTTTTTTAAAAAAAAATTCTGAAATATCAGTTCCTTTTGGGGCTGTTAGACGAGAATCCCCTTTAATCAGTTTCCATACTGTCGTCTGCATCGGTAACGGTCTATGGTCGTGAAAGTAGCTTTTACATTTTACAGAAATCAAAACTTTGCATAAGGTAAGGTTGAAAAATTATTTAACCATCTTTATTGATAAATGAAAAGCATTAGGTAAATATCTATACCAGGACTGCACAAGGAGTTGTTTTCGGCGCCTAGCGGCTGGCAAGCTGCCTGTCCCGTTGCTAAGGATAGAATCGGTGAGGAGAACTGCAGTAATGTATGTGCGTACTCGTAGGCTTGTAGCGTAAGTATATATGGCTGGGTTCAAGTCATACCAAATGCACGTGCACTACTGCAGTTCTCCTCACCGATTCTGACTTTAGCAACGGGACAGGCGGGTTGCTCGCCGCTAGGCGCCGAAAACAGCTCCTTGTGCAGCCCTGATCTATACTGTGTTGGATAGAAACAAGATTGAAGATCAAAATAGCAAGAGCGGGTTTTTGATAATGTTTTCCCTTTGTTGGGGGTTATTGGATCATTTCGAAAATGGCGTTGGTGGTAATATGAAACAAGTTGTTGCAAAGTTTATGTTTTATGACGAGACACTCCAGACGAAGAACATGAATATAATTTGAATTCAGTTTTTCCGTTTCACTTATAAAGTGTATTTTGTATTTTCATTTCTAAAGCAACTTTATTCTTTCACACTTCAAGAACAAAGATCATTTGATTAATAAAAAGCTTATAGTGACGAAGAATAAAATTTTTATATTTGTTTCATTTTATTACCACCACGTTTTTGAAAACCCACATTTTGCACTATGTTAAAACAAATTGTAATTCTCTTTTAAATGTTTCATTTTGTATGCTAAGGACTAATAACACTAGTTTACAGTCATTTGGTAACGGAGACTCCGCTATGAAATGCTTATGTAAGATGGTCCTCTAAACTCAAAAATCGAAATGAGACGAAAGCCTAAGGATACGTTTTTCAGATATCGCCCGATGAATATTTTGGTAATTTTTTAAGTAGACAGTCCGACGTTTTTGGCCATATCTCGCGTTAGAGTTGACCCATTTGGTCGCGACGACTCTCAAATGAAAGGTAATTAAATTGCATACAATGCTTTCATACATTGTTTTCCAATCGAACCAATAATTTAGGCGGAACAGAGCGAAACTTAAAAAAAATGTAATGTTTTGGGGCCGAAATTGAAATCGACAATTCACTATATGGCCTGGAACACATAAAAATTATCATGTGACGTCCAGTTTCTTATTTTATACGTAGAATGTGCAGCTTTACGAAGAAAACAAGCCCAACCTGAGCAAAATCCATGCACAAATAAGGAAGTTATAGGCGATAGAGTGGGAGTGCGTATTTTCAACATTTCCCTATTTTTGCATTTTCTTTCTATTTCTTGGCGAATTACGTATTTGTCTTCAACAAGAAATTTAATATCTTAAAAAATGATACTCTTCACAGTTACAGCATTTGCGGTACCAAAAATATCTCAGAAATTACTAAACCAATTTGAATAAACTTTTGCACGAATATTTTTAAGACTATATCGAAGAGCATGTTTCAATTTCCTTCCGAAAAACAGCACGTTTGTCTACATTGTCACGGAAACTATCGCATTTCGGTTTTCGTTGCGTAAACTAAGTAGCATATTTCAGCGGTTTGTCGAACAGTAACATATTCCGTCTGTAGCGACTAAAAGCAGCATATTTGAATGGTTAGCTACGAAACATAGCATGTTTCATCTTTCGCTGCGAAAACTAGCACGTTTGAGGGGTTTTCCACGAAAAGTAGCATGTTCCGTTTGCTGCAACGAAAAGCAGCACATTTGAATGGTTGGCTACGAAATATTGAGTGCGTCAACTTAAATACCGGCGTGATTTTTATTTACTACTAGGTCGATAATTTATTAAACACTAAAATACCGTACTTATATTATGTAGATTAAAATTTTCATATGTGTTTCCTTTTGGAGATTAGATAGAGTTATTATTTATTAAACAATAATTTCAAAAGTTGAATTCTTCGATACAAAATGCACTTCAACAATTTAAACTGACCACGCGCCGCAACGTGATACTAGTTTCTGCAGAATAATCCAATACGTGCTATTCTTCGTGGCTAAAGAGGATAATGTGCTAGATTTCGTCGCAACAGTACGAAATTTTTTATTCTTCTTGGCGAAGCAGTCAAATAATATTAGTTTTCGCGGCAGAAGACCAAACGTGCTAAGATTCGGCAGAAACGATGGAATGTGCATTTTTACGTGGCAAACTGAAATGTGTTATTTTTCGTAAGAAATTTGAAACATGCTACTTTTCGTAACACACGTCGATATAATCTAGTACTTGTCGAAGTCGATTTTCGATTTATATCTTCTTTTTTTCAATAACAAAAGAAGATGAAAACTTAGATTAAAAATCACATGTTTGACTTTGAGTACATACCTGCCATTTTCCAAAAAATAAATTTATTCAAAATCGGCTTCGACATTTACTAGATTATAGTCTTAGTAATATTCGCGCAAACTTTTATTCAGATCAATCTAGTTATCTCCGAGATATTTTTGCTACCGCAAATACTGTAACTATGAAGAGGCCTTGGAAGGAGGGACTGCTATGGCTTCATATTTTAAGATATCATATTTTTTTTTTTAAAAGAATGCGAATTAATTTTAAGCATAAAACGGTGTATGCCTTGATTTTTTAATAAAAAGTTTTTATGCCAAAAAATCATAAAAGTAGCCATATTTTCCGAGTTGTCAAAGGTATGTAACTCTTTAAGTGTAAATGAAGTGTTATACAGTTACATATGTAGAGTTTATAAAGTTGTCTATAAATAAAATACGCCTCAAGACGAGAGCCTGCTTAAGGATCGATAATTTTTTTCCGAAAAAATTACACATATTTTTAAGAACTCTTTATTTTATAGAAATCTATGAGCAATAAACTATAAACTGTAATATTTTGAATTTTTTATTTTTAAAAACCTTGCAACTGGACCTTAGTTCGTGTAAAGCAGGTAATTAGGCCCATCCACTTAGGATAGACAATTCGGGCATACAAAGCTATC
Organism: Andrena hattorfiana; assembly: GCA_944738655.2. NCBI lineage: Eukaryota > Metazoa > Arthropoda > Insecta > Hymenoptera > Andrenidae > Andrena > Andrena hattorfiana. Next base: position 21,189,118 of record OX122890.1, read on the forward strand.
CTCGTCGACAATATCCTCGAGCTCAACGCAATCCTCATGCAACCATGTGACATATGACGCAATTTGCAAAACCAATTTTCTTGGGACTTGCTGCCCACGTTTTCTCGGCGGTGGATAGAATGGGCTCTTGTTCACAAACTTTTTTTTTCTTCCGGTTGAAGTGACACGTTCTTTGGAGCTCTTCCCATTATTATTCCCACTTAATATTATGCTGGGCCTTATTATCTGTTTTATCACTTCCTCATTCCTGAGATTATATGTTAAATGTGCAGTTTACAAAATCATCAATTTTCTGGGAATAGGTTGCCAACATATGTACTTATACATACCTGTAGTTGTACAGTAATTTGGATGATGAGTACTCACAACACAAATTCATGAAAACGACGTAATTGTTATAATTCGCGAAACGACGGTTGAGGGGGAAACAGTTTTTGAATTTTCAACCGGTAAATATTATATCAGCGACGCTGAAACTCTTTGAATGACATTTCGTATATAATAAAAGCAATACCTACATAGCACTACTTGTAGATTGACCTACCAGGGAAAATTGACCTTATATGTATATATAAGCGTTGAATATCTAAAAAAATGCTCCTTCCAAACACATTCAACAAATTATAATTACTGCTCTGCAAGTTGCCACCTTCCGTAATTTATAAAAGTGTAATGCAAAGTTGAAACAATTTCGGAGTATTGTATGATCTTTTTTTGTAAAAGTTCCATATGGATTTACAATTTTAATAATTACTGTCGTTTATAAATAATGTAAGAAATTTTGTAAATCAGCCTTCAGATTCTCTGAGATTGATTTAAAGTCGTTTAAAGTATACTTCTTCCCTGTCAGATAATAGTATATGTATATGTATAATCTTGTACGACTACCATAAAGATGAATTATAAAGCTTTTAGATATAAATATTTATTATGGTAAAAAGAATCAAGTAATTAACCGGATATTCCGCTGTACTATTTCTGAAAGATTTTATTTAATCGTTTGAATTTGCTGGTGCCATTTCAAGAGAAGGTAAGCGACCCCTCAAGACAATGTTAGAATGTTGCAATTTCTAGTAATGGGATTTTTTTACATAATTATACGCTTTTGGATTTCGATCTGTATCTAAAATATATGTACTGTAAGCCCATAACAATGGTTCAGAGGCTACGGATGTAACATCGTAATCGGAATTCTTTAAGACGGATCCTGAATAAATTCATTTTATCTAAATGCATAAATGCTTCAGGGGGATATAATCTTTCGTTTTAGCGTCCCTTGTATTGTTTCTGTTGTACAGATATTTCGTATATTGAGATACTGTGACCTCCTATCATCGCCTAACAAAAGTACATTCTCATAATTTTAATCAGTTAAATGCTAATTTAAGAGATATTTGCTACGTTATATATTGGAGTTTATCCATATCTTTATTCCATTTTTTTTTCTGTTTACATGCGTTAACGAGGATCTAACAAAAGTTTGATAAGTCAGTATTTTTTCTTTATAATATTCCTGGAGCAACGAATTTTTTGTTTGCGATATTTGCTTCAGTGGCTATCGCCTTTGCATGAATATTCACGTTATAAATCTGGTTCAATATTACGCTAACCTATTTCGTTTTTTTCTTACGTGCTATCAATGATTTACTGTGGTGAGATTTCTGAGCTGGAAACTTTGCTAGTCTTCCTACGTATGTGTGAATCCGATATTCTCTAACTTAAGTTTAGTTAGGATTATTTCGAATTTGCCGACATTTATGTTTAGTTTGCAGTTTATAGTAGAGCTCTTACTTTTTGACCCATCGGGTACCCGTTTACCCGAAAAAACTTCAAGCCATTAAATGTGGTATTGTTCGATCATTTTTGGCCAACATCAAACAATACCACAGACAATACAACATTCAATTGCTTGAAGCTGTTCTGGGTAGCCGGGTACCCGACGGGTCAAAAAGTAAGAGCTCTATTTATAGTACCACTGATTTTTATTTTAAGGAGGTTTTTATAAGGTTTGGATTTTTCTATGATTGAAATAAGGGGGCTTAACCCTCCCTACATTTTACTTACATTTTACCTGGGTTTTTCCTCAAGTTTTCCTCTAGGAAAGTCCCAGCCGTTGTTGCCGGCTTTCAGAACGCGGGCCTCATGCTCAAAGTTCTAACATTGATTTGTCTTACAATAGGTATCAATTTCACTAGCTAACAGAAATAATAAAAAGAAGCTAAAATGTTTTGACAAATTGTAAATCTTCGAATTAGTGGGTTTTGAGATATCTATTCAAATTGTTAGTTCATAAACCAATAGATACTTAAGTACCTACTGTACAATCAATTTTCCAGTGTTGCATGATTGGAGACGTATATACTATACAATTATGACAATGACAATGAAACATACATTTCCAGCATGCGTCATATAATATAACACACGGTTTGTTACTTTTATCACGAATAGCACACAACGCAATGCATTTTTTAAACAATCCACCACTTCTCTCTGTACTTACTTATACTAAGCCCTAAATTTTATTGACATTTAGCAAGATGCGAATTGCAAAGTGTGCACATCGCTGAATACGGATAGCGGTAATACGGTAATTTCGCTAGCTGTGTCACGTCCCATTTTTGAAACGCACGCCAATTTAACAGATAAAGTGATGCCTGCGAGAATTCTCCAAATGTATAGTGTTATAGAAATTAGTGGGCACAAGGTACATATTTAACTCAACAGTTGCTCCTGAGGACATGCCATAGAACATACTACTGGTTTTCGTAGCGAGGAGCTTATGCACGTATGTACAGGATGGTCGTTCCCTTTCGAAACCTTCCTCGCAGTGTTGGTTTCATGCGCAAATGAGTAATATTATTGATCATTCCTCAGGTAAGATGACGTGTACCCATTAACTGGTCTAGTGTCTCCTAGTGGTGTAATGCCAAGGTGCGTCCCCATACCTGTTTCCGAATAATGCACGCGGCAAACAATGACGCGTGGTGATGTATGTGGGTTACGAGTCGAGCAGCTGTTGCTCTCGACAACTGGTTCCTCACACTTCTGTGGGCGTTCACAATATCACAATGACGTGAGAGCACTTGTGACAGCATCGTGTGGGTACTATATACTACATTGGAGCTTGTATTACAAGCGCTTGGCTGCACGCAAGGGTGGCGCGACTCTTGACGATCCTAGTACAACATACACCGTACGCGCATTTCCAAAATGCTGCCAGGAAGGCCAGATCTAGTTTACAGGTGCTATTCTCCAAATAGCTCTGTTTTATTACCCTTCTTGTACATGTACTATGTACTACCGCAGCCTGTATTCGCTGTATATAGAAAAAGTTGATAGAGGTTGCAGAGAAATTAATATCTGCGATATCTCGCAAAACTGATGTGATCCATGGATCATGCTGTTAATTATTACACGGGGTGAGCCGCATCGCGACAGTTTCATTACAGCCTTCGAAGTTTATAGCGCAGAAACTGTATTAGTTTCGGCGCGCGGCCTGCGGTAGTGGACGTCACGCGGTAAGTAGTTCAATTTATGAAGATACGTCACGTAGACCTGTCTATATCACTTTCAGGTGCAGTATGCTTTGTAAAGCCTCGGCAGCTTTGCCCTTCTCAGCACCATACACAAGGCTGTTGCAGGGTTGTATTCGCTGGCTATCGAGTCTGGATCACGTCACGTCGTGTCTGATCGCGTTACGCTCTCGACACTAATCGGAGATTAGCACCGCTAACCCCACCTCCCGGCAATCCCTATATGTTTCCCCTCTCTCTTCGTCCAGGCGACCGTACGGCATCCCTCCGATTGCATTCAAATCACGCACAAAGAGCTCAACTTGAGAGCTTCTCTCGTAATCGCACACTAGAGCCGCGCCTATCTGACAACCGTATCTAACGGATTTTTAACGACCTTTTGTTAGCCAAAAATATATATAAGCTCCCGATAGTCGTGTACTGTCCCGTGAAGGAAACAGCGCGCGGAAACGATGATCAGATATCGCACGGTTGAACGTACCTTTTTGAATATCCCGCTTTAAATCATTGCCCTTTCAAAGAGAACCCGGCCCCTTTTGTTTGCCTGACTGTAAATGCAGATTTCAGAATAAGAGTACTGGAAATAGAAATTACGGCTCGAGAGTGCATCCTGGGAGATATCCGGCACTTATATCAACCGGCATAACTTCGTGACTCCCGATCAATACCCATTGAAAATACATTGTTGCATTGGAATTACCATTGGTTATATAGCATTATTATTGTCGCACAGCTGCCAAGCGGATTCAAATTTTTCCCGAGTTAATTGAACGAGGGTTTACCAACAGGTTTCTGAGGCGTAGATAAAGCAACTTCGCTGTAAAGAAGATAATTCTGCACGCCTGGGAACAACATAACCTCCACGATTTCAACAAATATTCGTGTTCGCAGATTTCAACGATGTGGGAATCTTGAAATTCAATTGCTACTGACAGGTTTGTACCTTAAGTGTACCAGATGATAAATGATTCCCGCGGTATAGCTTGTCGTTATCTCCTCGTTTCGAAGTTTCTCGTTCAAGCGCAGTTCGCTTAACGTCACGTTAGTTCTCAAGATGGCGCTCCAAGCACAGGGGAACGATTTTGCGAGAGTCGTTAGCACGGTTCGGAGCCACGCCTCATTCGACGAGGTTGCCTCCTTTACCGTTCAAACACGTCGTGCTCGACAAAGAACTAAAAGGTGCTCGAGACGAAACCAGTCGTGCTCAAATGACCCAAAACCTATGGAATAATCACCCCTTTGTCAAAAGTTAACGAGCTTTCGCTTATTATTGACCCGTGTTTATCCATCGTCTTATCCGTCAATACCTATTCAATCAAATATCAGCAGGCGAGGCCGCGAAGAAACGTCAAATGGGCTTGCAGCTCTTTTTTTACATTTTTTTTTATTCTTTAACAGATCCTCCTTTCTGATCTTTAGTCGTTTCGTTACAAATGACTTCATACTTTAATCTTTTTTTAGTTACTATTAATATTAGCAAAAACAATTATAAAATAGGGTGACTTGTCCAATGAATGAACACTTAAGCTGCATGTCTGTTAAAATTAGTATTCAAAAGTCGTTATTTAATTCCCTGAATGTTATTTCTGCAAGCAAGCTGTTTTATTACGAAAGTCAGACATCCCGGAGCACAATTCTAGCAATGTTTGATAGTTATAACTTTCATTAAAAGTTTGGCAGAGGATTATATAAAAAATGGGCCAATGACCAGTGAATGAACATAAATTTTTAATGAATGAACAGGTGTACCCCAGTGAATGAACGGGATAATAACAGAGATTAGGTTTCCAATGTATTTAGACGATTTTTTGTGTAAATAATTTTTTGTTCTCTAATTGCAATAATATTATTGATTTTATACTTTACTAGTCTTATAAGATCATAATCATGCACAGCTGAAATTTATTTTCTGGGGTGGGTTAACTTAATCTTCACACTGGCGGCGAAAGTGTCAACAGAAAAAAAAAACAGGTTAAGTTGTTCATTCATTGGTAAAGTAAGAAATGTCCGCGTTTGCCAGTGAATGAACGGCCGTGGGGTCAACTGTTGAATAAACGGAATTAATGCCGTGTAAGTTAGAAGTAAAAAGAAAAACGCCTTTGCGAGACGTCTGTGGGTGTCCACTCTAAATTTCGGTGTAAGTTTCAAAGTGAAATGCTCGCGATAGGCGTTAATTTTTCGTATTACATAAGCAACGTTCATTCAGTGGGGGGTGTTCATTCACTGGACAGGTCACCCTATTATCACATAGAAAACGCACAATACTCATCGATTTCTAATCGTTTAAAAATCTGAATTTGTAAACGTAGTTCGAATATGTTGTTAAGGAATGAACTCATTTTTTTCTAACAATTTATGAGGAAAGGAAGAACACAAATGTTGCTCTAAACGCTGAACAAATGATTTCAGTTATCGTTAACATGGTTCTAAATAATATATCATAATGTAAGTTTGTATAACACTTTTCAAGTTAAGCAACCCAACTGTTTTTTTTTTACAAACTGCATAAGTTTCATGATGAGTTGCGAAGTGATCAATCATGCATCACCTTTAACGTATTTACACTTATTATTCGTCACTAGATTTTTTATAAATATGTACTAAAAAGTGGCCATTATTGCAATGCTATAATCCTCTAAAGACTTTATCTTAATCTTTCTTGGGTATTAGTAACAAAATAGTTCTTTATATAACGTATTATATAAAAGTAATGCTGGCTCCGCTATAAATTTCACTAAAAATATAGAACCTTGTATTAACGATTTCAACAGAAATCTACACCTAAATGATTGCTAGTAAATCATTGGCATGGATTATATCGTTTTCTTACTGCAATTACTAGTGAATGTCGGAAAGTTGTACGTTACACGGTATTCGTTAGCGTGTTCAATGAAAAATGAATTTGGGTTTCGGTGGAAGCAAGTCAAGCCGAAATAGATATAGATAGGTTGGTAGGCAAGCATACGAGGATGATAGAATGGGCCTATGCATTCGTCCGGTAAATAGCGTGATTGATCGATATTATATTCATAACAGGCAACGACTTGTCATCAATCATAGCCCGTCGTGCATAACTGCGGCTCTCTGTAATATACCTGCCTAGCTGGTATAATACATTACGCTTCCAGTTCGTATCCAGTACATCGGGTGTTCAAAAAACATTTGCTTGTGGATATTACAAAAGCTTCTATCTTGGCAATACTAGTACCAGTAAGAAACGATAATTACACGCAGCTATAAGAAATGCATTACAGCCGAGAGGAGTAAGCATATCATGTAGTTAGTAGCAATATTTTCATCGCACATAAGCTAATGTTACTAAGCACGTTTACATTAGTATTCAACTCAACTAACTCCCATCGAGCGCAAGAAATTCACAAATTAAGTTATCAAAAAAGACACATTGGTTACTAGCTTGAACTATCAATTTACGGTATCGTTATAAATCACTGTACATGCTTGTGTAATGCCTGCAATAAGAAGGCTTAGAATCATTTATGTGACATTAGCGTCCACAACGTAGCTATATTAACTGCACTGTATATGCAATGTAAATGTTTTGGAATACAATAGACATACGTGGTCGTTTATGTCATTGTTTCTCCGTTCAAAGCAACGTATGTATTATAGCAGTAAGTTTCAAGACGAAAATACTAAATGTAAGCCATTGAATTTTGGTAACAAGGAAGACAAACATCATAGGAATGCACTACACCGAAATACACGAATATTTTGAATTAAATATCGAAATAGCCATGTATGATTTTAAGGTTGGTTCATTTCGAAAATTAGTCTGTCATGATATTATAAATATTAGCATATAGATAGGGCGTACGAAAAATTATACAATATAGCGAAGCAAGGAAGCCAGCCAGTAGTTAAGATGATTGCCTTTGAATTAGGTATCGGTAGGCATATATTCATATGCAGTTCCATATGTTGATATTGTAGCCTGATGGGCTGACGCGTGACAATGAGCTCAGCGCTGACAACAGTAGTCTTCCCTCCCTACCACTCAAAACCTCTCAGATAATGCGATCCGGGCAGCCTAAATAAACAGGTTAGAATAAATAAGAGCTATTCTAAACGCCAGTTCAGTGTTTGCCTAGCTGTCAGAATAGTGAAGGGCACTCTCAGTCTCGAATAGATATCGAGTTAGCCGCTTACAGTCCTCTTCCTGTGCGTATGCCACCTTCCACCAGTGGCATTTCGTTAATATCTTTCTCAATGGCCCACCGTCATTCATGAAAGCCTTTAACAGAAATCTAAAGGGTATATACAGGGTCATCCGTTAAAACTGCAACCTACGCGCGCGCGAACAGACGAGAATGGCAACACCGCCTCACGGACGCATTCCACTACAACCATTTACCGGCCCGACGTTCGGAGAGTTTCCAGCGACCGCTGGACGGCAGTGATGCCCAAGCTTTGAAAATTTTAGAATGCTCTCTTTCAAATCAACGTTGCAAAGAGTTGTGCGGAATTTCCCGGCCCAGGTAAGCGAGCCGCGCGCTCCGCTTTTATGATCGGTTTACCACTCGCACCCCAGATTACTGTAATGAGGTTCGAAAATAATATCGACTGGTCTCGTACCCGTCTTAATTTCATAAATTTTAGCTACGACAGAGTTGACCGCGACGCTATATCCCTGTACGGTGAGATTTTTCGCCACCTGCATGTAAAAGCCACAATAATGGCGCATCATTCCAAAAAATGACATTAACGGAAGCGGGTATAGGCGCGGCGTTGAATAGCTAAATGTTTAAAACATTCAGACACCAAAATTGTAGAAAAAAATTCCAACACCGCTAAAATCAAAGACACATCCCATTAGTTACCCGTTACGTCCGACCAATGCATGCACTGCATTAAGGATAAAATTATAAAAATAAAAACCAGAAAAATAGATTCTGAGGTTTGCAGAACTAACACATAACACAGTACAACAAATTTTGACTTTTTTTCGGACTTGTAACATTTAATAGCCGTTTCTTATAGGTTTTCGTGCCCTGAAAACGAATCCGCAAACCGTTTGTCGCAATCACCCTTAGTTTTTGAGAAAATCGATTTTGAAAAAAACTGCAAATTTTCAACTTTGCACATCGTTTGTGTCGAAACGGTAATAGTTATTTGATTGTTCGTTGCGTCAAATTATTCTATGAACCCTTCCGAATACAACAATATAAGTTATTATTGAATTATGAACATTTAAATATATTTAAACAACAATTTATTTCCAAAACTAAGGGTCTGAGAGAAGATCTGACCATTCCACTTAATGCAGCAGACATTTTTCCTTCGGATAGCATCAACAAAAGTGGTAAGTCCGGTTTATTTTCAATACAGAAGCGAAATAGTTTGGCAAAACATGCGGCACTGACAGTTTTTAAAATACATAGAAAGAGATCTGCAAAAATTGGTGCATTTCGGGTGTCCAAAAGGAAAACCCTTTGATCGTTGTTTAAACATATTTAAACGTTCATAATGCACTAATAACTAATATCGTTGTATTGGGGAGGGTTCATAGAATAATTTGACGAATCAAGCAACCGAATAACTATTACTGTTTCGACACAAAAGATGTTCAAAGTTGAAAAATTGCAGTTATTCTTCAAAATCGAATTTCTGAAAAACTGAGGGTGATGGCGACAAACGGGTTGCGGATTCCTTTTCAGCGCATGAAGACCTATAACAAATGGCTACTGAATGTGACCAGTCCGAAAAAAGTAAAATTTTGTCGAACTGTGTTATATTGCCATTAAAAAGACTCGCCCGGTAGAAATGTTTTACACTGTACGTACATTTGCTATTTACACATTTTGCTAATCAAAGCTGTCGAATCACATAGATTCGCATAATAAGGAGAAATGATTTTACAAAGTCAACTGAAATCGAAAACTAGTAGCGGACATTTATGCAAGCACAATTTTTTCACAAAAAATGTTCGGTAACGTTTTATTGTAAATGTCATCGCAACTTTGACATCCAGGTACTTCAGGTTGTAGTTGTAACACTCCTTTGAAGATGCTCGGTATTTTAAAAGTACAGTGCCTGCCAGACAATATAGATACGCATTTCTCGAAATGAACGTGTCAAAGAATAATAAAAGACAGTAAGTAGAGAAACGTGTGCTGTCATACAACCAATCGTGTACAACATCAGCAATTCACGATATGACATTGATTTCACGTTCAGCCATCGGCAGAATGAATCGTAAAAGGTAGTAAAACGGAGTAGACGGAGAGACGAATGGAGCATCAACGAAGGAGGCAAATAAAATTGACAGTTGACGTCTGTCTGCGTGCTCCTCGCACTCGTAGTCTCGCAGTATATAGTCTGTCTGTCAGCATGACACCGAGCGACGCCTTCTTTATTATACATTCAATTATTAGGCGCTGCGCATGACAAGCGCTATTGCATATTTATATCCACCATTCGAGACGAGTTCAGCCGGATAAGGGGTTCCTGACAACCCGTCACGAACATACGTTAACATTCTTAATAACGCACTCCTCTATATACGCACACATCCAGCCACGTACATATGTAGCGATGTACACACGCGTACAGATATAGGGTGTGCCACATACGCGGGGATATATGTAAAACACACGTTTACATAGTGGCGGTATACATGCAGAAACCGTACTGCTGCAGTATAATTTCAATACACGAGGAAGCTATCAGCCTTTATAACCTGTTTATTGCGATAATACCATAAATTTGCATCGCGTGTTCCCCGTAATCGCTTGCCGTGGCGGATGTCATATTACGTTAACTACAGTTGTTAAATAGGCATCTCGGGAATAGGCCCGAACTGGTATACTGTGGAATTTGCGTCCCCTTCCCACTCATCCGACCAGTATATACATATATGCGAATATCGATTTCAAGACGGTTTAATGAATTTCGAGCATTTTACATAGCCATTTCAATATTGATCCATAATAAATATTTTACCGTAAAGGTATATATTATCACCTTTTTTATTATACCTGTACATATATAATGCCTTGGGAAATGTATGTACACGTTCATTATACCTTTGATGGTTAAAAGCTATAGGCAGTGAATCAATTGGTGCAACAGACCTATTCGCTGCATTTTGTAGACCGATAGTAGGGACAATCGTTTAGCAAACAATCAAAATTGCAAGTGGAAGTGAAAATTTTAATTTTAAAATATTATGTACCACCTGTGTGTGGACGTGGCTTTTTCAAGAACTGCGCGAACCTCGATACTTGCACGAATTTTTAGCCTCATTTTCCTTCCCGAGTTATATATCTTTTTTTCGGTGAAGGGGAAGGAGTTTTTTAAAAAGATTTCTTAGCGAGCACCTTTTATGGTCATAGGATTAGTGGTTCCAGAGAAATTGTGATGAGTGAGTCAGTGGTATTTGTATTTTATATAAGTAGACTAGCAAAATACCCCCGCGCTTCGCTTCGGGCCTAAGAGATATCGAGGACTCCATGAAAACACATTTCACCCCTTTTCACCACCCCCCGTGGGGCTTGATTAGGGCAAAATCCTGAAATTGGTTTTTTGGTATTTATGTGGATAATCTTTGTGAGTAAGAACCCAGTTGATATCTAATCGGGCCTAAGAGATATTGAGAAGTCCGTGAAAACACATTTTACCTCTTTTCACCACCTTGGGGATGGAATTTCCCAAAATCCTTCTTTAGTAAGCGCCTACGTCATAAAAACAATGTGCCTTCCAAATTTCACGTTCCTAGGTTGAATGGTTTCAGCTGGGCGTTGATAGATCAGTCAGTCAGTCAGGACATCTTTTATATGTATAGATTATACATATACAGGGTGATTCATAAACACATGTCAGTACTTCAGGAGGTAAATCAAGACACTAATATAAGTACAAACGTCGTATGAACATATGTCCTATATACCTCAGTCTTCGGGTTATAGCTGATTAAAGAAAATGTTCAAAGTGCTCGCCTCGTGCCTCAACACACACTACCGCACGCCTTAGTACATATTGACCATATCTAATGTTTACAAACAATTTCCATCGATATGTGGTAGACAAAACTTCGGGCAGTCAGTGCTTTATCCTTGTGAGTTTAGTATGTACACTATTGTCTCCGTATGTGCTCGGTTTGGTGCACACGATACGTGCTTGTCGCTATCCCCACCACTTCTGTCTCACTCTTGTTCGGCGAAGGCAAGAGCGAGATAGAACGAGAGCGAGCGAGAGCCACTGAAAGCGAGCGAGGACGGTACGAGACAGACGACGCGTTGATGTTTTGTCTCCCTCCGTCTTTCGGGCACCGTGACACTCCGTCCTTTGCGTGCGCGACGAGCGTGCGCGATGGTCGCAAGCACTTAGGTGAGCACGGGAATCGCATCGCAAAATCGTGACGCAGGCCCGGCTCAAGCCTTTTTTGCGCCTTAAGCGAACTTGTCAAATTGCGCCCTTTATTATAATACATTTATTTGAGATTATTTATGACTTTACTCTGCAAAATTAGGCGACTGCCTAGGGCGGAAAGTCGACAAGAGGTGCTAAATGATATTTTCATTACTGGTATTGTTGAAAATAAACTTTAAAATTAAATATTACAAATTGTACTATAAGTGGATTAAACTACGAATAAAAATTCAGAGTAAGGTTATCAATAATCTCAAATAAATGTATTTTAATAAAGGGCGTAATTTGAAAAGTTCGCCTAGGGCGCAAGAAAGACTCGTGCCGTGCCTGGCTATCTGACCGTCGTGTGCATGCGTCGAGCAGTCACGATTCCATCTGAGTGCTCGCACCCGTCGCGCACGTCCGCCGCGCACGCAAAGCGTTTCATCTCGCTCCCCCCTTCGGCCAGAAAGAAACGAGAAATGAACACTCGGAATTAAGGATCTGTTCACGATAGGAGCTCAACGCCGGTCCCGACCAGCGAGCACATGCGGAGACAATACTGTATTGTTCTAAAACCGGCGAATGCGAAACTCAGTGCCATGGCGTGCAGTAGCATCTGTGGAAGCACAAGACAGGCACTTCGAATGTTTTCTTTAATTATCTGTAACTCGAAAACCAAGGCACATAGGAGTTAGAGGACATATGATATTATAAAGTCTTCACTTACGGTGAGCCGCATTAATATTCGGACACAGGGGTACTTGGAAATATATTGTTGTGTATCTGTAATAATTCTGGAAATAAGGGATTCGTTATTTTTTATGGTTTAGTACACTTATTCTAGTTGCTAAAAACGTAAAATTTTTTATTTAATTTATACACTTTTCTTGTTAATCAATGGTAAATGAAATATTGCTTAATTTTAATTTACTCCCTGAAGTATTGACATGCATTTAAGAATCACCTTGTATATGCACCTTGACTGTATATGTGTACCTTGCCGCATATAAGAAAATTTCTCTAAACAATTAATAACACTGTTATGTAAAATATAAAAATGTTTGAAACATTTCAAGTTTCATGCAAACCGTTTAACAGAATATCTAGAGACGCGGTAGCGTCTCGACGCCAAGTACATGTTTCGACACACTGTATATATGTCGACTGTCGCTACCGCTATCATTTACTCGTCGCCCGGTTATTCCAACCTAACCTGAAACTTATTTCATTAATATCTCAACACGCCTGCAATATTTTCTAAATTTAAAGGCATTTATCTTATATATGCTTCTGAATAAGACCAAATTCAATAAAATCTGTCCACGCATGACAGAGATATCGTAATATCGTCTCATGAATCTGTCGGAAACGGTAAGATTTTTCTTCTGATTCTGATTCTGCAGTCAAAATTTTCGTCGACATAATACGTATACGCGTTACACGCACACCTTCAGCCAAAACGAAACTAACACATGTTTCGTTCTTCGTTCGTCGACTCTCGGGATTATTCGGCAGGGATCATCGTCCGTCATTGTACATATATGTATATACTATTGACTTTTATATATAACCTACCAAGTGTCAATCAATCTTAACCTTCCAAGTGTCAATCAAAAATGTAAGTTGTCCAAATTTGAAATGTCAGGAGTTTTTACACTAAATAGGAGACTGAATTATTGTCTTAATTAACAAGGTAAGTCGCTAAAATTTTTTAATAGATTTCTTATGTAGAGTCGCAGACTTGGAAGTTGTCCGGAGAAGGTTCGACAGAGAAGCACCTTCTTTCGCATAAGTATCTGGAAATTTGTACCATGCATGTACAAAATAATATATTGTAACAAATTGCATTGCATTTAAATTGTTAGATATTTTTATACTGGCAATTTAGAGTTTTTACGTGAAGCTTATAGAAATGAAGGGCGCGCACAGGACTTGGATAAAAATAAAGGGGACGCACAGGCTTGGATAGCAGAAATGAAGGGGACGCACAGGCTTGGATAGTAGAAATGAAGGGGACGCACAGGCTTGGATAGAAATGAAGGGGATGCAGAGGCTTGGAGGTTGTCCGAAGAAGATTAGATAGACAGAGCATCTTGTTTCGCACAAGTTTCTGGAAATTTGTCAAATAAGGTAAATCGACAAAATATGTCAAAAGACATAGCATTAAGAATTAAGAAAATGATGGCGGACTGCTTGCAATGTAGAGCAAGTCACATTAGTGAAGAAAGTACGCTGAAAACGCATCTCCCTTTATGCTTTTCAATCTATTGTGAAAGACATTAGTAATACTTTAATTAAATCCACAGTAGTTAACACGCTATTCATTAATTCATTAATTTTTTAGATTCCCATTAACAATATTTCAATTCACCAATAAACATACTAAATTAATTTTATTCCAACACCAATAAATTGTGCGTTAAAAATATTGGATCTCTTCGTTCATTTTCGCTGAATTATTACCATTAGCATTTAAATTTTCTGCTGCAAGACTTTCTGCCATACGCTCTCACCTCCTTCGGACACATTATGTAGTCTCTACACTCACTATAGCAAAAGGCCACTCTATTTCCATATAAGTTCTACGTTAAGTTGTATATTACTAAAATGTTGCGTTTTTACATTTACAGATAATCGAAGCAGAAGATGATGCAGTGTGATCTACGTCAGACTCTGTACGCACAAATTTGCAGGTAGAGTTTTGCATACGCAATTATTCATTCAATGATCTTGACATATGAGCACGTCTGATAATTTATAAATAATTAGTAAATGTGTCCTATTTTTCAGTTAACGATGCAGACGAAGAGAATTATTTCAACAGCTGAAAGAGAAAGTAACCCTGCTGCACGAGCAAATGAAATAACCACATTTTAAATAAAAATTCATTTTTATAAAGTTAAAAAAAATAAAAAAAAATAAAAAAAAGTAAAAAAATTACGCCAAGTACATGAATTATCTTTGTAAAAAGAAGTGAGATCCCCATAAAAAAACTTCAAAAAAGTAAAAAAATTACGCCAAGTACATGAAACAAATAAATCACAAAAAATAGAAGATAATAATATAAATCACAAAAAAATAGAAGATAATATACAATCACAAAAAATAGAAGATAATAATATAAATCAGAAAAAAAATAGAAGAAAATATACAATATAAAAAAAGATGTGAAATCAAAATGAGCTGCAAATACTTAAAGGTGCTTTCCAACTGCGCTTAAGATGACACAACTACATATACACAGCTAAAATGCTGTGTTCATACATTCCATTACTCACATCGCAGACATTTTAATTAACCCATCAAAAAGAATCCCATTTAAAAACATTGTCGTAAATTAATAGCTTTACAAAATTAATGATATACAAAAATTGCGCCAATTATAACAATGGCTATTTATACAAAAAAAATGTAATAAATAATATTAATTAAGCAGATAAAATATTTTTATACAAATAAATATTTCAATACGAATAATTCAAAATACTTGGCGCTGCGCCCCGAATTGGTGTTGCTAAACTGAATAAATACTTGGTGTGGCCAGGGAAGGTCAAGGTGTCGATGAATAAGAATTATTTAAAAACGCAAAATAATGAAAGTGTATTCATATTGTCAGAGTTTTTAAATTGACAAATTATCTGAAAACTTGTGAGAAGGAAGGTATCGGTGTCGATGAATGATCTTGGAATTATTTTAAAACGCAATATAATGAAAATGTAATCATATTGTCTAGAGTTTTGAATATGTTTAGAGTTTTAAATTGACAAATTATCTGATACCCTGCGAGAAGTAAGGTATGGGTATTGATGATCTGAGATGAAAATGTACTCATATTGTCTAGAGTTTTGAATATGTTTAGAGTTTTAAATTGACAAATTATCTGATACCCTGCGAGAAGTAAGGTATGGGTACTGATGATCTGAGATGAAAATGTACTCATATTGTCTAGAGTTTTGAATATGTTTAGGGTTTTAAATTGACAAATTATCTGATACCCTGCGAGAGGGAAGGTATGGGTATTGATGATCTGAGAATACCTTGCCTGGCCACGCCAAGTATTTATTCAGTTTAGCAACACCAATTCGGGGCGCAGCGCCAAGTATTTTGAATTATTCGTATTGAAATATTTATTTGTATAAAAATATTTTATCTACTTAATTAATATTATTTATTACATTTTTTCTTTGTATAAATAGCCATTGTTATAATTGGCGTAATTTTTGTATATCATTAATTTTGTAAAGCTATTAATTTACGACAATGTTTTTAAATGGGATTCTTTTTGATGAGTTCATTAAAATGTCGGCGATATGAGTAATGGAATGTATGAACACAGCATTTTAGCTGTGTATATGTAGTTGTGTCATCTTAAACGCAGTTGGAAAGCACCTTTATGTATTTGCAGCTCATTTTGATTTCACATCTTTTTTTATATTGTATATTTTCTTCTATTTTTTGTCCGATTTATATTATTATCTTCTATTTTTTGTGATTGTATATTATCTTTTATTTTTTTGTGATTTATATTATTATCTTCTATTTTTTCTGATTTATATTATTATCTTCTATTTTTTGTGATTGTATATTTTCTTATATTTTTGTGATTGTATACTTTCTTCTATTTTTTTGTGATTTATATTATTATCTTCTATTTTTTGTGATTTTGATATTTACGTTATTCGTATTTCCGGTAGAAAAATCTGAACCAAGGTAGTAGCTTTTTCGTCAACAAAATGCTGAAATCCGATCGTATATCAGACACCGCCCACGGCGACCATAGCTCCATAAAAAGAACAAAAACTTTCTTATTTTCCCTGGCCATGGCCGCCTGCTTTGATATACGATACATTTGTACCGTGTCGGCCAAAGCC
Source organism: Andrena hattorfiana (assembly GCA_944738655.2). Taxonomy (NCBI): domain Eukaryota; kingdom Metazoa; phylum Arthropoda; class Insecta; order Hymenoptera; family Andrenidae; genus Andrena; species Andrena hattorfiana. The sequence continues at coordinate 21,205,895 of OX122890.1, forward strand.
TCCGAAAGCCGACCATCTACCGTAACAGCATTTTTATGCTAAACTAGACGGTGCAACTGACAAGAATTGACAGAATTCGAAAAACAGCTGACAGTCTGCCATGGAACTACTCTTCTATCCGACAGCGGTAAATTTTGAACGTCTCTCGGCCACCCATTTTCTCTCCCTTGCAAAATAAATGTTCGTTTGCGTCCGCCATTATATTCGTGCCTTTTGCTATTGTACATGTGCTAACGTGATATTCGCACCGAAATAAATTCATGAATTTTGCGATTCATTTATTATCGTACCTAACCAACTTAAATTGCTTACTGTTATAAATTTTGTAAATACCATTAAACAGCACGTGCACAATAAAATTGTTACGTTTGATCTTGATATGAATGTGTATTGATTAGGGATTGAAAGAGTTCTGGAAATTTTAAAACATGGACTGTGGAACTCTTTTAAAAAATGTTCTCCCATAAGTTCCCATGAGAACCGATAAAGAGAAGTTCTCGAAAATAAAAGTTTTAGTTGGAATAGAACTTATAAAATATAAAAATAAAAAACTTTCCATAACAGGAATAGATATTCTGTTGATCAATATTAAAAAAATTCTCAATCGTTGTAACAAATACTGTATACTATTCTATGAATTGTACTACAACAATATTAAATAATTATTACAGTTTAATTGATATTCTGAATGTGTTATTTATTTGTAATATTTACCAACATAGATAATTTCTACGTAGATATTATAGAATTTTTATGTACTTCGTTTCATGTAAGTTATAAAAATATGTTATTTAGTTATTATTCTTGACAAGTTCTCTTTTCTGTTGGATGATTCTTATGAACTATTGATTACTTATGTTATTAATATTATATAACATTATATTCTTAAATAAAACTAGTACCTAATAGTTTAATACTTCCCTTTATCTTGGGGAACCTTTTTTACTAAACGTTCTAATATAACTTGTTTCCATGGAACAATGTTTCCATGAACATGTTTTATTATACTGTTGCGCCGGGGTGTTTCCATCGCCGGCCACCCCGGCGCACAGTGGGACAAACTGCTCCTTTTTGTGTCAAAATCGTAGAACTTTTGATAGGAATAAGATAGAGGGATGAATCTATTTCGATGTTAAAGCTAAAATGTTGTAGAATAAGAAAAAAATGTTGAGAATGTATGACAAACAAGTTTTGACCTTAAGAATCTACGTCAAATTTGACATTTTCAAAGAAAATTTCGGTATTTCCGTTATAACGCGTGGTTGAAATTTTTCCAAGACTTGTTATACATTATTTCCGATAGATTTTGATGCACTGAATTCAAATCTGTTCGCAGAATTTATCTAGCCCTTCAGGATTCGATGAAAAATGCTATTTAATGGGTTACGTTCACACGGGACGTTCGGCAAGCCAGAAATTCAGAAAATTATGAAACTCGGTGTGCAAGTAGAGTAGTTCATCCGTAAGACACCCCTATTTTTTGTTGGTGCCATAATGCAATTTTTGGGGGTGAAATCACCCCTTCAAAAAATGCAAAATTTCCTTTTTCGTGGAATATCTCGAGAACGGTGAGAGATGTCAAAAAGAAGTTTAAACAGAAGGTACATCGTTTTCTTATAACAATAAAACTGCGTAAAAAATAATTTTCAAAAAATCCATATTTTTTAAGTTGCACCCACCACCAACCCTTAAAATCAAGTTTCTGTATTTTGTAAATATGCGCTGAAATATCTCTGGATAATCTCTTTTTATACATGTACATAGTTCATGTATTATATGTTTTTTGCAAACAAATAATACCTCTATCGAAGTGCATTTTAGCAGTTTCCATTAATAAAATCCATTAATAATATATAAATTATTATTTATATAATGTGTAGACAATTTTCAATTAGTTAAGCACGAGACGCATCTAGAAACGCATCCCACCGAATTTCAAAATCCTGTAAATTTATATTACTTCAGGCATGAAAAGCTCATACCCAAATGTAGCATTTGTGGGCAACCGGATTTTATGCGATGTGCATGGTGTGGCAAGTGTTTTTGTTTTAATCATTTCTATGAAGAATATCGTTATTGTACCAATTACATACCATAATTTTCACAGTATCTATCGTTTTTTAATAGTATAATTCTTCCAATGTATAACCAAACAATACAGCGCGTACAAGAAGAAATGAGTCTTGCTCAAATAATTGAAAATTGTCTAAACATTATATAAATAATAATTTAGAAGGCTTTAAGAAACCATTTTATTAATGGAAACTGCTAAAATGGACTTCAAATTCGGTAATAGAGGTTTTATTTGTTTGCAAAAAAAATATAACACATAAACTATTTATATGTATGAAAAGAGATTATCCAGAGGTATTTCAGCATATATATTTCAAAAATACAAAAAATTAATTTTATGTGTTGGTGGTGGGGGTAACATAAAAAACTTGGATTTTTCGAAAATAATGTTTATGCGATTTTGTAGATATAAGAAAACGGTGTATCTTCTGTTTAAACTTCTTCTCCATATCTATCATTGTTCTCGAGAAATTCCACGGATAAGAAAATTCCGCATTTTTTTCAAGGGGCGATTTCACCCCCCCCCCCCCCCCCCCAAAATTGGATTATGGCTCCAACAAAAAATAGGGTTGCGTTACGGATGAACTACTTTACTTGCACACCAAGTTCCATAATTTTCGGAATTTCCGGCTTGCCGAACGTCCCTTGTGAGCTTAACCCCTTGAATCGCATTTTTCTTTGAATCCTGAAGGACGAAACAAATTCTGCGAACAGATTTGAATTCAGCGCGTCAAAATCCATCGGAAATAATGTATAACAAATCATAGAAAAATTTCAACCTCACGTCATAACGGAAAACCCGAAATTTTCTTTGAAAATGTCAACGTTGACGTAGATTTTCAAGGTCAAAACTTGTTTTTCATACATTCTCAATATTTTTCCCTTATTTTGTAACAGCTAAGCTTTAACCTCGAAAAAGATTCATCCGTCTATCTTATTCCTACCAAAAGTTCTACGATTTTGACACAAAAAGGAGCAGTTTGTCCCACTGTGCGGCGCAAAGGGATATAGAATAACCACACGCGAGTGCACATTGCACAAATCCACTATATTTCATCATACAGGCATCGGTTATAGATTCATAAACATAGACCGACACGTTCACGCACGGTGGCGTATACTAGGAGACAGTCTTCTTGTCGGCCTCTTGATCGACCTCTTGAAGGGGGCCGACCTTCTTTTCTCTTCGGCTGCGAGCACTAGCAGGCCATGCACAGGCTTATACCCGGTGTTCGCAACACTGCTCCCCCTCCGGAAAAGCGGGCGTCCCGACCGCGTCGAATCCTTTTCGGAATCTTCGTATCCCTGCCTGAAGAAGTCGTTGTGCAAACCCCGTGGGTTCTTCAGACATCTTCTTCGGCATTTGCCTTCCCGCTCAGGGAAAAACCACGGAAAAACCCTGAGCAAGGCGTGGGCACACGGGACTCTCTGGGGCAGAGCTTGTAGGACCGGAACGCGTATCTTCTTCATTCCTCCTTATAATGGACGTTTCCCAAGGGCGAAACATTTCCTCCGAGTTGCTTCCGTTCTTCTCCGAAATTATGTCCAGCGACGTATCAGTCTTCGAATGCCCAACGACGCGTCCGCTTCAAAACGTCCAGCGACGAAGCATCCCAAGCTCTTCGAACGTCCTTCGGAACTCCAACGACGGTCTCGTCCTCTTCCGGATGTCCCTCGACATCTTCTACTCCAGGATCCGTGAATAGTCCAACGACGACTCCACTGCGTTGCGTCGGAGAATTCCCTCGGCGTAAGTCTCCAGCGACGAAGCTCCTCCGGAACTCCGACGGTGCCGTTGTCCTCTCCCGTGAATTCCGCTATGAAATCCACGGAGAACTCCGGGCGCCTTCCTCGACGAAACGCTCCAGCTCCTTGTCCTTGGAACTCTGTTCCCACGAACGTCCCACGACGACTCCACTGCTCCGACGCTGCGTCCTCCTTCGGTTGCGGACAGCTCCTTCCTCCAAGGGTTCGTCCTCGAAACCCTCCCGGTGCTCTGGTCCGGAACTCCAATCCATCGACGGCTCACGAATTCCTTCCTTTGCAAAAGGGACAAAGAAGCATTAGCATTCTCTCTCATTCGTGAGAATCCGGTGGAGCCGAACAGAACCGGGCAGACGGAAAGGCGAGACGGGCATGAAAGCAGGGGGTCACGACTCATGAGCATGCTATCGGCCCGATCTCCGGTCAATCCACCCAGAACTCCCAGCTCATCTTCAATCTGCTAGTCTGCTGCTCTTCCTCCATCCCTCAAGCCTTGGTTCCCCGATGGCTCCATTCCTCTTCGTGGCTTCTGGTGCTAACCGAGGGGACCGTCCTGTGCGTCCTGTTAACGCTCCCGTCTCCGCGATGCCCCCCGCCCCCGGCCGGTCTGTGCAACTGCGTCGCACATCCGTCCGGTGAATGGGGACACCATTTCCCGTCTACTGTCCACCCCTTGCGTACTGCGACCTGGGGATCCCCTGAGATCCACCACACCGGGGCCGTGCCCCGGGGCTCAGAGAATTCGTTTCCAGGGAGGCTAGCGTCCTCACTGAAAACCGTCCTCCCCGTCTCAGGAGAAGTCAAAACGTCAATCTTGCTCGTTACCCGCGAAAGAGCCAACTTCAGTGCGTACTCATTTCCATTTGACGTACGCTCGCATTACTTTTAACGGCAACAGTCCCTCGCCGTTTTCTACGTTATACAATGAGAACGATACAACCAGAATGCGGATTCCTTTTAGGTCCTTCGTAGGTCGGCTTCATGAGCTTCCAGAGCCGACCCATCAATGGCCTCCTGGACTCCTCCCTTTTTGGCACTTTCCTCGCCTAAGCCTCGAAACCGATGTCGGCGGGCCACGACCGCCGTCGCCGCTCCGCTGCTCCTGTGTCCATCCCTCGACGTCGGCGGGCATCGACCGCCGTCGCCGCTGCTTCTGCGGCTGTCCCTCGTTGTCCAGCTGCAGGCTGAATGTCGAATCCGCTTCCGTCCTCGAAGAGGGACTTGCGTTATTCGCAACGGCTCCTTGCGTATTGCACACAACAGCTTCTTGCGTCTCGTACGCAACGGCTCCTCGCGTATCGCACGCGACAGCTTCTTGCGTTTTTTCTGGATCCGTGGCTACGGAATCCCACTTCGGACACCAGTGTTGCGCCGGAGTGTTTCCATCGCCGGTCACCCCGGCACAAAGGGATATAGAATAACCACACGCGAGTGCACATTGCACAACTCCGCTATATTTCATCGCACAGACATCGATTGTAGATTCATAAACGTAGACCGACACGTCCGCTCACAGTGGCGTATACTAGAAGACAGTCCTCTTGTCGGCCTCCTGATTAACCTCTTGAAGGGGGCCGACCTTCTTTTCTCTTCGGCTGCGAGCACTAGCAGGCCATGCACAGGCCTATACCCGATGCTCGCAACAATACAGATTCCAAAATATCTGTTCCATGAGAACACTTTTTAAAGAAGTTCCTAAGGGTAACATTTCTTTCAATAAAAATTCCACGGGAACAGATATTTTCTTAAACGAAACATATAAGTTCTAACAGAATTTTTTTAAAAAAGAAGAACTTTTTCGATCCTTGGTATTGATGGTGTTCGTTTCTAAGGCATGTTGGTATAATATTCAACTATCCTCCATTGCACTATTCAAAATAATTGGAGATTCACTCAATATTTTCAGTATTATCTACATAGTACATTATGTACCTTTCCTACTTTTAGTTTCACATTATTTTTATGGTCACAACAGTGTTACAAATATTTTGGCTCCCACGATGTTTATATATGAATATTTTCGAGGTATTTTGCCAAACTCGTTTTTATTGGGAATGTTGTTCAAAAAGTGACTTTATTATAAAAATAGGGAAATACAATTTCAAAATATTATTTGTATCATTATACATATATTAGTTTTTGCCCCACATAATGGGCAAACGAAGTTCAGCTCTGTAGCTCCACAAATTTCGTGTTCCGATCTGTAGCAAATACCACACTGAAACTACTGGTAGGTAGTATTGAGTGCGCGCTGACCAAAACACAAAAAATGTTTCCCTTAACAAAAATGTTAGAACCAATTAAATTGCTTCAGTATGTCATTAATTAGACACTCGCATTAAATATTCATGCATTCCATACGGTTTTTAAACTTTCCGTCTCCGACTGTGATGTAAAATTGTCACGGTTCAGTAAATATTTACACTATCAAGATTCACTAAAATACTTCTCCTCTGCTAGGCGTTGTTCTAATGACATTGCAACCATAGTACATACATATGTCTTCTTACACATGCTTGGCTATTAATTGTAAGGTGGAAGTCAGATATGTTGGCCGGTCTGAAGTTGTTTTATGATCAGCGGACGAGGGGAAATCGCCCCCCCCCCCAGCGAACCTTACGCGTGTTCGTGGCGTAGAAAAAGAAAAGTGCGGCCGAAGTCGGCGTGCGGCATAGTGGGAGTTACCCCTCACTCGCACTGACTGACCAATAATAGGGGAAATTAGGACAAAATCGGGTACCTGTGTAAAACCGGGACGTGCTATTATTTTTAAAACGGCCTTAAATTTTCCCGCGTCGTTGCAGCGACATATTGTCACAATGTGCATTGTTGCATTCACAAAAGATGATCGTGTTACAATCGTGCATAGTAAAGTTATATCGTCTTGTGCGTTTTTGAAGGCTCTGATCTAATTTTCGATAGTTAAGAAACTTCAACACTTTTTACAGTGTTCAGGTAAGTACTTTTTTGTGTGAATTATATTAATTGTTGCATATTAAAGTGTAAGTAACTAAGACAGTTTGTTTGTACTTCGACCTGGTATTGTTGATAATTTGTAATATTTACAAAATTGTATGCTGGGGCAAAACCGTACGGGGTAAAACCGGGTACCCGAAAAATAGGAAGTTATCAACATTAAACTAAATCTTAATAAAGAACTACAACTAAAGAGAAAGAAAACCACAAAATTAAACAAAATGCGGAAGGATAACGATAACTGTGGTGATGAAGACGGTGAAGACATTTGCATTTATGTCCAAGAAACCTATAGTTCATCCAAATTGAATGAAGGTTGGGTGCAGTGTACAGCTTGTTGTAAGTGGGCTCACGAAGGCAGCACTGATTTGGGGACTGAAGAATTGAACGAATTAGGTTGTTATAGGAGCTAGGGCCAGTTTTTAGTATGGTACCCGGTTTTACCCAGGCCATGGGGTAAAACCGTAAAAACGGACCATATTTTAAATCGTAATTTTTTTGTATTTGTTATTGTATTAAAAAAAATGGACATATACTATTATTTAATAAAGAGTTTATTCTAATTAACCCTATTTTCAATTTCTTTTTTACATTAATAATGTCAAAGTTATGAGCTTTTATCCTTAACGTCCCGGTTTTGCCCCTACTTCTCCTGTATCTGATCCCAACCATAGTTCACTTCATTACCAACAGAAAGAACACTTTCATTACGGAATATTGCGGGTCGCGATATTAAGTGCTAGGCAATATTAAATGCACTTACCCTTATATAAATTTTGTGATTAGTCATATTGTTTTTCAGAAAAAATGATTTTGAACATGAAACCACGTTGCGTGTATTTCTCGACTTTTAGCTATGAAGCTATAATAAAGCAATTATTTACATTGAAAAGGTCTTGAAGAAGTACAGTATAGAATTATTTTAAATGATACTTTTCTCCACAAATTATACAACGTTTCAGCATCATTTTGCTACATTTTACTGACCTAACCGAAACCATTATTTACTAAACACCGCGTACGGGAAACGTTTGATCACCGAGCCAAAACATCGATTATCGTGACGTCGCACCCACTTAAACACGTATTTATGTTTGACACAAAACAATTCATGGATAACTCTACGCGATCGACGGAAACTAATTTGTGTTAATCACGCTATTATCAGGGAGTCGAGACCGATAGAATTTCGGTTACGGTCGCAGTCGGGGTCACCGAGACGTTCGACACGGTATTTACGGTTCTCTCGACCGAACCGGAGAGCGACAATCGGTCTGAAGTTTTCTCTCAACCGATAACCGAGAGAGAATTTTTCTCAGACTTACGGTCAACCGAAAGTCTAGACCGGTCAGGAATACGGTCACGTTAATTTATGGAGAGGTTGGAGTTAATGTATGGAGAGGTTCGCAAAACGGTCAACCGAGAGTCTCGACCGATTGCAATACGGTTGACGCAAAGTCGGGAGAGATAAAAATGCGGGCAACTAGAATTCATCACATCATGAGCAATAGGAAGAAAATAGAAATACCCCCGGTTAAAATTTGTGATACAAATTGTTACTATCCCTGTTGTGAATCGCAAATCGTGACTAAAATTAATTAGTAGGTTATTTTAATTATTTTTTATCACGTTAGTAACCTGGCCTTGCATCTTTTGCAATCCATAGCGAAATACATAGTATAAATAAAACAAATTTATAATAATAAATAAAATCAAATAATTTAATTTATATATAAATTCTTAAAAATACATTTACGTCTTTTTCTAAATTTATTAAATTTTATAGATAATTTTATAAACATCTACTTTAACTATTTTTATAAATGAAATATTACTTTCATAGTCGCAATGAAATATTTTTATAAATAATTTTCAGAAATAATTTATATTTTTATCAATAAAATGTTTAGTTGTAAATAAACAAAGTTAATGATAGATAAGTTTTAAGGATTAACAATTTGTTTTGGAAACAACAACAGTCAATTTTCAGAAGTTTGCACGGTGATAACGCCAAAGTTTTTTCAAAAGTAAAACGTTAGTGTTAATAAAATTCTCATCATTTATAATGTACCTATATGCATATTGTACAAGAAATGGAATTTTTGGACCAATTGATGTAATGACTGAAATTGCAAACATTCATGATGTTTTCAATATGTATTACAAACACAATACGTACTATGTGCTTTTATTTTTCGACTAACATAGCAGGAAGGATCCCACTCGATCACTTTTTGACGTCAATGTCAGGAAGTTTGATCAAAATGAAACGGGATGTAACTAGTCGATGTGAAATTAGAGGGAGTTAGTTATTATTTTGATGGTTCTGAATTTGTTTCAGAACCACAGTTGTGAATTGATTACTTTTTGCATATCCCTTTTTGAAACTACGCTATACTCATAAACTTTTATCTTTGGAACTATTTATCGTATTGCATTCATTCTTTTCTTTTTTAATATAGATTATTTTGCCTATTCACATAATATTTTATGAAATTCATTTCTGTAACATCAAAAAATATAGACAAATTCTTATTTTCCCAATTTTACCTGCAACATCATATGTTTATTAATTCTAAATAAGTATGACCATCTTTCTATCCTACTGTCTACAAAATAACGTTTTTTGTAGGATGGTAGGTTCGAAGGCAGCGGTGCGCCCCGTTTCAGGTAAGCAAGCCGCGCGCTGCACTATTGCGGACGGTTTACAATACCACCCGAACCCCCGTATTACTTCAATCAGGTCAAAACATAAAATGGACTGGTATCATATCCCCCATAAGCGTGTCATTTATGCCTGCGGAAGAGTTTCTTTAATTGCGTTTGGGTGTTTTGTCCTCGCCCTAGAGAAAATAAAACTTTGGAATGATCCATGGACAAAATTTCGGGATGCATCCTTTCGTTCGGGAATGTGGGTCTATGGTATAACATTAAAGTGCAGTTTACGAGTGGCTAAATCGCGACCATAAAGCCCTATGTAAAATAGCAATTATTGAAAACAATTTGAAATTTTTAACGAAGCTAGGATTACATTTTCCATGTTAAAAATGGTGTGGTAAACTACGAAGAGTTGCTTTTATTTTAGGATTAGGCGTTCTCGACAGCCGAGTTGTTCTTCCCTATGAAAGCTCAAGGGTCGTCGATTGAAAGCGTTTCAAAAATCTTACAGAAACGCATCGTGTACTCCCTTAAAAAAGCGAAATTGTTTCCTGAGTTGCAGATAATTTCTAACTTGTCTTCTTAATGTAGTGTTTCAAATACAACAATGCCTCGGTACATCGGCGCAGTTTGGGAATGACAGTGTCAGAGTAACAAATAACTGCAACAGTCTGCTTTCACAAATCCCGTCAAGAGAGAGACAAACAATGAGAGCGAAAGAAACAGCATTCCTTCCCGGCCTATTCAGCTAGGTCGAACTGAACCGAACCCACCCGAACTAAACCGAGCCGGAGCCCTAACCAGTCGGCGGACCGCTCCATACATTAAGTGGTGACCGATCTACCGACCGGTCCCCGTTTGTCTCAGAACTACGGTCCCCGATTCCCGATCGAAGTGCAATTGGTCAGGAGCTTCGGTTCCCTTTTGCAACCTCTCGCTACTACGGTCAGAAATCTCTCCACTTTCGTTACGGTTACTGGTTACTTGACCGATATGTGACCGGTCTGAATTTCGGTTTCTGCTTCGGTCTCGACTCCCTGGCTATTATACGTCAGCGAACAATTTGCCACGCCTTAAAGGCACCATAACAAAGATATAATCGCGATATTAGCGCCGATACGTTCACCAACTGTTAAAACGTTGTCACATCGCAAAGAAGCTTATGTTCACCGCGTAATACAGATATTGGTAGCCATGTAATATAACCTTAGTTAATCTTACTTACGCAAGTTACTTGAGTTGCGGGCGTAAAAAGAAGCCAAGTCTGGTATACCTACATACTGCTTAATCGTACAACTTGGTACATATCCATATTCGAAAATTTATTCTATTACTAGCCTTACTACTCGTCTTCGCCCGAAATTTAGATTCCGATTTCATAAAAAAATTTTGTTTTGTTTTTTTGTGAAAATAGTCACTTTCATCTGGATTAGTCAGGCATAATAAACTCAGGCACATTTCGTAATCCCAGAGTTTATCGTTCGAAAGTTTTTAGGCGACAGCAAACACACAATCATATAGAAGCTTTCTGCTTTATATATCAAGATTGTGTATTCAATATTAAACGAAACATTTTTTTAATGAAGATATTTGCATCGCCTTTTATAAACTCACACGCTTATGTATTCATTTATTCGTGACCCTAAAATCAAAGTAACTAACATTAACGCTTATGCTTGCGATAATTTATGTCCTTTGCTCACTATAACTCATATATGTAAGGAGAAAATTTTTGAGAAACCTAACCTAACTTTTACTTAAAAAAAACTAGCCCTTATATTAATTTTTAATAAATATTCACAAAATGGGAGCCACCTCCGATCTCGATAATTTTGTAATATGTTGTCAAGGTTACCACCCTGAGTAATATTGTCAAAGTTTTAGTTGGGAGTAGCTGTTTATTAAAAACTTATAGGTTAACTTCATTGTGTTGCCTATTTTATCTATGATCGGTAGTTGGTTGATGCCAGATTTGTTTAGCGACCCCCTTTACAGGGGGCCGCCAAGTTTTGAAAAATTTAAGATAAAAAAATGTGTTACAGAAACGTACTCTCCCTGTTTGTAGGCAGCACACCAACAACTTGCGGATGCGCAACGTCCCCAAGTTGCTGGTTCAAATCCCCATGATCATCCATTTCTGAAACACATTTTTTTATCTTAAATATCTTAAAATTTGGCGGCTCCCATGGGGCCAAATCTGGCCCCACGCAATTTCCGACAAAAAATGAAACAGATTTCAGTCAGAAAGGTAAACAAGAGCATTCAAATTTTTTCCAAACTCAGTACAGTCAACTTAAGCTCTGAAGATTAAACTGATGTTTATAAATGTTTAAGTTTCTGATAAGGAATCCATTTTTTAATACGAGAAATGTTTTTAATACAGAAATTGTAAGCACTCTTCGATGTTTTCTAGGTCTTTACATATATATTATATAGACATTTTGGCAAACAGTAGCACAATCTCTGCTAACGCGGGTTCTGGTATAATTTTTCCATTCTTTTCAGTTAATATTGCGCTGCATGTAATTACACGAAATAATGGCATCAGTAGAATACGCTTAAAGATAATCACATGTCATCAAATTTATGTCATAGCTCCGCGAGAAAGGTATACGCATTCCGAATTTTATAGGAAATTAATTATGAAAGGGTTATGTGTGTATTTATAATTTACTACACCAGTATTCGATAATAATTTTTTTTACAAATCCATTTATAAAGACAGATATTTTAATACTTATTTTATTTATTTATTTATTATTATTATTACGGCTAATAACCCTTTAGTACATTGTAACCAAATGAAACATCATGAGTAGAGGACGGACAAGTAGGATAATATAAGGATGAAGATTAAAGTGCACAATTAGCGGGAGAAACGACAGAATGAAATGAAATGACAATTATAAATATTGCAACTTAATCATCCAGAATATACAGAACTGAATTTCTAAACTTCGATAAGAAAGTAGCGAAAAAGTTAATACTATCAATATAATTATATGTAGCTATATAAATGTATGATATTTCTAACAATAGATTTATTTCAATGTTTTCACACTCAACGTTGATGATTATACCTACACTTCTATATTGGATGTAATGGAATAGGCTCTAAATTCATTCCTAACAAATGAAAACAGAAACAATGTATAGAAAAAAGTGTAACATGATTAGTCAAACCTGCTTATTCCTTTTGGCTACAAGTTTTTCTAGAGATTTGGCACTTGCAAATTCCAACTGTCTTTTCACGAACACAGAATCATGAAAAATTTTTCTATGCATAAAAGGATTAAGATTAGAGTACCAACAATCGCTATATCTTAACAAATACAATTTTGATATGAAAAATAACACGTACATACATTAATATTATAAACTAGCTGACCCATTACCCAGTTTCACCCGGGAATTATTTATGATGTTTCCAAGATAAAAAAGTCTGAAAGAAAAAATAAATAACCTATAATCTAATCTAGGTCGTATGTAAAGGTGAGATCAAACGGCGCGTAGTTCGGCGAACTTTGCGTGTGAATCGCCGATCCACGCGCCGTCTGATCGGTCATGCCTCGGCTCGCCCAGGCTCGCGAAGCCGACTTTCCGAGCTACACGAGTGGAGCCAGCTCGCCAAGCCACGCACCGTCTGATCTCACCTTAATGTATATTCAAAATTTCATTAAAATCCGTTCAGCCCTTTAGACGTGAAGGAAGGACAAACAAACAGACAACGTATCGTTTTTATATATTAAGGTGGAATCAGACGGCGCGTGGCTCGGTCGCCCGTTGACTGCCGAGAGCAATAATACCGTTGGGCCAGGTAAAAAACCCAATACAGAAAACTAAAATGTTCATTCTTTTTATAAATGTTCGTGAAAGTATTACCAATGGATTTTTTTATGATTTCCTGATTAAAATGAGTTCAAACATGGAAAAATTCGGTCCATTTATAGGTGAACGTAGTGTGCGTCGCAGGCCAGTCACCAGAAACGTGTTTTCCGCTTAATCTGGGGAACACTGAAATTCTAAACGTGTTTTATAAACTCACCAATCCATCGGCAATACTCTGATCAAGCTGTAATGAGAAGTATGAAAATTTTCATATTCTGTACTGGATAACTCGCTGAGTTGCTGTCGATCGAGGGTCACCCGCTGGTGCGCTAGGTATGTCACCGACTCTTGATTTACGTCGGTCAGTCTTCTTGTCAGATGGTTCGGGCGAGGGCCCTGCCAAAGATGAATCTATTTAGTGCTAACTACTGCCTCGAATCATGGAGAATTTCCCGGTCACGAATCTTTCTCCATAATCCGAGGAACACTCTATCTGCTTATGCCCGTTGATTATTTACGAAAATATTGCTTTTGTAAAATGGTATGCTTGTGTGGTGCGGTACAGGCGCTAGGAGGGGGTGCGCTTGGTCGTGGAGTGGTGGTAGCGCCCGTGGGCGAAACCCACGGTTCTGGCATCACTGCCCGTCTGATCGGTCTTGTCGCGCCGTCTAATTCCACCTTTAAGTAGAGATTCAGCAGTCTTTAATCCTTTCTTCGTAATCATTTTCAGTTAATAACTTCAATGCAATCCTGATTATTGTAAACTGTAAATCGATATTAAGAGTGTGGCTGCAAGTTGTAAATATGATATTAATATACAAGGTATCAACGGTTTCTACTGAACGTTGAAATATTATATTTTATACAATTTCTAATCTTTAGTGTAATTATCTGTTGTGAAATATGAAATATTCTACCTACGATATTCTACCTACGAAGGAACGCAAAACGAGTTGGAATTTCAATTTGCAAGGATACTGGGGTTAGGTGTAACAGTACACACTGTTATTGCGTGTAAAATGTACTTATAACATTTTGCATTTTTTTCGCAAATCAGTGTGCAATGAAGTCGATTTTATCATTTTCAATTTCTTCCGTTTGTTTCCGGAATTTTATTTTTACAAGGGCACAATACTAAAGTAAAATAGACTAAAATATTACAACGTCTCTTAAAAAAATGTCTAAGGTATGCTACAAATGTTGTATAGACTCTGTGAACATGCGTGTTTCATTTAACCCACATGTTTGCACCTTTTGAAGTCGGACACTGTACCGCCGCTCTCGTTACTGGCAAACTAAGGTCGACCTTCATTGTACGTCATCATACAGACAGAACAGGGGGACGCACGAATATCAATGTAAAGTGAGACGGGTCCTGAACTGGGAGCAATCTTGACAGTGCATCGGCCAGCGGATGACAGGTATCGACCTGGATCAACATCGTTTTCCTGTAAAGTGCCACCAGCCCTGTTCCGTCCTCTCTCTCACTCCCCCTCGCCCTCTGTTTCCGTTCATAGTGCTCCTTCCTGTCTATTCACCGCGCGTCTCTTCCTAGTCTATAACACAGAGTGTATGTGTACACGCTTCCACGGACAGAGAGAGAATTATTATCCGGCCACTCTACTCCGCTACCTACCGTGTTTCTTGATTACTATCGGCGCAGCTGCGCCCACAATTTGTGTTTCCCGTCAACCGAGCGTAAGAGAGCCGTCCGTCAACGTCGTGCCCATAACGATGCCAGCACCTTCCTCTAAGACGCCGCTGATAATTTGATATAGACACGTATCCATTGTAACTTCTGCTGGATTCTTCTGTGTACGGATTTACTGTTCTGATCTGACGCTTCCTCCTTGAAAATACAACGTTATATTACTCCAACAACATTATGAATTCACCAGTGTACGATAAACATTTACTAATATTCCATCGGGTACAACATACCGCGAAATCAGAAATTAACAATAGCTCAGGGGAAATAGCAGTCATCGGTAAAATAATAATTCTCTTACCTGGTTTAGAAGTCTAGATAGAGTTCACAAAGAATTATATGAGTGCATCTTAAAGCAGAGCTAAACATGTGCAACGCGCGCAAATGCGAACGGTGTTCGGCGCGCAATGCGCACTGCTGCACATGTTTAATAGAGTGAGCGGAAAAATCAAATTTACGAAACTTGAAACAGCCTAGTGCGGAAACGTTGCGCCTGGGGAAGACAAATCGAAGCAAGAAAATTTTTTTAAATCGGTCAATATTATAATCGGACCGACCCCAATCGGGGCCAAAGTTTTTAACTTTTCACCAAGTTAGGCGACTTCTGTATATTTTCATAACATTTGTATATTTCACACGTGAAATATGTATATAAACACGGGAAATAATGTTTTATATATTGTCGCGAAGCGGAGCATCTGTGTTTCGATTTTGGGACGTAAGGCGGTTGTAGTGAAAGAGGAACATATTTCATTGATTCAAGAGCCGGTGCAACAGCCATTTTGATCTGTAACATTCAATAGCTATTTCTTATATATTTTTGTGTGCTGACAACGAATCCGCAAACCGTTTGCCGCCATCGCTCTGTGTTTTCGAGAAATTCGATTATGAAGAAAATGCAAATTTTCAACTTTGAACATCTTTTGAGTTCAAACAGTAATAGTTATTCGGTTGCTTCTTCCGTCACATTATTCTATGAACCCTCGAGAATACAACGATATATGTTATTATTGCATTATTAACATTTAAATATATTTAAATAACGATCAAAGGGAAAAGGACAGCCGAAATGCACCAATTTTTTGCATCAGACATCTTTCTATATATATCAAAAACTAAGAATCTAGGGGAAAATTTGACTACTCTTGGCGATGCAGCAGACATTTTTCCTTCGGAAAACATCAAAAGTGGTAAGTCACATTTTGTTTTCAATACTGGAGCGAAAGAGTTTGGCAAAACGTGCAGTGCCGACAGTCGTAGTCGCGCGCGTTTAAGCGACTCTGTCGCTGAGCGGTAGTGGATACGCCCGCCGCTGTTGGCTTCTGTATTGAAAACAAACCCTGCCTTACCACTCCTCACACTATTTCCGGTGTTTATGTACTTAAATAATAGTTTCTGATGCTCAACAGTGAAATATACAAATTTTATGAAAATGTACAGAAGTCGCCAAAATTGGTGAAAAATTAAAAACTTTGACGCCGATTGGGGCCGGTCAAATATTGACCGATTTCAAACAATTGTTTTTGCCTTGATTTATTTTCCCTAGATACAACTTTTCCGTACTAGGCTGTTTCGAGTTTCGAACATTTGATTTTTTTGGTCCACCCTAATGTTTAACCCTGCCTTTAGGACACGTACAGACTTTAGCACGAACGCGAATGAGGCAAGCCGAGGCCGAACTGAGTGCCTCGGGTTGGAAAAATTCAGATTTTTCATCCTGTGCGCCCCCCCCCCCCCCCCCCCGCCCCCAGGCAAGCTGAGGCAAGCTCAGGCTAAGGCAAGCTAAAGTCTGTATAAATTTCATTGTTTTGTACAATTTGTTGAAGAAAAATAAAAAAGTGGAAAAACAAAGGCGGGTGGTCATCACAGTTGTCGATTAAATAACGTGAATGACGTGTTGCAAAAGAAAATGGCAAATTCAAAACTTTTACAGACCTCAGAATCTATTGTTCAGGTATTCTTTTTTATGATTTTATCCTTAATACAGTGCATGCCTAGATCAGACGTAAGGGGTAACTAATGGAACGTGTCTTTAATTGTAGCGGTGTTTGAATTTTTTTCTAGAATTTTTGTGTCTGAATGTTTTAGCTACTCGACACCACGCCTATACCGGATTCCGTTAATGTTATTTTTTTGAACGATGCGCCATTATTGTGTCTTTTACACGCATGTGGCGAAAAATTTCTCCGTACAAGGGTATAGCGCCGCAGTAAAACCTGTCGTAGCTAAAATTTTTTAAACTGAGGCGGGTACGAGATCAGTCGACATTATTTTCAAACCTCATTACAGTAATCTAGGGTGCGAGAGGTAAACCGATCATAAACGCGGAGCGTGCGGCTCGATTACCTGGGCCGGGAAATTCCCAATAGCTCTTTGCGACGTTAATTTGAAAGAGACCATCCTAAAATTCTCGAAGCTCGGGCATCACTGCTGTCCAGCGGTCGCTAACAGCTCTCCGCTGGGCCGGTGCATGGTTGTAGTGGAATGTGTCCGTGAGGCGCTGTTGCCATTTTACAATTTCGCGCGAGCGCTGGTTGCAGGTTAAAACGCTGACCCTGTACAATTGAAACCGTCCGCTTAGGAAAAGAGCAAGCTGAGACTGTGACAGATTCCTAACCACTAAAGGTCTACGCACACATATCCGTTCCGTCACAGTTCCGTGTCAGTTCCGTTCCGGCGCGTCAGTGGTAAGAAGAAGAGACCCTCTACGCCCCTCTTCTTACGCCCCTCTTCTACGCGCCGGAACGGAACTGACACGGATCTAACACGGAACGGATATGTGTGCGTAGACCTTTAGTCTAAGCTTGTGTCGTTCCGCCAAGGGGGCAGAAACGTGTCAACGTGTCTAGGATAAAAGACGAATGTCCCCCGTAGTTTCTCATTAGCAGACCCCAACAGGGTGCCTCGTGATCCTACTCTCGCTTTTTCAGTTTTCCACTCACCGTTCTTACCGATTCTTAAATTCCATCGAAGAGGATTCTCCAGGTGCACGTCCACGCCAACGGACTTGAGCGACCCGCCTACATGAACGCCTACCAACTAATCTTTGCATTCATTTGCACAAAGGTCATGACTAATGATTCTAGTATACCGGCACAATAAGATTTACTTCCCTCTTTGCCGACTTTGCCACCCAGCAAAAAGGACCCGAGCTTGTGCGAAGACAGCTAACGTTTGTAACGTTACACTTTCTCCACAATAGGAAGATATACAACAGGCATATTTGTAGATAAGAGCCATCACTTCTAAAAATTATCACGAACTAGTGACTGAATTGTCAGCTATCTTGATACTGATTAATATTCAACCCTTCGTTGACACACCTTTTTTTCGATCAACTTTGACATGCCTGGGTGGCTCAGACCCGAAGTAATTTTTGAACGACTGCCATTCCCATCTAAAGAATCCAATCGTTATGAAAAAAATCATGGGTCATTTTCAAGGTCTCTAGAATGTATTCCAATAGTTCTTTTATTGAAATTTTATCACAGTTTTTGTGGAAAAATTCTAGATTACCATATGTTGAGAAAAAACGAAGAAAATCTTCAAAAAATTGTAACTTTTACAAATTTCAATATTAGAAGCTAAACATCTACAGAGGTGTTGTTCAGATATAATATTTTGAGAAAAAAAAATAGTTTATAAGTCGGCTTTGGCGAGAAGGTACTTATTTTGCATATAGAAAGTACAAAGCGTCAAACTCAGCTTATGGGTGGCTCACACCCAGAGTGTCAACGAAGAGTGAAAGGCGATAATCACTCTGCCATGTAGAAAAGTGAGGTAAAACTCACAATGTATTTTTGGATTTGATAACGTTATTTTTCAATAATTGCAACGAATTTGTTAACGTCCTAAAAACACATTTTATGAAGTGTAAAATGTAAATGAACTTATTGGATTTAAGTTGATTTATTGTTGCCAAGATTTCTTTAAAATTTAATTAACTGAGTAAATTTAAATTAGAAATGTTATTATTTTATTCCTATTTGAACTAACTGGTTTTATTTATTTTGTATCTTAAATAAAATTTGCTTGCAACAACTACGCTTAAATCGTGCTCTGTACGCGTCACCATAATAAAATTAAACAAAAAAAAACACGCTGCAGTAGCTCTCTTAACAGCTATTTCCTAACGTAAATAATAGATGTCTCTATTTTCTCAACAAAAAAACTGTTAAATACGTTAAATCGTTTACGTAATTGATATATACATTGACTGATAACTATCTGTAGGATTAGATTTTTCAGAAAGATTATCATTTTACAAAAATAAATTTTAAATTATTTCAAGATCGGTGTCTTGATTGTCAAACGTTTGTTAAACGCGTAAATAAGTTTTGAAACGAAGTAATTATTGAGGATTTTTGTTCGTTACTTAAACCCATTGTGATCTAGATTCTTTTGAGGTCTTGAAATTTCAGTATTTTCAGGTGCCTTGTAGCAAAGATAGAAACAGTGAAATGAATAAAATTATTATTTTCGAAGAGTTTTTACATTCTGATATTCTTTGTGGAAAATGGTACTATATTGCATAGTGGATAATAAAGATCTCGATGATTTGTTGAGAACATATTCTAAGCATTTGTTGTCTTCCCTCAGGAAACGCTGTTCGGATAATCGAACTTTCAGTTAACGGGGGAGCCCTATTTAGGACGCTAGGAATAAGGTGATTTTTTTTAAAGAAACTTTTAAGCGAATCTTTCGCAAACTTTCAGGGTATTTTAGTTCATATTCAATCAATAAAAATTAATTTTTATGTTACAAAGTGTTCCATAGAAATAGAGATGAACACGTTCGTTAGGACTCGTGCGCCGAAGTTGCAAATTAGCGATTGTAATGGTGGCTCCATTTCTTCTATGAAATAAAAAAAACCAAGGATGTTCTTATTTCTAGTATAATTACATTGTCGATGAACCTAACAAATGAAAAAAAGTTAAAAGCTGGCAAATTGGTGGGACTTCAAAGAAAAAGTTACGATTCTGCCGTCAGATATTTCGTACTATTTATGGAAAAAGAGTTGTTCAATTCAATTTATTTATCAATATCTTAGGTTCATAGACAATGTAATTATACTCGAAAGAAGAAAATCCTTGGTTTTTTTATTTCAGGGAAGGAATGGGGCCACCATTGTAATCACCAATTTGCAACTCCGGCGCGTGAGTTCTAACGAACGTGTTCATATATATTCATTTCTACTGAACACTTTATAACGTAAAAATTAATTTTTGTTGCTTGAATGTGAACTAAAATACCCGGAAAGTTTGGAAAAGATCCGCTTAACAGTTTCTTAGAAAAAAATTCCCAAGTATCACCTTATTCCTAACGTCCAAAATAGGGCTCCCCCCTTAACCGGTGTTACAATAATTTTAACTCGTAAGTAGGCGCATGAGGTCAAAGCCACTTTGATCGCTAAAAAAATACAGAACGCATAGGTTTGGGAACTTGTCGCTCCCAGTAGCTGCCTATCGTATAACGCAATTTTGTTTTCTGTAGTGATCGCAACATTGTCGCGTGCACTTATCACGTATATTTGTTTTTACTTTTCAAAACCTTTTGATTTACCATAAATATAAAAAAAGAAGTTGGGTTCCCTGCTGACCCCATGCGCCCACTTGTGTGATTTTGCCAGTGTGCCTACTTAAGGGTTAAACGTTCCTTCATTCGGTGTTTCATCCACTGTAACTTCATTTAAACTGTGATAATTTTTGTAGCAAATCTGTATATTTTCATTTCCATTGCAAAATCTATCGTCTGATTTAATCGTTATTTTATTTAAAATATTACACTCCAAGATTTTTGTATAACACAACCTCTACTTTCATCCAATCTTTTTAAATGTAAATTTCTAATCACACGTTTTGCTCTTGTCAAGGACGTCCACTGAAAGGTTAAACAGTCAAAATGCTGAGATGATATCGTTTCCTTACTCATTGCATAAAATGGAGTTGTGGGCGAATGGAATGATAACATTCACGGTGCTCCATCTGCAAAGTAATTACTAGATCGCGTAGCAGTAACGAATGACTCACGATTATGTTTTCCTTCGGTCGTTGAAGTTCTTTGGAAGGAGAAATGGAGCGGCTGGAGCAAAGAACGTAGGTTGGGACAAAGCAAAGTATTACAATCTGCGAGACTGCCACTTGGCCGTAACAGATACGCCAGGAAATAAATGTCTGTATAAAGGAGTTGGCAAGTTCCTCGGATGATATCAAGATGCCGCTGGCTAATACAGTTCGCTCGGTAGTTTGAGACAAGGGTGAGGAAGCGTTTCACGAAAGACATACCCCTTTGTCATGTACCTTTCTTTCTCTCCACGATGTATCTCGATATCAAAAGAATTTTGGCTTTATCTCCGCGCTTTTATCCGCTAGGGAACGACATACCATATCCAATAAACAGAAATTATACTCTACCTGAAGTGGGACTTCTGCCCGGATACCAGAATAGCTTGAATGTCATTTTTCTTCAAATATGTTCGTCGTATAAACACACGAAACCTCTATAGTATTTTCTGAACTACATCTATGCCATTTCTATAAAACATTTCACGTACTTAGTACTTCGGATGGAAATAATTTTCTAGGCATTACAATAGAAAGTGACAAATTAATTTAACAATATTTAAGTGTGTATATAATATCAGAAGATACTTTTAAGTAGGTATACAATACGGTACGAGATATTTTTTCCGATATTTCGTTGAAAGATTTAACGACTTCCATCGACCAACGCGCACACATAATCATTGTGTGCGGTTTCTCTTTACGAGTCTCCTATCGACCTGTCTACTTGTGCGTTGCTGAAAAGATGGCAAGCGGAAGGAATGTGTGCCCGATTGGATATACGAACATATACAGGGTCATCCGTTAAAACTGCAACCTACGCGCGCGCCAACAGACGAAAATGGCAACACCGCCTCACGGACACATTCCACTACAACCATATACCGGCCCAGCGTTCGGAGGGTTAACAGCGACCGCTGGGTAGCAGTGATGCCCGAGCTTCAAGAATTTTAGGATGGTCTCTTTCAAATTAACGCCGCAAAGAGCTGTGCAGAATTTCCCGGCCCAGGTAAGCGAGCCGCACGCTCCGCTTTTATGATCGGTTTACCACTCGCACCCCGGATTACTGTAATGAGGTTTGAAAACAATGTCAACTGATCTCGTACCCGTCTTAATTTCAAAAATTTTAGCTACGACAGGATTGACCGCGGCGCTATACCCTTGTACGTAGAGATTTTTCGCCACCTGCGTGTAAAAGCCACAATAATGACGCATCGTTTCAAAAAATGACATTAACGGAAGCCGGTATAGGCGTGGCGTTGAGTAGCTAAAATGTTAAACATTCAAACACAAAAATTCTAGAAAAAAGATTCAAACACCGCTACAATCAAAGACACGTCTCATTAGTTACTCCTTACGTCCGATCTATGCATGCACTGCATATAAGGATAAAATTATAAAAAAGAAAACCAGAACAATAGATTCTGAGGTCTGCAAAACTAACACATAATTGAATAAAAATTTAATTTCTCAATTTATGAAAGCAATGACACAGAAACAATTAGCGTATTGTTTATCAACATCATGATTTTTAAAAAGAGCATTAAATACGGTATTAAATAAACAGTTTGCAAAAGCTTTTCACAACAATTATGGTTAAAAAATTGATAAAAGAAAAATTAAGTAAACGTAAAATATTTTGAATTATTCATCATTAAGAGGGAATAATTTTTCCTCATTTTTCGGCGCAAATTGCATTCTGATATCTTTTATAATTCAAAAGTTATACAAAAAAGGCCCCAAATTCTTCAATCCCGGTCGGGAAATTTCAAATAGCTCCTTGTGTCGTTAATTTGAAAGAGACCATCCTAAAATTTTCAAAGCTCGGGCATCACCGCTGCCCAGCGGTCGTTGGCAAACCTCCGAACGCCGGGCCGATGCATGGTTGTAGTGGAATGCGTCCGTGAGACGGTGTTGCCATTTTCGTCTGTACGCGCGCGCGTAGGTTGTAGTTTTAACGGATGACCCTGTAGTATGTATCCCTATAGGCCCAGCTTTTCTGTAACACAATCGTAGAGGTAGGTAGTAGTAAGTAGGTATGTAGTATGTACCCCACTTGCTATCATGCCGCTCAGCTAGATATCTTTTCTGCAACGCGCAGTATTTTCTTCCTTTACAGTGTTTCCATGACACGAAGTTCTTTTACTTTCCTTGATGCCGTAGTTTTACCCAAATAATAAGATATAAAGTTTCTATTTTCTTACATAGCATATAGGGAAGTCGTTAAGTCACGCTGAAATAAATACGTGAGTATGATGGAAGCGCATCGAATTTGTTTCAGAAATACATATTACTCTATTTGTTATTATTCACCGTGTAAATTTTAAGAACCGAAGTTAAATTATATTTGCGAGAAAAGTTAATGAGATACTGAATATTTAAGGTTTCTCAGTTTTTAAAAACCGGTTTTATATATTAGAATTAATATGTAAAAATGAATTAATTTTTTAATTAAAAACTCGGACACGCGCATATTGTAGTGGGTAACAGTTTACTGTAAAACTAATCTTCATGAGTTCATATTTTCAGAAAAAAATGCTAAATAGAATAAAGATTTATAATTTGGTACTGCCTTTTACAAGATTTATATTTTGTACGGATTTTAGTTATTTTAGTTCTTTTCATTTCATTTTGTATGCAGTCTATTTTATTGTGTTATATTTTTGTAGATCCATAAATATTAAATGAACTCAAAAAATATACGGATTTTTACGGACTTTTGTTATTTGAATACTTTTTATTTATTTGGTTTTGTATAGATAGAGTATATTTTACTTTGTTATATTTTAGTAATTCCATGAATATTACAAATACTGAAATTTTTTAAAATAAATACAAATATTTATTTTATATTTTAATTATATTGTTTTGTGAAAATTCGAAAACAGGTTTAACCGTTTTTGGGGAATAGTGGAATTCGAAAACCGGTTTTTTCAAAAGTCGGTTTTTGTATAAACCCTACTGAATACTAATGACAATTCTGTCTGACCATTTTATATCGCATTATCACTACATACTATCTTATAACCATATACGTTTCCGTAAACAATATCATAACTTCTTCCTATCTTTCGTATCATTTACACGTACCTTCCACTGCAGGCCATAAGCTTCCATTTTTATTACCAAAAACGTTATACAGGGTGAGTCACACAGAGTTGGGCATTTTTTAGGTAAAAAATTATTTACATAACGATTGAATAAATGATAATTTATCTTTATTCGTTATACGAGGTTCGAATAATCGAAGTTATCTTTATTCGAAGAGCAACGAATAAACAATTTTATTCAATGAGAATTTATTCAACGAATAAAGATAATTTTTTATTCGTTGAGAATTTATTCGACGAATAACGATAATTTTTTATTGGATGAAAATTTATTCGACAAATAAAGATAATTTTTTTATTCGATAAAAATTTATTTGAGGAATAACGATAATTTTTTATTCGAAGGTTTTATTCGAATAAATGCGTCGAATAAATTTTTCATCCGTAGCATTTATCTTTTCGAAGCCTTTGAATAAAGCCACGAATAACTTTTCATCAGCGTCGAGCGTGTTTCTTCGAGCCACCGAGGGTCGAACCCGGCCGAGCGGCGAGTGCCGAACACAAAGTACCGGCGGCTTTGTTTACCAAGACCGAAGAACTTGGTGAGTCACCAAGACCCCTAGTCGCCGGTCCTTTGTGTTCGGCGCTCGCTGCTCGGCCGGGTTCGACCCTAGGCGGCTCGAATAAACACGCTCGACGCTGACGAAAGTTATTTGTGGCTTTATTCGAAGGCTTCGAAAAGATAAATGCTACGGATGAAAAATTTATTCGACGCATTTATTCGAATAAAACCTTCGAATAAAAAATTATCGTTATTCGTCGAAGAAATTCTCATCGAATAAAAAAGTTATCTTTATTCGTCGAATAAATTCTCATCTAATAAAAAAATTATCTTCATTCGTCGAATAAATTCTCATCCAATAAAAAAATTATCTTTATTCGTCAAATAAATTCTCATCGACTAAAATTATTTATTCGTTGCTCTTCGAATGAAAATAACTTCGATTATTCGAGCCTCGAATAACGAATAAAAATTATTTATCTTTTGTTCGTTATTTGAGATTTTTATTTAGATTCTAAGTACGAAAGACTTCTAAAGTACGAAATTTAAAAGAGCAGTGTTTTTTCTATTTAAAAAGTATTTAGCTTTATTTGTCTTAAACCTAATAATAATAATAATAACAGGTGTATGGGAGTTAACAAGCATCATTCTGAGCACTTACTGTAACTAACAATAAGGTAAGTGGTGAGATCATGAACGACGGTGCTGCAAATATCTCACTAATTATTAGTGTTGGGGCAAATAAAGCGTAGTACTTTCTTAAAGAAAATGCACTGCTCTTTTAGATTTTGACACAAAAAGGTGCACATTCCATTTAAAAAATTCAAGTTCACCTTGATATTTCGTAAACAAACACATTACGTAAAGAAAACCGTTTCAGCATCATATGTTCTCTTCGATATAGTGCAATTTCTATATATACCACTCTGCAGAACATATATTTTAGAAGTTATTCGGGCTGTATACGTTGTGACTCACACTGTATTAGGGCTGGGGCTATTTGACGAATTTTTAGGTTTTCGAATATTCGAATATTTCAGTTGCTCAATTATTAGGCGAATATAATTCGAATATCCAAGTATCCAAATACTATTGGAATATTTAAGTATTCGAATACTATTCGAATATTTCGTATTCTGATGTATTCGAACAGTATAGTGTGAATTCTAAGTCAACTTCTTTAGGTTCATTTTGTTACAAACTTTTATTTAGTTTCAATTGTGAGTTCGTTAGTTTGTCAAGGTAAAATCTTGTAAGTTAATTTTTACCCATTTCAACATATCCGATCGACTTGAAACTTTGCGCACATACATAGTTCCGATGACAATACAATGTTTTCTCTAAAAAGCATGAAATACTAGATAGTAAATTTTTTTTTGAACAACAAGCTTTTATTAAAATGTACTAAAAAGGAAACATAATTTTGATACCGGCCCAAATGACTGCCTGAGAAGAATCCCCTCATATGACTAAAAATAAACGCATCAAAATATTGTATTGTCATCGGAACTACGTTCGGAACTAATAACATTCGAATACTCAAATATTCGGAGTTTATTCGTAGCATTCGAATACTTGTAAAATATTCGAATAGTCCCAGCCCTACACTGTATACATGATTCTTAACATCATTTATATTATCGGATAAACTTTCCTGTCTTCAGTAACATGTGCGTCTTCAAAATAGAAACGATCCTGTTATTAAACCGAATACACGACGAAACACATATATTTATTTCTTTAACATTTCTTTATAAGTGCCTTCACTGTAAATTAATTTTACTTTGCTTATGTATAGTGTAAGCAGAAACTACTTGTATATATGTGCATAGAGGACGGTTGTTTTTTCACGAGGGACGTTGCTTCTGAGACGGTGCCGCCTCATCCTGAAATATGTATTTGTTTCCCAGGCAAAGTAGCTAATGCCCATCTACCTTTTCATCCACTCTAATTGCTTGACGAAGCATGTGAGAGGAACCGACACAGCGGACAGGACGACCATGATCCGTGACCACTTGTCCACGATAAACTTCCCTTCGGAGCTATATACGCGTGTAGTGGTGGAGTCTATGGCCTGTACCCTGTGGGTAGCACGCTATTTGTTAATGCTTGTATGATCATCGTGTGGCCTCTGTACAAACATGTCAAGTTGTCGCGGCGTAGCGACTCTATTCGTTAGCCGGTAACAGTTGGTCGGTCGGCCAGTGTTGCGTGTTACAGCCCTGTTGCTATTTAACCTGCTATAAGATGCGCCTTTCGTGCCATCCCCGTGACACCCACATTACCAGCACCTGTTAAGGCCAGTTTCAGTGGTTGCCTCGGTCACATTTTAGTTATATAATGGCTAGTTGTTTTACGCGGCTACGAAACGATCACCTACCAGCGCCACCAGCGTTAAATTGTCTTCTTCGGGAATAAAAACAATATGTACTTATACTGTAGATTATAACAACGTAAAACATATCTTGTAAATTCCAGAAAATCAGTTATTTGTGTTTATCGTAAGTCTAATTACCAACATTTTTTTATTGATGTGTAGAGTAATATACCATTATTATTATTAAATACGATCCCTCATTTCCGAGAAGATCAATTTTGAAAATCCGCCAAGTGCGCGTGGATTAGATTAAAAATCGGAATTATTTTCAAATCGATTCATTCGAAACCAAAGCCACTTCAGAAGAAAGTTATTCTACATTTCCCACTGATTTTGCACAAGGATCCATTTTACCTGTAATTGCAGCTTATCTACTTCTGTAATCTGTTAATTGTTAGGAAGACATGTACTAAACAAGTTTTGACTTTATTTCGTCAGGAACTGCATCTTTTACACTCTTTTAATCTCTTCAAAAAAGTGAGAGTTGTTTGGGTGGTCTATTTTAAACGCCTCAGTTCGTATAAATATGTTTTCTGTTACGCCGACTGAAATTGACTCTTTTAATACCGAAGGACGGGACTTTATTAATATTCCGGATTAGAATGGCTTGGCATGATTCATAGACGTGGGCTTTTGTATGAACTCGCAGGAGAGTTCCGGGGACACTCATGGCATAAATAACGATATCTTCCCCGATCCGTATTCAGTTGCCGCTCCCTAACCAATGAGTGCTGTCTCCTATCACCGAAAGTAACACACAAGCACTTCATCAGCATCATATTTCGTAAACATAACGAAATTAGGTAGCATTGTGACGGGACTCGAAGCTAATTTGCTTTCCAATCCCTACACGCTACTGACGTATTTTCTTCCCCTTACCAATAACAGTTTTATGCTTTCTAGTTTCTAGGCCGTCGAAATACATATACACAGATCCAAATGTCTCTGTATCAATCTACGGACCGATGCCTTTTTGTAATGTTTATCAAAAGCATTTCGATGAGCACCGTTCGTTTGCATAGGCTGACAGTTCCTTCTTTCCAACGAGAATGATATTCATGGAAATGAGGTGAACTATATAGTAAAGTATTTATTCGCTAAGAGCTCGGTTTCGTCTAGACGTAGTGTTGGGACTGATACCGCATCGATACTATGGATATTATTATCGAAGATGTAGGTATGAAGAAATATCGATAGGGGATACCAGGCTAAAGTGAGTCTAAAAAAGTTTGAAGTAGAATAAAAATTTTCCCTTTCAATAAAAATGTGTGGAAATAGATTTGTAATATAATTTAAACATTACTATTGATAAATGATGAATAACAATACTTAAAATAAACTTAGAGTATATTAAAATTCAACTTGAAAGATATGATGCAAGACGGACACATACATGGGGTAAAGTGAGCTAAAATAAAATAAGAACTTTAATTAAGGATATAGGTAATTATTAATCCCTTGTACTGAGCTGACGCGTGTACACGTCAACTTCTGGCTTTTTTGCACCGTGATTGTCAAAAAGTGTAGCAAAGTTTTCATTTATTTGAGATTAGTTTCTGTTCCATCACGCCACGTGGTTTTCTAGCCAGCTGACAGGTTAGGATGTTGCCCGCTTCACTTGCGCATCTGTTCTTTGCAGCTCACTTTACCCCGGTTACTTTACCCCAAATATGTACTCAGTGGAAAATTATTTATTTAATAATGTTGGGATTCGGAAGTCTCCAAAAATTAAATTGTAAGTTTTTAAATGAATTTACACTTTTCCATATCTGAATGTGCATACTTATCATTGTTATATTACATAAATTTATTACGTCACCAAAATTTGTAAATATATTCTATTTTTAAAGAACAAATTAAGAAAGCTCATTTTACCCCGAGGCTCACTTTACCCCGGTCTCCTCTACTTATATGAAAGTATCTAAGATAAATAGAATAAATCATAATAAATATTTTTTTTATATATGATTTAATTTGAATATGCCAAGAAGGACGTGGGTTTGGAACTATGTAATACATAATTATATTGAAGACGGAGGTGCAGAGTGTAGGGATGTGCAGGTACACGAAATTACGGTACCCGATTTGTGATTCGGGAGCCGATTTTCTTGATATTTCAATTGTTCGATTTTTACAAGCATTTCAGTACAAATTTGTATGTCAAAAATTAAAGTCAATTCTTCAAACTGCTACAATTTCAAAAATAATTCGAATTTTGAAAAATCCTACGCTACGTGGAAAATAATATAGTCCAGTTTATACAGTTGGGGACAAAAATAAGTGGACAGGTACTGTAAGTAGGTATCAATGAAGTTTAATCGAACTAATACTAGTCTTATAAACTTAAGGTTTATTTATTACATATCCTTATAGTACATAGATTATTTAGTGAATAATTGAAATCCATGTTTACATTTTTGTGTGAACAAGCCTTATTTAACGAAATAGTAAGCTATTTGGCGAGAGACAAAAATAAGTGGACACTTGTTTACAATATTATTCTGAAGCAAGAAATGTACACAAACATCAGGCGCAGGTCACGCTTACGCGCAGTGGTCCTAAGCAAGCGTTTCAGTACAAATTCAGGCTTTGTAAAAGTAAGATCATTTCTGAAAAAATTGCAGAATGTCAAAAAGAGAGGAAATTTCATATCAAATTCGTAAATTAATAGTTTCGGCCTGCCATAATAAATTGAGTTACCGTGTGATTGCTCAGAAATACAATATATCTAAAAGTGCGGTAGAAAAAAATTATAAAAAGTATCTACTACATAATACTGTGGAAAATTTAAGAGGTCGTGGATGCAAACGCTGTACTACCGTACAAGACGATCGTCGAATTGTTCGCAAATGTCGGCAAGATCTAACGATCGCATCGCGAAGTATTGCAGAAACAGTAGAATTAAACGTTTCAGCCAAAACAATAAAACGAAGACTGCACGAAGCTGGATTACAATGTCGCAAGGCTAGGCGTAAGCCACATATTAGTACAACAAATATGAAAAAACGTTTAGCTTTTGCTAAAAGATATGTGAATATGCCACTATCATTCTGGAAGAATATAATATGGAGTGATGAAAGTAAATTTGAGTTGCGGCAACTAAAAAAGAAGCAGCAAGTCTGGGGAAAAATAAATAAAGTGTATAAGAAACCGTTTATCACCCCAACGGTTAAATTTGGCCGCGGATCATTGATGATATGGGGGTGCTTCTCTTGGTATGGGATTGGTACCTTAGCACATATTGACGGAATCATGACTGCAGATAAGTATATTGATATACTAAATGAAAATTTAGAAGATGCTGTATTAAAAATGGGTCTCGTCAGAGGATTTGTCTTCTAACAAGATAATGACCCGAAACACACTGCCAAGAAAACTAAAAAATTTTTTAAGGATTCCAAAATTAAATTGCTTGAATAGCCGACACAGAGCCCCGACTTGAATCCTATAGAGAATTTATGGAGTTTACTGGACGCGAAAGTCCCCTTGGATAAGCGAAATAACAAAATTGATCTTTTAAAAAATTTACAGTCAGCATTCGAAAATATTAATAAAGATTATATAGAAAAATTAATAAATAGTATTCCCCGACGTTTGGAAGCAGTAATTCGAGCAAAAGGTGGCAATACCAAGTACTAATTTTATTATGTTTTTTATATATTACTTATTTTATTATAATGTCCACTTATTTTTGTCTCTCGCCAAATATTTCGTTAAATATGACTTATCCACACAGAAATGTAAACATGAATTTCAATTATTCACTAAATAATCTATGTACTATAACGATATATGTATAAGAAATAAAACTTAAATTTATAAGACTAGTACTAGTTCGATTAAACTTCATTGATACCTACTTCCAGTACCTGTCCACTTATTTTTGTCCCCGACTGTATATCTTTGTTACATTTCCTTCCCAGATGATTTTCACCACTGTCTTGTTTGCAGTGCTCCGGGAAGCCATGTTGTTTACCGTCATTGTGTACAATTTTTCATAAAAAAGATTTCTAGCAAAATAAAGATTGCTTAAAAATTATGTAAAAAATCCAAGCTCTATATTTTTATTTATATGAACCAAAAAATCCCTAACTTTGTCTTTTGTTAGTGGCTTTACGGTGGGGTCTCCCTTAAATCTCACCGAACAAACATTCGGGTAATACTCGGACAATACTTTCAATGCGTTTCGAGAACATCGATGTGAAAACGCGCCAAATCCCTACATAGGGTGCAAATCCCTCTGCGTGAAAACACCATATTACGTGAAATTACCATATTTTTGGAAGCGACAAAGGTAACTCATTTTCGTTCGACAGTCTAAACTCAAAATTCTATACTTCTTATTAACAAAAATTATTTGTAACATTGATTCTCTTGTTATGAAAGCCAAATAAAGATTCAATATTACGTCTGAAACAGCAGAAATTGATCCACCTGCCACGGTTTTCCGAATGAAATCGAAACGAACAAGAGTAATAGTTCTATCTATACGCGTTCTACATACATTCATACAATCTTTTTGCTTAATTTTGTTTTGAAAATGAAGTCTATTCAACGTAGATTGGCACCAATTGCTTTGCAGTGAGACAACTATAAACATTTTAACAGGTTGTTGCTCCCGAATCTTCAAAGAATTGCGTTTCAAAATAAATTGTGACATTTGTTAAAGTACCTATACAGTTGATTTCCGGTATGAAACACCGAAAGAAAATAAATACGCGTTGTAGCAGTAATGATATATTTGTCGACAGTGAATAGGTAACCTACACAACTTCTTCGTTCATAAAAATTGTCCTCCCTTGCCTCTGGATTAAATTATGAGAAAGTCGAGCAGCTTTCCTAAAGTAGCTGAATGTATCTCGTGACACGATCAATGTGTGCGTCGTGTAAAAGGTGAAAGAAACATGTACTACTGTCATTTTATATTATTAAACGTGCTTAACCTACACGGGAACGTAAAATAAATTGACGCAACACTTCGTAGAATACAAAACGACGATGTGTAACACGATCGTATCATAAACTATGAAGTATCGAGCGATCAACTTTGCCCTTCACTCCGACGATCGAATGGTTTATGCATATGTCGGTACATTTAAATACCGATGCATGTATCAACGCCATAAAAATTACGTACTCGCACGTCAACACAGTGTTCTCATACATGCAAAGAAACGAATATTTTTCAAAAGTGAAATATTAAGATGTATTCAACATTTGACGTGAGGCATGAAACTAAATCTTCAATGGAGAAAAGTTTAATCTTTTTGAACATACAACTTTGATTTTCGTAGGATTTACATGCAATTATGGCAGCAACAAGAAGTTATATAATAATACAAAGCCAGTATTGAAATAGGGAAATGTCGAAGAGAAAATATAACACTTGTTGATGTTAAATAAAAAGAAACGTGCCGTTATTAGAAAAACTGTCTTTAATATTATAAAAGTGCTGAGATCCTTTTCGTTGTCACGTGGCGATCCATATTCGTAACCTTTTTGGTTTCTTACAACTACTAGAGTGTCGCTACTCTCAGCGCCTCCCTCTCACAACAACACCCTCTGGTGTTAACAGCCATAAATTAACATTTCGTATACTTTAATAACACTAACAATAAGTGAAAACAACGAGAAATTTGAAAGTAAAATAATAAAAGAGAGGTGCATTTAAGACAACTGCTATACTGAAAATCTACTGAAAATATTGTTAAATTTTTTGTATGTTATAATTTTTGTTTCTCACATTTCGGAAAATTTATGTACCTAATAATTGGTATGATTTCCGAATTTCGACATACGTTGCCTCATTTTTTAAGCCATCTAATTTTTATCAGTTGTATGTTTGCACCGTTCAATTAAGT
This sequence comes from Andrena hattorfiana, assembly GCA_944738655.2. Classification (NCBI taxonomy): domain Eukaryota; kingdom Metazoa; phylum Arthropoda; class Insecta; order Hymenoptera; family Andrenidae; genus Andrena; species Andrena hattorfiana. The sequence goes on from OX122890.1 coordinate 21,238,814, forward strand.
GGAATTACATTTTACGTACGTAACACCATTTTACCGTGTTTTAAGGAGTACAATGAATGTATTCTGAATAAATATGTAAACGGTACTTAATGCAATTACCAAAAGATAAATATTAACAATGAAATTCTGTAGTGTTTGCTAAATCAAGGTATACAGTTTGCACTCCGACGCGTAGATTGTAATCATAACATTGCTGACAAATAAAATTCTAATCCAGACCAAGCACAAACTTAACCCAGATCAATACGAAACTTGGTAGATACAAAATTTAACGGGTTATCCTTTCATATGTATTCTATAGTTTCAAAATGTTTGAATATCTTTATATTATTTTATATCCTACAAACTTCATTTTCTGTGGTAACTTTATAATCAAACGAATGTCACTTTATAAAAGCCAAAAGTCAGTCATTGTTCGACAAAGTAGACAGTATGATTGACAAACCACAAGAAACATTCGCAGCAGCAATGTTTTCGTCCCCTTAAAATTTTAGCAGTGCGACACGAGAATATCACGTAAACAGACGAGACAAAATCGAGATATGTACTACAGTTTCATATTTTCATAAAAATTGCATCAAATAATAGTGAGTCGGTATGATAAGGTAAAGCAACCTGATATTCCATTACATTTCGTTTCCTATATGCGATAGAGAAAGCCATAACGGCGGGAGTATTCATATGAAACCGAAGACTTTCTGGCACCAAGAACGGCTGGGTATTCTTACCGCTAACAATAAGACGTATGTATGTAATACGCCCTGACAGTAAAAATTTTCATTCGAACACGCAAGACAGAGGGGACTCGCCTGAAAGGAAACGGATATTAACTTTCTTCTGAAATGATCCAAAGAAGCATGATCGTGCAGTTTCACTGTTGCGCGAATATTGCTTCTTTCTCTGTATTCAAATAGTACTCGACAGAATTTCGAAATAGAGAAACTTTACGACACGTTGAGGAAAAGTTTTAAGGAAATCTAAGGAGATCAATCAAACAAGACCTATGGCATCATACCATTGTCGATTCCATTTAGGGTTGTCAACCGTATCTACTATTGTATATAGTATTGTACTATATTTTTGTCTAGTGTACTATATACCGCTAGAAAAAGATGTAGTACGTAAATATACTATACAGTGGCGTACAAAAGAAAGTTTAAAAGGAAAATTATACGAAAAAGACCACGATTTCTACAAAATAAAACTTTATTTTAAAACGCTAATGAATTTTGTATGAATATTTACATCTTTTTAAAATAATGAAAACAAAAAATACAGAAAGGAATAGAAAGTTAATAGTTTATTTGAAACAACGAAACAACTGAAAAAACTCGATGGACAACAGTAAGTTTAATCCCACATTTCTGTGATCATAATGTTTATATTTGAATGTTTTATTAATTTTAATATTTTGTAGGATCTCCGTTACTGTCTATTACAGCTTGCAGCCTTTTTGGCATACTTTCAACTAAGTTTTCTAATATATTTATTGGAAAAGTATACCACTTTTGTTGCACTGCTTCCCAAAATGATTCTTTATTGGTACGCGCACTTAAAGGAATATGCTCATCTAATAAGGTCCAAAGATTCTCAATCGGGTTGAGATCTGGCGATTGTGGTGGCCACTTGAGTTTTTTAATTTTATTTTCGGCAAAAAATTTGGATGCCACTTTTGAAGTGTGCTTGGGGTCGTTATCTTGTTGAAATATAAACGACCCCAAGTGCATTTTTTCTGCTGACTGCAATAAATTATTGCTTAAAATATTAACATAACTAATACCAGTCATTTTCCCCTCAATTCTGACTAATTTTCCAGTACCCGTGTTAGAGAAGCAGACCCAAAGCGTTATCGAGCCACCGCCGTATTTAATGGTTGATTGGACATTCTGCTTCTTAACACTTAACAGACGGGCCACGTAAATTTACGTTTTCCATTATGACTTCCTAGGACGGGCCACGTAAATTTACGTTTTTCCATTGTGACTTCCTAGGACGGGCCACGTAAATTTACGTTTTTCCATTGTGACATGCATGTTTATTTGATTCTCCTAAAAAGTGCCCGGAAACCGAGAAAGACAGACCAGATTCGACCCGTCCGTTAAGTGTTAAGGTGGTCTGATGACTTACACCATACTCTTTTTCCTTTTTTTTTGTGTTCATACTTTTCCAAAATGATAAGGGCTTGTTAAAATGCTGTTTAGTAAATAGCAGGCGTTTCTTCTGATTTCTAGCATTAATAAAGGGTTTCTTTTCCGCTATATAATTGTTTAATCCGTTTTCATTCAACCTTTTCACAGTTCTTTCGTGTATATGGGCAAGATTTAAATTTTCTTTCACAGCTCGAGCTGATATGGCGGGATTCTTTTTTACTTCACGAATTATCATCTTGTTATCTCTTGGCGATGTTTTCCATGGTCTACCAGATTTGATTAAATTATTGACTGTTCCATATTTTTTTTTGTTTATCGCAAATTTTTTTAGCTCCCATCATCAAAATTTCATACCTTCTTGAAATATCTTTAAATGTTAATCCATTTTTTCTGTCTCTAACAATGAGGCGCCTAACATCGACGGATTTTCTATTATTTCCATTCATCTGTGTAATTAAGGATGCACATGATTATTAAAATCAATGCATATATAGAAGGGAAGAGAAAGATCAACAAATATTTACTAGTTTATGATGTTATGATATGTTTATGACAATGTTAAAGCTTTTAAACTTACTTTTGTCCGCTGCATGTTTCGAATGAACTGAATTGTTAACGTACTATGGGAAAACAGTCGCATAAAACATAGACGTTTTATGTCGTATAGAGCAGTGGCGAGCAACCTTTTGTCAGAAGTGGGCCACAAGTGGAAACATACTTCTCTACGCGGGCCGCAATATTTACACCTAATATTGTCAAGCTCGTTCATGAAAAACAGATATGACGATGTTCAGGTGGGCCGCAGGTCTGCGGCTGGCGGGCCAAATGTGGCGGGTTGCTCATCACTGGTATAGAGTGGGGGAATGGTCCCCGACTATATCAATGTTACCAACGTCAGGAAAACACTCTAGTACGAAAGTTACTAATATTCATGTACACGGGTACCAACTTTAAACTTTCTTTTGTCCGCCACTGTATTTCTGCTACATCGAAGTCAGTGGCGTATTTAAGAGGCTGTTCCGGTCTAGAGCCCATAAAAATAGGTGATATTTAGGAATTAATTAAAGGAAAACTACTACATGTAATTTAATGGGACTTTCTACATTATATTAAGGATGTCTTAAACTATAGAAATATATTTTTTATTTTATAATTAATCATTGTAGACGGCATTGGAGAGTCGTTAAAGTCGAGGCGTGAAAAAATTCATCCAAATCGGTGGAACCTGTGGCACCTAAGTCATTGGTCTCAAATAAAAAGCAATGCCAGATTATTAAAGGGCATGAAACTCGCTCGTGGACTAGACCAGAAAAAATTACACAAATGACATTTTTTGAGAAAATAACGACACTTGAAATTTGAAATCACTTTTTCCCTATATTTTTCGTTCTTTCAACGGCTTTAAAAATTATAAATTTTCAATTTTTTAAAATTTTTACTGGTTTATCCACAAGCCAGAAGTATATTCTTCAAAATAAAAAAGTTTCAGTCGAATTGGATAATAACATTTGGATATACAGGTTCCACCGATATTGAGAACACTGATTCGAGAAAAACACGTTTAAAGCTTTACGTGAGTGCCGAGTGGCCGGTTGTTACCCATGAATTTGCCGTTACGCAAATACCTGTAACTTCGGGAATTGTACGACTTTCAAAAAATCCTTTTAAACACGCATTCCTAAAAGGTTGAACGTTCGAAAAATGAAATTAAAAAAATCGATTTTTAGACCGGAACCTCCTCCTAAATGGACGGTTACACATGTGCAATGCGCGCTGCAGAACACCATTATAAGGGTCGATTTTATTGGTTCCGCGCGCAACGTAGGACCTCTTACCGTAGGAAATTTTTAGCGTTCGGCGCGCAATGCGCGCTGTTGCACATGTTTAATCCTACCTTAAGAGGGCGGCTGATGAGCAGCCGACACGGCCTCTGTCCAGAAGGCCCCCCAGGGCCCTATCTAAAAAAATTATGATTATGTATAGGTTTCCAAACACTATATTTTTTTTCGTAGTACTATACTTGGTCCGTTTTTATTAAACTAGCTCTTCATTTTCCCGAAAAATGGGCCTCTCAAAACGTTTGCCACCTGGGCCTTTTTTCTTAAATAATGAATATGAAGTGGTGGGAAGAGAGAAACAGCGCCAGTCCATATCTCATAAAAAATAAGCTCCTCGTATATGTTAATTTGGACCTGCCGTGTAATCAATCCTTTGCTATATTTATTACATATAATAAATTAATTAATAATACAAATTAATAATGCCCCCAAGAATATACATTTACAAAATAAGATGACGTTGTTTTAATGTAGGTAGTTTTACTTTGTACCACTTTCCTCTGAAAAGTACTATATTTTTTCACAATATACTTTTTTTTTATCCCAATTGGGCCGTGAAGTACTATATTTTCCCGAAAAAGAAGTTGGCAACCCCAATTCCATTATGTTATGTTTGATTCCAAGAAGCTTTAAGCAAAGAAATATGTGCAGACTTTTATGTGTACTAGAGTTTGAGAAAAATATGCCAATGATTGATTACCAAGTCTAGTTGATAATGTAAATCGACTAGGCTCTCAAGCCAACACGCCTTTACAGTTAGTTTCAACGGTTTCTTTTCTGTTGTAATTATAGTAAACCGGCTGGCTACGTGGAAATTAATCGAACCCGTTTCAAAAATCGTAATCGATTCTGGCAGATTTATTTCAAACGAGTTGATCTCTACAAACTGGAGTAATAATGTACAATTCTTTACGTGCCCACTTTGTAACTTGTCTTTGGCCGCACCTATAACAAGTAACTAGAGTTACTGGGCTATCCGCAACAAAGAACATCATAAACTGGTTTCTCACATGAACAAATAAAAAGAGTTGCATTATTTAAAGATTGCCACATCATTTCATGTAGTTTGCTGCGAGGCAATAAACCAAGCTTGAAGTTAGCGTATTGTAAACTTTCTAAGAACTTGGACATGTTTTCCACGTAAATTTTATTCGCCATAACGTTAATAAATTCTCAAATATGCTGAACGCGGGCGAAATGTGAGAATATGTGACGTCGGCGTGAAAGGACGAATGTGCGTGCGAATGTTTGTGTTGCCTGTGTTGATTTGATTTGCCGGAAAGTGTGTGAAACCAAGTCTGCCGATGTGTATCTTTGAAAGTGTTCCAAAAATATTAGAAAATATTGCTCTTGCACCCACCCACCGATGTGTCCACTTTAGGGCAGTAACGAATATTCCAATAATCTAAGTATTCGAATATTCGAATACCAGAGAATTCGAATTTGAGATTCGAATATTCGAATACCAGAGAATTCGAATTTGAGATTCGAATATTCGAATACCAGAGAATTCGAACTTGAAATTCGAATTTGAGATTCGAATAATCGAATACTTAGGAGTATTCGAATATTCGTTAGAGTAATGGGGGTAGAAATAAAAATATTATAATTCCGCAAAATCGTTTACAGCGTTTTAGTTTCCTACAGAAAATTCTGGTTATACTGTTTGTCACCCGCTTATGGCAGGACACGGGTGGGCTTAGAGGAGGGGGCCCTTGGCCTACTGAGTCGGAGTTGTCCACTCATTATTATTGGAAAAATAATTTTAATAACTGATGGCTGTTTTCGTTTAAAAAGGTATCAATTTACCAAAGATTAATAAAGTTCAAAATTTATCGTTTGAAAAACAAAATAATTGTAAAGGCCTATATGAAAAGAATTTCACGGTAAAGTGTGAACAAATATTTCATGTTCAGATTCTTATTCGGTACAATCCGAAATTCGACCACTCCGACTTTTCGGATACTCCTGATTTACTTCTGATGCATGCAGTTGGGCCATCTCTCACAAAATGCTCTTTGTACCTAAGTCGTGGAAATATAAATATAGGCAGCATGAAATTACTGATGTTATTAATGTCACAAGTTAGATTGACCAAGTGCCGCCGTTCAGCAGGTGTTAATGCCGCAAATTACTTGGTTCGTTTCTTCGCAACTATCCTAGATATCTGTTTTTTGTGAATATCTTTCGTTTCAAACTGGTAATCATCGAGAACCATTCCTAATCTCTTAAAAAAAAAGCGTCAAAACGTTTGCTTCATTGAAGCTAGTGGCACAAGATAGACTGGTTGGCTCTGGACGTTATATGTATAGACAATCATAAACAGCTTCGTATATTGATGTATTTTTTGTGTCCCTATCAATTTTTCTAACTTTCGTACGAGGTATTCTAATGAACTTTTAATTATAATTTTTATTTGTAGAGGGAAACAAAATTTATTAGGCAATTTAATAAGAATACTTACCTTAGTAATAGTGTTACTATTTGGGATTGGTCGCCGAGATACGACCAATAGACATGCTCGCCTTCACTAAGAAGCGCGGGTTTTTTGAACGCGGTTTTCTGCTACCGGGGTAGCGACTGGGCGATCGCGGGACGGCCTGGTCGGGCCATCTCGGGACTGACACCTGGACTAATTAGCTATTGTTCTCCCTCCTAATTAGCATTGTCTCGCGCCACATACGTGGACCGCGCGGATTGGCCAGGTGTCTTCTCTTCCGTGCTGGTGGCTTGGCCCGTGCCGTCTCCGCGATCGTTCGCTCTCGCCTGTGAAACGTGTATCGCGAAACATCTCTGTGATCCGTTACTTCTAAAAGAGCTACATTTTCCCGCTTTAACATCGCGTACTTGCGCGGTATTCTTTTGTGAATAAGGCCGGTGTGTTTTGAATAAACGTGCTCGTTTATTGTATCTACATTGCGCTCACAAAAGTACACTTAAATCATTAATACATCGCGACGTGCAAAGACTAATTTCTTGCGCGTTAAAACAAGTGCGTTGGTGCTCGACGTGCTTGCGCGAACATAAAGTTGGTCCTTCGAGCCGGATCTCCGGCGATTTCGTGTGCCTTTCAAGTGCTGTGTCGTGACCGCGTGGTTCGAGAGTGCCTTCCATTACGCCATTATGAAGGACTTGCTAACAGATCAGATCGCTCTGTATCATCGCCTCTCTCGTGTGTACGACAATCTAAAAAAGAAAGGTGTCACTAAAATGACTGAAGGTGCGGTGCAAGCTAGATTGGAATTATTAACGTCGCTCTGGGAGCAGTTCTCGAAGCAACATGGTGTTTTAATGAAGCACCGTACTGAAGAATGGGCAAATCATGACTATTTTACCACGGGTGGTTTCGATCTTGGCGAAGAATCGTTCCTCGAGCAAAAGGGGTACTTTTTGGATCTCTTACGTGGATTTAACCGGAAGCCAGAGTCCGCCGCCATGGCGTCGACTTCCGCTGGTGCTTTTTCTGCGGAAGAAAGACGATCACGTGCCACTCTGCCTCGCATCCCCCTCCCTAGCTTCGACGGGAGTTACAGCGAATGGCAGGCGTTCCACGATTCCTTCGTCTCTTTAGTGATCAAGGATCCTTACCTAATGGATGTAGATCGTTTACATTATTTAAAGGGATGTGTCAAGGGCGAGGCCAGCACCGTGATACGCAATCTTACTACAACGGACGATAATTTTCAACCTGCTTGGGATGCTTTAAAGGAACGTTTTCAAAATAAGCGCCACTTAGTGAACGCCCAGCTTACGCTATTAAACGAAGTGCCCTCAGTGAAAAGCGAATCGTCTGCCGAATTGAAAAGATTGTTCTACGGCACGTGGGACGTGGTCGGCGCTTTAACTGCTCTAAAACGCCCCGTAACTACAACGGACTGGTTGGTTAACATGACGGTCGATCGTCTGGACGAACAATCGCGCCGCGAGTGGGAGGCTTCCCTCGGTTTGTGCACAGAACCGCCCTCCTTGGATCCTCTAAGGGTGTTTATTGAGACACGCATACATACGGTTGAAGCGCTTGAAAACCAGCGTAAGCGTGATCCTACTGACAAGGCTAAACAAATAACAAGTAAAGGCAACGCTTCAAAGGACTCCGGTGCCAAAGGCGCCGCGGTGCACCAGGTCGTCGCTACACCATCGTCATCCAAGGACTGCGGCCTGTGTAAGGGCTCGCATTACTTACTGTTCTGTTCGAAGTTCAAAAGCCAGGATGCTACCTTGAAGAAAGCTACTGCCGAAAGGTTGCAACGCTGCTTGAACTGTTTGGGCAAACACCAAAGTGACAGTTGTCAGTCAACTAAACGGTGCCAAAAATGTGCTGAACCACACCATACTTGCCTCCATGATGCCTTTCAACCGACTCCTGGTGCTGTAGTGCAACACGTCATTCCTCACGTACTCAACACTCCACCAGTGATGCTTGGCCTTGCTCGAATTTGCGTTTATACTCCGGTCGGTCAGTACGTTTCAGTGCGGGCCCTAATCGATCCCGGTAGTGAAGTGTCTTTAATCTCTGAACAGCTCGTACAACGACTTTGTTTAAAAAGACAGCGTGCGCGCATACCTTTGTTGTTCGCCGGCGGTGCTCCGTCGCTGTGCACGCGAGGAGCTGTTCATTTGGACATCACTGCCGATCGTGAAGGTGAGAGCTCACTAGCTCTGTCTGCATTTGTGCTGACTGACTTATCCAGTTACAAGCCACCCGTCGTACCCGACGGCACTGTGTGGCCTCATCTACAGGGCCTTCAGTGGGCCGAGCCTAGACTCTCTAGCCAGGACCCCAACGAGCTGCTGCTGGGCGCTGACATCTACAATGACGTCATGTTAGAAGGTGTTCGTAAGGGCAAGCCAGGTACCCCTCTAGCTCAAGAGACTACCTTTGGCTGGATTCTTACCGGTGGTTTGCGGAATGGCTGCTCACTCAGTCGTAAGAGCGTCTCTACAGTTCAGTGCTGCTCAATGGATCAGGAACTTCCTGGCCTACTGGAGAGGTTCTGGGAACAGGAAGAAGTACAGGTACCACCCACTCTTTCACGCGGTGACCAAGAGGCGGAAGATCACTTCCAGGCCACGCATCGACGCACGACCGAGGGACGCTTTGTGGTAAGACTTCCATTTAAAAGTATTCCGGAGCTGGGATCTTCCAGACCCGCTGCTCTTCGCACATTGAATTCTATGCAGCAGCGCTTTCTTAAAAATCCGGAATATAAACAAGCTTATCAAGACTTTCTACAAGAATATGAAAACCTCGGCCATATGGTGGCGGTGCGTGCCCCTCCTGACGGTCGACATTTCTATTTACCACATCATGGTGTCCTGAAAGCTTCAAGTTCCACGACGAAGCTGCGCGTAGCGTTCAATGGCTCGATGTCAACCAGCAACGGAAAGTCCCCCAATGATGTACTGCACACGGGACCCAATTTATTACCGGCCTTAGCCGACTTATTGTTGAAGTGGCGTCGCCATGCTATCGCCTTTGTCGCAGACGTCGAAAAAAATGTATCGACAAATCACGATACATCCAGACGACAGAGACTACCAGCGTATACTCTGGCGAAAGGGGAAGGAGTTAAAGTTGAAAGAGTACAAACTTTGCACCGTCACTTACGGACTAGGTTGTGCGCCTTACCTGGCTCTTCGATGCTTGCGGCAGTTGGCCACTGATGAGGCCGAGTCATTTCCTTTGGCGTCACGGACAATGCTCGCCGATGTCTATATGGACGACATCCTGACTGGAACTTCAACGGTGGAGGAGGCATTGACCCTACAAGGAGAGTTGGATCAACTCGCTAAGGCGGGCGGTTTTCAACTTTATAAATGGGCGTCGAACTCACCTGAGTTCATGAAGTCGATCCACCAGGACGTCGACGGCACTGCACGTCACTGGGATACAGACACCCAACACAGTGTCTTGGGTATCCAATGGTTTCCCGACACTGACATTTTCCAAATCAGGATTCTGGATGGAAACCCGAGTCCAACCAGCACGAAGAGGAGCGTCCTGAGCCAGGCCGCTCAACTCTTCGATCCACTAGGCTGACTCAAACATTCCCACGATCCAAAGTACATCGCTGACGAAGTCCAGACATTGGTATCGACGGAAAGACATTACAGCGTAGGCCTTGAAAATCCTTGGGTGTCACGATTTCGAGGACCGCTCTTGTGCCTAAGAATTACTGCCTAGTCCCTCACCAGATGAGCGCGCCGAGCTCGGGGGAGTTCTGCGCCTTAGTTGTTTACTAAAATGCCTGGCCAACACTTGGGTCTACATCTGGATTTTTTCACTAAAACTTTCCCTGACCTGGCCATTCGTTACGTACGTAACAATAGTAAAATAGAAACAAATTATAATAAAAAGATATTAATAGTAGTAAAATATAGAAAATTGCACGTGTTCTAGCCTGCTTGATCGTTAGGACTGGTATAAACTGCTGACAGTTGAGCATCAGAAATATAAGAATATCGGAAATATTTGACAATCGCGTGTGGGTTGCATTAGCCGCAGTCGATTGTAACGTTACTTTCGACCCCGATTAGTGATGTTACAAGCGCCCCGATCGTGCATTTGGACTTAAATTACAAATTTTCACTAGCGAGACGCTTAAAAGTGTTAAGTAACGATTAGTATTACATTCAAAACGGCCAAATTAAAGATTAAAAAAGACACTTCCAGAAGGTATATTTATATCACAATTTTAAACCACTAAGAAAAAGTTACTTTGGGGTGTCGAAAAGTCATTTTGTTCACTACATATATTATTTGCGTATCTATATTGTTAGGGCATGAATGTGAGTACTTCAATTGCAATTTTGTATCATATATTCGCAAAATGCGATAATAGCTGCCATAGATTTTCAACTATTTACAGTGTTACATTGTGCCCCTGTTACTTCTCGCAAACGAGAAATCTTCTTATGATTTGACAAATACCATCTGAAAGGGCATAGATTAAGCTCCTTACACAGCGTTTCTTGCTAAAATCAGACGATACTTTTTTTAGGAATTGCAAGTTTTGTGAAGTTTCTCGACCTACAAAAACCACAGAAACACACAAAACTTATATTAAAAAACAATTAATATGTATAAAAGTATATATTGTTAGAAAGCTTGATTTTCTTACGATTTTTTAACATAACTTACGTTTTGATATCTTTTTTGGAAAAAACGTTATGATCGCTGATGTATTTCATGAAATTCGACACTTTGACCCTTTTCCCTTCTTACCACTGGAAGCCTGCAGATAAACTGATTAATGTGCAAAATTGGAAAAAATCCGTCTCGGATAAAGGTTGATTTTGAATAGGGTCTTTTATGAGTAAGAACCAGAGAGTCTGCAGACAATATCAATACAGAAACGTAGAGCTTTAACGAAACACATGAAATTTATGTACCTACGAAAGAGCACTGAAAAATGTTATGCAATACATAAGTAGAAATTGTTAATTTCACCTTTCCTGTATTACAAAACTTGACAATTTTAAATTTTCATTTATCCAGACAGTCGTGTTGTAAAGAATAGGTTTCGTAATTCCTACGTATTTGTGGGAGCCTCGGAAATTGAGGAGCTTCGGGCGATGAGGAGCTCGAATGCTCTGCGTACTGGCCAGCCGCCTAACCAACTCCACCAACGCCGACGCTCCGGGGTCTTTATACATATCTGGGCTCCCTCTTATGACGGTTCCTAATCCCATAGTACTATACAATTTTTTAAGTAAAATGTTCAAAGTATAATAAACAGCTACAGGAACAAAAATAAAAAAATTGCCAAAAAAGAAGATTAAATTATTGATTAATAAACGTAACGCATGCTGATTACTTCCAGAATGTTCTTATGTGCTAATAACCCCAGTTTTAATAACAAAATTGGCAATTGTCCTTAAACGATAATTATCACTAAATACTTAGAAGTACTAGTATTATACATAAAAAGTATCAACATTTTTCCTACGATTATTATTCCATTTCCAAAACTTCCATATCAGAATTGGAGTCATTATTCTAATTCATAAACGTCGTATTTCCTGCAAATGTGTTAATTAAAATTACTCAAACGAATGCTTACTAAATACCGAAACTTGTCCAGTTTTCTCTATACATGTACATACACCCTAAATATAATGTTACAGAAGATTTAAATTGCTCCTCTTAAACCGTATGTTTTTCCTTATCTTAAACTGTAAGCAAAATAACTTGCGCGCGAAACGTATCTACATATTGAATGTAACCAGTCCTCTGGATTTAGTGGGAAAACCACGAGGTAACTGAAGTATCCCTGTACCTGTGATTCAACCTCGAATGATGCAAAACGTGTGGAAGCAGGGCCTTAAGTGGCAGAACGTATATAAGTACAGGAATTGGTACCGCGTCAGGACGCAACAACATAGTTAACTGCTTCCAGGAATGAATTCTCGTTCGGACTCAACACACACTCAGTAACCATATCGAAGCTCCATCTGTGACTACTGTGCCACGCCGACGGACGTTTCGCCGATCGGCAATCTCTGCCGGATTATTATGCCTGTCCATCGGCTATGATCACCACGAACACATCGGTATGCCGACCTCATTAGCTGCTTTGAGTTCGGCTTAAGCCAATGAATAATGGGCCTCAGCACGGAGCCGCTGTCATGCTCGCTCATATCTTTCTCGAAGGATTTATTGTCTTCCTTTATTGGCCACTCGCTAAACACGCTTTACAATCCGCACTGTCAGCCGACGAGTTTTTATCGAAATGTCACCTTCGTTTACAGAATCGTGTGCTTCGATACACTACCTACGATCTAGAGCTGGTTCTATGTACCAAATTTTTAATTCGGTACACCCCCCTTGAAATGCCATTGTTCGAAATAGCATTTATTTAATTATTCATAAACTATTCGTTGAATCGTAAAATGTTTTAGACCAAAGTAATTTGGTGTCATATCAGTATTCGAATATTCGGATGCAGCCTCAATTCGAATACTGCAATATTCCCAACATTCGAGTTTTTATCAAGCATACGAATATTGAATTATTCGTAAAGTCTCAACTCTCAACTCTGTGTACTGCGAACAGAAGTTGTGCTATATACGTATTATTTAGAAACAGAAATTGTTGTATAACTCGAATCTATGTTTTCATTAAGCCTTGTTTGTCCGAAATGAGTTATTGAACAGAAGTTATCGATTAATATTAATACGATCATTCGATATTGTTAGGGAATCATTACTTTTTGAATAATGCAACTTATCAAGTCACCTGGAAAACTTTAGGGAACTTAAACAATGAAAGGATTATACTTAGATAGGTAAAATTTAATAAACAGACAACAGTATTTTGATTTTATTAGAATAATAATTTTCCAACACTCTTCACAGGAAAACACTTTTTGTACACTATTTTTATATATATTTTCATTGTTTATTCAATCACTTATTATTAGAACGAATCAATATATTTTTATTCTTTGAACTACAATTTATGTAATTGTTTCATGTATGGTACAATACGAGAAAGTGAAACATAAATAGAGATATCATTGTGAAAGTTCAAGCTTTTATTTTCTACGATGCGAAACGATGCAGTAAATCAAACGAGATTAATTCCATTTCACCACTATCAAACATGAATCTCGTTTCTATTAATGTTCAAATTGTGTTATGCCAGTTGTGACATTCCTTGACAAATGTGTCCATGAACTCGCCGCGTATGCATACTCATATTATTAATCGATAGCAAAGTCATCACGATTACGTTGAATTGCTATTCTCATTAACCTCGACTTGCAGAAATAGCAGCTGAAAATACACAATTTAAGTATGTATTCCGGTTAATACAAGTGGACTTATCGTGTTCAGAAAATCTTTACAATAATGCGACGCAAAACTTTGGCTGCTTGAATATCTGTACAAACGAATGTTCAATTACCGTAGGTGGGGGGGATTAGTGGCTAATGGAGTTACTTTGTACTTCTTTATTTTCCGGTGATTCATACGACAAGACATACTGTTACAAATCCCCCCCCCCCCTGAATGCGGGGTGACTCTGTGACAACTTCAAAGTTTATTTCTCATTTAACTGCAAAAGTAATCATTGATTTGTCTTAAAGTAGTGCTTTGGTTCAGGATTATAATTTAACTATAGTTTTCATGTGATATTTGGAACACAGAGAAGTGTCATCACCCCCGCTTACGGTCGAATTTTTGAATACACAAAGTCACCCCATTATAGTTACAACGTCATCCCCTCTTATGGTGTCATAATAAGGTCGCTAAGAAACGTGAACTTTCTATGTATATGGACCATCAAATGTAAAATAACAAATGGATTGGAAAATAATAAAAGTAGAATTACAAGGCAAACATTTTGTAATATAAAAAGTTTCAAATTATGATGAAAATACATCAGGTTCAAGACAGTTATAAAAGTTTAACTGCTTTGATTTACTGCTATATTAATGATTATTCTTCCGTTAAAATGCAATTGCTCGATTATCTGAAAATCTCAATCAGAATACCTTGTTCTAATAACGCACTTCAAATAATGAAAATTCCTCTAAATATTTACAGGAACTCTAACAAGATAGTTACATAATAATGAACAAATTAACTATGTATTGATTGCAGCGTGCACATTCATCATAAAACATACATCCAATGATACAATCAAAAATTCCAATAATCATTTTTTTCATATGGAAGGTAATATTACCTTAAGTTTTTTCAATGGGACCATTTTAGGACCGATTTTCAATGTGACTGGAAAGTACTTGAAATATTTAAGTACGTAAAATTCAAACCGAACAAAGCTCGTTTTTTTTTCAAATCGAGCCAAATACTTAATTATCCAAGTAACAGGTACTTCAAATTGCTTGAATATTCGAACAAGCTTGACAAAATTCAATGTTTTCGAATGATTTGAGTGGTTTGAATCTATCTTTTCGAGTTACTTTATCGATTTCGAGTTACTCAATAATTCTAATAGGCACTACTCGAAAATTCGAACCAATAATAACAATTATTACTTAATAGGGATGGATATTTGATTTAAGACTTATATCCAATATAAGTATATTTTATTCTAAACGATTCAAATTATCGAATATGTACTAGCACTCGCTGTTCATAACCACTAATTTTATTCGCGGAACCTAAAACCATTGGTATTAATTGTTTACCTTATACACATATATGTATGTAAGTACATAAGAAATTATATACAATCAAATACAAAATGATATGAATATTCTATGAATCACAAAAATTTAAGTGCATCCGCCGGTCAAATCACGCGAAAACAGGTGATTTTTATGATTTTTTCTAGAAAAAAGTACACAATGTATGGGTCTAAAACTTTCTACACTTTATTCTGCTACAAATGTAGAGTATAAAACAATTTTTTTTATTTCATTTTTGCCCACCCCTGCTTCTAATATGCATTGCGCGCTGCATCGTTGTAAAAAAACTGACCTGCACTGGCACCACGATTACTTTAGACAGGATCATCCAAAATCAAAAACCCAAAGATATTCCTTAATTACACATGTGTCATTATCGCGCTATCTTCGCAGTGTTAAGAAACAACTGGGCGATGATTGCCAAATATTTAACACGTTCCGTGCCATGTGCACCATGGATGGTACACGTTAAACTTTCCATTCAGGCCACGTGTACCATCGATGGTACACGCTGACATTTAATTCGCGGAGCTCCGGCGAGCCACCAACAGCACCGCCGCTACACAGCGCCCAAACACATCTACCTTCAAAGAGCACCGCCAGCACGCAGTTGTCTGCCTATATCTCTTTTATTAAATATTTTATTTTCCTCGTTTTTTACGCAACAAATTCCAACACTGTGTTAACCACGCTAAACAAGCTAATTACTTATTAGTTGATGATGCAATGAAATATTGTGTGATAATATATCAATCCTTAGTCAAAACATCATATGGCCTGAATGAAAAGTCGAGCAAAACCGGCTCGGCACGGAATGTGTTAAACGATAGGGTCCCCGAAACATGGACTTTTTCGCACAAAATATTTCGTAAAAAAAATTGAGTGTATTAAAATTCGCAATAGAGGGTAGCACGGAAGCCAGTGTAATTACAAGTAGAATCCCGTTTGAATTTTTAGATTTGGTCAAGAATTGCATCTTTTATCGTGGTGTCAGTGCGTGAAAAATTGTTTCAAAGAAAACGTACTTAAGGAGGTTCGATACCTCACTTGCGGGGCAGACAGCGAGAGGGGAAGACCTATGCTTATACATGGGAGCACTGCCGTGATACCAATCTTAGATAAAAAAAATGATGTAGACAAAAATGTTATTTACATGTTTATTCTTAATAAAATGATTACTACATATTTTGTTTTGGGTTATTCAATTAAACAAAAAGTATGTTTTAATGCAGCTGTAAACACAATATTTTCATTAAAAGTAGCGTAAAATATGTGAGTGAAATGCGGCAACGTTGCTTTGCGTCCATCTTTCTTTCTCTTTCCATCTCACACTTGTGACGTCCTTTTGCGCGTTCGTACCGGTTCGCAACAAATTACTAAATACATGTTTACAGCTTGGTAGTGTTTCTACCAATTTTTACTGTATTCTTTGTGCAAGTATACATTGTATAGATGACTACCCAGCGTACAGCGTTGCCACGTTTCAAACAGTTCCTTCAGGCAGTTCCAAAAATACGAGCACATTGTTGTCTATTTATTCAATTATCTAATAAATCGATACAGTTCATATTCGATTTTCTCTTTTAGAATTTTACAGGAATATTTAAGCTTTTCATTGCAACACTTTTTAGAACTTTCTCATCATTTTTAAGAACTCTGTGTAACATTTTATAGAAATTTTATTGCTTCTCCCATAACAGCCTGTGTGTATAAAAGCGCAACTTTGATTTCAAGTTTTTCAAAAACCGTGCGGTCAATCGACTTGAAATTTTGACACAATGTGGACTACACTTTGAACATTAAATTAAAAACTTTTTAAAGATTTTTCATCATTCTTGCTCCGGTATCGAATCTCCTTAAAGTTCGACGCCCAGCGCGTTCGTCTATAGTGACGTGTACATGCTCGTGAGCGCCCTATTTTCCATGCGTTTATTCGATTATAAAAAAATTGATTCTTTTTTTAAATCAATAAATATATTATTAATTAAAAGAAAAATCACATTTCTGTCTATTATACCTGTTTCACAATCCATCTTCAAAAATCACCTATTTAAAGGCTGTCACACTGGTGATCCCCCTGAACTGCCTATAAAATCTGTACTGTTAGAAATTTCAATCCAAAATTTTAACTGAACAAAACTAATTTTAACTGAACTTTAACTAACAAAAATTTTTCGATTTTTTAACCGGTAGATGCCCTTAACTACCACGCTAAGAAATGCGACAGGTAGATATGTACATATTTTACATTTGTTTATTCTTAAGATATAGCAGCACTTCTGTTATGGAAATAACCTCTTTTTCTATCGATTCATTTTATTCTTATAAGACCCTTGATGAATCGAATAGTTGGAGATATTACCAATAACTTGTTGCTTTTCAAGTAGCTCAAAGAGATTTGAGCCATTTATTTTAATTCGAGTAGCTTGAATGGAATGTTATATATACTACAGGGTCAGCGTTATATCCTGCAACCCGCGCCCACGCGAACTTGTAAAATGGCAATTTTTTCAAACTTTTTTGGCATTCCACTACAACCATGCCCCGGCCCAGCGGAGAGTTGCCAACGACCGCTGGACAGTAGTGATGCCCGTCGAGCATTGCCTGAGCTTCGAAAACTTTAGGATGGTCTCTTTCAAATTTACGTCGCAAAGAACTAGGTATTGGGAATTTCCCGGTCCAGGTAATTGGGCCGCGCGCTGCGCTTTTATGATCGGTTTATCACTCGCACCCCAGATTATTGTAATGAGGTTTGAAAATAATGTCGACTCGTACCCGTCTTAATTTCAAAAATTTTAGCTACGACAGGGTTGACCGCGGCGCTGTAAACAAATGCGTGTAAAAGCCACAATGGCGCATCGTTCCAAAAAATGACATTAACGGAATCCGGTATAGGCGTGGTGTTGAGTAGCTAAAACATTCAGACACAAAAATTCTAGAAAAAAAAATTCAAACACCGCTACAATCAAAGACACGTCCCATTAGTCAACTCTTACGTCTGGGCTAGATATGCACTGCATTAAGGATAAAATCGTAAAAAAAAAAACAGAACAATAGATTCTGAGGTCTGCAGAACTAACACATAATTGAATAAAAATTTAATTTCTCAATTTATGAAAGTAATGATACAGAAACAACTAGCCTACGAACTCGTCAACACCACGAATTTTAAAAACAGCATTAAATACAGTATCAAAAAAACAGTTTGCAAAAGCATTTTACAACAATTATGGTTAAAAAATTGATAGAAAAAGGCCCCAAATTTTTCAACCCGGTCCGGGAAATTCTGAATAGCTCTTTGTGACGTTAATTTGAAAGAGATCATCTCAAAATTCTCGAAGTTCGGGCATCACTGCTGTCCAGCGGTCGCTGGCAGCTCTCCGAACGCCGGGACGGTGCATGGTTGTAGTGAAATGCGTCCGTGAGGCGCTGTTGCCATCTTACCTGTTCGCGCGAGCGCGGGTTGCAGGATAAAACGTTGACCCTGTATGTACGTACGGTTTATTATTTGATTGCCCAATATGCATCGATCATTCGCTCCGCTCCTAGAAGTGATTTGATGGAATCGCTCCAAAACCCAAAGTCGCCCTTCGCAACGAGACGGCAACACTCGACTGCTCGTAACAAGTTGTCGATTCAACAGATATCTAAATGGTAACCGACTGTCTGAGTTGATTTCACACCTACTTCCGGTCAATAAAAACCCGTGAACAAGAGCCATGGTGTTCAGTTCAATACAGCCCAGTTCAGTTTTTTAATTTGGATAAAGTTCACCCTTGCGATACGCGCTCGGCCTAACAGGCATCACGAAGTGTATTTTGACAATATAATTCCGATTGTTCGCAAAGTGTCAAATATAATTTATTTCAATGTGATTGAATACAATTATATCACGTGTCGTGGCGACTTCGACTGTAATGAAAGTACTTAATAATGCCTCGTGCGCTCGTCTAGCGCTCGCCTTGCGCTCGTCTGGCGCTCGCTCCCCTCCAGTTCTACCGTAGACGGCCGAATCCTAGCAAGACCGCCCGAGGTGCCCAAATATGACAAAGCAGGGATCCGAACCGCCTAGTAACCCTAACCCTTACCCGGTTAACCAAGGAAGGTTTCTGTAACCCATACTAACCGCGAGGAACGGTTCTTAAATTCTAGAAGAAACCAACGTAACCCGGTTAACCCGCTACGAGCCGGTTACTAGTGAAATGAGATAGTCTTGTCTAGACTAGACAGTCGTTTAAGGCAGTGATGAGCAACCCGCGGCCCGCGGGCCACGTTTGGCCCGCCAGCCGCAGACCTGCGGCCCACCTGAACATCGTCATATCTGTTTTCCATGAACGAGCTTGACAATATTAGGTGTGAATATTGCGGCCCGCGTAGAGAAGCATGTTTCCACTTGTGGCCCACTTCTGACAAAAGGTTGCTCGCCACTGGTTTAAGGCAAGTCAGTGATATGTGAATCTGATACGGGCAATACATATTCAGATCAAATGAAAACACAATGTTTAAAATATACGAGTATATAATCCATGCAGGATTGATTAATTTAAAAGGGTTGTTAGAAACGGAATTTATACTTTATTTGTTAAACTTCAAGAATTACTCAGCACCAATATCTTTTAGCATCAATATCTTCTACAGCCGTGTACACGTTTCGCCTTATAGCTTCCATTGTTTAATATTTTCTAGCATTCGAATATTTCCCGTCATTTGGTCGACAGTCGGTCTCGTCTGTGCGGCAGGTACTACCGAAGCACCGAACAACCAGGTCTTAAACCAGCACCGTCGCGACGGTGTGATATTTTGGACAAAAATCAGTCGACAGCGGAAATCGTGACCGAATTCAATAATTTTTTTTTTTAATGCTCGTAAAGAACTCAACAATAACGGAGCACTGCAATAAAAACCATATCTGTTGGTCTAATCTCTTAAAAACACTATTAAGCATAACATCACATAAAAACACAAATTTTGCAGATTAAAGATACAAAAAATTAATTTTTTGTAAATTTAATATTCACTATAAAATAAAAAATTTATGTTTTAAATAAACTGTATAGCTGATTTAAATCTTATACTTTTAAATTATATTTCAATTTGATTCGTTTTGTATTTATTTTTAATATATAAATTTAAAAATAATTTTTTAATAATGGTAATTCGGAGTTGTTAGAATCGAATATTTTGTGGTAACTAATTTTATAATATAATTTAAAAATATAAAATGTAAATCAACTATGCACTTTATTTAAAACATAATTTTTTTATTTTGTAGTGAATATTAAATTTACAAAAAATTAATTTTTAATATCTTTTATCTGCAAAATTTATTTATTTATGTTTTTATGTTATTTTATGTTAAATAGTAGTTTCTATAGATTAGATAAACAGATACTGGTTTTATTGCAGTGCTCCGTTATTGCTGAGTCCTTTACGCGTATCTTAAAAAAAAGTATTGAAATCGGCCAAGATTTGCGCTGTCGAACGATTTTTGTCCAAAATCTTACACTGTGCGTCGGCAAACGCTCGCGAATTCGGCATGGCCAAGTTAATCTTTGACCTCGCATATTTATTATTTTCCCGTGCATGCATCACCCTTCCAAGGAGACTCCGATATTGAAATAAAATTCATTACTATTTGGAAACATGGTTACAACTATGGTTTTCACCGTATTACTGCAACCGCATTAATCCGGTCAACCGGGTTATTGAAGTTACAGATGAATTCTGTTACCCGGTTAGGCGGATTAGTAGACGATACGGCGTACCGAAACGGGTGCGGGTTAGGGTTCGGTTCCCTGTGACAAAGCTCATATAAAGATGGAATCTGACGGCACGTGGATCGGCGAGCTTGCTTGGCTTGCCCAGGTTCGGCGAGTCGGTTTGGCGAGCGCGACTCGGCGGGCCATGACCGTTCTCACGGCACGTGGGCTCGCCGATTCGTGCGCAAAGCTCGCCGATTCACGTGCTGTCAGATTCCACCTTATGACACGTTCAAGGTCCGCGCCAACCAAGAACACGCTTACTGCAAACCGAAACAAACAAAGAATGCGAGGCTAGAAATAGCCTCGTGACAACTCGAGCATTCCAGAATTATTGTATTCCATACCTTTTTGACTGTAACATTATAAAACTCATGCTTTCGCATCTTTTGTATGTTTACATCAATAAATATTCATTCTGTTCAAACATATAATCAAGGTATGCTTTCAGACTTTAAAACAGCAACGACACCGGAATCGCTTTAACCACTCAGGGTGATTCGTATAGTCCTGCCCGGATGCAATAGTAAGTAAGTCGTTAAAAAGTTCAAGCTAGTCAAATTACACGGATATGAAATTTTTTCAAGCTTGTGTTACGTATGTGGAATTTTCCCATACGTCGCTCTCAACCATTTTTCGAGCTCGCGTCTGTGAAGGGAAAACGCCCTAAAATCCTTTCGCTTATCAAACGCCACTAATGGGGGTCATGATCTCGACCATCTGGATCACGACCATGGGAACGGGAGTGACACGACGACGACCCCGAAGGATTTCCTTATATGGAGATTCCTAACGAATCCCCACTCATTTTTGGGACTATATAAACCCTTTGGTTTCAACCCTCGTTGGTTAAAAGCTATAGAGTCACGCGTAGAGTCACGTCGTGTCACGCTCGTACAGAGTTGGTTAAATTCAGTAAGGTCGGGCTAAAGTCTCCGTCAGAATCATAGTTAACCTCATAGAATCCGCGAGTCCGGTTTATATTCTATTTGACACTTTGAAACAGCCACTCGTACGCCCCGCATCGCCAGTGCGTCAACACCGTGCAACTATTGGTAATTTATACACATTATTTAATTAACTAATCGCGACACTTACATTTGTACAATAACTGATTATTGAATATACGAATGGTGTTCACGTGTAAATCGAGTAGATTCGTTAAATCCATCTTTTACCCAGCGATCCTTATAATATTAGTAGCACTCACCCACTGATACAACTTTACCGCTCGAGTTGTATCAACTTTAATTAAGAGTTACGAGGCATTACTAACATTTCCCGCGACCCCCTGATTTCGTATCAGGTTCGTTCGCAAACCCTTTACCAAAACAAGCCATCTTCTCCAACCCAGTGGCTCCCCGATTTCGCATCGGGTTCGTCCACGAAACCTCACCCCTCCTACGGCTCCCTGATTTCGCATCAGGTTCGTCCGTATCATACAGCTCCCTGATTTCGCATCAGGTTCGTCTGTAAATCTACCAACTTCCGAACAGCTCCCTGGTTTCGCACCAGGTTCGTCTGTGAATAATCCAACCTCCTAGCAGCTCCCTGGTTTCGCACCAGGTTCGTCTGTGAACTTCATCCTAGTGACTCCCCGATTTCGCATCGGGTTCGTTCACGACGTTTCACCCTCCTGCGGCTCCCTGATTTCGCATCAGGTTCGTCCGCGTGTGACTCCATTCCTAGAGGCTCCCTGATTTCGCATCAGGTTCGTCCGCGCCCCTAACTAACAAACTCATAAACCGTATTCCTTGGGAAATACCCTTCTCGCCGGCCTCTCGCGTTGCCGCAGCCCCGGCTCGTAACACTTGCTTGAATAATTAAGCTATTTTGACATTCGAGTACTTGACTCAGGTTGATTGATTTGACCTGAGTTTAGCTTACCTTGTACAATTTTCAAACTACTTAAACAGCTCTACTTTATAATATTGCAGGGACCATTGACAATAAGCCACGTTCATTATTGAAACTACCATCTACGTTCGTATTCAATATAAAATTCGTAATATCACTGATTTAAGACTAGGCATTATCTATTACAATGTACAGTAGTGCATTAAAAGGTGTTCGCCTATTTCGGATACTTGCAACATAGCTACATACCTACGTATTTAATATATTCGTGAATAGATATGACCTTGTACTATGTCACCAATTGTCATGAAAAGCATACCAGTTACGATAATCATGATCACGCGGGTATTATGCCAGGGTCATTAGCTGTTCGGAACCAGGGTTAAGCCAATGAATAATGGACTTCGTCCCAATGCTGCCGCTGCGGTAACTCGTATTTTTCTGCACGGACTTATTACGCTGACCCGCCAAGTCACGATTACTTATACTGTCGGTTCAAGAACAGCTTTCTTGCCTTTTGTCAGAGGAATAGGTAACATACATCAAGGCCCCGAGTGCTTTAGATCCACGTAACGCATTACGTTTAAGAGAAACTATGCGCCGTTACGGATTATGAAGCTATAATATTTCCCTTTCATTTTTTATATAATGTCCCGTTAATCTCTAAACGTAGAACAATTCCTCTCCATAACAATTTCATATTCGATTCTACACATTATGATAGTATCTTTCAATTGGCCTACACCATCTTAAAATTCACTATCAAAATTATTTAAGGAGATCAGTATCTTTAAAAATTACTCAAAATTTTTTACGTGATTTATACGTACTTACCTATCACACTTTCTTCCGTACTTCACATGTGCAGAAGAAGTTTATTCACAACGGCAGCTAGCGTTGTTTATGAATAACTACGGGAGATATATGAGAAGGCATCTCGACAGGCATATAATAGACACGCAGTGTCGCAGTATCGAGTAGTAGGCTTTGTGGAATAAAATATGTGAATTCTTTTACGCATTGATTAACGCCCATGTAACATCTGTGAATTATGTTTTGGAGGTAGCCTGTTACGGTATTTCTTTAATATTTTTTGTCTTGTGTGAACAATGTGGGTTAGGACGAGCAGATCAAAGTTATTTTTAACTACGTCACTCTTGAGACGTGGTTTTTCATTTCAGACACCTGATGTGGATTTCCCTTTAATTTAAGTTATATTAAGGGGGTATTCTGGTCTGACGAGGCGTTTTCGTCGCGTTATTTCGGAATTTTTTTACAAAGAACTCATAAATTTTATTATTATCTAGTTTATTGCTACATGCTTATTGGTATTTGAACTATCATTACAAATTTTGTCAATAGAAAAAAATTAAAATCAAACGCAGCTGACTGCTTTAAAGTAATGGTGAACAAAAAAAAACATGGGATCACAGTGACAATGATTGGGCTCGTTCTAGTGATCAAAAACAAAAAATGTAAAGAGATTCTTTATTTGTATGCCTTTGGCTATCATTCCTACCAGAATGATAAAAAAAGATTGAAAATTAAGCAAATGGCGGCAGTTTGAAAATTAAGTTTCGATTCTTGCACATTTTTTCAAATTTAAAGGTCTGTGAAACTTTAAAAATAAAATATTTTATCATAATTCTGATAGGGACGATAGCCACACGTGTGCTGATAATATATGCAAAACTTGGACTGAGTTGGTGCAGTAGATCTTGAAATATCATGGTCACCGATTCGAAAAACATAGTTTCGAGAAAATTGCGTTTAAAGTTTGCTCAACGTTCGATGCGAAACTAAGTTGTGATCTAGAAGAGTAGCGGTCTCTTGGTAACCAAATTGTCGATTTTTGTGTTCTAAACGGCACAAAAATGCACAACCCCCCTCCCAGAAAGAACAGTCCGCTGAAACTTTGCCGAAATACCTACACTTGCAGGAACAAAACTGTTATGCGTCGTCCGTTCTGCACAGTGAGCGCACCATATAGGTACCTACCTATTCTGCACTCTGTAGCTCTGCAAATAAATTGGAAAAAACCCTTTTGCACACGTATTACCTATATAATGTACCAGTAGGAAATGCAAAAAAATCGATTTTTTTTACCCGTCAGACCAGAATACCCTCTTAATATTCACGTTAAATGTGGAATAAGATTCAGTAATAAATAACATATTACGTAATACAGTATAGGATTTTAACAGAATATTTGTCAATATTATAACCGTCTGCCAGGATACTATTGATTTCATACTTTCAGCAAACCGTTGCATTTCGACAATTTAATTGCAGTCGTGAATAAGCCAAAGAGCCTCTTACCACTTCGATGAACGGACATGGCAGTCCCGAGAAATTACTTCTTTCACATTTCATTTCGTGCTCGTTCTTCTTGGTGATGTCGAAGATACCGCCCACGCTACATCTATAAGAGCCAGTTGATATATCGCCTCGTTAATGTTTCGCTTTATCAGATATAATGACTGAACATCCTTTACCCTGCCATTGGGTGGTCATTTCTGACTACCCTTGTTGCGAAACTCACTCTTATAAATTATAGGGAACGTCGGTCCCGTATTCGTAAGTCGCGCGTTTCATCTTTCAGGATGCATAAGTAGACAGCGCATCCTTTCCCTGTATTGCGATCGAAGATTAATTTGCATCCTCTTAACGGCTTTATATCGATTTTGATCGTTGTTTCGCAGGAAATAAATCGAACTACGGTCCCCTTGTAGTATCTCCTTATAAATACATCGATACTTGTAATCAGTTTCTAGTGATACTTTAACAAAAGATGATACTGTGAAACGTTTGCATAATTATAGTTTTTGCTACTGATCGCAATTAGGACTCTTAGTATCTGGAAATCCGAGTATCCGGATTGCTCGTTATAACTTGAAATCCGAATCAAAATCCAGATCTGAGTATCCGGATATCTGTACTTGGATCATGGCTCAATAAAGCTCTTTTTATATCGATTCTAATTAAAGAGAGAAAGTTTAACTAAAGTGATTAAAACAAGAAATGCGAAGGGAATTATATTAATATTTTATTTACAGTTATGCATACCCATAAAAAACTTCAAAAAAGTTAAAAAATTACGCCAAGTACATGAAAAAGTCAAGGACCGAAAAGAGTATTATAAAATTCATCACAAAAAAATAGAAGATAATAATAATTACAATATAAAAAAATGTGAAATCAAAATGAGCTGCAAGTACATAAAGGTGCTTTGTAATAATCACGGACATTTTAATAATGTGAAGATAAAATGAAACATCTAGACATTTGCCTAGATGTCCGCGGCCTGGAAGTCAAATACTTGGCGTGGCCAGACAAGATCATGGTGTCAATGAATAAGAATTATTTAAAAACGCAAAATAATGAAAGCGTATGCATATTGGCAGAGTTTTAAATTGGCAAATTATCTGATAGCTTTTGAGAGGAAAGGTATCGGTGTCGATGAATGCTCTTAGAATTATTTTAAAACGTAATATAATGAAAATGTACTCATATTGTCAGAGTTTTAAATTGACCAATTATTTGAAAGCCTGCGAGAGGGAAGGTATGGGTATTGATGATCTGAGAATACCTTGCCTGGCCATGCCAAGGATTTGACTTCCAGACCGCGGACATCTAGGCAAATGTTTAGAGCTTACATTTTATCTTCACATTATTAAAATGTCCGTGATATGAGTAATGGAATGTATGATCACAGCATTTTAGCAGTGTGTATGTAGTTGTGCCATTTTAGCGCAGTTGGAAAGAACCTTTATGTATGTACTTGCAGCTCATTTTGATTTCACATCTTTTTTTATATTGTAATTATTATTATCTTTTATTTTTTGTCATATATTTATTTTATAATACTCTTTTCGGTCCTTGACTTCTCATGTACCTGGTGTAATTTTTTTACTTTTTTTATGTTTTTTATGGGGATCTCACTTCTTTTTACAAAGATAATTGGCATACGGAATGATTTCAAATAACTTTTAATATTATAAATCACAAAGGTTCACCAGCAACAACCATGAACAGCCTTATCACAGGACAGAATTAAGGATAAATACTACACAAGTTTAACAACTATGAAACAAACCATGCGCATCGCATTGCCGATATATGATTAAATTCGTGCATTATCGAAAGTGTCCATGTATCAAAATAACTAAATAAGTATGTATACGAAATCCTTCCTGCAAAATTATGCGTACATACATAGCGTAGGTGTAGGTCACAGAATCATTTTACACTTCGATTATCTATATTTACATAAAATATTCAGTTTTGTTACAAATAAAAAACAGTTTGATAATATACAAACATGTCGCAATTCAAATTTTGGCAATTTACCTTGTGTGTGAGACTGCATTTTGTTCGCAATTTAATGGTACAACGATACATATTTGTAAAATCACGTGGCATCTCAAATTTTGACATTCGCCAGATTATAACTTGATGGTAAGCTGTCACAATTTGGAGTAGATTGCATAGTGAAGATAGCGATTGACGAACGAAACATGTGTTAGTTTCTTTTGGCTGAAGGTGTGCGTGTAACGCATATACGTATTATGTCGACAAAAATTTGGCTGGAGAAGAAGGATCAGAAGAAAAATCACACCGTTTCCGACTGCACCATGAGACGATATTACGATATCTCTGTCCTGTGTGGACCGATTTTATTGAATTTGATCTTATTCGAAAGCTTATATGCGGTTTAAATAAGAAAAATGTCTTTAAGTTTAGAAAATATTGCAGGCGTGATGAGATATTAATGAAATAAATTTCAGGTAATGTTGGATTAGCCGGATTACGAGTAAAAGATACGTGGCAGCGATAGTCGATGTATACAGGGTGTCGAAACATGTACTTGGCGTCGAGACGCTACTGCGTCTCTAGATACACTAACAAGGAAGGATCCCGGACCTGAAAATTAAAGAAATTCTAAAACTTTGTGAATATGTAGGGGATTTCCTCCTGATTACAACGCAATTTTTGTTTGCTGCCCAAATTCACTCGAAGGGGGTGAAATTAACTCCTGAAAATTCGGCTATTTTTCGATTTTGTGTTATAACTCGCGAGCTGTGAGAGATAGAAAAAAAGTTTCAAGACAAATGTTACTTTTTTTAATTACATCTATCATTTGGTGAAAAAAAATTATTTTACATTTCACGAGTTATAACACAAAATCGGAAAATAACCGGATTTTCAGGGATCAATTACAACCCCGTAAAGTGAATTTGGGCAGCAAACAAAAATTGCGATGTAATCAGAAGGAAGTTCCCTACATATTCACAAAGTTTCAGAATTTTTTGAATTTCCGGGTAACAAGTTTAGTTACATTTTCCGGTGACAAACATGACCTTTTGGTGGTCACAATATTATCCGCTGTAGAGAAGACTCTCTCCGAACTTGCTGATGTTGCAAGTATGCATACGTAGGTATTTTTTTGTTAAAGAAACCATTTTTGGAAATTTTGTTTCTCTTAATTTTCACCAAATTATGTGGTCCAGGTTGTGCCCAATTTGCTGTTCCCTTAAATAAATTTCAAATTCAGTAACTGAACGTTTTTCGGTACTATTTTGTGCAAATAGGCTTCCAAATCGTTATAATTTCAAGAAGAAAATAAAGATGTCAATAAATTTTTCAAGATGTAAATATGAACTAGTTTCTTTGTAACAAAATAAGAAGTTATTATCTTAGTGTATATGTATAATTGTAAATAAAATATTAACCGGTTAACTGGCACGACTTTTTTTTACTATTTGTGCCCAAACTGGCAACATCGAAAAATTAAGTGAATCACACAAAATTTGGTATACAGGGGTATGGGCGACCCCAAAAACCCCTATATACAATTTTTCTAAATCCCGATAATATTTTAATACTTGGCAGCCATTTTGGGTCGGCCATTTTGAGTCTTCCATATTAAATTTTACAATTCCAATGCCAAATTCAATTCAGCGGCCCCAAAACCCATTACATACCAAGTTTCGTTCAAATCGTTTGAAAATTAAAAAAGTTATTCCATTTAATCATATATGATACATAAGTAGAATTGGCCAGATTTTTTTTGATCATATATGATACGTTGCCAGTTAACCGGTTAATATAATACTCTTCGCATTTCTTGTTTTAATCATTTTAGTTACACTTGCTCTTTTTAATTAGAATACAAATAATCAGCGCTTTATTGAGTCATTATGATAAAATATTTGAAACCAGATGTAGATTCGGATTTCGAGTTAGGTACAATGAGTAATTCGAGTACCCGGATATATCCTGATACTCGGGTACTCGAATCTAAATTAAATAAGTATCCGGATATCCGAATATAAATGTGGGTATCCGAGTACTCGGATATTCGTAAATCCGAGAAATAGTAAGAGCCCTAATCGCAATTAATATTACCAGTAGAAAGCACGAATATGTGTAGGTTCAGATAGCGTACATATCGATCTAAAGTTCTAAATATAAGTACAGTATTGTCTCCGTATGTGCTCAGTTTGGTGCATACGATACGTGCTTGTCGCTAACTTCTGTCTCACTCTTGTCCGGCGAAGCCAAGAGCGAGATGGAACGAGAGCGAGCGAGAGCCACTGAAAGCGAGCGAGGACGGTACGAGACAGACGACGCGTTGATATTTTGTCTTCCTCCGTCTTCTGGGCGCCGTGACGCTCCGTCCTTTGGGTGCGCGACGAGCATACGCGATGGTCGAAAGCACTTACGGTGAGCACGGGAACTGCTTCGCAAAATCTTGGCGCAGGCCCGGCTCAAGTCTTTTTTGCGCCCTAAGCGAACTTGTCAAATTGCGCCCTTTATTATAATACATTTATTTGAGATTATTTATGGCTTTACTCTGCAAAATTAGGCGACTGCCTAGGGCGGAAAGTCGACAAGAGGTGCAAAATGATATTTTCATTACTGGTATTGTTGAAAATAAACTTTAAAATTAAATATTACAAGTTGTACTATAAGTGGATTAAACTACGAATAAAAATTCATAGTAAGGTTATCAATAATCTCAAATAAATGTATTATAATAAAGGGCGTAATTTGAAAAGTTCGCCTAGGGCGCAAAAAAGACTCGTGCCGTGCCTGGCTATCTGACCGTCGCGCGTATGCGTCGAGCAGTCACGATTCCATCTGAGTGCTCGCACCCGTCGCGCACGCCCGCCGCGCACGCAAAGCGTTCCATCTCGCTCCCCCCTTCGACCAGAAAGAAGCGAGAAACGAACACTCGGAATTAGGGATCTGTTCATGATAAGAGTTCAACGCCGGTCCCGACCAGCGAGCACATACGGAGACAATACTGTAATTTTGCCATCCTCCACTCATAAATTCTGTTAGCAAATCGACTATAAAAATTTCATCTTTTCGTTTTAACACTTAAATCACTTCTGAAAGCTAGAAGGAATCAAAGATGAAACCTGCAACACATTGCTTCAGATCGTCAATACACATAAAGTATTTACACAATTTTATTTTACTTAAATTACATACAACTATATAAAAGTATACTTACATATAATGTCTGTAGGTAAATGTTTTATACTGACGGCCTGAAAGATATATTGACGGTCTTCATTTTAGGTTAAAAGTTGATAAAAGATTAACGAATAGAATTTATGAGTAGAATGTGGCAAAAACACGTATACTTAAAATTTTACAGCAATATAAGTAACGTACAACAATAAATTTATCCGAATAGCATAAATACAAGAAAATTAACATGAATCGTCCAGTTGAAACAGTTGTAATTAATAAAATTGGCAATCTGTCACATTATTAACGTGGGTAAAATATAAAAACTGCAGTGACAGATATTAAACTTCAATGCCTAAAAATGCATCATAAAGATAAAATGTTTCAATTCGAACTGCATTAGGAAAATCTGAAGATATAAACTAAGCTGAAAATCGTGAAATTTTGTAAATATTTATTGCCATACCGTACGTTCCGCTTCTCGATACATACCTACATATGTTGGTAGGTACCTCCTACGAAAAGCTGAATGATAAAACGAAGAGAGAAAGATAACCGTAAATTCTTTAAAAGTCGTATGCAAATATGGTAACATTATTCGATAAATGTTATTCTGCATCCCGAGATATCGTCCTTCCCATCCAATTTCCGATTCATTCTCTGAACTTGACAGTCAATCTATGCGTATTACGAAGGGTTCGTCGTAGACGACGTATTTGAGGGTGAATGCCTTTCCTCGTCGTCTACACACGTACGCACGTTGTATACGGGAAACTGTTGTACGCACGAACACACGTACGTGCTCAAAGAATAGCGTGGGCCACGATCTCTGTAAAGGCGTCGCCGTTTAGATAATAACGCGCATTTTATCTCCCTCATAAAACCTAATTTATAGACGCATCCAAGTCTATAGGCATACACGAACGGCTGTCGGGAATAGGAAGAGCTCTGACAGCAACGGTGCCGTAATTTTCGGAGAAGACTTTTCAACCCTCGTTTCTTCAATAACGATTTCATCGGTACTCTAAAATTTCTTACGCTCCCATTTTATATTTCTTTTTCTGTTGAAAACGAGAATGGGAATTAGATTATTACTGATGTAACAAACAAAATGATAATCCATTCTTTTATCAAGATGGGTGCTAGAAAAAGTATTCTCAATTCCTATATTTTCAATTTTAAGAAAAATAAAGCGATGAGTTGCTTTTATACAAATTAGAAAAATATTTCATGCATGAAAACGCGGAGGTGTCGGTTCTAGCTGGAATTGAAATAGGGTCCGGTGAATGAACGTTGCACATATAATACGAAGTCTCACTTCACGTTGAAACTTACACCGAAATTTAGAATGGACACCCAGCATGTCTCGCAAAAGCCTTTTTCTTTTTACTTATAACCAATACGGCATTAATTCTGTTTATTCGCAGGTTGTCCTCATGGCATCCCACAAGTTCAAGGTAAGCCTTCTTATGTGATATCTACAATTTGTATTTTGAGGTGCATTTAATGGTCCTATGATAAATTTGTTGTTATAATTACATTGTTATATGTTCCTTTAACGAAAAATACTGTATGAAATAATGAATTTCTAAGAATTTGTCGAGTTTCATAGGTGTTCATGCATTGGATGGGAGATACCAGTGAATACCAATGAATGAATGACCGTTCATTCGCATTTTGCTGACATTTCTAACTTTATCAATGAATGAACAGCTTACCCGGTCTTTTTTTCTCTTGATACTTTCGCTATCAATGTGGAAGTTAGATTAACCCACCCCAGAAACCAAATTTCAACTATGCATAATTATGATCTTATAAGACTAGTAAAGTATCAAATCAATAATATTATTGCAATTGGAGAATGAAAAATTATTTACACAAAAAAACGTCTAAATACATTGGAAACCTAACCACTGTTATTATTCCGTTCATTCACTGGGGTACCCCTGTTCATTCATTAGAAATTTATGTTCATTCACTGGCATTGGCCCATTTTTTATTTAATCCTCTGCCAGACTTTTAATGAAAGTTATAACTATCAAACAGCTTGCTTGCAGAAATAACATTCAGGGGATTAAATAACGACTTTTGAATACTAATTTTAACAGACATATGCAACTTAAGTGTTCTGTCACTGGACAG
This sequence comes from Andrena hattorfiana, assembly GCA_944738655.2. NCBI lineage: Eukaryota > Metazoa > Arthropoda > Insecta > Hymenoptera > Andrenidae > Andrena > Andrena hattorfiana. The sequence continues at coordinate 21,271,198 of OX122890.1, forward strand.
GTTTGTGTAAATACATCGTGTAAATTCTCCGAGGGGCGTAAATGGTTATTTACGTTGTTTCGTGTAAATAACTTGAAAAATTGTCCATCCGCAAAGAACTTATTCTTGAACTACTTTGTTACGGCACTGGACGAAGACGTAAAGGGAGGTTGCATCAGCGAAGATTGTTGAAAGTGAATAGGCCGGTAATATTATATCTGTGTTGAAACGTCTCCCTTCGGCATTTAGGTGACGAAAAATATGGGTCGTCACGTATGTGTGCGCACGATGGCTGAATGCAGTTACCGGCGATAAACTGCATACGTGTTTACCGTATAATCTCCGACGGACGGCTATAAATCCGTGATTTACTCTCATTACCGCACCTTTGAGTGTTACGACTTGTGCTTGCGTTATACAACCGGCTGGATAGTTTAATTTATTCATATTGGGTGCGCGCTTTCCTGCTGGCCAATGTTACACTTTACTGATCGAATAAAAGTTGCCCGATGACACACGCTCGACAATAATGAGACGTATCATTACCCTACTCCAAACACCTTGCTAATTGAACATCCAACTTTATGAATTCATACAATTGAAATATTGGTTTAGTAAGAAGAACACGAATGTTACAGGCATAACGGAAACCTTCGACTGGCAATTTTCTACAGACCTGGATACGGCATTAACGAATCGTGCCGCCATGAGAAACGACACGAGCTAAAACTCCGATGGTACTACCTATACGTGTAAAGACAAATCATGCCAACTGGAAATAATATTTTATGACGAGTCTAAAATGTAAATACAGTCTAATGGCAGCCCGATTGCGAGTTTCACTTTACTATGCACGATGAAAATAAAGATTTGTAAAATATAGATAGTAAAGCTCAAGAAGTCGAATTAAATTGCTATCTGAAAATGACGTATTTGAAATTCTCGACTGTTTAAATTAGTCATTTATAGTCAACCTTAGTTTCTCAATTTTCATTTACCGTTCTCGACATTGTCTACCTTCCGTGCCGATTCTCATGCACGGGCAGGGGGACCAAGCCGTCTGGGATTGGCCGAAGTTCCCGTTTAGTTAGCACCAAGTAGGTAGGAGGCGCTAGGTACATCACACACACATACCTCGGTGTATCAGTGAGCACGACACACAACCTTTCGACGTTGATGAAATGTTACCATGACGACCGTCGCCATTTTTAAATGTTTGGCGCGGACACGAGGAAGTGTAACCCACCATAACCCACGTGGATCAGTCAGCACATAAGATAAGTAATTTTTGTAATATAGCGTCTTTGAGATACTGTAAGTTTTTTTATTAATTGCATGAATTTGAGTTTCAGATTATGTCCGGGCCTAAGAAGTGCGAAGTGAAAGGTTGCGAATCGGGAAATAAACTACTGAGGACATTTCCCGATATCGTTAAAGACCGAGAGAGGTGCTTAAAATGGATTGCTGCTTGCGGCAATCCATTGTTAATGCACCAATCTCTTCGCAATAGGAAGATCTGCGATGCGCACTTCTTAGGCATCTACAAATTACAAAGGAATCTTTGTAAGACTGCTGTTCCAACGCTTCAACTTCCAGGTATGTTTAATATATAGGGTGTACGTTTCTTAAAACGTGCTGAAAATATTGTAAGGGGTGATTCTAGAGGTGAAAATAAGACGAAAATCAAGAATAACGATTTCGCGTTTGGGCCTTCATTTTGCAGTAATAATTAGAGAAGGATGATTCTGGATAACTTAACGTTCTCGTCGTTAATCTTTTCTTTTCCTTTCATAAGTTGTATACGTCTCTCCTGAACTAATAGTCGGAGAACACTGCGCTTTTATAGTTACATTATCGACTAGCAATAGAACAAAAAAGTATTCATACATTTTTCTGTATCTCTTAGGGTTTAACATTTATAAAGTTTATAATATTCAAGATTCATTCCTTACCGACATCTCGGATTTTAAAAGCTTTATAAATGTTAAAACCTAAGAGATACAGAAAAATGTATCAATACTGTTTTGTTCTATTGCTAGTCGACAATGTAACTACAAAAGCCCAGAGTCCTCCGACTACTAGTTTAGGAGACAGAAATTTAAATTTAACCCATTATTACTGCAAAATGGAGGCTCAAACGCGAAATCGTTATTCTTGATTTTCGTCTTATTTTCACCTCTAGAATCATTTGCATGGTTTACATATAATTTACTTTACTAAAAACTATTTTAATATTTTGTAGCACCAATTGATGTAAGCTGCTTGCTACAGCATGCAGTTGACCATCAGGAGGTACCGGAAGTAAGGGAACCGTTGGATGTACATATTGATAAGGAAATACAAATATATACTTATTATAAAATTTAGAATGCATGTGTTTGTTTTTTTTAAACTTAGAATTTAACTAGTTTATACAATATGAATATTTGTAATTTGTGTTACAGATAATAATGGACCCTGTGGAGGGATTGGCCGCCTGGAGGTTCAGCAAGCAGCTGAACGTATGGAGGTCCATACTGGTAAGAAAATACAAACATTCGATACTGTCTCCCTTGTTTCAACTGTTAGAATAACAGATATTTTTCAATAATAATGAATAGTAGCGTAGTAGTACAAATTGAATTTTTCTATCTTTATGCCATTCCGATCAGCAAATTATTCATTTTCGTACAAAGCCTCTGTAATGGCCGATTTCTTCGCCTCTGGATAAAAGTTATCTGGCGGATAGGTACAGTAGAGTATGATTAACTCGCGTTTCCCTAGGTTAGTTACATCGCAAAAATGTCAATATTAAGCTGCTATTTCAAAGTGAAAATTGTATAGATATAAATAACAATTAATAAATGGTCATTCTTTAAACATTCACCAGTTTAATTCTGCAACAGTAGCTTAATATTTTTTCGATGTAACTAGCCTAGGAGAACGCGAGTCAATCACACTCTACTGTATCTATCCGCCAGATAACTTTTATCTAGAGGCGAAGAAATCGGCCGTAAAAGTCTCTCTTACCCCATAACTTCGATAAGTCGAAACCTCTATAACTCGAAGATTTTAGTTCTTCCTTTCAGATTCGAGTTAACGAATTAATCATTTGCAATAAATTTTACAGATACTGGATATGCTGTTGCTGGTACCTCTGGACAATCATTGCGGACAAGGAAAGGTACTGTGACGTTTTATATTAGAAACTATTCTTAAGGTTGTTTTATCCAAAATCCAGTTCCTCTAACAACTCCCTTAAACTTCTGCTATTTGTACTGTATTTTTTTTTGCATGCATAAATTGTTTTACTTTTACTATTTAGCATCTGTGCTGAAATTGTTCAGGGCAAATAGGAGGTCTAGCCTTTCTCCAGAAGAGGTGCGGCAGTATAACGTAATTATCTCCTTGATGAAAACAAGGAGACAAATGCGTAAACGCCATATAGAATGTAAGGAACGTTTGCAACATACCGAAATGTTGCTAAAACGTGGCTTTGAGGAACGCATTGAAAGTCTGCCATCAACTGTGCGAGACTTTTTTGCATTACAAGTCCGTAACATGGGACGACCTAAGTTCAATAGAAATTACACTTTAGATGACAAAATTTTTGCGCTTTCATTGCTGAAGCAAAGTCCAAAGGTTTATCGATACCTTTCCAATATTTTCCTCTTACCAAGTACAGAGACCTTAAGAAAACTGGTCACTAAAATCATTGTATTTCCCGGTATTAGTAAGTCTGTCTTCAACAGCATCGAAAATATACTCGACAATTTCGAGGATTCGCGGTACAGATATTGCATTTTGTTATTTGACGAAATGAAGCTTAGTCCCCGGCTTCATTATAATGTCAATTCCGATATTGTAGAGGGACTAGTAGATTTCGGGTTTTCGCGTAATAGAGACATTGCAGACCATGTTCAGGTCTTTATGTTAAGAGGGATATTTGGAGATAAACCATGGAAGCAAACAGTGTCGTACTCCTTTTGTAGGGGCACCGCTTCATGGGAGTCGATAGCGCGTACATTTAAGGCCATAGTACGGGAATGCACTCTTATACGCTTAAGAGTTGTTGCTTCGGTTTGCGACCAAGGGTCAACAAATGTACGCGCGATTAAGCAATTACTTTTCGACACGAAAAGAGATTGCAAGTCGGCTGAAGAGGGGCTCATCGTGGTAGATGAACAAAAGATAGTACCACTGTTTGATCCGCCTCATTTATTAAAGTGTATTAGAAATAATTTGTTAACGAAGGATCTTCGTTATACTCTGGACGGTGTAGAAAGAACAGCAAAATGGTCCCACTTTGAGGATACTTATTTCATTGATCGGTGTAAAGGTGATTTTAGAACTTTAGTCAATATTACGGAACAGCATGTCGTTCCAAGTAGAATTAAGAAGATGCGTGTCAAATATTGTACACAAGTCTTCTCGCGTAAAGTATCATCTCTTATGGAACTTATGAGCACTACTGAGGCGGAAAGTGCTTGTAAATCCAGAAAGATGTCAGCTTCGGGAATAGATACGGCGATATTATTTCTAAATTTAAATTCACTTTTCGACAGTGTCAATAGTAGGGCCATTTTGGATAACGAAAGTAACGCCACAGATATTTGGAATAAGTGTATAAACTTATTCCAAAGTATGCGATTTATCAAACGCAAAGCGGGAGATAAAGAGTATCCTGCGGCGTTGCAGAATTGGATACATACCCTGAAAGGGTTCAAAATTCTTAAGTCGTATTTGCTAGATCTTGGGTTTGCGGGATTCAGAACCAGAGATTTTAACCAAGATCCTTTGGAAAATTTTTTCTCGCTAGTAAGACAACATGGTGGAAGAAATACAAATCCGACTTGTTCAGTATTTACCGGATACTACAAGTCATTGCTCATAAATTCATTGTTTTCCAACTCAGGAAGACAAAACTGCGAGGCAGATTGTAGTGAAAATTTGTTAAATGTTAAAGAAATTTTCGAATTTTCCTCTCGTAATCAAAATTCTCAATTTTCTAATGATGCAGTACCAGTAGTAGCTGTAGAATCAATAGAGTCAATTTTGCAAAATTATGATGCTACTACTGTCAATTTAGATTATTTAGAACCGTTTATTCAAGCTTGTGCTACGTGTTGCCAAGCTTTTTTAACACAAAAAAAATTAATAGTACAATTTATGCGAGAGGTTTATGTTTTAACTAAATACTGTTTCGATAACTTCGCGGAACATTGTAATTTAAAAATTTTAATTCAAACGTGCCTAAGCCTTTCAGTTGATGTCAACCTGAGCGATTGCCCTTTAGGGCATCTCAAAGTGTATTTGACCGACAACTATGTCGATCATGTATTAAAGAAATGTATTTCTTCCACCAATAGGCTACTAAATTGTTCCGAAGAACCTATGATTCCAATGTCTGGTTTGTCATTATGTGCTTTGACGTATGGCAGATCACATGGGAAGCAAAGGTTCTAATTGTGTTTTTGTATATTCGAATCTACTTTTAAGTCTTTTTGCATGTATGCGATTGCAGTATGAGTGTGTAATGCGTTTTTTATTATGTATATATGTGTGGCTGTCGGACTGTTGCATGTGTGTTTAATTTTTTATATTGCATGTGCGTTTCATTTTTTATATTGCATGAGTGTTTGACTTTTTATATTGCATGAGTGTTTGACTTTTTATATTGCATGAGTGTTTGACTTTTTATATTGCATGAGTGTTTGACTTTTTATATTGCATGTAGGAGTGGAAATGAGTGTTTTGTATGTGCATGGGGTTAGCGGTTTTAGTCGGTATAAATCCGACACTGCCTAGTAGTGCGGATCCTACTAGGCGTCTTTTGAAGATTCCCGCTGTTTTCCCTCGTAAAAACAACCTAAAGAAAAAAAATTTTGTAAACAATTTAATTATTTTGCAGATTCTATTGATGTCAACGAATTGAAGCAATGGGAAATAAAGTAAAATATTTTAGGAGTTGTATCAATTTTGTAATATTATTGTTGAATTTAATATGATCATTGTTATTGTAATAATTGTAATGACTAATATTATTTAAAATTAATAAAGAATTTTTATATCATTTAACATATATTTATGTACCTAATTATACTTTTACTTTTAATTATATTTATATTTTCAGAAGGTAAATCGGAGGAAGTACGGACGTGACTCAAAGGACCCCTGTCATTTCTAAAATAAAATTTAAAAGATTAAATTTTGGAATGACCAGAAATCCTTCAAATGGCGTCCTCACTTTCCCTGGTTTACCTTTTCTAAGGCCGTCTGACCATGGATCGTCGCGTCAGTGACGCGTATGCAGCAGATAGAAGGATATACAAAGAAATTGAATATATTTTCTTTTCCTAAGAAAAGAAGAAATATTCAGTTTCAATGTTTATCCTTCTATCTGCTGCATACGTGTCGCTGGCGCGACGATCCGTGGACAGGTTTTAAAGTAAGCGGTGCATTACACGTATACACATACACATACGTCCCGATTCACACATTCACAGTTTAGTACGCACCTAATAGGCAGGAGGCGCTACAAACTCTGCTTCAACTTTCGTAAGAGGGTAGCTTGGCCCCCCTGTGCACGGGTGGAGGTTCGAGCTGCTAAATATGTACTTGGAATTCAAATCGAGTACAACTCAATTTTTTTCAAACCGAACCAAGTACTTGATTACACATTTCGACAGCAATCTGGACTTGTAACATTCAATAGCCGCTTCTTATAGGTTTTCGTGCGCTGAAAACGATTCCGCAAACCATTTTTCGTCATCACCCTCAGTTTTTGAGAAAATAGATTTTGAAAACAAAACTGCAAATTTTCAATTTTGAACATCTTTTGTGTCGAAACAGTAATAGTTATTCGGTTGTTTGTTCTGTCAAATTTTTGAACCCTCGCGAATACAACGATACAAGTTATTAGCGCATTATGAACATTTAAATATGTTTAAACAACCATCAACGGGAAAAAAACACCCGAAATACACCCATTTTTGCAGATATCTTTCAATTTATTTCCAAAACTAAGAGTCTAGGAGAAAATCTGACTACTCCACGCGATGCAGCAGATATTTCTCCTACAGGAAGCATCAACAGAAGTGGTAAGTCGCGTTTTGTTTTCAATACAGTAGCGAAATAGTTTGGCAAACGGTGCGGCGCCGACAGTGGTAGTCACGTGCGTTAAGCGATTGTGTTACGCTGAGCGGCAGTGAATCGCGCGCCGCCGTTGATTACCACTGTCGATGGCGCACGTTTTGCCAAACTATTTCGTTTCTGTATTGAAAACAAAACGTGACTTAACACTTCCGTTGATGCTTTCTGAAGTAAAAATGTCTGCTGCATCGCGTGGCGTAGTCAGATTTTTTCCTAGACCCTTAGTTTTGGATATAAAGTGAAAGATATGTGCAAAAATGGATGCATTTCGGGTGTGCTTTTCCCTTTGATCGTTTTTTAAATATATTTATATGTCAGTGGTTCGAATGTTTGAACGGTTTGCTTGCATACAAGTTATTTGAGTTGAAGTGAATATCTTGAATTTTTAATGTTACTCAATCGGTTTCGAACCAATAATAACAATTATTATTTAATATGGATGGATGTTTCATTTAAGGTTTGTATTCAATATTAGTACATAAATATTATTCTAAACCGACTCAAATTACCGAATACTATCACTCACTTTTCATAATCCATACCCAGTAATTTTAGGTATTCGCAGAGTCTAAAATTATTATTATCAATGAAGTAGGTACATTAGTAATTATAATTACTTGTTTGTTTTCATTGAAGACAAATACGTAATTCGCCAAGAAACAGGAAGAAATGCAAAAATAAGGAAAAAGTTGAAAATAGGCACTCTGGCGCCCATAATTTCCTTATTTGAGCATGGATTTTGTTCAGGTTGGGCTTGTTTTCTTCGTAAAGGTGCGCACTCTACGTAAAAACTAAGCAACTGGACATCACATGATAATTTCTGTCTTCCAGGCTAGGTAGTGAATTTTTTATTTCAATTTCGGCCCCAAAACATTACATTTTTCTTAAGTTTCGTTCGGTTCCGCCTAAACTAATGGTCCGATTGGAAAATAATGTAGGAAAAAATATATGCAATTTAATTACCTTTAATTTAAGTGTCGTTGCGATCAAATCGGCCAACTCTAACGCGATATATGACCAAAAACGTCGGCTAGCCTTTTTAAAAAATTATCAAAATATTCATCGGGCGATATCTCAAAAGCGTATCCTTAGAATTTCGCCTCATGTCGATTTTTGAGTTTACAGGACCACCTTACATAAGAATTTCACAGTAGAGTATCGATCACAAATAATTTTTTTTATTTTTTAAACTAGTGTTATATACAATTAAATTCAAAATTATATGAATATTATATGAATCACTAAAATTTAACTTCCGACCTAAATAGACATTCGAGTACTTGGCTTGAACTTAGCTTGAACTTTCAAACGACATAGACAAAACAAGTGTGCCGGTGAATAACTGAAAACGTTGGAGCGATCAAGGTTAGATATGCTCTTGTTTCAGATCTATCGAGGAAAGCAATGCAAATACATACATACATACCACGAATTTCACAGCACCACGTATCGAGAGTAACGAGAGTGGAGCGCGAAAGCGTTGGACAATCAAACGGGGACGGGGTGGGACGTTAGGATGACACCAGCGGTGGAAGGATTGCGGGAGAAGAGGGTATAAGGTAATATACATCACGTTCGCAGTTTATGGTCCGATACGCTCCTAGGAATTGGCACCCGTGCTGAGCTTTCCCGCAAATGCAAGGAACGTGGGGGTACGAGGCAACGAGATACGAGGCGTTATGGCTCTTCCTGGCTCGTAACCTCTGGTCATAAAGCTACTGCACGCTAAAATATTGTCCGCCACTACGTCTCCACGCCTACGCGTCTATCCGTCGATCTATCTTAATGCTATTATCGTAATTTATTAGCGGCGTTCCAGGAGAATGAATCGACCCGACGTACTCGCCCCGAAAACGGATCATGGATAATCCCAGACGGTCGGTCGCAATCAGGCTATTAAATGAACGTGATACGAGCTACAATTAGTTTATCTGATTAGGAGTATGAAACATGTAATCTCAATTAAACAATCGATTCATCCAGTTGTACCAGAGTAATTCGAGCAAATGTTTTTGATCGCTTCGCGTGTCATTTAGCGTTTAGCGTATACAAAAAAAAGCAAGCCGTTGCACTCAGAACATAATTGAACTAAAAATGTTAAGAACCATGTGTATAAACAAATCCTACAACAATGCTCTGCCATTTTTTTTTTTATAAAAGTCTGATTTCTCGATTGCAGACTCTCCTCGTAAGATTAAAATGTTATTTGTTATGATATCTACCCTATATCTATAAAATCATATGTGACGATTTTATTATTTTTTATCGATTTTGTCACGTTTTCTGTAACGCTTTAAATGTCACGTTTTTTGTAACACTATGAAGTGGGGATATTATAAATAATGCAGAAATGTGTTTGGTGTTCTTCTTTTCGCCATTTATACAGGTTTAATGGAATACTGTTCGAATTTAAAATTCATGCTGGGTTTCAAAATTAAAAACTAAAACATCAAGGAAGTCATAGCTTCCAATCGATTATTGTCACGATTTGTGAAACGCTTTAAGTGCAGGTTATTTAAAAGTGTTTGGTGTTCTTCTTTTCTACATTAGTCCAGGTTTAACGGAATACTCTTACAATTTTAAACTCATGTTGTGTTTTAAAAACATAATCAAAAAATCATGGAAACCATTGTTTTTAATCGACAAGTTCTTTGTGACGCTTTAAAATAGGCTTATTGTAAATCATAAAGATGCGGTAAAGATCACGGTTAGGTCTGGACCTGCTGAACGAAACAGTGAATTTTGCAGAAAGTGTACCAGTAACGAAGTTGTTGGGAGTTGGATGCCGGGGGCCAGTAGGCGTAGCCCCCCTAGTTAATTAATAAAAAAAAAATGGCAAATACTTTCATTAAAAAGAATATTAACAATTATTTCATAATTACATTCGTTATATATTTAATAAAAATAATTTCAAACTTCTTAGGTGTAAACTGAAAAGTATTTTCGAGTATTACTTAAATTTCGAACATTACCTATTACCAAAATTTGATTATGTGTATCTAATAATTTAAGGGATATTACAGCCATTGAATAATACATCAAAATTGAAACTATTTTTAAACGTCCCGAGATTTGCACAAGTTTTCATGTTGCTTAAACCCGTTTACGTTAAAAACGTTAAACAAAGCAGCATGGAAATTTGCAAGGCATGTGTTCTTAAACAAAATATTTTTCTTGGTACTGTATTCGTTGGGAAAGATGTCCATTAATTATATCCGCAAGGACAAGAAACGTAATCAGTGCGGGCAACATTTAGATACGTTGTATTTCACAGGAACAATTCCGTACCATACATAGGAGGCTAACCATTTCACTGGCATCGGCGTGTTTTCACGCCGACACCATCACCTTCAGAATTACCGTGAGCGAGGGTAACTTTGTGAGACTTTTTGATATTTTCCAGATGTCACGTGAAAACAATACATTATAATCCCGGACCAATGCAATAGTTTAACAGCGAATTCGGTATCCTTGCACTGGCTCTGTGCTGGTGCCAGAAATTATCGTATACGACTTTGATTGGTTGATTCTTATAGAACTATCTTCATCTCTATCAGAAACAACCAATCAAAGTCATGTACGATCATTTTTGGCACAAGCACAGAGCCAGTGCAAGGATACCGAATTCGCTATAAGGTAAATCAGTGATTCATTTTATAGTTAGGTGTGAAATAAAATTTGAAGTTGTCACAGTATGTTTCGCCATACGAATAACACAGGGAAATAAAGAAGTCCAAAGTCACCCCCGCTTACGGTACAAAAAGTATCTACTTACATACACCCGTACTGCTTTAAAATCTGATGCATTTTACCACTGAGCTGAATGACTTTTGTGGTCACTTAAAACCACCACAAACTACAAACAAGCAGGTAAACTTAGCAAATAATAAAAACTAATCTTCTTGCTAGATTTGGGTGGTATGTCTCAAACGACTCGCTACGAAGCCGACAGCTACTTCAAACATATATGTACGTTTTATTTGAAAATTATTTAAATATTTTATAATTAAATATTTTTCTGACAAGAAGAGTTTGCGTTTGAGATGAGTGCCCGCAATACTTTTTTGAAAAACAGCGTCTTATTGCCTTTATTTCCGAATTCTAAATTGGAATGCACTATATTCTCTCTACTTTCAACAAACACGTTACATATAAGAGTTACCGTCAGGAATTTCATTAGTGAACACTTAAAATTTACTTAGTTTATTTTCCGAAACTGGGTTGCAAGGAACACGAAACTCTGTTGAGCACTTCAAACATTATGACGGATATTTTTCAGAAATAGATCATTCCTAATAAACATAAATGCACAGTGGTGAAAGCACCTCTTCCTATGGCGATCGATCGGCGTGTACTGGTGTCGGGTGGCACGAATCATCAGCGGCCTCAGTGATCACAACTGCTTGTTAGTTCAGCATCACTGTAATCTGAAACAACTGTACGAATCTCTCTCTGTCATGCCAGCGTGTATTTTCTGAGTCTCAAACTTCTTGTTGCCAACAGTGCTTCTGAAGCATGTACAACGATCGTAAGCAACGCCGATGCTTCACGGCGAGCAAAGCGGTTCTCAAGCGCCATAAAGAGAAGCGGAGTTATGAGGTTTACGTGGTTTATGATGCTTTTGGTAGGTTTAAAAAAATATATTATCATAATGATGAATCTTCGGTTGCGCAAGACGTGCATTACGACACGACTACTATCTAGGGAGGCGGCCGTGCGCGCGTTCATAAAAACACGCACACTAGCCGAGGTGCGCGCGCGCGCTCGGCCGCGCGATATTATTATCTCGTGATTCATAGCGCGCATTCATAAATGTTCCCGAGCCGTATAACGGCGCGGTACACAGCGGCATGTATCGATTAACGTCGCTTCCCGACGGGATTTACAGCCGGCGACTAAATTATTTAAAGTCTTCATTTGTAGCGCGACGGATGGACGGACCCGAGCTGGCGACCACGAAGCCAGTTCTTCTTCGGGCGACCGTGTACACTTCTAGTACAACCGCTGACAAAAGTTTATTGTGCCCTCAGCAAAGGCGTAGTTGATGCGTGTACAGCTCTGCATCAGGAATATGAAGTTTTGGATCTGAAGTTAGATCGAAGGTATAATACAGTGATCGCGGCGAGGCCATCGATCATGCGAAAGTTTTAGTGCCACTCATGTCTCGCGTTTCTTAGAGGGCGGCCTAGTTTTCGGTAACATTACCTTGTGGTCTTATAGGAACCGCTAAAAACAATTGCATTTAATGCTTGTTCTACGAAAAGCATTCTGTCACCAATTTTAATCGAGGTTACAAGGCATGGCGATACTAACAATGTCAATGTACCAGGAGTTCTATTTGTCTGTTAGTAACAGGAGATTACGGACTAATACGTGTATTTATCTGCATGCCCCGATTACGATTCTTCATAATTCAAATGTACGGAGTAAGGAATTTTCGGACATTTGGTTAGAAAATTGCTGTTAATTTTTCAAAATACAAGGCCGTGATATGAATAATAGAACATGAAACAGAAAATGTGTAATTATCAAGTTAGCTAGGTTGTTTTCCCAAATACACTAAATGGCTTGGTCCTTGTGTTTCCCTATTAGCGATACACTTTTGCGCCTGAGTATACGCAACAGAGATCGTCGGATTGTGTGGCGTGCCGCGGGTGCCACCGTCCACGCCACGAACATCCAAATGCTTCAGCAAAGGAGGCAGAGAAGCACAGTACCAGGAGAGAAGCCGATGGGACAAGAAAGAGATAAAGACGAAAAGTCAAATAGAAAAAGGCAAGGAAAGATGAGAAAGAGAGAGAGAGGATGAGAGAGGGGGGAAAAGGCAGAGAGAGAGGGAGAGGGGGAGAATGGAAGACAGGGGGGAGAGAGAAATGGCGAGAGAGGGAAAGGGAGAGAGAGAAGGAGAGTGATGTGAAGGGGGGAGAGAGACAGGTGAAACGATGTGGTGAGAGGAGTGGGAGAAACAGAGAGAGAGAGTGTTCCGGGCGCCCATGAAAGGCACGTCGTGCACAGCGTCGGCGAACTCGTGTGTGTTCCGTGTTCCGAATGCACGGAACAAGCGCTGCTTGTCCGCGGCCACCTGAGTTATGATCGCTGTGTGCCCACCCTGCCTGCTCGCCTGGCTGCTTAACTGCCTACCTCCTCGCTTCTCTAACTGCCTTCTTCTTCTACACCCTTCTACTTTCACAGCGGCCATCTTGACTTCAGGAACCGGTTAGCTTCTCCGATTTAGTTGGTATATTCCACACGATGCGTTTTACGAGCACAACATCAGCTCCACGTGAACAGTAACCGGCGACGTCGCTGATCGTAGCGCCCTCGAAAGACCTTCCGAGTCTATTCGACGTTAATGGCACGTCTGGCGCGAGTCCCTTTGTACTGTTTAATAACGTCGCTATGTTATGACGTACGGCATACGACACCAATACGCCTCTGGCTTCTTTACCTCTGCTGATGGTCCGATAAATCGGTGCAGTCTTGCGTCAGTTACCCACCGTTATTACCGATCTTTAATTAAAGAGCGAGGCACGATAATGTTACCGAGATGTCAGTCGGGTTCATGGGAAATTGCAACGGTTACGAAAGAAGAAATCAGACACTGTGTTGCACGAAGCGCGCGCAAGCAGAAGATAGCGCGTTTTGGCATACACCTTCATATGTGTCCTGATGACTGCATAAGATTTATCTTTCATTAGTACGTCATTTGCATTGAATATAGACGTTATGGGTTAACGAGTGGCTCGTTAATTGTTTGTTTCCGTTCCTTGTCTAACTGCTGACGCCAATGCTGCCACGGCCTGACGCTAGTTTACACGGCAGATATTACAGCGGTTTGTAGTATAGCATATCAGACTGCGGTATGCGAAAAGGTGTAAAGGTGCGGTTCCACGGCGCATGGCTCGACGAGTTTCGCGGCTTACATCTTCGCCGAGCCACGCGCTGTGGGAATGATGAGCTCCGGCTCGCGCGGCTCGGCTTGGGTTTCCCCTCCATTGTCGGTAAATATGACACGAGTAGAAAAAAAGCTTATCTGGCTCGGCTAATGGCGGGAATTGGCGATTCTAGCCGCGCCGTGGGAACGCCCATGGCTCGTCGACTCGCGCTCGCCAAACAGACTTGACGGGCCTACTAGCCGGGCCACGCGCCGTGGAATCGCACCTTAGGAGAGCCAGCCGCAGCCCACTGCAACAAGGCGTGGTCACCGCAATTACCTGGATAGAGTTACAAGACTCGTTTTATGCTCTCGCACAAATTTATTAGCCCCATTCGAGTCAGTTTAATTACGAACACGATCCGCTGTGATTCTTTCTCTCCATTTTTCTTTTCTTTTTCTAGTCAAAGCATACAGATGTTGCTACTACGTTATGAGGATCAGGAACTTCATTTAGGCCCCGCATCTATGTGTATATGTATACGCTCGAGAACACTTACACCTGCACTCTATCTACGGGAACATGTATTCGCACATACTTGATATCAGTCGCGTCAATTTTACACTCGACACATTTCTTGAAACTCAAGCGGTAATTAGTTTTACCGCTAAACGCTTAGCGGAACCCGAGAGGCTGCTAACTGCTTTCCGCCTACGCAGGACTGCTTCTCTTCTTCCCACCCCTCTTCTCAGTTTCTCTCGCTCTGTCTCTCTGCCTTTCCCCTTCGGTTTGCTCGCTTTTTCTTCCCCCATCCCCCTGGAACTATATAAACACCGCCCAGCTCTGCCGCTTCGGCGCTAATTGTGAGCAATTAGGCAGGGCAAAGCCAAGGAATATTATGAAATTAATTATATCGCGAGATTGAAGTCGGGGTTGGTGTGCAAAATGTAGATAAGCATTTAAATTGACGCATTCTTCAAGTATGACGAAGCACAGTCTGCGTGTACGTGTATCGCGTTTGCAATAAACCTTTTTTTACCACCCCCTAGACTATATGTTGCGAAAGCAGCGTTACAAGTAGATACGTAAATAGATACTTTACAATTTGATAAGTTAATCACTTGGAGTTTCGTTCACCATTCTTGCTGACATTTATCTGTACGTTGTTATGCCATTTCCAAATTACATAAAATCATGACTTGAACCAAAGCAAGGCTAAAAAAGTTATAGGTATGTATAGCGTAATTGTACTTGGAAAAGTATTTGAAAATAGCACCTTTGTATTTAAAAGGCATAACCGTATTTCCTAATTAGAACGAAAACTATGCTGAATAATGATTTAGCGTTACATGTATTTCTCACTGGTATTCGGTGGACGCACATTTGGTAAACGACGGAAGAAACAGAGAAGAATTTCAGTAAGCGTGGCACTCGACATCGAATTGCGGCTCCTCCACAAACGTAAAAGACAAATCGGCCTCGGTGGGTGCAAACGTCGTAATTATTGGAGGCGGTAATCTCTCGACGCGGAAGAGGAGGATAAGGAGGAAGAAGAAGACGCGGTCAGTGAAAACTGTGTGACAGAGTGGCTCGGCCTGTTCACCCTTGGTATCCACTGAGTTGGTGTACCCCTTTTGCCCGGAGTGTCGGCCATACATTACCGCTGTGAGAGCCCGCCGGCACTATATTATTCCCTGACACGGCGTGGCGTGGCGTGGCGTGGCGTGGCGTGGCGTGGCGTGGCGTGGCGTGGCGTGACCTGGCGTAGCGTGGCGTGGCCTGGTGTGGCGTAGTATGGCATAGCAGACTGTAGAAAGGCGCGAAATGAGTAGAGGAGGAACAGAAGCGGAATAAGAGAAGTTAAAGAGAGCGCTGGACGGCAGAAAGGAACGACGTAGAACGGTCGAGTAGGAAAGGTGAAAGGCGTGAACGCAAGGGAAAGCGCGAGTAAGAAAGACAAAAGCGAACGAAGGATAAAAAGAAGAGAAATACGTGGAAGTCGGAAAGAGACGGAGAGCTGGTACATTCAACTGTTGATAAACCACCCTCTGCGCTCACTTCGCAGGTATAATAAAATTATATCTGACTGGCCGTATCGCGAATCTGGATGCGAGCGGCGAGGTCGGCACAAAGTTGCCGCCCTGTGCGCCTAAGGCGGTCGTGATAAATAACGCTACGCAGGCCGAGAAGCAGCAGGCCGCATAAGTATGGCCCTGATGCCACGTCACGCCATTCCAAGTCAGGGCCACGCCACTGTAAGCTACGCTGCAGCCACGCCGCGCTACGTCGGGCCGCGTCAAAGTGGCACTGTAGGCGCGTTAGACAACTTTTAAAGCTGCTGGCGCACCGTAGCTGGATTTTGAACTGGTATACAATCGTTCTACAACACCTATCCTATCTGTAGCTGAGAGCCCGTGGAGCATTCATTTCATTCCGTTTCCTACTCTAGCAACGCGCACGCCAGAAACAATGCTAGGTCCTGAGAGCGTTGCGCTTTTCTACGCGCTTCACTCAACTCATTCGTAAATTATAAGTCTCCGGGACACGGTTCGGGCTTGAAATACTGGTACTGACGCGCGCAGTGGGACGCAGTTGTATATAAGCGCGCTGGCGAACTGGAAAACGACGCACTGGTTTTCGAACAGGGACGTTCGGAACGTTCGTTCCAGTTAGCGCAGAACGTAGTACATGCGACGTGAATACGACATCGCGTGACAGTCCGATCGTACACTCCGCTCCGTCAACTTATTCGACGATAGTATCATCGGGTGCCCACCGCTTCAAACAGTCGGATTTATTTCTTTCGGCTAGTGACTTTTACATCGACCGCCACTTTAGATCAATCTTTGTGATATTCGCCGAGTCGAAGATTCAGTTGACGATTCTCTCTAATCATTTTCGAAAATTCATTCAAGAGTATTTAAATAATGGCGCATCGGGCTAACAACTGATGGAGAAAGCTTATTAACAATACGTTACGGCGAACTTCACTGGAACTGTTGTTTAAATTCGCTTTCAAATGTGGAGGAAACTACCACCAAGATTGGAAATTCCAATCCATAATGATAGACTATCAGTGAACCTTTAAGGAATCGATCCATCCATCAATGTTCAAGATACATACGTTGAATGTGTCCGGTGATTAGCAAATACCGTCATTGCCAACGACAGCCAAACAAATCGTGGCTTATCCCGGCTTACATCTCCCTGAGGGGTACTTGCTTGCTGCGGCAGGCCTGGGTCGCCTATGCCCTAAGGTCTGGTCTCGAATATTATACCCCGCCCGTCACTTGCCGCTGTCATGGCTTATGTCACCCTACCTTCTCTTTAACCTGTCAGGTGAGAGTGGCAGTACCAGTTACGTCGAGGGGAACCACATTCAGCAGCATCATCTGTAAGAATCCCTACTTCTGTCTGATTAATAAAGGGAAAGTTTTACAGGATGGTAATTTCGTTGTTCACAAGAATGCTAATTGACTTCTGTATTAGAATTCTTACAATGGTTTATTTACAGTTTTACTGTTACTATACACTGCTCTAACATTGTTTAATTTCAAATGAGTAAAACATTGGCAGTAGTGTCTAGTGTAGCGTTAATAATAAAGACTAGCACAATCAAATACATTTTCTGACTTCTTAAGATGTTTATCGGGTATCGTAATATAGTAGTTATTAATTTGAAACACATGTTTGGCCGAATATCGAACATTGTTCGAAGAATATTTTTAACATAAAATTTCACTTTATAAGGATAAACATTTCAGTAGTTATTATTTCTATAAACTAGGAAAATTAAACGTAATAAGATATAGTGATATTTCAAAGTATCTACTTTTATACACCAGTTTAAAAGTTTCTATACATATTTACTGTGTTGTGATAGAAAGTTTCAAATATTACAGGAGAATAAAGTTAACACGGTCATTTGGAGAACTCTTCTGTCAAACATACTGAGGTAAAGAGGCAGGCTAAACGAAACTCGTGAATGCAATATGTATTATGTGCATAAAGATAATATAGAGCCTCAGGGAGGTGGTGGTTGACTGAGTTTATTCCGAAAGACAACAATAGAATGCATCGGTAGAGTGTATTGTATGCTGGAGGGCGCGGTATGGCTCACAATACCTGCTGCATTATGTATCTCATGCCAGTGGTTATCTCTGTGTGTTGTAATCCTAAACAACCGTTTATACACGCACTTCATGTGGTAGCCATAGTCACAATGGCGTAGCCTTGTTCACCTATGGGTGGCCTCAATCACTTTTAAAACCTTACCACCATCTGTGCAAATATTAGCACTGTCACTAGCATTCAGAACATTTTATTTCCGTGCATATTCACAAATGACTTTTAAACTGTCTACTTCAAGCAGAACAACAGTTTTGTACAATTTTAGTATTTATAATTACTATTTTACGTAAAGAACTTACACAATAAAACAAGAAAACTCGATATAATATAAAATTCTACCTATTTTATATTTTTGTGGTGACTTTGGAGTTTTGGCGAAGGCTGCATGAAATATGAATTTATTCTGACTCCTCATTTTCTGAAGATAATTACAAAATGATTCCCTTAGAACCTACACTTCCTTTTCTAAAGTTAGGTACCCTAGACGTTTCTAAAGGTACATAATTTCCGCACATGATTTTACAGTCGAACAATGTCACTGGGAATTACTCCCTAGGGATCTACAGATTTGACCTGCGTGAACTGTTCTGTGAAGATGCAAAAGTGATCCAATCAACTTCACTGGTTCTCACAGCTTTAGCCGGCAAACTCCTAAGGGTATTTTCTTTTAGCTCTATGGTATTCACCGAATTTGTATGCCCATTGGAAACCCATCAGACCATTGAAAACTGTCAGCAACTGAAGTGGTATTCTATAAGATGGAAAACATCAATGACAGGAAAGTCTCAGCACAAAAATGCAATGTAGGGTAAAGGCACCTAATATCGCCTAGCACTTTAATATCGCCACTCGTAATATCTCGGTGCAGTAGGTACTGGCATGTGTTGGTAATCTAACGTAGCAGAAGCATTTTAGTGAATGTTGATAGTGTAAAAATTGATTGAACTGGGACGGTTTTAAATCAGGTTAGGAGAAGATACATTTAAAACGTCTATGAGTGCATGAATATTTTATTACGAGAATCTAATTAATGACATACTTAAGCAATTTAATCGGCTCCAACATTTTTACTCAATACTGCCTACCAGTAGTTTCAGTGTGGTATCACGTCATTTCAAAAGTCTGCGTATTTCATAGAATGTAGTTGTGACGTCCAATGCGTTTGCTTTCAATTTCAATTTCAAAAACATCAATTTCAGTATCAACATTCAATCAGTAAACCGAATTTAGAGCGAGTGGTCGCTAATTTTAATCCCAATAATGTATGCTTTATGAATTCAACAAATGTGTAAATGATACATAGGCTACTAAGAATATTAATAAACTGTATTTATTTGTTTCATTTGCTGCCTCATTTGTCAGTTTCGCGGATTCATTTATTCATTAAAAAAATATTAATATACATAGAAGTAATAGAAAGCCCGTAAATTTTTTTACTCGAAACTTATTGAGTTTTTTGAACGAGACACCAACCAGTTATTAACAGCATGGCAAGAAGTCATTGAAAGAGAGAAAAACACATAAATGATATCAACTTATATCGTTGCATGTTCATCTCCGTAATAAAACTAAAAAATAAACTAGACTTTTGAAGTATCCCAATATTTGTTACAGATGGGGATACGACATTTGCGGAGCCACAGAGCTGAACTTCATTTGCCCAGCATGATCTTCTCGAAGAGATAATACGTATCCATACAAATATTTTGAAATTGTATTTCTTTATTTTTATAATAAAGAGATTTTTTAAACCTAACTCCACTTATAATAGTTTGGCAAAAAGCCTGTAAAATATACGTATGGTTAAAAAGAATAAATACACATATTTTAAATATAATTTTAAAAGCTTATAAATGTATGAATTAATCAGTATTTCTTAGGTAGGCGATATTATGTATACCGTTTCAAAATCTTGATTTTTGTTTTTCTTGCTTTTTTTCACTCGCGATTGAAGATCTTCGAATTTCAACAGTTCTAACCTGCCGTACCTACATGAAACACAAACAATTTCTTTTTTATCTGAGATTATTTAGAAACACAAATATCAATTATTACCCTACAATTGAGAAGAATTTGAATTTGGGTAAGCGAAATTAAATGCACTTACCGTACCACTTACATGTGAATTTTCTAAAGTAAAATTGAAATATACTACACACTATTCCGTTATATAAAAGAATTTGATTACATACAATAACAGTTTCTCCATTTAAATAAGTAAATATATTTTTATATATTTTTATAATTTTTTGATGCCTCGACTTTAATGACACCCCAGTGTCGTCTGCAATGATTAATTATAAAAAAAATATATTTCTATAGTTTAAAACATCCTTAATACAATGAAAAAGTCCCATTAAATTATATGTAGTACTTTTCCTTTAATTAATTCCTAAAGATCACCTATTTTTATGGGCTATAAACCGGAACTGACTCTAGCCCCTTAAGCGTAACTGGCCATTCCGTTTTGGAGTAAACTTGAGTTTTTATTTTGATATACATCTTTAAATTTACTAAACTGTTTGAATGTTTGCAAAATAACTGGCGTTGCATAAGGACTTTCAAAATTATGGCCATAAAACTGATATTTTATCGATAAAACACTTTGCCAATGTAATCTTATAGGGACCTGACTTGCTTCGAATCTTATAGGGACCTGACTTGCTTCGCGATGAATCGTAATATGTGGCAATATCTAATATATTTACGAATTCATCATATAAAACAAACTTTACCATCAACTATACCAATATATAGTTAAAAGGAATCATAAATTTCAATCCGATTTTTTGTTTCAAAATTTAATAGTTTCAAGTACCTACTCGGTGTGGATTACTCGGTATATTAGGTATATTCCATTTATATTGGTCCTTTGATAATATATAACAATAAGTAATGGAATTATTACACAGCAACCATATGTATGAATTTATTGTCATTGAAGCAGAAAAGTTGTAGGTATCTATCTATGTATAACTACTTAGTGTACATACATATTTATACGAATGTAAAGTAACAATTATGAATCTAGAGACGCGGTAGCGTCTCGACGCCAAGTACATGATCGACACCCTGTACGTGTCGACTGTCGCTACCGCTATCATTTACTCGTCCCCGGGCTATTCCAACCTAACCTGAAACTTATTTCATTAATTATCTCATCACGCCTGCAATATTTTCTAAATTTAAAGGCATTTTTCTTATGTAAACCGCATATAAGCTTTCGAATAAGATCAATTTATTGTATAACAATATATAACAATATAACAATATCAAGTTATTGTATAACTAATTAAAACATTTTTAAGATTAGAAAACTCTTTTTATTATATTTTATAAAAGCGTATGCAAATGTTAGAAAGATAGGTGTAGGACGTTAAACTACAGTCAAAAGTTGCAAAAATATTTTTGAAAACATAATCCATTTCAGGTACATATCTAATTACATATTTACTGACGTAATATTGTTTAAATTCGATATTCTGTATAAAAAGTGTGTGATGATAATGAGTATTACCTATATACTATAAAGGAAGAAGGATAGCGATGACTAAAAACTAAAATATTACAGTTCAACTCAAATTCAACTAAATTAGCTGATTTGGTTCTTTCGTGGTAGCGCAGAAATCCGTATTATTCTTCTAGTGTCATTAAATTGGTACTTGTATTTCTAAGTGGTTGGAGGTAATGGTTCTGCCGTTTGATGCTACCCTTATTTATAAGAGTATCACGCCCAGAGCGTCCCATAGAGACCAGCATACATATATTGTTAACGTCGCTAAGTAAGGCGTAATAGGAGCAGAGGCAGAAACAAAAAAGCATTGCTTTGAAAGGCATAAGTAAGGAAAAAAATGGGTGTATAAATGTGGATGGTTGGAACATCGTCCACCAGCTCGATTCCGTCACTTATGCGGCCCCTTTGATCTTTCACGTGTCTACCCCGCACTTAAGCGCGTTTTCTCAACTTAATTTCAACTCGTTGGGTGCACACATAATGTTACCCTTAGTTACGGATTGTTTCCGTCGCTGGAAAATATCAAAGTTTAGGATTTCTGAATTTATCCCATGTTACTTGGCCAACAGTACGTAAAAGCTAAACGCTGGATTTCGCGCGTCGCTATTTGCACTGTAAATTGCAAGCTTTGGAAGTTTGCTAACAATAAGTGAGTGTCATTGTAATGCACCCACTAGACAACAGTTAAGAATACCCTCCGGTCAAAACGCTTGAAAAATACGTAATTTTCATGAGTTAAAAAAAACTGACACTGAGCAACATACAGTAAAAAAGTTTTCTGGACTTTATTACTACCTACATATTTTGAAGAACAAAAAAATTATTATTTGAATTTTATCAATTTTTGCATTAAATATACCGCATTCATTGTACCACTGTAGAAATTAGAGCTCTTGACGGGCGCCATCAAAACTCATGACAGGATCATTTGAAATAAAAAAACTAAAAATATTCTTAAAATATATGTGAATTGTTATCGCCTTATCTGTCTTCATTGCAAACAAACAGTCGGGTGATGTTTAGCACATGTTTAAACCCAATGTTGCAAAAAAAACAGTTTTTCTACGCATGAATGTGTCCATAAAAAATAGGTAATCCAAAATTGAGGACTCGGATACAATAAGGGGACTAGCGCTCGAAATTGGGAAAAATTATTGACCAAACGCTAAGAAATATTGGAAAATTAAATGATGTTAAACTGTATTTTAAAATACATAGTGTTGTAAAGCTCGCCACGGCACACATCTTTTCTATTTACAGTTTGTTTATTGAATCATTACTATTCGAGCTAAAAATTATAAACGAAAAATTTTTCATCGTCCAAAATCATTATTTCTTTAAACATAAATTGCGATAACTTGAGTAAATATTAAGGGAACGCTATGAGACTTAAAACATAACTTCAGAAAACTCTAGCGAAGCCGTAAAATGTATGCACAAAACTCTTATGTTAAAAAATGTAATAATATTTAATTAAAAAGAAATACTGGACATAACCCATGTTTTTCAACGTTCGCCGTTAAAAAGTATCGAGTCAATTTTGAGGTACATATAACTTGCAGCGACACAGTTTTTCCTTAATATACAAGGAAGATTTTCACCAATTTTCGCACTGATTAATAAATAATTGTAGAAGATATGATGATATATTTAAATCTCGCGCGCCACCAACAGTCAACGCGAGTGCTAAAACTGCTAAATAGCGCATTATACGCGGCTGCTGACTGTTGGTGGCGCGCAAGATTTATATGTATATATATATTTTGAGGTACATATGACTTGCAGCGACAAAGTTTTTCCTTAATATACAAGGCAGATTTACACAATAAATAATTGTAGAAGATATGATTATATATATAATATTATATATATATTATATAATTACTATATATATATATATATATATATATATATATATATATATATATAAAAAATCATATCTTCTACAATTATTTATTGTGAAAATCTTCCTTGTATATTAAGGAAAAACTTTGTCGCTGCAAGTTATATGTACCTCAAAATTGCCTCGATACTTTTTAACGGCGAACGTTGGAAAACATGGGTTATGTCCAGTATTCCTTTTTAATTAAATAGTATTACATTTTTTAACATAAGAGTTTTGTGCATACATTTTACGGCTTCGCTAGAGTTTTCTGAAGTTATGTTTTAAGTCTCATAACGATCCCTTAATATTTACTCAAGTTATCGCAATTTATGTTTAAGAAATAATGATTTTGGACGATGAAAAATTTTTTGTTTATAATTTTTATCTCGAATATTAATGATTCGATAAAAAAAACTGTAAATAGAAAAAATGTGTGCCGTGACGAGCTTTACAACACTATATTTTTTAAAATACAGTTTAACGACATTTAATTTTCCAATATTTCTTAGCGTTTGGACAATTATTTTTCCCATTTTCGAACGCTAGTCCCCTTATTGCATCCGAGCCCCCGATTTCTCTTTGTAGATAAGACGATAACCATTCACATATATTTTAAGAATATTTTTGTTTTTTTATTTCGGACGATCCTGTCACGAGTTCTGATAGTGCCCGTCAAGAACTCTAACTTCTGCACCCATACAGCACACTTCGTGGCGGCAACGTTGCAGAATCGTTGCAGTAACCTTGCAGTGTTGCATGGTTGCAGTGCAATGTCGATATAACGTTGCTGCGACGTTACCGTGCAACATTGCACGGGGCGGACATAGAATTATTGCTGCCTAGTTGCATCAATATTGCGTTGCAATATTGCACGGCAACGTTCCTGCAATATTTCTGCAACGTTACGGCAACATTTGGCAACGTTTCCACAATGTTGATGCAAAGTTGTGTCAATATTGCGGCAACGTTCCTGCAATTTTGCAGCAATTTTCCTGTAATGTTGCTGCAATGATCCTGCAATGTTGCGCAACGTTGCTTAACCTAAAATATTTTCGTTGCTTTTAATGATACGAGAAAATGTCTAAGGAAAAAAATGTTTGCTTCGGGGAGACAATTATTCTGACGGAGACGATTTTTTCTCAAGGTTATATTTACCGAAATTTCAAGATCATCAATGGTTTTTTTAATGGGAGGACGTATTTTCATTACTGTAACGCTATAGCCAATAAAAATACAAATTCAACCATATATAATATATTGTCCTTTTTGTCTAACAATCATTTTTTTCCTGAGACATTTTCTCGTATCATTAAAAACCACGGAGATATTTTAAGCTTAAGTGTTAGGTGACTCAACCTGTATATTTTAATGCGTAGAATGACACAGGGTGGAAGTTGTAGCACATACCTATATTATTACAAAACCCTAATGGAGTTTGTCAAAGTGAGCCTTCGTTTTTGAATAATTTGAGTTTAAAATTTTGCACGGTAGGAGTATAAGTTCGAATATGTTAGCAGTCTTGTTAATCAGTTGTTGTAGCTCCGGCGGTAAAGTGTTCGCCTACGACGCTACAGGTTGCCGGTTCCAATCCCCTCTGAGGAAAAAGGTTTCCGTGAAAAAAAGTAACACGGGCTTTATACTTCTATGATTCTGTACACATTCAGTATCGTTCGTGTCCGTCACGGACGTTATTTATATTTTTGGCCTCACTGCCCGAAACGTTGCAGGAGGCGGACATAGCAATATTGCTGCAACGTTGCGACAACGTTGCAGTGCAACATGTCAGTCTTGCACTGCAACGATCCTGCAACTTTGCTGCAACGAGAGTGTGCTGTATGGGTTAAGTGGTAC
Organism: Andrena hattorfiana; assembly: GCA_944738655.2. NCBI lineage: Eukaryota > Metazoa > Arthropoda > Insecta > Hymenoptera > Andrenidae > Andrena > Andrena hattorfiana. The sequence continues at coordinate 21,296,564 of OX122890.1, forward strand.
AATGAATGCTGTATATCTAATGCAAAAATTGATAAAATTCAAACAATAATTTTTTTCGTTCTTCAATATATGTAGGTAGTAATAAAGTCCAAAAAGCTTTTTTACTGTATATTGTTCAGTTTCTTCTCTAGCATGGATAAAAAATTTAACATAACTCGAGCTATAACTAACGAAATAAGGAGAAAATATTGTTTGCATAATGAAATGCTCACTTCGGTAAAAATAGTCAGATTTACATATATGAAATTTGGCGAGTTTAAATCGGGGAAACGTCAGGAATTCAATACTCTGAATTCAATACTCTGGAACAATATAAAATTTCACATTTCTTGTTTTTATTTTTAATTTTATTTTTCTTTGCGAGAGCAACATCGTTTAATCGGGAAACTGTTTCTATAGTTTTTAACAATTGCATACAATTTTTAGAATGATATATGTTTGATGCAACTAACATTTGGAACTGTGATGAAACGGGCATCACAGCAGTTCATGTACCTCCAAACATTTTAGCCCAAAAAGGGAAGAAACAAATTTGTGGCATGATATCAACAAACAGAAGAGAAGAAATTTAATTTTATGATAGGGAAATTTAAAATTTATACAGTAATTTATAGTTTTATGATAGAGTATAAATTTTACAGTCTATAAGTTACTGTAACATATTACTGTAACATTATAATAAACATTTGTATTCATTTAAGCCTACTTCTTTTTATTATGTATCATTATATACCTGCTGGTCAAAGGTACAATACCCCCTGGTCAAAGGAACAGCGGCCTGTTGTACCTTTGACCAATTTTCCTTTTCTCTTTAAACTGTGGTAAAATGATAGTAATAATATATTAAAATTTGCTAAAAATATATGTATTAGTAAAAGCCTTGAAAAATTATATGATCCCTTTTCCGATTTTTTTTTAGCAAAACTGAGATGGAAAAAATTCACAAACTTCAACTTGGTCAAAAGTATAACACCTTCCCCTATATTTATCTAATAAATACAGTGTGTACATATACATAGAACCTCCAAGGTCCAACGTCCAACTCCACCCCTATTAACCACGTAATATGTTTCTTCTTATATGGCAACTCATTTCAAAAGTTATACCTGACTCTGTAAACTGATAGTCACATTTGTATAGTGTAATGAGAAACTGCATAACTGAATAACTCGAAAACTAAGGTAGGCATACATATAGGATGGCTTACAATTAGTGCACAAATGTTGTATGTCCACTTTTTGTGAAATTTGAGTTTTCATATAAAAATTACATTTATATCTCCTTCATAAATTTGTCTATTCTCGGGATCATTTTAGAAGGAACCCACTGACAGACAAGTTCAGATCTGTTCTGCGCATGTTGGCGCTCATTGGTGCCGAAACAAGCTACTATTGGTTATACCCCAAACAAACTCTCCCTCGGAGCCAATGAGCTCATTCTACATGCGCGAAATGGGTTCCTTCTAAAATGACCGGGAGATAGTAAGGGCGGTATGCACAGACGCGTCTTAATGTCAAGACCAACTCAAGCATTTGCTCAAGATGCCGCCTAAATTCATAGTTGCCTCTTGAGGTCGTGTCTTGAGCATTTGCTTGAGGAAAATTTTGTTCAAATAAGTAAATCCTTGTATGACGTCACATGTTCTCAAGACCATCTCAAGCATTTGCTCAAGATGTCGGTTAGATTCATAGTTGCGTTTTGAGGTCGTGTCTTGAGCATTTGCTTGAGAAAAATCTTGTTCAAATAAGTAAATCCTCGTATGACGTCACATTTGGCAAAATAGACGGTAAAGCGAGGTTATATTTTCAAGACGACGTTTTAGATGTCTTGAGACGGTCTTGAGACCAACCCATGCGTCATTATTTGCGCAAATGAAGCGAGAGTGACGTGAATGAAAATGGATTTTGAAGGAGACATCGATATTAATACTGATATTAGCGATATTGATGATGATAATATAGCGGGCAACAGAGTTCTTAGAAAATATATTCATGACGTGCACAATCAAATGAAATTCCACGAAATTAACCTAATTAACCTGCAAGTAGGTTTTCATTCATGTTTTTAATTCACAATTGAAATATTATTATGGTTAACCCATTATGTGATTGAATACCACTCCATTTTACAGCCCAGAACTTTTACTTAAAAAAGTTAATTGTGACAGAAATAACAAGAAAACTTGGAAAGACCCCAAACATAAAATTTTAGATTCGGAAATTAATGCGTTCAAAAGATACAGGGGTAATTGTGCATAAAAGTGTACAACTTTTTTAATTATCATCTTTGTTGCAAGCTGTCGTTGGTCCAAGGATGGAATTTTTAAACATTGTACCAGAGTAGTTGGGTAGTGCACACGACAGTTGCATATTCCAAAATTCGGCATCGCCTTTTAAATTCATCTTCATCATAATATTCAAAAGGATTTTGTACGTCACGAATATATCCTCCAATAACACTATTGTCTGCTATATTATTAGCATCATCAATGTTGTTAATATCAATATTAATATCGATGTATATCAAGTATATTAATTATGTACAAAATAAATTATAATTAAATGGCGTCTCTACTATCTGAGGTGTCTTTATTTTTATATTACATCAGTTTAGTGGTTGGGTTTATATATTAGTTTATTATATAAATCAATTTTACATCTAATTTCCTTCATTATGTTCCCAATTACGTTGTTCTTAAAGTCATTGTAAGACACCGCAAGGGGATATCCTCGCCATTCTGTAGACTCTAATAAACTGTTCCCCCCGCATCGCTGAATAATATAACATATGAGGTAGTGAGAGCAACAACAGACCAACCCACATTAAAAAAAATTTTCTTATTTTATATGATTAGTAGAGCCTATTGGAATACGTTGTTGCTACTAACTCAATTTCGAAAAAAAAGTGGGTTAGTCCGTTGTTGCTCTCACTGTCTCATATAACCTCGAGTCCTCGACGCTCACACACATCACTCACACATGTTCGAGCCCCTACTGCGTCGCCCATCAAGGAACGAACGAAATATCCTTCTATCATTGGTTGTTCTAATAAAATTATTCCGAAAGTTTCTGAACGTGAATGAGCAAATGCTTGAGTAAATGCTTTATAAAGAAAATGGATACGTCATATAAGCAATTGCTTATTCCCAGCAAATGCTTCAGATCATCTTGAGCAACGACCTGATGTTTTCAGGCAAACGAGATTTTCTTCTAGAAGATGCTGTTAAGCATTTATTCAAGACGCGACTGTGAATACCGCCCTAAATAATATTTTTGTTCATTGTATGTTCCTGAATCTTATGTACAATTTCATGTTTAAACCTGGCTTTCTCGATAACGCTAAAAGTGGATATACAATATTTGTCAATATGATCATGTGACGTTTTTACTTATATTAGTGTGTAGATTTATTCCTTAAAGCGTTGACATACACTTATCAATCGTCTTGTATATTGGTATCAGTAATCCATATCCTAACACTATACTTTACATTATCCAGAAATCTTTGTAAACATTAAGTAAATAGGATTTGAATGTTTATCCCATTTACTGGACTTAATTGATTAAACTTATTATTTATTACTCATAAATTACCATTTATTTGGACACGTAGGTTATGCTTTGTAGGGGAAATTAACAATAGAACTAATGTAAAAATGGAACTTGTAAAATTTATTAACGACTTTAACACATTCAGACCGGCCGGTGGCGTTAGCTACGGCCAAGCGTTCATAAGTATATACTTATACTTTCCATGTTTAATCTTTTCACCAGTTATAGACATACACATAGGTTTTAAGCAAAAAATGATAAAATGGTGCAGTGACCCACCGTTGAGTCACGTCAGCTATTTTGAGGTTCTCGCCGTTTATGCCGAGGTGAGGTAACTGTCACACTCTTATTTCTGCTGTTCGCGGCTTTTCTCTTTTATATTTCTTTTCCCCTTATGTTGTGCTTCTCTTTGTCTATGGTATGTATTAATTTTTTTACCAAAATAGATAAGTATTTTCAAAACTATTTTCGATAATATGTACACAACTAGAAAAATGATGTTTTACAGTAATTTTTCACTCGAACAAAAATATAATAATGGTGTATTTTGTAGCACTATATCCTCAAAACATTTCTGTTTCTATTTTGTTGTAGTCATGATTATAGATTACACTGATGTTAAAGATCTGTGCAGTGTAGGTACATTCATTTAACAGAATGAAACAAAAAATACCCTTTTTACATTGCGTAGGTTGTTTTGCCATTCTGAGTATTTTGCTTCCACTAGTGACCCACCGGGGAGTCATTCTTGGCTTGTGGGGGCTTCCACCAATGACCCACGCATCGGTGGGTCACGTCGAGCCCTGAATATATTAAAAAAAATAAATTTTAAACAGCAGTAATGTTTTGCACTTAGCATATTCTTCCTCAAAGCGGACTTTTTAAATTTCAAATCCCAAAACAAAAAGAAGTTATTTAAAACCACAATATTTGTAGATCTTTAAATATACATACATATATGTATATTGTATGAAAAATAAATATTTTAGTGTTGAGAAGTAAATTTGTTTGCCCCTGCGCCCGAGGGAGAATCGACAATGAAAAATAATGTGTTCGTGGCTTCATAATTTTAATTGAACTTTTGTTTCTGTTCTGTTACATTTCATACACTTCATTTTCGATATGATCGTTTCTCCAATTAAATTATTTTCATTTTCGTTCCACTTGTAGGTATATTGTATGCAATTGATTTAAAAATAAGAATCAAATAAATTTCATGCGCTACAATATTTGTATGCGATACATTCGCAGTGGATACATATATGCAAATAGGAGTAGGACAAATCTGTAACAAAAGAAATTGTGCGAAACGCAGGAAATATGTTCCTATTGCCTGTGCTTTCGATAATTCAAAACATTTTCGTAGCAAAAGCGTAAAGATAAATGACAAACATGGGGCGGAGCTAATGGACACATTTCGAAATCAAAGGCATGCAACGCCGACCCTCTCGTGTCTCTTAATTAAGCCTCCTTCCTAGTCCTCAAATATGGAACGTCCGTTGGCAACGTCGTGGGACGCTTTGCAATGTCGCTGACGTCCGAGAAGACACAAAACACGCCGGGCGCAGGCGTGTCATTTCTCATTCCCACAATTAAGGTCGAATTTGTGACAACCACTTAACGGAATAATGCATCAGCATCTGAGACTGGTTTTTGGCTCCTCATAATAGTTCAAAGACACTCTGTAGAATGTTAATGCGCAGGGGTTTCTTTGGTGTATGGCTGAAGCAAAACGAGTTTCAATTCTCACGAACAGTCAATAAGTTATAACAGCATGATTATATGCCCTGCCTACATGCGACGTTTTTGATTATGATCTGGTCCTTCAACGAAACCGTACGTTACTTGTACCATATGAAACTCACCCGACCCTAAAGTTCTCCTCCCCTTTGTGATTCTGAAAGCAATTGACAAATTGAGTCTTTCTCGATTTAAGAAATTCTAACAGATTTAGACTTATTTATAGATCCACTCATTTCTTAGCTCATTGCCTGGCCAATCTGTATATCTTTAAAAAATATTGTACTACAGCGTATCATTATCGTATTTTTATGAGTGTCACTGAATATAGGAAATATTTTATGAAATATATACATGAAATACAGTACAAAGTTCACTTTTCTGAAAGTATTACTGTCTGACGTAAGAAGCTTCTAAAACCAATGAATAAAGTAGGATCAATAAGTAGTAGTGTTTTTCTAATACATTAGGATAATTTTGTCTCAAACATATTAATGTTAAAACAATGCCATATTTGCGAAAATATTGGACCTTCTGCATAAAATTCCAATACTTTGAGTCTTGTACAACAGTTTGTCCATCTCATTCTATTCTGAAAATGTGAATTAGAAAAGCAACAAGAATGAAAACACGAACTCCCAACTTTAACATAATTATTAACGCATGATGAAAAAAGGGAAATGGATACGTACAATGATTATTACGCATAATGCAATTTGCCGAATTAAGTGAAAAACATTTTAATTTTAAATACATTGTAAATATGAAAGAAATTCTAATGCAATAAATGATCCAAATCCAAAAGTTCATGATACAGTAATTTTAACAAATAGCACTAAATTTTTATGCGTAGATTTCTAAGTAGCAATTAGATTGTAATAATAATGTATAATAATAAAAGTGAATTTATTGTCCATAGATGTAATGCATGCAAAAGTGGAAAATGTCTCAATACATAAGGACACAATTTTTCGCAACACATTTTACACAATTTTTTTATTTCTCTTTTTTATTATTTATATTTCTCATTTGTTTTATGCTTGTATCAAATAATAACTAAAGTTAAACTCGTTAGGACACAAAAAAGAAATTATACATATGTTTCCATTGGAAACATATAGGTAAGCATCATTTCTTATAAAAATTACTATTAGGTATATCAATTATCATAAAAATACATAGCAGAAAGGAAAAGCATAAATTGAAATATGAATTTTGTGAACATAAGTCAGTTGGTCATGCGAGCAACGTTGGTGACTTTAGAGGATGAACGGATAAGTAATAGGTATCTGATAAACGTTTGAAAAATCCAAAGGATAAGCGAACAAAATAATGTAGTATGTACATTGGCTGAGCATTGGAATTCTATTCGTTCTAACAAACAGTCGATTACCATAACGCGTTCTGGTAACATGAATTTCACGCAAGTCTGTTCCAACGGAAGTGAAGTCACGTTCTGAAACGTTACAATGGTTCGTAAATAAGACCGGATTCCAGTAAAACCCCCCATTCACCCGAAACGTACAATGCGATCGTGTCTTGTGTTGGCGTCGAATAAACGGTTCAGTTAACAGAGAGATACAAATCCTAGAAACCTCGATTTCAAATTGATAACAGACCAATTTTTTACATCGGAGAGTTACAGGTTACAGTGGACTTCCTTTTATGCGGCATAAACACCCCTCGCTTATACAGGGTCATCCGTTAAAACTGCAACCTACGCGCGCGCGAACAGACGAAAATGGCAACACCGCCTCACGGACACATTCCACTACAACCATGCACCGGCCCAGCGTTCGGAGGGTTAACAGCGACCGCTGGGTAGCGGTGATGCCCGAGCTTCGAAAATTTTAGGATGGTCTCTTTCAAATTAACGCCGCAAAGAGCTGTGCAGAATTTCCCGGCCCAGGTAAGCGAGCCGCACGCTCCGCTTTTATGATCGGTTTACCACTCGCACCCCGGATTACTGTAATGAGGTTTGAAAACAATGTCAACTGATCTCGTACCCGTCTTAATTTCAAAAATTTTAGCTACGACAGGTTTGACCGCGGCGCTATACCTTTGTACGTAGAAATTTTTCGCCACCTGCGTGTAAAAGCCACAATAATGACGCATCGTTCCAAAAAATGACATTAACGGAAGCCGGTATATGCGTGACGTTGAGTAGCTAAAAAGTTAAACATTCAAACACAAAAATTCTAGAAAAAAGATTGAAACACCGCTACAATCAAAGATACGTCCCATTAGTTACTCCTTACGTCCGATCTATGCATGCACTGCATATAAGGATAAAATTATAAAAAAGAAAACCAGAACAATAGATTCTGAGGTCTGCAGAACTAACACATAATCGAATAAAAATTTAATTTCTCAATTTATGAAAGTAATGACACAGAAACAATTAGCGTATTGTTTATCAACATCATAATTTTTAAAAAGAGCATTAAATACGGTATTAAATAAAGAGTTTGCAAAAGCTTTTCACAACAATTATGGTTAAAAAATTGATAAAAGAAAAATTAAGTAAACGTAAAATATTTTGAATTATCCATCACTAAGAGGGAATAATTTTTTCTCATTTTGCCGCGCAAATTGCATTCTGATATCTTTTATAATTCAAAACTTATACGAAAAAGGCCCCAAATTCTTCAACCCCGGTCGGGAAATTTCAAATAGCTCCTTGTGACGTTAATTTGAAAGAGACCATCCTAAAATTTTCAAAGCTCGGGCATCACCGCTCCCCAGCGGTCGCTGGCAACCCTCCGAACGCCGGGCCGATGCATGGTTGTAGTGGAATGCGTCCGTGAGGCGGTGTTGCCATTTTCGTCTGTTCGCGCGCGCGTAGGTTGCAGTTTTAACGGATGACCCTGTACATACACTGCTTTCCCTGTTAAAATTAATTTTTTTTAAACGAAATATTAATTTAAACACATTTTTAAACAGAATACTTTAAGCGATTCTAGGTAATAATTTGAAATAGTCCCAATTCGCGCACGCATAGAGATTAGTAGCGTTCTGCACTGCCATCGCGAAGGGGTTAATTATCATATTTCAAATTTTTATTTCGAATAAATTTCGATAATATAAAATCACATATTGTATATTTGTAATACATATTTAAAGATATCTGTAGAGATTGAACTACAGGAGTATCCTAATTATAACATTATAAGTATAAGAATTACAACAGCATTTTCTCTTATGCATATACTTTTATGTTTGTTTTAATAATCCAATAAATATTTATCTTTTCCAACAGACAAAAACTTTTTGTTTTACATAAAAAAATTCTATTAGGTAAACGTTGAATATTGTAATATATTTGGTATTGCTATGCAAGACTGAAGTAAAATTTCAACTAATATGGAAAAATTCGATATATATATGGTTATTCCATATTCACTTATAGCGTCCAAAAGTAATAAGTTAGAATTTGTCCATCAACATATTTCTACACTGATATGTAATGTAAGATGGTAAAGAGAAACTTAGATCTTTCCTTTTTATGTCGGCACATATCCGTACTGAATAGGTCGAAAGTTATTTGGACACAGTACATTCATACAATTCCTTGGATGTTCTGCTGTATCCTAGTTTTTCTAGAAACATTTCACGAAGAATAATCCGGATTACTGGGCGTTTGGATTAACTAGGCTTACTTAAGGCGGGATCTCCTACCCGCGATTGGTCACTGCGATTGGTCGCAGCGACTGGTCGCAGTATACTGGTGCAATGGGAAAGCATGTATCTGTTCTCCTACAAGCGACTGCGATCGTCGGGTATGCGCCAGACGTAGGAGCCTGACGCGAGTCTGTTTGAGTACCAGCCTAGGCTACTCGAGAGGCAACACAATGCGATGAGGGTCTGTTTCCCATTATACCTAGTCGCAGGCTGGGCACTGCGACCAGTCGCACTGCGACCCCCTGCCACAGTGTGACAGAATCCCAAGAAATAAGGAAAGAAGTCAGAATTCAAAAGATATGGGAGTACAGGGTCATCCGTTAAAACTGCAACCTACGCGCGCGCGAACAGACGAAAATGGCAATACCGCCTCACGGACGCATTCCACTACAACCATGCATTGGCCTGGCGTTCGGAGGGTTGCCAGCGACCGCTGGGCAGCGGTGATGCCCGAGCTTTGAAAATTTTAGGATGGTCTCTTTCAAATTAACGTCACAAGGAGCTATTTGAAATTTCCCGACCGGGGTTGAAGAATTTGGGGCCTTTTTCGTATAACTTTTGAATTATAAAAGATATCAGAATGCAATTTGTGCCGAAAGATGAGGAAAAATTATTCCCTCTTAATGATGGATAATTCAAAATATTTTACGTTTACTTAATTTTTCTTTTATCAATTTTTTAACCATAATTGTTGTGAAAAGCTTTTGCAAACTGTTTATTTAATACCGTATTTAATGCTCTTTTTAAAAATCATGATGTTGATAAACAATACGCTAGTTGTTTCTGTGTCATTACTTTCATAAATTGAGAAATTAAATTTTTATTCAATTATGTGTTAGTTCTGCAGACCTCAGAATCTATTGTTCTGGTTTTCTTTTTTATAATTTTATCCTTATATGCAGTGCATGCGTAGATCGGACGTAAGGAGTAACTAATGAGACGTGTCTTTGATTGTAGCGGTGTTTGAATCTTTTTTCTAGAATTTTTGTGTTTGAATGTTTAACATTTTAGCTACTCAACGCCACGCATATACCGGCTTCCGTTAATGTCATTTTTTGGAACGATGCATCATTATTGTGGCTTTTACACGCAGGTGGCGAAAAATCTATACGTACAAAGGTATAGCGCCGCGGTCAATCCTGTCGTAGCTAAAATTTTTGAAATTAAGACGGGTACGAGATCAGTTGACATTGTTTTCAAACCTCATTACAGTAATCCGGGGTGCGAGTGGTAAACCGATCATAAAAGCGGAGCGTGCGGCTCGCTTACCTGGGCTGGGAAATTCTGCACAGCTCTTTGCGGCGTTAATTTGGAAGAGACCATCCTAAAATTTTCGAAGTTCGGGCATCACTGCTACCCAGCGGTCGCTGTTAACCCTCCGAACGCTGGGCCGGTGCATGGTTGTAGTGGAATGTGTCCGTGAGGCGGTGTTGCCATTTTCGTCTGTTGGCGCGCGCGTAGGTTGCAGTTTTAACGGATGACCCTGTATGGATTTTTATGTTACCTGTAGACTATTAATATGAGCACCTAATAGCGGTAAAAATATCATGACGCCTACTTCTGATCTGTGTGCAAACACGTGTCTATGATTGTATGTATTTTTCGTGCAGAATTTTAAATCGCGTCTTTTAATTTTTGGTGATATAAAAGAAAACAATTTTTGGGGCCCCAAATGAGTAGTGTCGATTCTGTTAAGTAATAGCAAATAATTAGTTACATACAGTTTTTTTTCCATACGAAACCAATTGAAAAATTGTCAGCAATCATCCCCTTTTTAGTTCCACTTTCGGGAACTTCTGAACAAATTTTTTGTTTGTTTTCTAATCAACATAATCTAGGCCTTGCTACTGCGGAAAAAGCATTCGCGAATATTTGGCAGTTATGGATTAAGTACGTGTATTCTATGTCGCACAGTGGGGTTAAATCCCCAAAAATGGGAAAAAATGCAACATCCTGTATTCTGCATTTAAAAATGCCAAATATTATTATGGAAATTGATACTAAAAGTGTTAATATATAAGTTTGACGTTATTTAAGAAAATAGCGTCAATTCGTCATGAATTAGCGTCAATAGTTCCAATAAAACTACAAGAATTTGATAAATATGCTATGGAAAGTGCAGTGTTCCTATTGACACACGCGCGAAGTTCCATGATGTAGCGTGATGAGTGATGTCCTAAACGGATTGTTAGCGGACCATCGTTTACTACAGCTTTATGACACTAGACCTTGGGCCCCCTACACGATATAAAGTATTATTTAATTAGGAAACATCTGCCAAGTAACTTGCAGAACAGCGGAACAATTTTTAGGATTAATCCCCAATTGCTACAAGCTAATTCCTCTACGTTCGGCAGGCAATAAACCGTGTTTCGCTACAGTATAAAAGAATAATAAGTATGGTCGGAACGTTGACCGTGACGAAAATTAATTTTAAGGTCCGCACAATTACCAAAAGAAGAAGATGTTCTTATGTTAGATCGAAGAATGTTTCCTTGGCAATGGTGTAGGAAACGAAATTATTCTGCAGAAAGACCAGTACGCCTCGCGGAGAGCCACAGGAAGAAAAGGGGTGGTCCGCTGACTGCGCGTGATGCCTTATCTCTCGAATATAAACACGCGTTGGAATATCAAAACAAAAGCACGCGCTGACGTATTCAGATGTGAGAGAAGGTGGGCCATTGGGAGGATAGAATATTTTTAGCTACAATTTTTTCTATAATTTTTAAAATCTTTATTTCTGGCTTCTTTTTGGGTCTTCTTTCTGGGTTTTTACCTTTTTTAGGAGCTCATATTAGTAGCTTACAAGAAATATTCGGGTCAGGCATGAATAACAGCGACGCTGAGCCTCGCCCATTCTGTACTTTGCGTTTCTAACTCCACTGCGTTGTATCAAATATTATAAAAGAATAAACACGATTTATTATTATTATTATCATAAATATATAAAAATACATAATCCTCCTACAACTTTTGAATTCTGACTCGTTTCCTTGTTTCTTGGGATTCTGCCCCACTGTGGCAATGGACTTGATCGCAGGTAGGAGTGTGCGGATCGTCCCGAGGCTCGGGTTCCTGGCCCTCGGGACGGGTCGGGAAATTTCGAATGGGGTCGGGCGGGGTCGCGATAGTTTCGTATTGCTCGAGATCTCGAAGTTTTCAGGATCCCGAGACTCGTTTCGGGCTACAAGCAAAGAGGAGATATAATAAGAGGCGTCACTCGACAAGGACAGAAATAAACTAAGGAAATCACTAGACAACCAATTTAAATGCCCATTCGGCAATGATTGGTAAACTTCGGCAATAATCAGCAAACTGCGGTAAGGTACATTTAGTCGATTTGAATATCCCGCTCAAATAGACAACCAGTTTAAACGTCCGAGTTTTGCCGAGCCGACCTGAAATCAAATTGCCAGCTCATGGCGGCTATGCTTATAGCCCGAATCGAGTCTCGGGATCCCGAAACCGTCGGGATCTCGAGCAATACGAAAGTATCGGGACCCCGCCCGATCCCGCCCGAAAGTTTCCGGCCCGTCCCGAGCCCGAAAAGTCAGGTAACCGCACATTCCTGGTCGCAGGCAAGGAGATTCAGCCTAGGGCCAGTCCAGTGATGCCAGAACGGTGGGTTTTCGCCCACGGGCGCTACCACCACTCCACCACCAAGCGTACCCCCTCCTAGCGCCTGTACCGCACCACACAAGCATACCCGTCCCTCCATCCGTGTGCCGTACGCGCTGCCTGGCCGGCGCTCTCCGGCGAAAATTAGTTTTCCCGACATCGAAGCGCTTGGGTCGCAAGCAAAAAGTCAAGAGTTCAAATCCCGGTGCGGGATATTCTACTTTTATTTTTATTTATTCTCTAATTTCTCTTTCTATATTCTCAGAAGACTAAAGGCTTGAAAACTATTAATTTATAAAACATTTTCGAAGCTTGAATTGCTGCTAAAGATGTGATCTCCTTCTGACTTGTACCGCACCACTACAAGCGTACCCTAACTTCTGTCCGTGTGCCTTACGCGCTGCCTGGCCGGCGCTCTCCATCGAGAATTCATTTCACCGAGGTTCAAACCCCGATCCGAAGATTCTACTTTTTTCATTAATTATTCTCTAACTTCTCTTTCTATATTCTCAGTAGAATAAAAACTTGAAAACTGTTAATTTACAAAGCATTTTCGCAGCTGGCTAATGTACGATGTTGGTCTTCTGCCTTTTGTATACATAAACAGAAATAATTCCTTGAAATGCTACTTACAAAATAAGCTCCTTTCTAGGATGGACTCTTTAAAATTCACGTCACAATAAATAGTTACAGAATAGGTGAGTTCCGTTTCAGGCAAGCGAGCCGCCCGCTCCGCTATTACGGTCGGCTTATCACTCCCACCCCGGATTATTGTAATGAGGTTTGAAAACAATATCGACTGGTCTCGTACCCGTCGCAATGATGTCATTTATACCTACAGAAGAGTTTTACTAACCCACTCTTGGCCAATGACACTCTTTTCGTGTTAATCAGGTTTATACGTATCTGCTTATTTGCTTGTTGATTATTTACGAAAATTGTGGCATTGCTCGATGGAAACCACGAGAAGGTGGTGGGCTTCTTCCATCAGGAGAGGATAAGAATAGGTCGAGATGGATAGAATGGATAGGAGCGGTGCGAATGATGGACGTAGCGGGCGAAACCTCTACTCCACGGATAGAATGGTTCGGGAAAGTGAGATAGGCGTAGAAGCTGTGATAGCACTAATACAATACTACTGTAACTGTTTCGTAAATTATATATGTACACGCCAAGGTAGGTGATACTGTAAAAGAAAGAGTTTGGTAAAATGTGACGATGAAGCTGTCGGAGCTACATGTTCCAACATGCACGGAGGGTGAGTTGCTTAAATTGTTGGGGATTGGACAAACTTTCATACAAATGATCTCCCGACATAAGAGCAAGATGCCTATCGTCGACAGTCATAGTACGACTCGTCTCATTTCTGGCTTTTAGGGATGTGCGCACCACACAAATGGAATTCACCAGTTCGCTACCCATTTTATTTCGTTTTTTGGTTTTCGTATCGGGTAAAATTGAGAATAGCCTTTCGGCCTCGGCATTGGAATGGGGCAATCACCTGATTATACCCAGCAAATGTCTGAGGGATGGAAAAACTGGATCATTATGGAAATCTTGCACTATGCAGATATTCATCCACATGTCGTCAAAAGTCATTTTACTCCAGCTATCCCTTTGGATTCGGGAAATACCGTAATACAAAAATTCCCATTCTTTTCTGAAGGCTTCGGCATCGAAATTGCCGAGTCTACGAGCGACAGCTAACACGTCTTGAAACGTCTCCTGTCTGTCGCAATGGAATAGGGCAGTGTCTGATGTGAAAATCGTCAACTGTTTTTGTAAAATATCGTCATGGGGAAGATGATTCTTAATTTCATTGCTTACGGTAATATAAAACCGTAAGCAATTTTCGCGGAAGGAGGAAACTTCAACTTCTGTCATTCCCTTGCTCGTCGCATCTTCTAGGAATTCTTCACACTGAAGGCCTAGATCAACATGAGCCAAGGAAAGTTGATTTTGTTTAGGAGACAAATCTATCAGCTTGATGTAATTAAAATGATGTACTAGAAGCGGTTTTAAAAATTTTTGGACGAAATTTCCGAAGCAGGTTTTCGAACGAGGCTGTAACTCCTGAATCATCGTTTTCCGTCCTTGAAATTGAGCATTAACCTTGTTTAATGCATTAAGAACAAACTCAAGGAAATGGAAATAGCCTTTAATGTCATGCCTGTTAAGCAATGACAAAAAAGTTTGAGAAGCTTCTGACTTCTGAGTCAATGCATCCTCAGTAAAATATCTCTGCAAATCCTTCCAGATATGCAGAAATCTAATAACACACTGGTGCCTCGCGAGCCAGCGAGTATCCGATAATTTTAAAACTTTTAAAGGAGAGTTATAATAACTCTCCTGAAATTGTCTGAAAATTGTTGAACGTTTAGGGCTATTATTTACGAACTCTGATACACCCCCAAGCAGTTCATTACATTCTTTTGGAATCGTAGCGCAGGCAGCACTTGCCGCCAACGCTACAGAATGACAAACGCACGCTGGCGGAAGTAAGATAGGATTTTTCTGAAGTAGCATTGTCTTGAAAGAGGAATTCCTACCCGTCATCACTGCAGCATTGTCACAACTAAGTCCAGCGATGTTACTTAACGGAATTTGCATTTTCAGCAATTGATTTTCAAAAGATTTGAAAATCTTTTCCGCTGAACAATCGCTGGCATCCAAATGGATGAGTTGCAACAGTTCTGCTCTAATGGACAAATGAGATGGCTCAACATATCGAACCATCAATGAGAGCCACTTGTCGTTCGTTGAATCTGAGGTTTCATCCTCGTAAACTGAAAATTTACAGTGGCGAACATTGTCGATGATGCGTTGTGTTTCATGCACGCACAAAACATTGGTAATGATTTGACCGCATTTGGTGCGGCCAACTTTCATACCATGCAAAACTTCAGGTTCCTTGCCTATATGCTGCATAAGTGCAAGCAAATCAGATGCCATTGAAAGAGGGATATTCTTTTCGGCGAAGAAAGCCGCGAATTTAATCTCCGCTGTTTTGATTTTATCATCGAGGGAAGGTGCAGAACTTTCGCCTGCGACATTATCCCCAACAATTTCATTCTGAAGCATTTTCTGAATGTTTCTGACATGCATTTGTGTGGGCGAGTGCCTGCTTATTTCTGAAAGCCCACACTTTTGTTGCAGACTTTGCAGAAGCATTTGGACTCGTCCGAAGAAACGTTTTGCAACCACACCTTTAACGAAGCGTCAGCATCATACCAATGATGTTGGAACCTTTTCTTGTATCTCTTGGCGGGTACACAATCCATCACGAAACCGGTTACAATTCCGTATCACAGCACTACTAACACAGGACACTTCTCCACTTATCTCAATGCGCAATCAATTCGAATTTCACACAAAAGCTCGCAAGTTGACAAAACGACTGTCTACTTCACTGAAAAATGCTGATGTCTGTTCGCTTCGAATGTTCTATTGCAACTAGCCTGGTCAGAAAATTTTCCCTCTTTCAATACAATCTGGTTCACTGATTGGCAAGCTACACTTTAGAGTGAGAAAGGGTATCACGGTTTATTTCCCTAAAAGTAATAAAACAATATTCATCATGGCATCCCAATCCTCAGCGCGCGGCCACGTCGCGCTCGTTCCATAAAGCCTGGTTTATGACCGAACGACTTTCGGAAAAACCCCATAACGCTCCAGTTTTTCCATCCCTCAGACATTTGCTGAGTATAATCAGGTGTTTGTCCCATTTCAACACCGAGGCCGAAAGGCTATTCTCAATTTTACCCGATACGAAAACCAAAAAACGAAATAAAATGGGTAGCGAACTGGTGAAATCCATTTGTGTGGTGCGCACATCCCTAAAAGCCAGAAATGAGACGAGTCGTACTATGACTGTCGACGATAGGCATTTTGCTCTTATGTCGGGAGATCATTTGTATGAAAGTTTGTCCAATCCCCAACAATTTAAGCAACTCACCCTCCGTGCATGTTGGAACATGTAGCTCCGACAGCTTCATCGTCACATTTTACCAAACTCTTTCTTTTACAGTATCACCTACCTTGGCGTGTACATATATAATTTACGAAACAGTTACAGCAGTATTAGTGCTATCACAGCTTCTACGCCTATCTCACTTTCCCGAACCATTCTATCCGTGGAGTAGAGGTTTCGCCCGCTACGTCCATCATTCGCATCGCTCCTATCCATTCTATCCATCTCGACCTATCCTTATCCTCTCCTGATGGAAGAAGCCCACCACCTTCTCGTGGTTTCCATCGAGCAATGCCACAATTTTCGTAAATAATCAACAAGCAAATAAGCAGATACGTATAAACCTGATTAACACGAAAAGAGTGTCATTGGCCAAGAGTGGGTTAGTAAAACTCTTCTGTAGGTATAAATGACATCATTGCGACGGGTACGAGACCAGTCGATATTGTTTTCAAACCTCATTACAATAATCGGGGGTGGGAGTGATAAGCCGACCGTAATAGCGGAGCGGGCGGCTCGCTTACCCGAAACGGAACTCACCGATTCTGTAACTTCGTTCGTAGCAAATACCTACTTAAAGAACATTTGCGTGCAATAAGATGGCCGACATTATCTCAGTTCCTGCTACAGAATTAAAACCAAGGATAATGAAAATCAGTTGGAAATCATGACTATGCTGCTTAAGTGAAGTAATTTCTTATTCCGCACCATTGGCACTGCCTGGGTCTGTATCGCTGCAGCTAATAGGAGGCTTGAGAAAGCAATTGGATCATTTATAATCGTGAGAATTTTTACATAAGTAACCGCATGAACTTACACTTGAATCACTCATAAATGTTCTGTCATCCGTACTTTATACTGCAATAAAAGTATATCTGCCGTTCTCATCATCAGAGTATTGCAGTATATAATTTAAAATAATTACCCATTTCATTTATTCAAAATGATAAAAAAAACGTGTTGATAAAAAGTAGTCATTAGAGAATATTTATCCTCCAATATTATATTAACAGGTAAACTTAAAGAGACAGTTAAATGTTTCTTTTTCTTATACTGCTAACAATGGAACATCCCGAACCCGGAAATTTGAAAAATTCTGAAACTTTGTGAATATGTAGGGGATTTCCTCCTGATTACAACGCAATTTTTGTTTGCTGCCCAAATTCACTCTGAGGGGGTGCAATTGTCCCCTGAAAATTCGGTTATTTTCCGATTTTGTGTTATAACTCGTGAAATGTAAAATAATTTTTTACCAAATAATAGATCTAATTAAAAGAAATAACATTTGTCTTGAAACTTTTTTTCTATCTCTTGCAGCTCGCGAGTTATAACACAAAATCGGAAAATAGCCGAATTTTCAGGGGTTAATTTCACCTCCTTCGAGTGAATTTGGGCAACAAACAAAAATTGCGTTGTAATCAGGAGGAAATCCCCTACACATTCACAAAGTTTTAGAATTTTTTTTAATTTTCAGGTTCGGGATCTTCCCTTGTAAGAATTTTTTTCTAAAGGATAATCTAACCTAAACCAGCAACATTTACATACGTTTTTGTGGCCATTAAGGTAGTTCCTGACTAATCTACTAAATTCAAGAATTCTATCAAGTTTCGTTCAAAATTTATTTGGAATACAAGAAACCCTTGTACAAAGTTTAAAATCGATTTACCACATAGTTATTGAGAAATTGTTAATTAAAATTGATGCATTTTAACACAGTGGTATATGACACAGTCGAAAAAAGAGGGTTATAGTTTGTCTTTCTCCTTGAAACAGGAAAACTATATTTAAGAAGTGTACTAAAATTGGTACAAAAGTACATCGAAGTGTCAGGAAATGAATTTATTAATTTCTTCAAAACTGACCACATAGTTTCTTCGTAAATGCCCATAAAAAGTAGGTTTACGTGCAAATTTTTCAGAAACTACGTAGAGCAGTCAACGTGGCAACGTCGCACAATCCATATACATATTTAGACATTTAAATAGCGAACGACGATTCAAATTCATATGAACATTTTTTCTGACATTTCTGACAAAGACTCTCCGAATGAATGCAACCTTGTCAGATCTGCTGCTCCAATTCACTACTTTTATTACAATTATTTATATTATCATTGAACTTTTTAAAATATACATATATTATGTTAAAATTTATTATTATTATTACCATAGCATCATATTACTTTATATTTATCGTTTATTACCCAACTCTAATTTGACTAACATAGTTGGTTAGGAACTACTCTAAAAACTAATCGGTGAATTGTTAACGGTACATTCTAAAAGAGTAATCATCTGAACAAAATGAAATAACTATTAGTAACTATGTACAGGGTGTAAAAAAATGATATGTCATGGTTCACACAGGTGATTCTACGCCTCTGTATCAGTGGAAATGTAATCAGCACAGTGATAGTCGCTGCACACGGTACCGATGACCTAGAGAAAATTGTCGAACAAGTCCAAAGCAATTACAGTAACGCGACTAATTAAATGCAAGCTACAGGAATAGGATCTGCCGTGCGATAGGGTGGGAACGTTGGGAGGATGATTAGAGCAAGAGCGAGAGTGAGAGCACAGGGTGAGGAAGCGGGCAAAGGCGTAGGATGAGTCTAAACAGATGAGCGTGTAGAACAAGCCGATCAAGGCATAGTGGAATGGTTCCTAACAGAGAGCTGACGGAAAGGACGATGAAAGCTGACGGAAATTCATGACTGTCAGATCGAAGGCTTGTCCCGTGCAATACATAGCTAGGCATCGTAACACCTTGCCCCGTGCCCTTCTCGTCAGCCACCGTGGCACGTAGTAACGAGGTACGAAGGAAGGCAGTCAAGTAGAGTCAGGCAAGGCAGCAGGCGTCACGCCCGCCAGTCATCGAGCTCGTCACTCGCCCACGAACGCTTATAAAGATTCTCGCGGGCAGAATGTAGATACGAGCTGTCATCTCGACATGAAGCATGCCGCCGACAGTGTACGGACAAGCGGGACAGACAGACGGGATAGGGGAATCTGTCTCTCCTTTTTTACCGTTCTTCCTCTCCTTTCCCTCGCGCCCATCGTCCGTCTCTTCTTCTTATTCATTCGCCCGACTACCTTCTGTCCCACTCTCCCCCTTTCTCTTCCTCTTTACTTTTTTCCCGGCCGTACGTTCGACTCTGTCGGCCCCTTCGCCTCTCTTTCTCTTTCCGACTTCCCCTGTCGTTTTCCAATCCTGTCCCACGTTGGATCGTCTCTTTCCCGACCAACTGAACACGTCTTCGTCGATCTTTTTCTCATCGGGCGTGTGCTTGTGTTGAACTACGTGTGTATCCACGTCGAGTCCCCTGCTAATCATTATGCCAGGCGAAGCAACACGACAAGGCACCGCGTGCGCCTTCTTAACTTTTCATTTGCTTACTGCGAAAGAACCCGTGAGAGGTCAGTGGCTCTCATCCTTTACCCTCTGATCCCAGGTTCTTTCGCCAATTATCCCGCGTTCCTTAATTTTTTCATTTCTTACGATCGGAGTAACAAACGTTCGATAAACGATTATATGCGAATTGTACAGGACGAAGCATTCTTAACGTCACGCGTTAATGCAACGGCATGCGTCAGCAGAAAGAGCACCTTGGCATTCAAACTCTAGGAGAATTAAGGTGATCGAGTTACTATAAATTGCGGTAGAAGCAATTAGGTGTGGACTGCAAACTGTAATACTGTACCTTTCTTTGCAGCGCCCACTAGGGGAATCCTTGAAGTTTCTTACTAGAACATCGATCCTTTTAGGCGGGCATTCTTTTCTTTGATGAATTTAGAAATAATATGTTTTCATGGATTTAGGATTCCCGGGAAATTAAATTATATGTAAAAACTACTCATATGATATATTTTCGCATTTTATTTGTGGAAGAAGCTACATAGTAAAAGTGATTGTATTTTAGGTAAACCTTTTATACAGATTCGAACTCAACATCCTTACTTTAAATGGAATGTCCATTTTTTAGAGAATAGAGTAAGCTTTTATAATGAATTCGACAATCTGTATTGTGCAAGATCACAAACATGCCAATGAAGTTATTTTCAACCTGTTACTCCATAGAGTAAGAAATGTGTTATTCGGTTTAAAAAGATGAAATTTCTATACCCCCCACAATAAGTTCACAGGTTGCTAACATTCTCTTTCGGTTACAATATTTTCCATATGAACTGTTTCATCACGCGTTTTCTCACTCTGAATGTAATCGTTGCAGTAATCGCTGTGTAAGAAATATCTTGCACATCAAATGAATAACTGTACCTGTTTTAAATCCATTTGAATAAAATATACACTTATGTCATACATGCTTCTATCCCCGAACAAGTAGCACAAATATTAAAAAATATATTTGTATCTTCTATAAACTGCTTGTCTTAAAAGAATAACGACCGTGTACGTAAAAAAACCGCAGGAATAAATGATGGAGTATATTATATTTTTATTTTATGTTTGCATTGCATTTATCAGTTATCAGACTTAAAACTACTTAAATATTTTAAATCAAAAAGGGATGTGACTAAAGATTTCTTATGGGGTGTTGTTTTTAGTTGGAAAATTTGTTGCGCAATGAGCTGGTATAATGAAAACGTAAATCCGCCGGTCTAAAGAACAGGCGCATATAAATGTTTGTTTCCCAGAATTCCTTGGCAAGCGAAAAAGGTGAAATACCGAAGTTTTAGTCTGTTTAGCGTATATAAGATAAGCCAAACGCATTTCCATAAACGGAGCGTTGCCTGTGAATTTTTCAAGGTACGTGGCGCTACCGTGCTTACGCCGTGACTTCCACTCCAAATGCTAAGCATCGCAATGGCACCGTGAAAATGGAGTTATTTTATGTCGAGCTTATGAGGATCGTTTCAAAGAAAGGCTGCTTCCGTAGAAAATGGTTACCGTCTATACACGGTACACACCTCGGTACACACTCTCAAATTTATACAAGCTGTTACCTTCGTTCTCATCGTCAGCTCTCTTTCTCGGCTATGTTCTTGCGTTACCAACGAGAACGACACTGGCCGATTCTCGTCAAAACGGCGCTATAGCGAAAGCCACGTTCACGCGGTTACACCGACCGCGTTATTAGTTCCTAATTATTTACAAACTGCTTCCTGGATATGTACCTGCGAGTTCACTTGTACAGTGATGCGAAAGGCAATAGAAACGAAGATTTTTATAGCCGTTTCGTTGATACGTAGAATTCATACAGGAAAATGTATTACCTCTGAGCGTGGACATCGTTACACATAACTAAGTAAACAGTGATAAGAGTCTTATGCTTGTGCACCGTTTGTATGCATTCATTCTAACTGAACTGCCAATACATGACAGTTCTACTAAATCTTGGTGATAGATAAGTTTCCCAGTTACAATTTCGTTGTTACTTTCTGTGCATACTTTTAAGAATGGGAATGTTAACAACGATGGTTACAGAGACAATTATTGTTCATCATGGAGTGATGATCTAAAAACAGGATATGATTTCAATAATTATCTCTACTAACAAGGAGAGTATCCCAGGTGTTCGCCTCTGATTGCTTTGATTTTTGGATATATTTTAGAGGACGAAAAAATAAGATATACGTGTTTTTTATGGCGGCCCGTTTTGATATTTAGGGGCTGAAATCACCCCTTAAGGTTATAAGATATTCAGCTGTTCGTCTTCGATTGCTTTGGACAAAAACCAAAGCAATCGGAGGATGGCACCACCTAGGTATTCTCATGAAATTTGAGGGGTGGTTTCACCCCCTAAACATGCAAAAAAGGCCAAAATAAAAAGACACCCGCTCCTTATTTTTCTGTCTTCTAAAACATATCCAAAAACCAAAACAATCGGAGGAGGACACCTGCGATACTGTCCTTGTAAGTAATGATCTGTTTCAGTTATGATCAAAAGCAAGAAATCTACCAAATGTAATTTGCATATTTTCGAAATTCGAATATCTTGAAAGGGAAATTTCGTGTCAAAGGCCATTTCTCCGAAGTACTTACAGTTACTCACAAAATTGAGCGTACACCTAGATTGGTAACGAAAATTGGCGGGAAAATGAATACAAACACACATATTCAAAAATGAAAACACAATATATATTTTATTCGTATATTTTACCAAATAATACGTAAAAAGAATTCTAAATAAAATGGACTATTGGTCTACATTTAACAGAAATTGTACAAGTACACGTATTTTAGTGGCACAAAATTGAGCGTACACCTTGTTAAAATACTATTTACAAACTTATACTATATCGTTTCCTTTATAAATACTTCGTCGCATATCCCCTGGCATCAATTACGGCTTGTAAGCGACGTGGCATAGAATAAATTAGGTGTTTTATTAAAGAAGGCGGAGTTTTCCCATTCTTCTCGCAACTTTCGTTTGAAATCTTCTATATTCGTGAAATTGTTATTTACCATCCTGGATTTTATTTCTTGCCAGACATTCTCAATGGGATTGAGATCAGGTGACTGGGGAGGTGTTTTTAGCATCTTTGGGATATTATACAGCTACCATAATTGAACTATATATGATGAATGCTTTGGGTCATTATCCTGTTGAAAGTAATACACCCGCGGCATTTTTAATTTTTCTGCTGAATTTTTTAGATTCTTTTTTAAGATATTTAAGTACTTAATTTTGTCCATAATGCCATCTATGTATTCGATACTTCCGGTACCATTCGCACCTATACATCCTCATAACATAACGGATCCTCCTCCGTGTTTAACCGTTGGACATATATTTCTATGGTGGTGCTCACTATTTGGCTGTAGCCATACAATTTGCTTCCTTATATCCCGTCCAAAAAATTGATTTTAGTCTCGTCAGAAAATATAACATTTTCCCAAAAACTTTCGTCAAAATTTACAAACGCTTTTGCAAATTCTATGCGTTTCTGTCTATTTGACTTGGGAGATATACGGGTTCTTTCGAGCGACTCGACCATTATATCCCTCTTTTCTTAATGTTCTGCGAACTGTTTCAACTGAGATATCTTTATTTATACGCGAGGAAACCTTTAACATTAATTTCCGCACACTTGTGTTCGGATTTATTTTAATTTGTCGACAAATGAATCGTTCATCAGTGTTCGACAATATTTTCTTTCTTCTTTGGTCAGGTGTATTTCGGACTGTTCCATCGTACCGAAATTTGTTTTTAATTTTTTATACGGAAGAATGTGTTCTACCGACTATTTTCCCTACTTGACGAAAGGATTTACCTTGCGAATATAAGTTTACAATAAGATTTCGTATTGAAATGTCAGTCTGCTTCCTCTTATTAGCCATGTTGCTACTATAATCGTCAATATACGGATAACATATAATTTTTTGTTTCTGATTCCTGAGCAACCGAACTTTGAAAGACATTTCGCGGGACTTCCTCTTCAATAATACCAACATTTAACCAATACAGACCTGCGTAATGTGAAAATTCCTACGTGTACGCTCAATTTTGTGTCACTAAAGTAAGTGTACTTTTACAATTTCTGTTAAATATAGACAAATAGTCCATTCTATTTAGAAATTTTTTACGAATTATTTAGTAAAATATACGAATAAAATATATATTGTGTTTTCGTTTTTGAATATGTGTGTTTGTATTCATTTTTTCGTCAATTTTCATTACCAACCTAGGTGTACGCTCAATTTTGTGAGTAACTGTATTGAACATCATCGATGCGAATTTACATGGAATATTTTTTCTCTGGCATGTTGTGGTTCATATTAGTATACATTCATCCGTCTATAATAACATGACATGCATTATTAAAATGATTCAGATTTTCAACATTTAAAACCATACGTGATAATATTTCTCTCCGAGATCGTAACCTATAAACGTCTGATGTGGGATTTCACGTAATTGAGTCTGACTTTATTAACACTTCACCAACTGCACGAAAATAGACAATGTGTTTGACATATTTGGTACCAATTGTTGTGCAAGGTATTATTCGCTTCAGTTTACATATACCTACAGTGGCTCACGAAAGAATTCCACAGTCCCTTAAAATCGTATAATTTATTTAAAATTAGTCCAAACGACTTAAGTTTTTTTGACAAGCTAGAAGGATGGGTTTACAAGGTGGCGTGTTTCATCAATTTGGAAAAAATTACAATTGGTCGGAATGCGAAGAAAATACGAAAGGTCACTTTTTCAACTTTTTTTCTGAGTCTGTAATGAAAATTCAAAAATCCCGTTTTTAGATTTAAATAAATTGTATACATGATGAAAATTTCATCTAAATCAGTTTTACGTTGCTCTGAGCTACAAACCCTTAAGGGTCGCAGGTCGAAAATCGTTGACTCAAAGTACACAATTTACTTAAATCTACAAACGGGATTTTTGAATTTTCATTACAGGCTTAGAAAAAAAAAATTGAAAAAGCGAGGTTCCGCATTTTCTTCGCAATTCCGACCAATTGCAATTTTTTCCAAATCGACGAAACACGCCACATATTTAAGTAGTAAACTAATCTTTCTGACTTCTAAAAAAACTCAAGTCGTTTGGACCCATTTTAAACAAGTTATACGATTTTAAAGGGCGTTCGAATACTTTCGTGAACCACTGTAGGTACTGCACCTATTAAAGAGAATTTTCCAAACCTTTGGATTGAAAATAATAAGCATAAATTATGGTCATCCCGTGCATGACTCTCTTGCGTGAGATAAGCTAAAAGACGTTTATAACGAATAACTGAGAACCCCCCAAAAACACGAAACTCCGAAAAAATACATGTGCAACCACTCCTTCAGCAACGATTAAACGACCATCACAATTCGTCATATCCATCTGAAGCCATGGATGATCAAGCATGCGTGTCCACGATCATTCTTGCGCAATCATTGTGACAATGTGGTGATGTGTTTGAAAGATTGCATAAATGATTGAACCCGTCTGTGAATCCGTCTGATTTTATGCCGTCAGGCTTGACGCTTGTGCAGTCATGTTGAAAGTGGCAGGTAGACAGTCAAGCATGCTTGTCAATCGTGCTTCACAATTCATGATTAACTTCTGCCCGTACACTTGAGGACTTGAGGCACAACGTGAACAATGTCTTAAGGCTCTGACATAGTAGGTGCTGTTAGTGTCTACGTTATTATAACGGATTGTGATACGAATGATGAATAATCACTAGGGTGGCTCTTGTTTCCGACTTTTGAATTTTCTTCGGGGCATCCTTCAAAATAGTTCCAAATAATTAAAAAAAAAATCTGTGTAAAGTTTGAGCCCGATCGGATAACGGGAAAAGATGCCATTGGGCCCTTGAACATTTAAATAATTATTTAACAGCTCAAAAAGTCGATTTTATATAATATCCTCCAAGTTATTGATTAAATAAAAAATATGTTGAACAAAAGTTGTAGATCCGGGCAAGGAGCATCTTTTATGTACTATTACTTTTTCTCGTGCGACAAACGGTTTTTGAAAAAACCGAAAAAACAAAAAAAACTTTTTTTCCCCAAATTTTGAAACTTTAAATGCTTTTCGAACGCCTTTTATTTATGAAGGCGTACAAAAAATGGAATTTTTATTTTCGAGGATTATTTCTTAAACATTTAAGGGGAGGGGAGGCATATACCGAAATATGCGAAAAAGATAAAAAAAATCCCTTATTTTCAGTGTTTGATATGTCATGAATGTTTCCAGAAAATTTGGGACCAAAATTCGCAAAAATATCGGAAACATAGACTCTATATATAGACTCAAATTTGAGACCGAAATTTGAAAAAAAATTTACCAAGAGTAAATAAGAACCACCCTAATAATCACTCATTAAAAAGAAAAAATACATATGATATAGATGAGAGACTATTATAAAAGTGTGCTAAATTCTGCGATGAAATTCTTCTGAAAGAACTTGTTATATTCTTGACTTGGGACTATAAAATATTGTTATACGTGAGTCAAATTAGTTTTGATAGTTTATTGCAGATAGTAGCACTTATAATAACGAAGGTAGATACCACAAACGAGATCTTCTACTTTGCTTTACATTGTATAAGATTTCTTGTAAATAGGCGTTCTCTTGCAATTAGGCAGACTTTGGAAGATTTTACATTCACTACTGCTGCATCAGTATATATTTTGAATATGTACATATGTTATTTATATGGTTATCGGTATATGTGTATATCATTATTAAAACTTGTGATTCAATAATTTTATATCTTGGCGACACTCGGCGTCAAACAATTTGAGCAAAACACAACCAATTTTTAGATAATTAGATGCAAAGAAGAGTACCTTTATTCGATACCTGCATGGGAATGGATATAATCGCCGTTCATTTAAAGAGGAAATACTCTGTTTACACATTATGTAAACAGCGAATATCTCCATATAATTCCATTTTCTAAAAAGGCTATATGACTCATGTGTAACATATCCTAAAGTTAGGGTTAGTCTGCAATTCTCAGTCCGGGATGAGTTTGCGCCTGCATACCTACGTCTAATTAGGTACCCATCCACACGATTAAATTCATGTCAGTTGACAGAACATGACACAAAGCACAAACGATATAAATTTTTGTTAATAGTCATTTCTATTAATTTTTGCTAAGTATAAAAATTGATATAAAGTTTCGTGAGATACAAATAAACAAAAGTCTCGTCTAACGTATGAAAATTGTAATTTATATAAATTACATATGGATGGAAAATTCTAATACTTAGGTGCTGCTTTGTCAAACAAGATTATTTAAGAATTAACTATTAATATCAACATTGTCATTCCCCCCGTCTCCGAGATTTAAACGAAAAATAACAAATATTTTGTCAAGTTACATGTACCTATATACATGTAGGAATTTGCATAAATTGAAGAAAATCCATGTTTGGGTAACTTCTTACATAACTTCCGCAACATCCTTCGTCTTATAAGTTCAATTTGATGGAAATATGTCTTAGGTATGATATAGGTAAGATCACGGTGAAATAGACAGGTGTTCCGACTCGTGTTCAGAATGTGTGACTTTTTGGCCCTAGTTCTTCTGGCGGCCGGCAGATTTCGTTGATGTCGTAAAGACATTTACATATATATACAGGCCTGGTGTGGATGGGATCATCACGCGCATGCGTGGCCTGTTGTTTCTGGCAAGCCCAGTAATACCACTAAAGTCTCTACTACTACAGTCTCATTAATACATATGTATATGCCTTGTAGGTCGCCACGCCTCTCGCGACGGTCAGGGGAACTAAACAGAAATCGGCACACAAAATCGCTCGGGTAAAAAGGTATAGAGTCGGAACACCTGTCTATTTCACCGTGGGTAAGATATATGGCTCTGCGAATATTACGAAGTTAGATAGTTTTTATACATAGTGAAGTTGTTTGTAAAACTGTTTATAATATTTAAAAATTGGATATATTTCCATTGCACCTAGTTGCATTAGGTATTACAATCGGAATTATATAATAAAGTAATCAGTGGAATTAATTTTAATTATAGCCCTTTTTGCATAAAATGGAGAAATATAAAAAAATGTTGCTTTTTAACATTATTTTTTATGATTTATTTAATATCCAAAAAAATATAGAATATTAAAAAAAAATAGTCATACATCGTGTCATGTTCAGGTTGATGTTTGGCTTAGATACGAGTTAGGGTCAGTTGATCAACATCGATTCACAAAATTTACCATAGAGAGCATATCGCGCATTTGCTGCAACAACGACACAACTAAAATTTTGCAGTTTCTGAGTTATTAGCAAACAAAAAGCGGTTGTTGTCTAACAAAACTTTCGAACCTGTTTCCTCAAAAATCGTACTTTTGAGTTATGTCGTTGTTGCAGCAAATGAGTGATATGTAGAAAAAAATTAGAAGTTTAGAGGGCTTATGTAGACAAAAATGAGGAATCTAATTAGGCGTTTTATGCAAAAAGGGCCTGAGTGTTCTGAGGCCGTTCTTGTATTTATCAGTTTATTGGCGTATAACAAAAATTCATATGACGAATATTTATCGAATCTTGGTATTGTTAAGGTGGGATCAGACTGCGCGTGGCTCGGCGAACTTTGCGCGTGAATCGCCGATCCACGTGCAGTCTGATCGGTCATGGCTCGCCAAGCCACGCGCCGTCTGATCGCTCATGGATCCCCGCATCGGGCTCGCCAAGTCGACTTTCCGAGCTAGACGAGCCGAGCCAGCTCGCCAAGCCACGCACCGTCTGATCGGTCGGGATCGCCAAGCCGACTTGCCGAGCTAGACGAGCCGAGCCAGGGTTTTTAGAGTCTTGCTGACGCTCACGAGGCAGATTGAGTCGAACAAGTTTAGCGCATTATTGTGTTCAATATCCAAAGAAGTAGAGATAAGTAAATGATTAATGCAGAAACCAGTGAAAATACTATCGATACGCAGAAAGACGCCCCCGAGAACGCTGAAAATTCTGGAAATGCACAACCACGTGCATCCAAAAAAATCAAGTTCGTAAACCAGGGGAAAAGTAATAGCCTTTCCAATGAAAACATCTAACAGCAAGTGGAGAAGTTCCTACAAGCAAAGAAGAAAATTAAAAAGATCAAGCCAACGCCGAATTTGAAGGTTAGAAAATCTGAATTAGCTAATAAATCTCAGAAGGCAGCGCCAGAAATGAAGCCAAAAGGTCCGAGCGTTGCAAAAAGAAGCAGTGAGTCTCCTAGTGCACAAGAGGCTATGTTGCACAACGAACTGCTACAAACAATTGAGGCCCTAAAAAAAACCATCGAAAACCTGTCAAAGCAATTAGAGGAGGAAAGAGCCAAAAATGGTTCAGTTTCCAACAAAGGAGGAAATGTATACCCAGACAAACGTCGAGAGGAGGAGCCTCGAGAAGGAAGGAAGGAAGGGACTCCAAACAAAAGACCAAGGCAGAATCCAACGTCTTCATCCATCTTGGAAACAGCGGGACCTAGCAGCGATCTGATTAGACTAGCGTCGACTACATATGGCGACATCATGGACGTAGAGGAACCTACAAGCCAGTCACAGATGCAATCCAACACCAGGCTGAAGGATGGACAGCAGCGAACCTCATCCACAAAGTCAGCATCAGTAAAACATCCCATTATTAACATAGTAGAGACCTCGCAACAGATCACTTTTAGATTATTAAAAGAATCACTAGGATTAAAGAACTTTATAATTAAGAGACTTAATAGCAATAAGCATTATGTGCAATTAGAAAACTTAAGTGATTATAAGACTGTGATCGACACTCTAACACTTAGAAAAATTCAATTTTATACGTATACGCCTAAGTCTTTAAAAACTCATTCTATACTGTTAAAAGGGATAGACCCAAGTTTCTCTACAGACGAGATTTTGACAGAACTAAAGGGGCTTAAGTTACCTAAGGTAGACGTCATTGGAGTGTCCAATTTTACTACTTCCAATTTCAGTAGAAACAATAGGGGTCTCCCCTTTTTCCTAGTAAAGGTTTCACCAGAGAGTGACGTAAATACTATTACCAAAATCAAATACCTGTTACACCAAGCGGTGGTATGGGATAAGATCATAAAAAAAGAACCTACTATGTGCCTCAGGTGTCAAAGGGCCGGACATACAGCAATAAATTGTAAATTAGAGTTTAGGTGCGTTAAATGTACCCCCACAGCACTAAAACGTATCTTATATGTAACTGCTGCGTAACCACCATTTTTTGGTTACGTCACGTGGGGGTCACATGAAGGTATCATCAGGATGGAAATGTCCGCCTCATTTACATAACAGTACGCGTCACATTAAGGTCATACTTTTATATAAATTTTACCTTTCTCTGTTATGTCTCTGTTACGTAGCAACATGATAATAACAATAACTTTATTGTTACGTTATGGATAATTACACTATTGGTATTTGGAAGGATTATTTTAATTAAAAAAATATATATATATATATATATATATATATAAATATTTGAAAAACTATATATATGTTTATTAATGTTTTTTCTCCTCTCTGCACATCCTCTGCGATCCTAGACGGAACCATTCCGCAGCTTCTTTATTAAAGTCGACCTCGCGAAAGTCCGAATTGCTATCTATTATTTTATCTGAATAGAAAAATAATATTGTATATATTAGCTCGCAGTTTTAATATAAAGGGTTCATAAAATAAGTGTGTAAATACCTTTTATTATTCGCACCATTTGTAATTGTGATATGTTGATTTTATTCTTCCTCCCTTTCCACGTGTATAACGCAGCAAATTCTGTGCTAAAAAGTTTGCTGAATATTTGCCGAACATTATCTGCCGGCGATTTCCCACCGAATCTATCTGTATAAATAAACTGCAAAAGGAAACACAAAATAACACATCTGAATTAATCATTTTATGTAATTGAATGTTAACACATGCATTTTGTATTGAATGGATAATATTTCTCTTTTACTTACAAATTCCTTAGCAACTGTTGCATTTTTTAATTGTTCCTCAAAATTTGTAACATCTTGTAAAAGTATTCTTCATATCTTTCCATTCATCTACAAATTTTTGCATCAATTCATTTGCTGACTTTGGTTTACCACGACCATAAAATATTCCCACTATATAAACCGATTCGAAAATTTCTTCGGACATCAAAATTGGCCAGAACACATTCGAAGAAGATCTAGAAAGTGGTAAGCCATCAATATTTAATGATAGCTCTATATTGTTAATTCTCATATTTTCTCTTTCATACATTTCAGCGATGGAAATAAGAGTATTTTTTAAGCCAAAGTGCAAATATTCCCCTCCCTGAATGTTTTCACAATTGATGGAACGAGGAGTGCCCACTAGTGTGCGTGCATCTTTCGGTAAATGAAAAGTTGGTGCATATGAAGATAACAGTTGTAATAATTCATTCATTGCTTTATGTGTAATGTTATTATTTACTAATGAAATTAAAATTTTTCGACCGTATTTATAGAGAATCCAAAAGTTCGGTTAGACCGAACTAATGCGTCGATATCACTTTGGTTTTTTTTGGGTTATTATTTACTGCCCAACTAGCCAAATCCATTCTTAAATTTTCCCATTTTGGTTTGTCTGTCTTATTAGAACCAGTATTCAATGATTCTTCACTGCTCATATTGGCATTATATTCGCATTGATATTCTTCGTTTTCTGGTAAATCCTTATGAAAATGTGCAATATTTTGAATGGAGAGTGATTGTGCAATATCTTGAACAGAGTGTGATTGTGAAGTATCTTGAAAGTATCCATTTTCTGATACTGGATCACTAAGTTCTGTAAAATCTTGGATATTATGCCTGTTTTCTTTATCCTTGTCTTCAATTTCATTTATTCGATACTTCACGTATTGGTCGACTATCCTCCTTTGATGTCGAGAAGAGTATATTTTAAAGTCTCTTCTCAAACGTTTTCTGTCTGACATATTAATTCAAATATCTATCCAATTTAACCTAAAACCAAAGTAATAATTGTTTATTGCAACACGCCACGTTTAATCCCCGCGTAAACGTTAGATTTTGCACTTTAAACATACCGATGTTAAACGCAGTCCTTATTTTAACACGTTCCGTGCAGGAGTTTTGCAGCAGGAAACGATACCACGTTTCGAAGGTCACGATCAGTCACGAGCAACCGGTAAATTATATTTATCGTTCATGTCGCTGTTATGTTCTATTTATGAAACAAAAATTATGGAATACTTGTGACACCTACGTTCCATGACATTTACAACTGGATTAATATGTTGCCTATACGTAAGAAGAGTTACGTAAAAATTATATGTTTTGTGTGACTTTTCAATTATGTTCATAGGTTATGTTGCTGCTATGTTCTATATATATAACAAAAGTTACAGAACATTGTGACACCTGTATTACGTAGCAGTTATATTTTGTACATGTAACAAAAGTTACAGAATTTGTGACTTCCATGTTACGTAGTATTTCCAAGTTGTGCTGTGGGGGTATGGATAAACACGAGGCAGGTGAGTGTTCGATTAAGAAGGGAGAAAAACTGGAATTATCCAAGATATATTGTGTCCGTTGGAAAAGCTTTGGTCACCCGGCATCGTATAAAGGTTGTCCAAAGTTTAAAGAAATTAAAATCAGGTTAGCTGGTAAAATGGCCAAAAGAGCCGAGAGTAAAGTGGAGACTTTAAACAATATTAGCAACAACCTTAACTCTCAAAGCTATAGGTCTAATGTTTCATTTGCTCAGATAGTTAAAGGTAACCCCAATAGTCAATCCAATAAGGTCAATGAAATTTCGCAAAAAGAGAAAGGAGAGAGGAGGTGGAACATGCAACCCTCTTCCAGCCACACAGGAACCGTATCTAGCTTACATCAAGATGGCACCCCGAAGAACATGGAAGAACACATTGTTGACTTCAAAAGTTTTATTGTCCAACATCTGAATAGGTTAGAAAATCTCATTAGCCATAATACAGGTAATATTCAAAAACTTCACGATTTATATTTTGGTTATAACTCGAGCCAAACAGAAACAAACGCAAATACAACAAAAGTAAATCTGATCAGTAATGTATAACACAAACAACAATCAACTTAAAATTATCTCTGCAAACGTCAACTCAATAGTAACCAATGAAAGAAGACACAATGTAGTTCAGTGGATACAAAAGGAGGATCCAGATTTGGTTCTATTAAATGAAACAAAACTGAAGCCCTTCCACAAGTCCAAATTTAAAAACTACAATATGATAAGAAATGATAGAATCTCGTCAAATGGAGGTGGTGTTGCGCTACTGATCAAAAAACGAATTAAGTATGAACAAATTACCTTAAACACAAGGTTAGAAATATTAGAGATCGTTGTTGCAAAGATTAGGTTGCAAAGTGGTAATAGCCTATTTATCATAACGGCATATGCCCCAGGTATCGAGGCCACAGAATTCGTTACAGAACTAGAGTGCATATTCAAATCCCTTGCTCTGGATAGCCCCAATAATTACTTTGTGTTAGCAGGTGACCTTAACGCAAAACACACCTCGTGGAATAACCCGTACTATAATGGGAGAGGTCTGGCTCTCTATAACTGGGTGGCGGATAATGAAATAGAATATAAAACCGTGTTAAGAGATACAAACGTCCCGACTTTTCCGAGAAGCAATGCTTTTATCGATATCGGGCTTGTTGACAACAGAATGCTCATAGACAACCTCAACCCTGATGGGACAGTCCAAACACTAGATATAGACAGCGATCATAGAGCTATATACATTCTGTGTGCGCTACCTAAGACGGAAGACCAAATAGTATTCTCGGTTCCACATAGAACAATAAACTACAATAAGACAGATTGGGAGGCTTTTCAACAAGAGATAGTTAATAATAATGATATATCTATTCCACAAACCAGGAATTTAAATAACACAGAAATTGACAAGTACCTAGAGGATTTAAATAACGTTATAATCAAAGCAATAGATAAAAAAATACCCAAATATCAAGACTATAACTCTACAGACGCCTATATAGATCCTAGAATCAAACAACTACTAAAATCCAAAAGCAAATTAATAACCATTCTGAATAACGAATACAGGCATCCATCGGCACAGGCCCCACTTATCATTCGCAATGCCAAACTCTGTATTAAAAAATGTAAAATGAACATCAAAAGAGAATTCCAGAAGTCAGTTAACATTTTCTGGGAGAATAAAATCAAAAAGATTCCTATAAATTCATCGGCGATGTTCCCTAAGTTAAATTCCATATTTAGACTCAGAGACAAAATCTCGATTCCTAATCTGATAGTCCATAACAATCACACAAATCTTTTAGCCACTGCAAAGATAGACCTTAATGTATTGCAAAGGAACAATGACGGAAACGTCGTAATAGCAAATGAAAAAGATAAATATAATGTAATTGGGGCTAACTTCGCAGCCGTGTACACCCAAAATAGAGACCTGGGAAAACCTAGGTTAGCAAAACTAATTGAAAAGCACTATGATGAAATCACCAGAGACATAGACAATATTACATACACAAATACTTCACTGGTACAATTCTCGGATAGCAACACAGTAAGTAACCCGTGCTGGGTCACCGGCGCAGAATATTTCTCTTCTCCCTTAGAGACTCTCAAACTATTTAGGTCACTTAATAATAAAAAATCCTCGGGTATTGATGGTATTCCAAATATAGTTTTAAAAAATCTTCCTTTTAGTATTATTTACGATTTCAATATAATTTTTAACAATTGCCTTAGCAATTGTTACTTCCCAGAGGGTTGGAAAACTGCAAAAGTGATTCCTATAAGAAAAAAGGGCAAAATCCTTCGGACCCAACCAGCTGTAGGCCCATCAGTCTTCTTCCTAACATTTCGAAAATATTCGTGATTCTGCTCAAGAATGCCTTGGAAAAATTCTACTCGGATAAGGATCTGATTCCGGACAACCAATTCGGTTTTAGACACAGACTCAGTACAGTGCACGCACTGAACAAGCTATCTTCCGATATACACTACGCGCTCGCCAGGAAGCAAAGCGTAGCAGCTTGTCTCATAGACCTAGAGAAAGCATTTGATACAGTATGGATAAAAGGACTAGTTTATAAACTCAACGAAAAAGGATGTCCTCCTCACCTATTAAAGATATTGACCAATATGTTACGCAATAAAAGATTTTATACAACCGAAAACAACACAAATCCCGATCTAATATTTGAGCTTGCGGATGGTATGCAACAGGGTACAGTTACCGCCCCAACGCTTTTTAACTTTTATAATGCTGCCATCCCAAACCTTTTCGGAATGGAGAGCGCGAGTGATATATCCGCGCTATTCTTTGCAGACGACCTAATCGTGTACATCAGAGGTAAAAATGTAAAAAGACTCCAGGAAAAAATGCAAGGCATCTTTGACAAGATTAGTGACTATTACTTAACATGGAAACTTAAGATAAATCCACTTAAATGCGAGACGATTTTATTTAGAGATAAACTAGGAAATAAATGCAAAACTTTCCGGAAAACGTATAAATCCTTCAAAATAAAAGCAAACAATACAGAAATTCCCCACCAAAAAATAGTTAAATACCTGGGTATTAATCTGGATGAACGCATGCTTCTGAACAAGCATGTCGACATCCAGCTGACAAAGGCCAGAAAAGCATTCAGCATCCATAGTAGAATCTTCTACTCTATCTATTTAAATTCTCGAATACTATAAACACTCCCTTTTGACAGGAATTATCCCCCCTGAAGCCTTCATATACCTAGATAGAACAAATAGAATAATGGACAGGAATAATATCCCTACAATTTACCACATAAAAAGGAGGTCTAGTGACAAAAGAATTACCTACGGCCCAAATGTAGATTGCCTAAACACTGAATTAGATAAGGTATATATCATGTCGCTTCCCCAAGCGAATGTTATAAATAATTACCAGGCAAATACGGAAAAATACTGGTGGCTGGAAGAGGAAATCTCACCAAGAGGGTAATAGGTATATGCGGACCCCTTGGAGGATCTATAAAAAAAAAAAAAAAATATATATATATATATATATATATATAATATCCTTTATTATAGAAATGTTGTCCACCTGTTCGGTCGGCTCCATGGCCTTTTTTTCCTTTTTAGCTTTGTAAATTTTGTAAATATGTATATAGACTAGATATAAGGTGTATTTGCATAGCGGAATGAATGTGAGTGTGTTTTATACGTGTGAATGTCTTTTAACTTCCATTAATATAAGAAAAGAAGTATATTACCGGTTTTACTAGGGCGACTTCGCCCAGTTTCCGGATATATGAGAACAAAATGTTACCCACCTCAGAGGAGGAAAAACCTAGTAAGAAAAAACTATTTTATGTATAACTTTATTAAACAAAAAGTACAAACAAGGTTGTGAGCGTCGCCTATGCGATCAGGCAATCAAGCGCATATAAGATTAAGTTGTAGATTATTCACTACATGTGATGACGATGTGATATGTAGGCATTGTAATGTTGAATAAAATTCTTATTTAAAAAAAAAAAAAAAAAACCGAGCCGAGCCACGCGCCGTCTGATCTCACCTTTACATTTGGAGAATATTTCTCTGCTCTCCCTCTCTCTCTCAAATAATTTCAGATCTCGCGATTGGAAAAGAAAAGCGCTCTAGAAACCTTTCTGTTATATCTCAAACTAGCTTTACCACTCGGCTTCGCCCGAAATTTAGATTCTGATTTCATATAAAAAAAAATAATATTTTTGGTGAAAATAGTCACATTCATCTGGATTAGTCAAGCATAATAAGCTGAGGCACATTTCGTGATACCAGAGTTTATCGTTCGAGAGTGTTTAGGCGACAGACAAACACATAAACATATTAGAAGCTTTCTGCTTTATATATTAAGATAATGAGGGGACTATGATCTCTTGATAGTAACTATTTAGAAACAGGAGCAGGACGCGAGGACTCCTAAAGATCTTCTTCTACCTACGGGGATTTTTAGGGAATCTCCAACTAATTTAGGAGATGTATAAACCCTGTAATTTCAACCCTTGTCGGTTCAGAATGGTACAGTTACGCGTAGAGTCAGGCTGTATCAGATTTGTTAAGAGTTTGTTGCGTCTAGTGAGATCAGGCTCAAGTTCCCTTTTGAATCTACAGTGAACTCTTGTGATGAAGTGAAGTGGAAGCCCTCGGGTTCACTTATTGCACTTTATTTCTAACAAGTAACTTTAAAAGAATACACTTAATTATATCAGGAATTGTTGATTGGCAACTGCAATTATACAACTATAGTATTAAGCGGGCTAAAGCGCTATCTGGCGGCGTGTAGCATGTAGTGCGGTAGGGCAGGCCGCAGGATAGCTTTTTAGCTCAGTCGCTGCTTAATTCTTAAGATCGTCTTAAGCATGCGGCATCCTTTACTAAACTGGAATTCAGATTTATTGGCCGGTGAGTTTCGTGAGGGGTATTCTCCCACCACACCACTTGCCTGCCTCGGTGCTCCTTTTCTCTACGTTCTCGCTCTCTCGGGCTACGCCTACTTGTCGCGCGGTAGGAATTGGTGTCCGTGAGGTACGACACACGCAGCGAAGCATCCCCACCACTTTGACTACATTGACGCAGGGGATCGGCGGCCTCCAGCTACCGCTGATGGAGGGGGAAACACCTACAGGAGCGGTGGTTATGTGTGCGTAACTGACGACCGTAGGCACAGTTCATGCATTCATAACCACCGCTCCTGTAGGTGTTCCCCCTCCATCAATGGTAGCGGGAGTCCGACGATTCCTCGTTATTTAGGAGCCCGGCGACTATCCTCATAATTTCTTGGAATTCTTTGGTCGAGACTGAGCGAATCCGGGAACGAGCGAGAGAGGACAAAAGAGTCACACGTAGTTGCTGTCGGCTACGAAAGAGAGAAAGCACGATAATTTGTCTCGTTTCGTCGTTCACGTGCATCGTGAGCTCCAGAGTTGGGCAAAAGTTTATCTCTATAAAAATTTCAAGTAACGAACAAACGATAAATAATTTTTATTTGTTATTCGAGGCTCGAATAATCGAAGTTATCTTTATTCGAAGAGCAACGAATAAAGATAATTTTTTATTGGATGAGAATTTATTCGACGAATAAAGATAACTTTTTTATTCGAAGGTTTGATTCGAATAAATGCGTCGAATAAATTTCTCATTTGTAGCATTTATATTTTTGAAGCCTGCGAATAAAGCCACGAATAACTTTCGTTAGCGTCGAGCGTGTTTATTCGAGCGTCCGAAGGTCGAGCTCGGCCGAGTGGCGTGCGCCGAACACAAAGGACTGGCGGCGGGGACTTGGGGTCATGGTGACTCACCAAGTTTCGACGCAACGAAAGTTATTCGTGGCTTTATTCGAAGGCTTCGAAAATATAAATGCTACGGATGAAAAATTTATTCGACGCATTTATTCGAATAAAACCTGCGAATAAAAAATTATCGTTATTCGCCGAATAAATTCTCACCGAATAAAAAAGTTACCTTTATTCGTCTAATAAATTCTCATCCAATAAAAAAATTATCTTTATTCGTCGAATAAATTCTCATCCAATAAAAAAATTATCTTTATTCGTCGAATAAATTCTCATCCATTAAAATTATTCATTCGTTGCTCTTCAAATAAAGGTAACTTCGGTTATTCGAACCTCGAATAACAAATAAAGATAAAGTATCAGTTATTCGATCGTTATTTAAATAATTTTTTATCTAGATCAGGGTTGACTAACTGGCGACTCACGAGTTGCCGGGGGCTCCTCCGCCTCGCGGCCACGTTGAACGGCCCCCTCCATACCTACTAAACATTGACGATCGCAGTTGAATTCGTCCATCCCTACACAGACATAAATACATTCGATTGCTACGGCCGGCCACGGCCACACTTTTACATATAATTATAATTAATACGTCAATACGAACTGATATATACTTACTTTTACTCATCTCTGTGAATGTGAACGTGCACATTGAGGCCGCGTCATATTATTGACAAGGGATGGTATATCCACATCAATTTTTGTTATGGCTATCCTTAACAGCGAAGATAATGAATGGTCCGCTAATCTTGACCGATATTTACTTTTTATATTTTTCATAACGGAAAACGCACTTTCGCATCTGCATGCATCTTTCGATACATTAATGAAAAATGAGCTTATAATTTTTAATAATCCAAAAGGATGTAAGATCGAAGAGCAAGAAATGTATTATCGAGTTGTATTGTGTAATTTGCAAGCAGATCCGTTCGTACTCGCCAGAAATGAACATGGACAGGAGTTTTTTAAATTATTATCAGAAGAAAAGTATCCGAAATTGGTGGATTGGGTTTAAAAATTTCATCAATGTTTGGTTCTACATACAGATGCGAAAGTGCGTTTTCCATTATCAAACATATAAAAAGTAAATATCGGTCAAGATTAGCGAACCATTCATTATCTTCGCTGTTAAGGATAGCCATAACAAAAATTGATGTGGATATACCATCCCTTGTCAATAATATGACGCGGCCTCAATGTGCACGTTGACATTCACAGAGATGAGTAAAAGTAAGAATATATCAGTTCGTATTGTCGTATTAATTATAATTACATGTAAACGTATGGCCGTAGCTGGCCGTAGCAATCGAATGTATTTATGTCTGTGTAGGGACGGACGAATTCGACTGCGATCGTCAATGTTTAGTAGGTATGGAGGGGGCCGTTCAGCGTGGCCACAAGGCGGAGGAGCCCCCGGCAACTCGTGAGTCGCCAGTTAGTCAACCCTGATCTAGAAAATGCCCAACTCTGGTAAGCGAAGAGATAGAGCGCACGCACATTTATTTGTCGTTCAATTTAGTCGAATAACGAATAAATTCTTATCCGAATAAATCTGGCTCGAATCTTGGGGATTTATACGAATAATGCCCAACTCTGGCTGTCAGCGTCAGGGATTGGGGGGCTCCAGCTACCGCTGATGGAGGGGGAAACACCTACAGGAGCGGTGGTTATGTGTGCGTGACTGACGCACTCAGGCACAGTTCATGCACACATAACCACTGCTCCTGTAGGTGTTTCCCCCTCCATCAGCGGTAGCTGGAGCCCACCGATCCCTGGCCAGCGTAGAATACACACATTAGAATAGGTGTGCGTTCGCTCCGAAAAAATTCAGGAGCTTCATTGGTCAGAACATTGATTCTTCCTCGATAGTTTCATCTCGCATTGGGCTACGCATAACTTCGTAACGCACACAACTATTGCGCTAAGAAGAAACAACAGCCACACGGCTTCGTTCAGGCGGAGTCTAGCAGCGTTCCCATTACCCCACCATACCCTTCGGGAGCCCAGCAACTTCAACTGCCAATCAACGATCTTCAGTTGGTGGTGGCTGATTTCTCCTCGCGCGCTGCTCACGAAACCAAACTCACCGGCCAATAAATCTGAATTCTAGTATAGTTTACGAGGTTAGCAGAGAATGCCGCATGCTTAAGAATAAACAACGACTGAGAATACCGGTCTTAGTCTTAAGTAGTATGCCACGAGGTGAAGGCGCCGTATGCGAGATTATTTATTCATTTGAATATTGTATCAGCGTCGACTCCGTCGACTGCAGTATATTGTGTTAATTTTGTTCGAAGAAAGGCATATTAAATCATATACTGTTCCACAAATACGTGTCACTGTGTTTACTTTAATAAGAATTCAACAGGAATGACAAGAGTATCCTCAGATATTCCGCTACGCGTGAATAACTTATAATTCGTACAATAATGACTGCTCCTGGGGCTGTTCCAGTCTAGAGCCCATAAGAATTGGTGATCTTTAGGAATTATTTAAAGGAAAACTACTACATATAATTTAATGGGACTTTTTGAATTGCATTAAGGATCTGTTAAACTATAGAAATAATTTTTTTGTTTTATAATTAATCATTGCAGGCGGCACTGGGGGGTCGTTAAAGTCGAGGCGTCAAAAAATTCATCCAAATCGGTGGAACCCGTAGCACCTAAACCATTGGTCTGAAATAAAAAACAATGCCAGATTATTAAAGGTCATGAAACTTGCTTGCGGAGTGACCAGTAAAAATTACAAAAAGTGTGACATTTTTTTTAGAAAATAACGACGCTTGAAGTTTAAAATCACTTTTTCCCTATATTTTTCGTCCTTTCAACGCCTTTAAAAATGATAAATTTTCAATTTTTTTAAATTTTACTGGTCTATCCACGAGCCACAAGTATATTCTTCAAAACAAAAAAGGTTTAGTCGCATCGGATAATAACTTTTGGAGATACAGATTCCACCGATTTTGAGAACTCTGATTCGAGAAAGACGCGTTTAAAGTTTTACGCGAGCGCCAAGTGGCCGGGTATCGCCGATGCATTTGCCGCTACTCAAAATACCCATAACTTCGGGAATTTTACGAACTTCAAAAAATCCTTTTAAACACGTATTCTTAAAAGGTTGTACATTCGAGAAATGAAAAAAATCGATTTTTCGACCGGAACCTCCCCTTAACGTGGTTTTTAGAACTGAACTTTCTCTTGTTTTTGGGATCCTATTATACATATGTGCCCATTTTGGTGGTGGGATACAGAGTGACGCGTCCACGGTGGCATGTCTACGATGACACAGACTTTGTACCCTTTGACAAGCGGTTAAAGTCACGAGAAAGCCTAAATAGTCACTGAGCGACTCATTATAAACATAAATAGACAACTCATAACACCTTATAGCCAGTCCTTAACTACTCACAGACCCCGCATGTCTACTTAGTGCGTCAACGCCGTGCAATATTGGTAATTCAATCTTTTAATTAATTATTTATCGCGATATTAAACACTTTTGTACTCAATAGACTAACTTTTCAATATACAGAATATCAGTTGTTCATTGAGAAAATCTTGTAAATTATTGAAATCCATTATTCTATCTGGTAATCCTTATAACGATAAAAATTGAACGTATCCACCGATACAACTTTATCGCTTGAGTTGTATCAAACTTTAATTTAGAGTTACGAGGCATAACTAACATTTTCCGCGACTCCCTGATGTCATATCAGGTTCTTTCGCACGTTTCACCTATTCAAGGAAACTTCTCCAACCCAGTGGAGAAGTCTTCTCCCCCGATTTCGCATCAGGTTCGTTCACGAAGTTTCACTTACCTGCGGCATCCTGATTATTAAACTCAGGTTCCTCCGCGTCTGATTCCATTCCTGGAGGCTTCCTAATTTTACAATCAGGTTCGTCCCCGTTTACAATAATCCTAGTCACTCCCCGATTTCGCACCAAGATCGTCTGCAAGCTAAGCAGACCGAACTAACAAGCTGATAAAACATATTCCTTGGGAAATACCCCTCTACAGGGCCTTGTCACAGCCTTGGCTCGTAACAATATACATATTATGTACATAGTTTCTAAACAGAGTTTACTTTTAAGTATCGCGTGGACTTTTAAACAATAAAAATAAAAGTAATCAATTTTATAATAATATAGCTGACCCGTCATCTACCTGGTTTCACCCGGGAATTATTTATGATGTTTCCCAAATAAAAAGGCCTAGAAAATATAATAATATAATTTAATCTAGGACGTAAGTAATGTATATTTAAAGTTTTATTGAAATCCGTTTAACCGTTTAGGCGTGAAAGAAGGACAAACAAACAGACAACGTTTCACTTTTATATATTAGTAGGGATGTCACTATAAATCAATGGACAGCTGAAATCTTCTGAAATTTTATTTTTTTTTGAACATCACTATTAATGCAAAAAATAAGTGCAAATGGTGGACACACGGAAATGGTCGCTAATGGAGATGTTCATGTTATACAAACATACTTTATTTCTTAAGGGGAGATTCCGGTCTCAAAATCGATTTCTTTTTATTTCATTTTTCGAATGTTCAACCCTTTAGGAATATGTGCTTAAAAGGATTTTTTGAAATTCGTAAAATTCCCGAAGTTATAGGCATTTGAGTAGCGGCAAATGCATGGGTAACAACCGGGCACTCGGCACTCACGTAAAACTTTAAACGCGTTTTTCTCGAAACAGTGTTCTCAATATCGGTGAAACTTTTTTTATTTTGAAGAATATACTTCTGGCTCATGGACAGATCAGTAAAATTAAGAAAAGTTGAAAATTTATAATTTTTAAAGGCGTTGAAAGGTAAAAAAATATATGGAAGAAGTGATTTAAAACTTCAAGTGTCGTTATTTTTTCAAAAAATATCATTTTTATAATTTTATCTGGTTTAGTCCACGAGCGAGTTTCATGCCCTTTAATGATCTGACATTGCTTTTTATTTCAGACCAATGGTTTACGTGGTACAGGTTCCACTGATTTGCATGAACTTTTTGACGCCTCGACTTTAACGACCCCCCAGTGCTGTCTGCAATGATTAATTATAAAACAAAAAAATTATTTCTATAGTTTAACACATCCTTAATACAATGCAAAAAGTCCCATTAAATTATATATAGTAGTTTTCCTTTAAATAATTCCTAAAGATCACCAATTCTTATGGGCTCTAGACCGGATCAGCCTCTTAAGGGGGCAGACTACTGAAATGGCTTGAAAAATAAGGGTATTTTCGAGATTTCTTTTCAACCAAACAACGCAAGTAAATCAATGTATTGCTTAGTATAGTTAATATGTACATATTGAAGGGTAAGATATTTTTTTCAATCAAATTCATAAATCCGTTTCCGGTATACTCTTCAAAGTATACGTCAAATGTGCGCTTAGGCAAAATCGTGCCTGTGGCATTGACAGTGCCCTAGCTATATGGTTAATCTGAATTAAAAAAAACAAAAATATTTAGAAACTAGAAGCCTACGTGACGATCGGATAAAGTCAATATCGCAAAAAATAACAAAATGACTACTGAAAAAGAAATCATTTTTTGGGGGTAAAAAGTTGGAAAAATGTTGATTATAAAAATAGGAGGCCGTTAATTAAAAAAAAAAACTGATCGTCACGTAATAGAAAAGAGTTTTTCGTACAATAAATGGCCTTGCTCATGTCAATTGGATGTATAGTTTTCTCTGTGTAGTGTCAACGCGGTGGAAAAACGTCATTCAGAGAAAAAAGCGTTCAAAGTTCCGCTTTCAGTCGCGCCCTTAACACCGCTTCACGGAAAATACTATATCTTCGTTAATTTTATTAATTTCAACATAAAGTTTGGAGAGAGCATTCTTGAAACGTATGTCTTTCCGAAAATATATAAAAAATAAATTTTCCGATTTTTATAGTGGTCGGCCCCCTTAAGTTTCTTTAAAATTGCAGAAGGAAACATAGGTGCATTTATTTCATCACATTTTAATACGAGAATAGTAGAAGCAGCGTCATTCAAAAGATAAAAGTAGCGATATTTAACTTGTCTTTCATTTGTAAAGATTCAACAATCTGCTGTACCGAAATTTTAAAATTAAAATTGCAAGTTAAAAACTTCCAAAGTGAGATAACGATAGTAGAATTGATGAACAGCGATATGATAGACAGTTCGTAGAATAATTAATATTCACGCAACGAGATGAAGTAGAAAGTTTTAGGAAGACGCGCGCGAGACATATTTGTTCATAGCTTCTAATAATTAATAGCCCTGAAGCCGATTAGATAAAGTGCAAACGAATATCATAAATACGGTACTGTGTTATTCCTGTACCGTAAGCAGTGACTTATCGACTTTCTACTCGTAACTCAACCGAACAGAGCGTATAAATTTCCGCGAACAATCAACAATATTACAATCTGAAAGGCACAGTTAAAGTAGCTAAAAGTACTCGTTACGTACCGCACATTCTTTGGTTAATTAAAACATTTACAC
Source organism: Andrena hattorfiana (assembly GCA_944738655.2). NCBI lineage: Eukaryota > Metazoa > Arthropoda > Insecta > Hymenoptera > Andrenidae > Andrena > Andrena hattorfiana. The sequence continues at coordinate 21,341,362 of OX122890.1, forward strand.
CATTGATTGCACATAGTGTTTTATGCAATATGTAATGTACTTACCCTTATTTACTCATGACTCGCGCATTAACTAATATTGTATAGCTTCTACTTTTTCAGCAAGCATGCATCATACCAAATAGTCAAACGCTACGTCACCCATAATTGTAAACACTGTGCTGTCCTACCCTATCCCATCATTCCCTCTCTTACTTTCCGAAACCCTTAAAAACTCATTACATTTCCTTCAGTCTTATCTATTACTATTCCGAAAGCCACCAGACTCATGTCAGTCACAGAGTTCAGATTCGATCAGTATAACGTTGTATAACTCTTAATTTAGCTTAATAAATATATTGTTTAAAACAGTAGTTCCTTTTATCGTCCATTACAAATATAACGGACACTGCTAATTATTTTTCACTTTTATTTGACAATCAATTGGTGGTTGACATAAATCTTGTTTATTAGTTAGATAAATCCAAATATCCGTAATCCTCTTTTAATTATACGCAATGCAAGCGAGGGTCGTATAACGTTTTAAGAGGAAATTACAGCAGTTTTATAAGAGAAAACTACGTTTTAATAATATTGGGAAAAACTGTTAAAGAAAATCATAGTCAATTACTTCTTTTTAAAAGAATACAACTGCAATACAAATTAGTTAGTAAAATTTATCGATGGCACACATTTTATTTCTATTATAAATACTTCCTTACAATAAGGTAAATCCGGGAGACGCGGTCGACCTAATATAAAATGGCTATTAAAACTGATACAAATATTACTTATTTTATCAGAACAAACCTAATATGTTCAGAATTTTATGCTGATTTAGAAAAACTCGTCGATATTTGCTGTAAGACAATATTTACTGTAAATCGGGTTGAAAACTGAAGTCATGACATCTGACCACCTCTCCCGAGATGCCGGGAGAAATGGTTTCCGTCGTTGGCAGAGACCACTCACATAATTATTCATGGAAAAATAACAAAGAAGAAAGCAAAATTATTTATGAGTGAATACAAGTACAGATTCATTGATATTTAATTTGTTTACGCTAAACAAGTAAAGAACACATCAAAGATAAAGCGAACTACCTACCGGCGATTAGCAAGGCAAATGTATACAAAAGTGAATAAAGAAAATAAATAAACAATAATAATAATAAAATAATGATAAAAAATAAAAATATAAATAAAAATAATAAAAGAATCATAACTCGACCATCTCTCCTTTCTGCAGCGATAGATGGTCTTCTCGTCAGTTTTGAGAGGAAGAGTAAATATGGCTAAATACTTTGGCTCATTGTCCCTCAATATCTCTACTATCTTATTATTCCCAAACATTAAACGAAAATAAGCTTAGAAGTATATTTTAAATACGATTCTGTACACCGTTGTTTGACAAAAGAGGTTAAATGTAACCTCAGTTTACCTTGTATAGTCTGTAAATCTAGAAAAACACAGAAGGAACCGAAGTGACGCTATTCATTCAATTATTTGGCTTCTAGAGAAGTAATTGGTCTGCACTTTAACGCGTTTTTACGTATAGAGTCTGGAATATAGCGACTCGACCAACTCTCCGGCTCGACCGCGTCTCCCGGATTTACCCTATTCTTCAGTCAGTTTAAAGCCTTTTAAATTTATTGCAATTATCCGTTACTGCCATCATACATTGTTACGAAGAAAATCATTGAAACACAAGTGAAGGGATATAGAATAACATTATTTATAATTAAAAGTTGTACACAAATAAACAGATTTAAAACTGCACAGTATCTGCAACATGGTGTAAACTGTGCGTCAGTTTTTTTTCATATTTACAACGCAATTAAAAGTCCAGGTGGTGTTATATGTAGTTCGTACTTAATTATTATACACAGAAATGTATGTACCTACTCAAGTACTGTTTATGTTTTCAGTCCATGTTCATTATATTGATAAAATCAATGTGTTAAGTTTCTTTATCATTCCTGTTCTAATTAACTTTTGTAATGATAACAATTGTGATAAATAAACTAGGTAAATTGTTGTACAAGATGAAAGTATCGTTAATTCTATATTACAAGAACTATAATTTTGTCTTGGAAAAATTGTGAACAATTGAGAAAAATTGATCGTCATAAATAATTTATAATTTATATCTACCCTACATTGAAATGAAATTTTGTAGTAACAGTTGATTGGAAATGAGAAAATACTGCTTTTAAAATGATATAACAAATGTTAGGATAAATACTGAAATGCGTGTCGAAAAGCTACTTTCTCACAGATTTCAATGACATTTAAATTTGTTGTCAAGGTCATCATTCTGAACAACATTTCCCTTTAAACTTTTTAGTGGTCGGCTTTGGTATACGAGATATTTGCAAAAAACTTTACTTAAGGGTTTAGATCATCTTGGCCAGGTCAAGAAATATCACATCTTTGGGAATTTATTTCTAAGTGACAAAAACATTTTTATCGATAAAAATTTTTCAATGAAGATAGGGACATCTTTGAATAATATGTACCATTTTATTTTATATATCAAAACATTCCGAAAACATTAAATGCATTTTTCTCGAAACCATGTTTTCCGATACGGTGTACGTTGTAATTGGAGTAAAACTCTATGGATTTTTATACAATTTTGCACAAATGTTCTTAAATGTATTCTCTATCGTCCGACCATCAATCTTTTTGATATTTTAATTTTTACTTGACTTATGCGTAAATAAAGCCCATTTTTTTACACACGAAAATGAGGCTTTTGCTTCAAAATGTAGCTATTTTGTTATTTTTCAACCAATCGAAAAAATTTGTGGTCAAACGATAGAGAATATATTTATAAACATCTGTGCAAAATTCTATAAAAATCCATAGAGTTTCACTCAAATTACAGCGTACACCGTTTCGGAAAACATGGTTTAGGGAAAAACGCATTTAATGTTTTCGAAATGTTTTGATATTTGAAAAAAATTGTATATATTATTGAAAGATGTCTCTATTTTCATTGAAAAATTTTTATGGATAAAAATTCTCAGAGATGCGATATTTCTTGACCTGGCCGAGGTGGTCAAACCTGTTAACACTAAACTATCGAGTTTAATACATACCTTTTTCTAAGGTGTGCCTACACGACAGATTTTTCAAAAACTACACGATTCAGGGCAATAATGTCTCATTTTTAACATCCCCAAGACAAGAGTACTACTGCTGTAATTTGAAATATAATGTATCTTACGCAAAAATCAATCGATCAATCGATACCGCTACGCTGGTTCCAAGAAATGGTGGGGATAGCGATGATGCAGCACTGGTTCAGATAATCGACGGTTCGGTTAATCAAGGTTCCGATAATTGACGCTCTATTGCACTTCCGTTATAATTCATGAGAATAAGTTCTGCAAACTTTTTTGCGAATATCTCTGAAACTAAGGCCGACCGCCAAAAAGTTTAAAGAGAAATGTTCAGAATGACAACCTTGACAACATATGTCAAGGTCACTGAAATCGATGAGGAAGTAGCTTCTCAACAAGTTTACCCAAAAGTGTAAATAACATTCAAGTTCCACGTTTCTCAAATTTGTTAAATACAAAGTAAGGTGCACACATAGCCTTCAGTACCTAAATTTTGGGGAACCAGTTTGCGGGGTACATATCTCACAAAATTTTAAATCTCCAGCAAATGTAGAAAACAAAATAGGAAAGCATAATCTTCAATGCAACTTTAAAAGCAATGAATTGTGAATTTTCGATCGATGTCCTGTATGGACATTGCTTTCAAAGTTTTAAGGCTCGTATCAAGAGCACAACGTTTTGCAAATCAGCGATCAGAAGTGCGAACAAATACAGTATTGTCGCGATCTAACGAACGCAAGGACGAGGTTTTTGACTAGATCTGACAATAAGGTGAGCTCTATTCCTCCTAAGCAGAGATCTAAAAATTTCGTACACAAATTTTTATTTAAAATAATTTTTTGCCGATCTCTGTTCCTAAGTATTTCTTCTGTTCTTACTACGGTGAATGGGACAAAATTCTTTTGAGCGAGAGTGACACTTACAATATTAATCCCTCAATTTTGTACAGCATCTTCATCAAGCGCTGCATTTTCAAGTTCTTTTTATTGTATCGGTTGCGCTATTTATGGCTAATTGCAACTGGAAAATCAAGCTGTGCCTTTCATGGATTATTTTAAACGCTTATGTAATCTATTTCTTGATCTCGCAATGTTTGATTAAGCGATAGGGTAACCAAAGTACCTTCAATCATATAACACTTTACGATAAGAAATAGATAATGTTTCTCTTGAAGATTTTAGAAGTAATAAAGTTTTTACTTTGCACATATTAACTAATAGTACTTGGAAATATTTTTGATAGAGTCGGAATTATAAATGTATATATGAAATTAAATTTCAAAAACAGCTTATTGCAATATTGCGGCTGTCAGTCATACAAAATGAACAACAGGAAGTAAATGTTGTAGACAGTGCAGGCACAACATCAGAAATAGCTCTGGATTTCGTGTAGTTTAATAATTTACATACTTACGTATAAGTGTGAATAACAGGTAGGTATATAAAATTTGATGTCAGTGATTTTTTGTGTGCTTACCTATGTTACTTAAATTAGAAAGCACAGCAGTTTACTCGTTTGTGGAATGTAAGTACATAACACGATACGACATACTACTTTCATTTTTCCTAAAATTATCTGAAATTGAAAATGAAAATTTGTGGGGACGGGACTCATTTTAAAGCATAAAATATATAATTTTATCCATACATATTCTAAAATAAGATTTTATGTATATTTGATTTTAATTTCGATAAGATGAAAAATCTTAATCTTTTTATGAAGTGATAAGTACTAAAGGTCCCACCTTTATAGTGAACAACGTAACTAAGTAGCTTGATACACAGAATGGGTCTAAAAGGATTAAGGAATCCGAGGCTATTTCGTTTGACAAGAGTTTGTTTAACGTACCTATTTTTATATATAAGTTTAATCCAAATTTAAGTACTAACGAAATAATATGGCTGATTTGGTATAGGTACGTATAGACATTTTGTTCAATGAAATCGATTGGTAAAGAGAAATTGAATTTCACCGGCAATTTATTCAAAAAAACAGAAACTGATCGTGCGTCAGTTGAACCAGTTCTATGTCACTTATAAATGAAAGATAATTCGGCGAGATACACTTCATCGATTAATACCAAACCTGTTTTACATGGATCCCATTAGATGGATATCAACTAAAAGAGAATTCAATACACCATTTATTATTCACAACACTACCGTACGTTATGGTCATCTACGCCATCACTTCTATAGTTCAAGGAACGGTTTATTATTGTTATCATTACCATTACCATCAGCCGGCATTATTACTCAGAAGCGGAGCACATGTGCTGTACGCGGTGCAATAATAATCTTGATTGTCTTCGGTCAGCAGCTCACGCTACTTTGCGCGGCTAATTGCAATTACACTCTCATAAGAGAGACCGTTAGCTTGGAGCAAAGACGCCGCTGAACAGCGAACAAACGAATTGGTATTTTACAGTAACGATTGAGCGTTAATACTCTGCCTAACACAATTAATTAAAGCCGTTATAAAATGGATTAGAAATTACACACGAGTACACAGCATTATACACCAAAATGGACAAAAATAGTTTACAAACTTTATTTGTATTTATATCACAGGCTAACACATTAATATGACCCCACAGAAGGTCAGTAAATAAAGTGACTTATTTTACAACGAAGAAAAGATACAGTATGAATTATCAGAAATTAATGAAATAAATAATCATTTTATCTACGAAAATGTTTTAAGTTTCCTTCAGTTTTGCACTTTTGTCAAGTGCATTTTATTTAGATAATCATTATTTATGTACGAATAAAGAAATATAGAGCATTTTATATCAACTGAAAAATGCAGTTGAGCAACAGCCTGAAAATTAAGGAACCATTAAGCCTAATCCACTTTTATAGAGGGTGTTTATAAAAATGTGGGACATATCTTCAGGATCGGTTCTACTTACTAAAATAATGAAAAAAATTGATATACGCATAAGTCCGATAATGCTTAGTTTTGCAGTTATAAGCATTTTTATATTCCGTATAACACCGGTCCGACATGCATTCATTAAATTGAAGCTACATATGTATAAAGTAAAACGCCGTTTCATTTTTGTGTTTCAGATTACCTGGAAGATAAATATTATGTACACCAGGAAACGACCAATTTTGCGCGGCGTGATGGTCGATCATGCATAACTCAATCGATCAACTCATATATTTGTTATTAAAAATAAAAAAATCTGCAACATCTTCATAGATGCGTAAAAATGGTCAAAATTTCAGATGCATCGAATCGCTGTTTTTTTTTAAAAAATCCCAAATTTTGCTATATTTTTAGCCCCAAAAATAGGATTCTCCCCCTTAAGAGAATTAGGCAGTCGTTTTTTGTGAGAAAGAGACTCTGTCCTTTATTTATTTGCAAAAAAATGAACGCAAATCCCGATGTATCCTTTTACCCAATGTTTATGCCTACCATACAAATTGGAAAATAATTGGTACAATATGTATGTGCTTTAAAAATGGTGCTGCAGACTGGTAAACATTTTAACGTTTTTCTGTGGTTTTGCCTTAATATCGGTCTTAAAATGTGACGTAATCCGATTTCAAAGGTGTGATTCTTATTTGTTGGATTCATAGTTTCCAGTGGAACCTATAAAAACAAAAATTAAATAAAAATTATACGATTGGTGACTGAAAAATTAAGTAGCGCACAAACCGGTGACTTTTTAATTTTTTTTATTAAAATGTTGAATTTTTATGGACTATATCAAAGGTTCCACGTGGAATGGCACATTTTTTACACATCGTGTATTTTTTTCAAGTCGATCTGAACCTCCATTCGTTCGCCATCAGGAAAAAACCAAGAAAAAAATGATTCGAGAAAAACGGGTTTAAAGTTTCTGAGCTAAAGCGACGCTATTGGTTGGCGCTTGACGTTCTTAGCTACCAAATCTACAATTTTGCGAATTTTACTACAGTTACTCACAAAATTGAGCGTACACCTAGGTTGGTAATGAAAATTGACGAAAAAATGAATACAAACACACATATTCAAAAACGAAAACACAATATATATTTTATTCGTATATTTTACTAAATAATTCGTAAAAAATTTCTAAATAGAATGGACTATTTGTCTATATTTAACAGAAATTGTAAAAGTACACTTACTTTAGTGACACAAAATTGAGCGTACACGTAGGAATTTTCACATTACGCAGGTCTGTATTGGTTAAATGTTGGTATTATTGAAGAGGAAGTCCCGCGAAATGTCTTTCAAAGTTCGGTTGCTCAGGAATCAGAAACAAAAAATTATATGTTATCCGTATATTGACGATTATAGTAGCAACATGGCTAATAAGAGGAAGCAGACTGACATTTCAATACGAAATCTTATTGTAAACTTATATTCGCAAGGTAAATCCTTTCGTCAAGTAGGGAAAATAGTCGGTAGAACACATTCTTCCGTATAAAAAATTAAAAACAAATTTCGGTACGATGGAACAGTCCGAAATACACCTGACCAAAGAAGAAAGAAAATATTGTCGAACACTGATGAACGATTCATTTGTCGACAAATTAAAATAAATCCGAACACAAGTGTGCGGAAATTAATGTTAAAGGTTTCCTCGCGTATAAATAAAGATATCTCGGTTGAAACAGTTCGCAGAATATTAAGAAAAGAGGGATATAATGGTCGAGTCGCTCGAAAGAACCCGTATATCTCCCAAGTCAAATAGACAGAAACGCATAGAATTTGCAAAAGCGTTTGTAAATTTTGACGAAAGTTTTTGGGAAAATGTTATATTTTCTGACGAGACTAAAATCAATTTTTTGGACGGGATATAAGGAAGCAAATTGTATGGCTACAGCCAAATAGTGAGCACCACCATAGAAATATATGTCCAACGGTTAAACACGGAGGAGGATCCGTTATGTTATGAGGATGTATAGGTGCGAATGGTACCGGAAGTATCGAATACATAGATGGCATTATGGACAAAATTAAGTACTTAAATATCTTAAAAAAGAATCTAAAAAATTCAGCAGAAAAATTAAAAATGCCGCGGGTGTATTACTTTCAACAGGATAATGACCCAAAGCATTCATCATATATAGTTCAATTATGGTAGCTGTATAATATCCCAAAGATGCTAAAAACACCTCCCCAGTCACCTGATCTCAATCCCATTGAGAATGTCTGGCAAGAAATAAAATCCAGGATGGTAAATAACAATTTCGCGAATATAGAAGATTTCAAACGAAAGTTGCGAGAAGAATGGGAAAACTCCGCCTTCTTTAATAAAACACCTAATTTATTCTATGCCACGTCGCTTACAAGCCGTAATTGATGCCAGGGGATATGCGACGAAGTATTTATAAAGGAAACGATATAGTATAAGTTTGTAAATAGTTTTTTAACAAGGTGTACGCTCAATTTTGTGCCACTAAAATACGTGTACTTGTACAATTTCTGTTAAATGTAGACCAATAGTCCATTTTATTTAGAATTCTTTTTACGTATTATTTGGTAAAATATACGAATAAAATATATATTGTGTTTTCATTTTTGAATATGTGTGTTTGTATTCATTTTCCCGCCAATTTTCGTTACCAATCTAGGTGTACGCTCAATTTTGTGAGTATCTGTATAAACCATGCGGCATTTTTTTCAGGAAAGATAGTACTTTCAACTGTCTATTTGCCGGCGCATTTGTCAGTTGGCCTAGTATACTAGATTTTCATTTGTATCCTTTCCTTCTCGCTCTTAAAAGACACGGGGGAAATGATAATCAATAGGTATCGATCCGCGGAAACACAGCAGGGCTCCGTTAAATGCCACTTTAATAGGCATGTCGGGCCTGTATTTTACGAAATATAAAAATGCTTATACCTGCAAAACTAAGCATTCTTAGACATTTGTGTATACCAACTGCTTTTTATTATTTTGGTGAGTAGAACCGATCCTGAAAAAAGTCCCACACTTTTACAAACATCCTGTATATGTATTTTCATTGTACACGCACTTCTACTTCAAATCTTTACATTGATATTGACAAATATCACTTTAATCACACATATTTAATAATTTCGAATAAAAAAACACGACTTGAATAATCAGGTGATATCAATATAGTCCGTATATGGATTTTTTACTTTTTACTTATAGAAAATAAAAACAATGAATGATAGGGGACAAACGAAAGAAAAATTTTATACGTTATGATGATTGATTTATAGTTCATATATTTACTTCTGTATTACAAAAAATATTTGTAGATGTGTAAGATAATTTTCCAATGCTCTGTATTCATTCGTACACGTGAATCATTATAATATTCAATAGCAATACTGAACAAACTTTTTGCTCGTAACAATCCAGTGCTCTCACTCGCAAACTGGGCTCGCGAATGCTCCTTGCATCCCCTTGCGTAAGGATCGATGTTCCACATCGACCCCCCGCCCTTCCAGGATAACTCTTCTTCCCGCCAAAATGCCAGAAGAGAGTTTTATCTTCCCGTGTCTTTTTCAAGTGTCCACATCTGCGTACCACTTGCAAAGAAACTACCGCTGCTGAGGAACGTCCATCATCGCTGCGGGGCCCTCGTTCTTGCCAGCTCGACCACCCTTAAAGCCTACAAGCCTGACTTGCCAAACTTTCCTTCAATGGCAGACATTTTGCCTTTTATTCTTATTCCCACTATTTCTAACTCATGACTATTTCATATAGGTACTACTATTTATAGCACGAATTTATCACACCATTGTCAACAAAGCGGGTGTCATCGACTCGCTGTATCTGATCCTGTGTTGCACATGTAAACCGCGGAAATGTGAGATGAAACGTTTTCATCATTATTAATTCACGTACATAAGTTTTATTTTCTGTAATTTCAATACATGTTGCACCAATCACTAAGGCGTCTCTGTCATGATACAACCGTCCAACTTCACCCTTGGACCGTTTCGTAAAGTAATTCTGAACGTTCGGATGACTGTCGTTTGGCGATCGTTGAGAATCCTAAAAAATTTTACAGCAATACGTATGGTATAATAATCAAAATTAATGGTAAAACGCGAGCCACTCGATTAGCATCATCCTGTGGCGTTTACTGCGCGTCGATTGTTCGAAATTCCGCGCCACTGAAAATATGTATACGTAGCACGGATATTACACCGACGATGTAGTAATTGCCGACTTATTACCAGCGAAGCCGCCAGATTAAACGAAAATCAACCAGCACCTTGCCGGTGTGTGTTATAACGGCTCGCACACTTTTCTCGCGAGGCATTATAACTCGATGAGCAGCACACGATTATTGCGTGTAACGAGTGAACAGCAAGTACGCGAAAAGGAACTGTACAACGGCGGAAATTTCACTGGCTCGCTTTCTGATACGCGGAAATTATATCGGCCTTGCCCGGTCGGGTGGCTGCGTGTGTAAAACAAAGTCGTTATGTCAGAGAGCCCATCCCGATCTAGCAGAATCCTGTCGTGCACGCGAACGCGCCACTGACAATCTCCCCGTAGAAGCGGGCAAAGTGGCAAGGAGGGGACGAGCTAGGTCAGGCGAGGCGAGGGGACGGCAGGCACGGCGCGAATAAATAAAGCTATCTCGACTCGCGTTTATCATTCGCTATCCGAGCGGTCCTCGTAAATCTGCCCGCCATCCAGCCAGCCAACCTTCCTACCAGCCCGCCTGTCTGCCCCCAGTCGATAAGAGTCAGCTACGGGGCAATATGTTGCATCTCACCCCTCGAATAAGCTTCATAGCACGAGTACAATTATGCTACAACCGTTTTTAACCTCTCCGCAACCGTAACCGCAGCCACCAGGCAGCAGCCACCAGCGGCAGCTATGGTCTTCGTACCTCCTGTAGCGCTTTCCTCCTTCGAGGTTATCGCCTTTCCTTCGCGATAAATATTCCTACGCGATGGAAGATGTCTCTCGGATATTCGATGGGCTAGATGCAGATAACAAAATGTTCGTGTAGCTGACGTTAGAATTGTATCCTCGTTTCTTTACTGCAAGAACGCTTTAATTTTCCGTTCAAGCGGACTTGTTTAGCTCTTGCAGAGACTGATGCGTGTCTGATCGTTGCTGTTGTGACAATCCTCCTTGGAATAATTTTGCCATCCAGTTCGTTATATGCACATTGTTCTGTCGCAATGCCTGCTCAATTGCAAAGAATCGTTATTTAATGGAAAAAGATATAACAGTGTATGACAACTGTAAGACTTTAGCATCAAAAGTCAGAATGGAGGAAAAAACTTTTCATGTAGCTCCATAAAAAGAAATCGAGTTATATTGTTTGGCAACCGATGTGTCATGAGGTATCACGGTTAGTATATACCCAACTGGTTCTTACAAATGCAAGGAACTACCTAGGTTAACTTACGTATCGACGTTGGCTGGGCATATTTTGTCTATTTCTGTGACCACTATGTAACCCTAACACCTCTGACCACTTTTCTAGGCGACCCTGCATATTTCGTTGAATCAACTTGGAATTAGTTAGACCAGTTGCAAGGAAGTTTATCTTTTACTTGACACTGTCGTACATTTACATACCAGGAACCACATTTATAAGCAACAATAAATTGCGTTGAGTTAGAGCGGTATTATTTATTATGAAGGTTAAGCCAATTTCTTCATGCTTCAACACGGTTGCAGATAATAAATGCGATACATTCAACGCGAATAACCGTACAAGCGTTGCAACACGCTAAGACTGAAAATGCTGTTGCACAATCCTCTAATCGTGTTAGTCATTGTGGATTGTGGGTGAACGGTGATTATATTATTATCTCTTCTTCATCATCTAAAAGTATTTTCTTTCACCGTATCATTGTATTCGATATTTATTACTCGTTAAACACTTAGCCTCTGCCCACGTCTCTCAGACGTGCAAATTGTTGTAGTTCAAGAATATTGTGCGCGTCTCAAAGATATGGTCCACCTGAAACTTTTTTACCGCATCGTAGAAAAATAATATTGGCAGATTTGTGACACGCAATGTATAACATTATTCGTGTTTAAATTTATTATGTATCTTGAGAATAGAAAAGTTTCACAGATATTTGTGCAGAAAAATGTAATACTATATGTCAGTGTATGCACTTGAGCGGTGGTCTTTATGTGTTATACAGTGCTTACTTCGTGTAACAGCATAACAATAAACACTTTTAATTGTATAATAAAATCCCATAAAAATAATAATGCTATAAATATATTTAATTAATTATTGTATTGCAATACAAATGGCTCCTTTGCCAATATTTTATATCGCGTATCTATAAATAATAAATTAAGAGTAAAAACGACAGATCTATTCTGTAAAGACCAAGATTCTCAAAATGAATGGAGAAACTGTCTGCAGAGTCAAAAGACAATACAAGCAAAAAAGTTTCCCGTCTCTGCAAGTGTTATAAATACACGACCGTCATGGAGCAGCGAAATAAAATATATTCTGAAAATAAATTTGTCGTAAGTATCTGCACCTGTGACACATAAAACTGTTTGAAATCGCATGGTGGGGTAAATGGTAAAGGATACTTCAAAAAAGCAGATGGTTAAGTGGAGTCCACCATTGAAGCAAAAAATTTAAGTCGGATTCACGCATTCCAGTTCCGTGACGGTTCAGCGCTATCAGTGTCAGTGGTAAAAAATATCGTTTGCCCGTTTTGGAATAGAGCAGTTCACACTGGTCCGTGTCAGTTACTGAGACTGAAACAAACAGGACCATTGCCACTGGCGGCACTGAACCGTCACGGAACTGATACGTGTGAATCCGCCCTTAGAGTTTTAGGAACTCGCGGCGAACGCGCCATGCGTTCCGCGCTAAGCTACCTCTATATACGTGATTCACCGGGCAAGCGTATCGATGTGTCGTTCTCGACGTTCTCATTGTTGCATCGCGTTGTCTTATTCGTCGCCGTCGAAAACAGACAAGAAGAGAAAGAAAGGGGAGAAAAGTGGCGGACGATAAAACGAGGAGTACAGGAACGAACCAGCATGACAAACCTTTCAGCGTCTATTTTTGTTAGTTCCACTGATGGCCTGTGTATCTCACCGTTCTCGCTCCGTTTTAACCCCGCCGAAGACGTTACGGTTGGATATATGTATACGATCCAGTAAATTCTTTTTACAACACAGTTAAATCAGCGTGAGATGAAACGCAGAGCGAAGCGTGTAGGATCAGTTGGTATTAATGTGGACAGCGCATTAGACACATCTCCGGGAGGTATCTAAGACAGAGAGACAGAGAGAGAGAGAGAGAGAGAGAGAGAGAGAGAGAGAGAGAGAGAGAGAGAGAGAGAGAGAATATGGAGGAAGAGAAAGACGAAAACGGGGGTAGTCTCTTTGATCCGCTTAGGCTGGCTGCGTCATCAAGTAATCCGACAGTAGATTACTTTCAATACATACGAAGATTCGCTTGTCCGGCAGCCAACTCGCGTTAAAATCCGTTTGTACTCGCTGGTGTTTACGTGTATGCAAAACGAACCGCCATATCTACTGTCGATTTATGCGGTCAACATTGCGATATCTCCCTCAAAACGGGTCCTCGACCATCGCGATTCCCGGCCGAGGTACGAAAATAGCGGCCAGTATATAGAAATCTTCGTGTATCTACAATCTACAGCCCGATTCCCTTGTACTCTCCCTCTGAACTTCTCATAATTTACCTTGAATCACTCAGGGATTTACATACAAGCCAAAAAGTGGTTAATGCTACTTCACATGATGCGAGGCTAAACGCATGTCTGTTTAACCATATCATTCAGAGGGTTGACTCGCTTTACGTTCGTTCTTTTCGTGTTTTACTTACTGAACGCATGTGATGTACACCTTTATGAAGTTCCACTTCTAATGAAGCCTACTGCATTAAAGTTCCTTTTAGCTGGGACAAGCAGGACTATCTCTAACATTGAAACAATTGTCTTACTTTGAGATGTTGCAAGAATAGGTACTTTAAAAAATATCTGCTGAAAATAAAGTAATGATTTAAATTTTCTGTTGTATGTGTGTAGAACGCATGGAAATAGAATATTAGAAGGTTATGGGAATAATATTGATAATTGTTGTTGGGTTAATAGGGAAATAGATATATATTCTTGACTTCTTTACAATAGAGGTGTACAGATAACGTGTCTCGCTACTCGACTTAACGCAGACTGTCTCAACCGCGCAGTTCTCTCGGCCAACCGCCTTGCAACACTTCTCTGGCAACGCTGTGTCTGCCGCGACGCGAGCCTACTACATTGTACAGGTGTACTCAACATTAGTGAGGCTTCCACATACGCGTGCGTAAAGAGAATGAAGCTCCACAGCGGCACAACGCGAATTCAGTGGAGATGGTGATGATGAAATTCCAAGTTTGGCAGAGATTATTGCGTGTCTTTACTCGCGATTACTGTCGGGGTGTTACTATTGGATATCTAGTAACAACAGTTCTTACCTCCACTCCAACAAATGTCACTATTGCTTGATATACCTACTGTACTGGAAATATTTATGGCATCACGTTCAAATTGACATAATACACAGAATTTTGGTAGCAATATGAGTAATGAAATGATTCGTATCCAACTTATTTTGGCCAAGATAGTGAGCTACCAATTTTTGCAATAGATAAAGTTTACGATAATCTTTTCCTAGTACTAATAACAAGGGGAGTATGAGTGCTAACGTGTTTAACATTCGAGTGATGCAATAAATATTTCCAGGACTCTATGTATTTATATATTATACGTAGTAAAGCGTCTGCTTTCGTTCTTGCTTCAAGACATTACGCTTTCGCGTGACATATTCTAATATTTACAAGTTTATTGTCAATGCATTCGATGTGGGCGTAACGAAGTCATATTCCATATTTCCGTTTGTTTCTACTTTCCTGTGAATCTCACACTCTGGAAGTTAGGTACTATTCATATGTACCCCTACAGCGACAAAGTACTACATAAGGGAGAGTGAGGTAATTGCGAACACCTAAGCAAAAAAGTAAACAAAACGAAAATTATGTGAGAAAGGAATTTGTTTATTATTTACAAACATACTTAAACTATTCATAAACTATATCAATAAAGTACTGTGACGAATTTTTGAAAAATTATTATTGTAATTGTATAAAGATTTTATTGAGTTAAAGTTCGAAAAGGAAATTGTTTTTAGCTTATACACAAAGTAATGTGGCCGATAATACACCCGTAAAAGAAAATCTAGAACTTTACAAGCCAGAGAGACAAAGCCAAGTGCGAGAGAATAATTATAATACGCACCGTAAGCGTCTGTAGCGCCACGCAAAAGCCAATAAGGATCTATAATCATTCGATCAACCAATTGTACAAAAACATCCACTCGGTCAACCAATCACACTACAGAAAAGAAAGCGCGACATTCAACACTCCCACTCGTTTTCTCTTATCGAAAAAGAAATTTTATGCAGCATACAGTCCATACTTCTTTATCAAACGTTTAAACATCTCTTTGGACAAAGCTTTGGTTAGGAAATCGGTTAAGTGGTCATTAGTCGGTACATATTGCACGTCAATTTCTCCACCCTCTTGCATATCGCAGGTATAGAATTCCTGGATTTTTAAGTAGGATTATGGCTCTTTAATTGTCGCATTTGACCAGCGTGGGTTGCGGTTGCTTATGGTCCAGCTCCGACATCAGTCTTCTTTGCCATACGGTTGCTTTGGTCGTCTCGTATAAGGCCAAAAATTCTGCTTCAGTTAAGGTGACAGTCACGGTCTGCTTCCTTGAATCCCAGGCTATGAGGCCTCCGTTCAATAAGAATACCCAGCCTGTCGCACTTCTCCTCCTGTCGACGTTTCCAGCCCAGTCTGCATCACTGTAAGCAATCAATTCAGTATCATTTGAACCCTGGTCAAAAGTGATCCCTTGATCCATGGTTCCTTTGAGGTAGCTTAACACTCTCTTGACCCCTTACCAGTGAGTGTTTGTGGGTTGTAAGATATATCTACTGAGAACCCCAGCAATGTATGCTATGTCGGGCCTTGTACAAACCATTAGGTATATGAGAAATCCGATCGCTTCTTTGTAAGGATATGATTCTACTTCCTTGGATCTATCCTCATTTTTGAGAATTTTATTCCCGGTTCAGCCGGAGTAGAGATCGGGGCGCTACTATTATGGTTAAATCTTTCTAAGATTTTTCTCGTGTATACTTATTGATGGATTTTTAGTTTCTTCTTGTCTCTGTCTCTCTTGATTTGTATTCCCTCGAAGAACTCTGCTATTTTGAAGGTGATCTGGAACTCACGATAAAGATTATTCAATAACTACTTCATGGCTAGGATATTGTTACCACAGATCAGCCCATCATCCACGTATAGGGCCAAATACAACGTGAAATCTTTTTGAGTCGTGCACAAAAACGCATCGATCAGCTTTGGATTGTCTCAACCCATTGTTCAATAACAATTCAACGATCCTTTTGTTCCATTGCCAAAAGGATTGCTTCAACCCATAGAGGCTTTTCTTAAGTAAGTACACCGATTGATCGTTTTCCTCCAAACCGTATGGTTGCTCCATGTAAATCTTCTCTTTGAGTTCGCTATGAAGAAAATCAGTTTTTACGTCAAACTGATAAATTTCTAGGTCTTGAGCTGCTGCTATTGCCAATATGGTCCTAACGGAGTCGTGTTTCACCACTGGTGCAAAAGTTTCTTCATAGTTTATCCCATATTTTTGCGAACTACCTCTCACGACTAGCCTGGCCTTGTATTTTTTTATCTCGCCATTCTCCTTGTACTTTGTCTTGAATACCTAACGGTTCGTAATGATGTGTTAGGCTTCAGTTCGTGGAACTAGTACCCAGGTCTCGTTCTTTTCTAGTGAATCCAATTCGTCGTCAATTGCTTCTAGCCATCTTCTCGAGTCTTGGGCTTTCATGGCGTCCTCTAGGCTTGTAGGCTCTAACTGCGCTATACAGACTTCAGCCATTATTACAGTCTCCTCAGACTCCTCTTCAGTCGATCTTGATGTTTTACTAGTGTTGTGTGGACTTCGAGGGGTGGGCAATCTCGGATTCCTGTATTCCTTCTTCCTTGCGCCGATCTCAGGGGAATGATGTACTTTCTCTCCTTATTGTTGCTGATCTTGCGGTGTCTTAAGGTCCTTTTGATCATTAGTCAATTTCTTTTCGACCACTTCATGAATCCCGCTTCGGTTTTCGTTGAATATTACGTCTCTTATAATTAGAAGTACTAATTAGTACTCTTCTTCCTGCTGGGTCAAGAACTCTGTATGTCTTACTGTCGTCATGATACCCAATCATGTAGCATTTGGAGGAGTTTTTTTCCCACTTCGTACGCAACTCTTTCGGAACATGCATGTAGCATTCACTACAAAAAACTCTTAAGTGAGCGACTGAGGGCTTTGACCCATATCATTTTTCGTAAGGCGTAGTGTTAGAAATTAGCTGTATGGCGTTTTTCCTTCTTCGGCAATGAAGACGCGCCTTGTTGACGGGGGTCTTCCGGGGCACCCCGATCTTCGTTTGTTCGTTAGAGATATATACGCTTTATAAGACGTACTCTTGTATTACCTATTTTATTATGTATTATTCTATATAATCATATCAATAAAGAAAAGGTTATGGGCCCAGATCTGCTCTGAGAAGCCTAAGGCGTAAAAGTAACTCGTTTAAGAGTTATAAGTGATATACTGATATATTTCTGAGTTTGGAGATTAGTTCGGCACGGGTTGGTTTTCTGCGCGCGAACCAAGCACGTTGAGAATGGATCCTCTGCTGCGAACAGAACCGTTGAAGGAAGATAATTATGAAACGTAGAAGGTGCATATACAATTTTTACTAATAAAAAATATAAATTGACAATACGTGAACGGTTCGTTCAAGAGACCTACATTAATAGAGAATAATGAAAACCCAAGAAAGGCAGTGGAATTATGGAACGAGGCAGACGGTATTACAAGGGCAGATATATTATTAGGAATCCACGCCACTGAATTACGCCAAGTGAAAAATCTGGAGACTTCGCATGCGGTTTGGCAGAAATTAGAGACGATATATCAATCAACAGGACCAGTTAGGAAGGCTGCACTGTTTCAAAGGTTAGTCTCACATAGAATGGGTTATGGTGATGACGTAAGGGCAGATATGAGAGATTTTTTCGATACTGTCGACAGACTAAATGAAATGAATATTGAGATCAACGAGGAATTACTCTCGTATCTATTATTAATTACTTTGCCAGAAAGTTTTAAGAGATTTAGGTGTGCGATGCAGTCTCAGGATGATTTGCCTAGTCTTGAAATATTGAAGATAAAAATTCAAGAAGAGATGCACTTTCGGAAAGGCGAAATTCAGGAATCGTCTCAAAGCGCAATGGTAGTTAAAAGTCGTAAACAGAAGCCTTATAATTCCCAGATAAGTGCAAAGAATTCAGGCGACGTACCCAAGAGGATGAATAAGATAAAGTGTTTCCGTTGCCAAAAATTGGGACACAAGTCAATAGATTGTCATGCTGGGAATACAAAACAAAGACCATCAAAAGAAGAACCACTCAATTACCTGATTACCACTGAAGGGTATGTGCATAGGGCACTGACAGTGGAGTGAAAAGATCAAGTCGCAAGGTAGTGTCTCGACAATGGTTGCACCTCTCACATGTCTGCAGATAAGGAGAAATTTTATACTTTAAGAGATCCAGAGCATAAGGTTCTGAATCTGGTCACGGATGATTCAACGATAATACAAAGAGTGGGTGAGGTCAAGACTGTTCTGATGCATGGAAAGGACAGCCAAATAGTAAATTTCAGCGGCACCTTGTATGTGCCAGGCTTAAGAGCTAACCTGTTGTCGGTATCAAAAATTACCGACAAGGGCCTCAGAATTATATTTGACAAAGAGAAGGCTAAAGTCGTGGATCAGGGAGATAAGATTCAATTGACAGCTGATCAAATTAATGGACTCTATTACTTTCAAGGAGTCCAGGGAACCGCAAGGCGTGCCTCCGAGTCACGAGAATCCAAGTTAATGGTGTGGCATCGAAGACTTGATCATTTGAATGAGGCATATCTGAAGGAATTATCGAGAGGCAAAAGGACTGTTATGATTAAGGTGGAACTAAATGCTTCATTGCCACCATGTTTCATTGCCTTAGAGGAAAAATATCCAGAACTCCTTTCCCAAGTGAGTCAAAGAGAAGTTCAATGCCTTTGGAAATTATTCATATGGATCTGTGTGGTCCAATGAGAGTGCATTCTCATGGAGGTTCGAGATATTTCGCGACTTTTATTGACGATGATACCCGTTGGTGCGAGGTAAAATTTCTTCGAAGTAAAAACGAAGTGTTCTCCGCATTTAAAAGTTTCAAGGCGATGGCGGAAAATCTTCTTGAACGAAAGATCAAGTATATACAAACTGATAACGGGACTGAGTATTGGAACAAGGAATTTGATAATTATCTGGCTGAATGTGGGATAAAGAGACGAATGACTGCCCCATATTCCCTGCAGCAGAACGGAATTGCAGAGCGAAAAAATAGGATGTTGATCGAGACTGCTAGATGTCTCATGTTGGAATCTGGGGTTTCTCCTTCATTTTGGGCGGAAGCCATTAATACCGCCAACTATATTAGAAACCGTTGCCCTTCGAGGTCGTTGGACGGTGATACACCTTATAGAAGGTCGTCAGGGAAGCTCCCGATATTGTCATATTTTAAAGCTTTTAGTTCCAAAGTTTTCGTTTTGAATACAGGCCCTAAAAGAAGAAAATTCGAACCTCGTTCTCGTTGAGAGAAACTGCTGAATCCCAAGTCAATGTCGTGGAAGCGGGCATACCAACTTGGGTAGACCGAGAATTTTACGAACTGGTTCAAGGGGTCGACCACGAAAAGTGTACAATACTCGCAGTAGAGTACCGGGTCTGCAGATGATAAGTCCACAGATCAAGAATACGAAAGTGCCGAGTTGGCTGAAGTGTCGGCCAAAGAGGCTTTGTCAGGTCCGGAAACGGACGAATGGAGAGATGCAATGCGATCCGAATATAAGGCGCTGCTTAAGAATAATACCTGGCAGCTGATAGACAAACCCACTGATAGAAATATACTCAAGAGCCGAGTGGTATTGACCAACAAAACTTTACAGGACGGATTGACCAAGAAAAAGGCACGTTTGGTCGCTAAAGGTTGTTCTCAGAAGTATAGCATTGATTTTTCCGAGGTGTTCTCTCCTGTGGTACGTATGAGCTCTATTCGTATGTTAATGGCGCTGGCTGTACAGCATGGATTACACGTGCACCAGTTAGATGTATACACAGCATACTTAAATGGAGATTTAGACGAGGAAATCTTCATGGAGGTTCCTCAATTGTACCAAGATATTGTGGAGGAATTGATCGATGAAGCCAAGGGACAAGGAGATGACCAATTGTGTGTTAAGGCATATAAGGAGCTGCAAGCAATTAAGACGGGGAACAAGGTGTATATGTTGAGAAAAGCAATATATGGTCTGAAGCAGGCGGGCCAACAGTGGAACAAAAGGCTCGACGAGGCGTTGAGACATATAGGCTTGATTCAATCGGATAATGAACCTTGCTGTTATTCTATGAGAAAGGGGAAGGAAGTTCTTATAGTAATGATATATGTCGACGATATTGTAATGGCGTTTCAGAATTTAAGTTGGATGTCACCGGTCAAACGAAGTCTACTGTCTGTTTTTGAAATGAAAGACTTGGGTCCTATCCGTCACTGTTTGGGAATCGACTTCAAGCAAAGCAAGAAAAAGATAACTATGTCTCAGGGGAGCTACATCGCGGAAATACTCAAAAAATTTGGAATTAATTACTCCTATCCGGTGGGTACGCCGATTGATCCTGCTAGTAAACTGGTCAAACCAGGGGAAGGTGTCAATGCTGGAATGGAGAAGTATCCCTATAGGAATCTCTTGATGTACCTGGCGGTCAGTACCCGCCCGGACATAGCGGTTTCCGTAAGTTATTGGAGCCAGTTTAATGATTGCTTCACAAAGGAACATTAGTTGTTCCTTGGAAACTTGGAACTTGTGTTCAAAAGGAATAGGTCCTATTTGGAGGGGTTTGCAGATGCTGACTGGGATTCATGTCCAATCGATCGACGATCTTACACTGGTTATGTGTTTAGGATGAACGGGGTAGCTGTAAGCTGGGAGGCCTGTAAGCAGAAAACTGTGGCTCTCTCCAGTACGGAAGCTGAGTATATGGCCATGACAGAGACGGCAAATGAAGCTGTCTGCTTGAAATTGTTTCTAAAAGACATTGGGTTCCCGACCAAGAGACCAATTAGAATCTATGGAGATAATCAGGGAGCCATTAAAATATCCAAGAACCCGACGCTTCATGGACGAGTGAAGCATATAGACATGAAGCATAACTACATTCGCGATGCTCTCAAGGACAGAGTAGTTGATGTTAAGTATATTCCAACGACCGAGATGGCTGCGGACATTCTGACTAAGGGTTTATGTAGACCAAAAAATGAGTTCTGCACTGAGTTCCTTGGCGTGGAGCCTATCGCCTAAAAACGGTACAATGTCTTCATTGAGGGGAAGTGTTGGAAATTAGCCGTATGGCGTTTTTCCTTCTTCGGCAATGAAAGCGCGCCTTGTTGACGGGGGTCTTCCGAGGCACCCCGATCTTCGTTTGTTCGTTAGAGATATATACGCTTTATAAGAGGTACTCTTGTATTAACTATTTTATTATGTATTATTCTATATAATTATATCAATAAACAAAACGTAGCTCCGCCAATCGTTCCTGACGATATCCTATTCTTCAGGTATACGGCTGTACAGACTGCCTCGCCTATATATACAGGGGCAGCTCCCTCTTATGCAACATAGCCTTGGCGCTCTCAATGACCGTTTTATTTTGTCTCTCAATGAAGCCATTCTGCTCAGGCGCCCTGGGAGTTGAGATCTGATGCCTGATTTCCTTACTCATTAGAAACTGCTTTACAGGTTCATTGCAGAATTCCAAGCCGCCATCAGACCTTAATATTCTGATTCTATGCCCATCAGCTTCAACCTCAACGTGAAATTTCTTGAGGGCCTGAAGCACATCTGTTTTGTTCTTTAATGGAAAAACATAACAGAATCTGGAAAAATCATCTTTTAACAACATAACATAGTTTGCACCGTCAATTGACGGGGTGCAGTTTTCCGCAAAAGTCAACATGGAAGGTCTCACCCGCAACCGTTCCTCGTCTGGCTCCTGACTTCGGGAAACTTGACCGGTGCTGTTTTCCATAGATACAACCCTCACAAATGGATCCTCTTCCGATGGATTCTTGATATTCAGGTCATCGACAACATCCGTGCAGTTCATTTCCCTGAGCGTTTTGAAATTGACATGTTCCAGACGTTCATGCCACAAAATCAGTGACTCTAACGTCGCAGAGTTCAATTCGCCAGTCCTGACTGTCCCTAAGTTCATTTTGTATAACCTATTGTCGGGGACTCCATCAGCTATAACCTGATTTCCTTTCATAAAGTTTACACGTTGAGCGCCCTCTTTAAAGACAATCTTCATGCCTTTTTCTGACGATCTAAAGACAGATATAAAATTTTGACTAAGGTCTGGAAAAAATAGAACGTCTTTGCAGCTTCGGGTTCGTCGTTTTCACTTCAACGTCCCCAACTCCTTTCACAAACAGTTTCCGTCCATCTCCCACTTTTACTTGGCATGTGTCTTCCAGGAAAGGAACTAAGTTTTTGAAGCACTCCCTCTAGAAAAACATATGGTCGGTAGCCCCTGAGTCTGCATACAGACGTTCTTTACTTTGTTTTGAGACGTTGTGGATTGTGCAATTAGTACATTTTGGCTGGATTGTAGGATGAATAGATGTGACCTTTCATCATCTGGTCTACTCTCCTGGTCAGCTGGCTGCTGATGTGTTTCCCTCTGGATCAGTAGTGAATGTCCACCATCTCTGCTTGTTCTGTTTTGCTGTTCTCTTTGCTTTTTGAAACAGTCTCTGGCCCAATGTCCTTGTTTACTGCAGTAATTGCACTTGCCAACCTGTTTTGATTTGTTGTACTGGTACTTTCCTCTGCCATTGTCGCTACAAATGGCATATGCAGCCCTAGATGAACTCATGTCCCTAACACTCAATGATTTGAGTTTGGGGAGCGATTCCTCGTTTACCAAATGATTGGTTAGGCGTTCAATGTTTTGTTCGGCATGAGGCGCAGCGTATCAAGCTGACCTCACGTTATCGTATTTAACAGATAGGGGGAAGTGGGGTAGATTGATGCAGAAAAACTGAATCTCATATGTTATGCAAGAAAAATGAGTAAAATAAAAATTTTTTTGCTTTATGCATGTCATAACTAATCAATATTATAATAGCAATCAAAAGAATCATTAAAGTTAGAAGATAATGAGAATATAATGACTTGAGTAAAAAATGGGTTTTGTATCATTCTGCCCCACCTACGGGGCACTTAGATACATTGGATGGGGCACTTTGATACAAAGCGTAAATTGTATGAGAATGGTAATTATTTACAAAAATTTAATGAAAAACACCGTTTCTATTGTGAGAGATCATAATCAATCTTAGAATTTGTTACTTAAAATCTAAATTACGTATCAAAACTAACAATGTTTCACACTTATCAGAGACTTTATGGCAGGTTTTTTTAACAAAACATCAAAACTTATATTAATCTTTCCTCAAACACCTATCTATTTAAAAATAAACTTTAGGAAAACTTTAAAAAATAGGAACTCACATTAAGTAGTCAAAAAATAAAAATATAAACAAAATACTATTTAGCTTCTATTGCACATTAAATCCACTTAAGTCGATAGAAAAAGTATAAAGAGATGATGTTCGAGATGTGCTGTTTGAGAAATTTGGTTTTGGCTACTGCAAAACAACATCTTTGATATCAACGCTTGCCTTATCTTCTACAATAGGGAAAACAAACATACAAGATCCTGTTTTTTTCCTGAGATATGATACTTGATAATCAGTATTTAGAAACGACTTTGGCCACGTAATAAACAACAGTTTTTTTCTTTTCAAATTTAATGAGTAAGAAATCTCCAACATTGATATTTGTAGGATTGGAAACATAAAAATTTATATCCTCATCTTCTGGATCAGATGCAATTTCAAAATCTTCGTCGTCATCATCACTCAATTTCACAGATTCATTCCGACTGGTATCAGAGTCAGATTGTGAACGACGACATCTTTTCTTCTTAGATTTTTTAGTTTCCGTTAAACCCAATAAATTTTTTGCCGTTTTCAACTCTTTTGCTTTCTGCTTTATCATTTTAATTTGCTGTTTCCTTTCCTTCTCTTCGTGCAATCTCTGTAATCTATCTTTTTCGGGGGAATCAGTGAAGACTCTCGGTTTCCCTTTCTCTCTTCCTTTCTTCGATAAAGAAGTGTTTTTACCAATGACCTTTTTTGGATATGGTCTAACTACTTCAGGGGATAATATTGGCGTAGAGGCTGGTGAAACGACATTAGGAAATAATGTTACATCCTCTTCCAATCGGTTTCCAAGGGAGTCAGCTTCAAAAACTGGTATCTTGTCTTCTTCACAGTTTTCGGTAACCTCATCATTTTGGCTAATGTCCACGTCCACAAAACCTAGCTCTTGTGTATTTTCTTCATTTGTCACATCCGTAACGTCAGCAATATCTTGAGAACTCGTTCCAAATATTTCTATTGGTGCGAAATCGTGATCTCCAAACGCAAATCTATTAAATGGCCAAATGCCTGGTTTTAAAAACCCACTTGTAATATTCTTTGGGTTAAAAGATTCCAGAAAAGCTAATTTTGTTAGTTTGGCAATGTTATATATGGACAAAGTTTTTCCTACATTTCGAATGTGCCAATCGTTAAAAGCGATTTTTAGTTTGCCTTTAAAAGGTCCAAAAACGCTGACGTCCAAAGGTTGTAATTTGTGTGACGTGTGTGGTGGTAGAGACAAGTAGACAATAATTGTCACGACAATAGTTGACCGCTTCGATTGAAATATGAGACTCATGGTTGTCACATATGATTAGAATGGGATTATCCTTGGTGCATAAAGTATGGCGCTGAATATGTCTTAGAACTTGAGTGTGCAATTCTGCAGTCATCCAGCCGCTTCTGTTTGCCAAACCTAGACTTCCTTCCGGAGCACCATTTAAAAAATGCTCTTTGAAGTGGACACGTGGGAAGACATACACAGGAGGAAGAGCAGTGCCTGTTGCAGTAACTATACCACAGAATGTTACCAGTTCTCCTCGTTCACCTGATACTATTTGTCCTATTTGTCTCTGTTTTTTTTTCAGCCAAAACTTCAGGTGTAGGTAAGACTGTATTAATCCCAGTTTCGTCCAAATTTATTATACGATCAGGTGTAAATTTATAGCGCGTTATTACACGTTCATAATTGTCAAAAAATTCAGTGACTGCGATTTTATTAAATGTAAAAATTCTTGCTGCGCTCGTATTTTCTGGCTTCCTGAGGCTTACATCCTGATTCCTCTTTCTAAATCCTGCCGCCCAATCTTTTCCAGCACATCGATTTTTTTTCCAGGATTCCGGATATTTACATCCCAAGAATTCTGCATATTCATAAGCCAAAACCAAGACTTGCTGCAAAGACAGCCCGTAGTGCATTTTACTACAGTTCAGTAAATATTCAGTAAACGCCTTCTCTTGTTCAGTTGAGAAAACCTGTGCAACAGTGTACTTGGACCCATATTTACTAGAAGATGACGCTTCATTTTCTTCAAAAGTTTTTCGAAATTTTTCAATGCGATGTTGCAAAGTTGCAGCTTTGATCTTGTATTTGTCAGCTGCCCTCCGTATAGACAATCTTTTCGATACAACTTCGGATATAGCAGTCTTTACATTCTCCTCATTAATACTTCCTCTATCAGTCTTAGGTTTGTACGTTCGCACCATTTTCTGGAAAACAGAATAACTAGTTTACAGATTTCATGCAAACTTGTATATTGGGACACTATTGTATACTAGCGGGGCACTTTGATGCATATCAATGTGCCCCCTGTCTTAGTATATCAAAGTACCCCAGCGAACATTTTCAAGAAACTAACAATTATTTATAAAACCACTGAACTTATTTAAAAGTCACGTGCAATTCTGAATACTAAATAGAATAACTTACCTTTGGTATTTTTAAATATTAACTAAATGACGTAAAACAACGTTGGAACACTTACACACATCACGTAATTTTTTAGTTGGTCGTGCTAAAAACACATCTACCCTCGTCAAACGCCAAAGGTCAAATGGCCGACAGCGCGGTCGCAACTGTTTTGTTCACACATGTCTAGGCACGTTTTAGTGATGTCGCAGCATGAATAACGTTTTTCGATTGTTAAATATGGTCGGTGCATCAATGTGCCCCTTGTATCAAAGTGCCCCACCTCCCCCTAAGCTACTTAGAATTTTTGCAATTACCATGGGTTACTTTTGTTCAATGTTCATATCTATCAGCCTTTGGGCTAATAGGGTTACTCTTGCAATGTAGTCTGCCACGTTCTCTTCATCGTCCATCTTGCAGTCGATGAATTTTTCCATCAGCACCTGTGCCGATTGCTCGTTCCTTTCCGAGTGAATGGTCTTCAGTTTAGACCACATTTCTGCAGCAGTCGTGCAGGAGGTGAGGTGCTTTAGTTGATCCAATTCAAGCCTTCTCATAAGGAAAGCTCGGCCTTCAGCGTCTTTGTCCTCCTGGCATTGTCCAGCTGGCATTGGAATCGAACCTAAAACATATGGCTTGAGTTTATTTTCGGTCATGTAGATTTCCATTTGGGGTCGTCACAATTGGAAATTTTGGCCATTGAAACGATGTATCTGGTAGACCTTTGATTCCGCCATCTTTACTGGTACTGATTTTTGAACCACGAGGTCTCCTGGTTTTCGTCTGGTTTCACTGTTTAACGCAACACTCTTCTGGTCCATAGGGTTATAGCACAGTAACTCACTTAAGCCTAAACTAGCCTGGGCCCATAACCTATTGTAATTGTATAAAGACTTTATTCAGTTAAAGTTCGAAACAGAAATTGTTTTTAGGTTGTACACAAAGTAGTGTGGCCTATAATCCACTCGTAAAAGAAAATCTAGAACTTTACAAGCCAGAGAAACAAAAATAAGTGCGAGGGAATAATTATGATACGCACCGTAAGCGTCTGTAGCGCCACGCAAAAGCCAATAAGGATCTATAATCATTCGATCAACCAATCCTACAAAAACATCCGCTCGGTCAACCAATCACACTACAGAAGACAAAGCGCGACATTCAACAATTATAATAAAAATCAAGTTTATAGTGAAAAAGCAAAACCCTCGGTGTTCGTGATTACTGGATTGCCATGGGGTAATCACGAACATAGTGCTAAATATCGCAGAAGTCGCACAGAAAGCGCGACTTCAATGGTCAACCCTTAAAAAATGTTGCTATAACCTATACCTAATGTATTTTTCAAATTCCTCTTCTTGTGCGTTAGAAAAAATTGCAATTCTTCGGAATATCGAAAAGAATAGTAAAGGTCGTTTTTTAAACTTTTTGAAATGAAACTTCTTTAGCCGCAGTAGCATATGATTTCTCGGGTGTAACGGAAGTATGAAACACTTCCCCTACCAAGAACGCTTCTCCCGCCAAGATACCCACTTCCGGTTACTCCTACTCTGCGAAGGCGAGAGCGCGTCAGAGGGACCAAAAGCGAACGAGGAACGGTACGAGGCGTTCATGCTTTGTCTCACTATGTCTTTCGGGCGCCTGATATTCCGTCTTTTGCGTGTGCGACGGTGTACACACCTTCAAAAAGCCGGAGCGAGACAAAGTACAACGGGTCGTCTGTCTCGTACAGTTCCATTTCGCTCTCGCCTTCGGCAAGAAAGGAGGGAGAAACTATAGCTCGGAATAGTAGGTACAGCCCCCTCAATGTTGAATGCTCACCGCCGCACCGGTTCCGAGCCGCGAGCTTTCAGCGAAAAAGTACTGTAAAGGGGAAATTGTATATAGCTCTACATATACGAGGATTCCCCATCTACTATTCCCTACTACGTCGCGAGTTCCCACTTCCAATAGCTATTCCCCCTCCACTACTCCTTACTACGTCATGTGCCCGTTACTTTTGGCAAGCCTCCTCCTACACGTCACGCGTTTGCACAGATCAAGTACACGCAATTCAGCTGTACCGTCGCGTCAACAAGGGTACCCTCTACATTCTACAAGTCAGGATTCATCTGCTGCCTCGGATAAACCTAATGAATATGATTCAGCTGTGCCATCAACAAGTACCGATGCACCCACTGTTGCTACGCTACCATACAGAATCTTTCATTTCTTTAAAGCAGCCCATCAAAAATTTCAAACACATTTTCTAAACAATAAGCTTGGTAAAGTTTGCTTCATTTGTGTTCGTATATGGTTTAAGAACGACGTGAAACCAGTTGATCCCAAGCATTAATAACTTTTACATACTGTTTTTCTAGCCAATTACATTCAACATGTGGTAACGTGCAACTGTAACACGTGCAGAAATTGTCTGACTCGAAATAATAACATTCCAACGTCATCCAAGTCAAATAGTTTCGTATATCCACAATTACCTTCTCATCTACCAACATTAGATTTGTTGTCAAAGAGTTTAATTTCACCCAGGATACCGTTCATTCAAATTCGACTCTTTGATATGCTCATGGGATCTTCGGGCAAATTATTAATGTTCCAGTGTCTGTAAATACGATGGTGAATCATTTGCCAAGAAACATTGATGGCGATCATTATGTTAAAAATGTTCACATTAATGTTCATATTAAGAGAAAAAAATACATAAATCACGTTATGTGGTTGGTTTGGTGAAAAAACGAAACATAGAAAATTGGCTGCAATGTCTATTTGAAACTCCTCCCTACAGGTTGTACGGCATTAGAGCTTATGAATTTTTGTTTCATAATGACAATGTTATTCAAATTCCTATAGACGAAATTAGTGAAGACATACCAATCGAAGACAGTCTCACTGCACAACAGCAAACACCCTTATGGAATGATGAAAAGTATCTTCGCATTGCACCAGGAGAAACAAATAGGTAAAGTACACAGTCTACTTTGCGATGGATATGCAGAGGAATAAAAGAAGTATCACTTCTGAGAAAAAGTTTCACTTCTAACGCGTGAGAGTTCCTCGCATTGATTTTTTTTCTGAGCCTGTAATGAAAATTAAATAATTCCTTTTGTAGATTTAAGTAAGTTTTATATATGTTGAAAATTTCATCAAAATCCGTTAACTTTTTTTTTGAAATGTGTTTATTTAGCCATAGAAAATACATAGCAATTTTATAAATGTGTACTAGGTATAAACACAGCCGAGTTGGCACCTCGTTTCTATAACAACTTACCCTAAGCAACAGTCTCACGTGAGCGCTCGTGCTTAAAAAATAAAGGAACTTTTTTTGTAAGAGCTAATTTGTACTATGCTTACTTTCCCGATCTTTTATTGACAGAGCAATTTTTTTTATTTTCCTCGAAAAATCGGCTCAAAACCAGGGAGCCAAAATCGGTTAACGTTGCTAATCTTGAAGGTTCGAGATTACCCCATCCGATTTGTTCGTCAATACCCCACGGCATCAAAAAATAAAAAAGAATTTATTTTAGAGGTTAGTATTATGATTCAAGCAACGCATTGGTCACAAAATGTTGGTAAAAAAGTGCTTTATTTCAACTTAAAAAAAAAACAGTTGTATCATTAATTCAACAGTACTTGCATGCAACTGAAAATGGACAAAATATTACTTGAAACATGATGAAAATAATAAATTGTGTTTATCTTGAATAGCATGAGCGTTCTGTATTTATTACTTTCTGCCCGGCGTTGGATACGACCTAAACCAGCGAGGGCCACATCGGGCCCTTCTCGGGAAGGATAATGATAACAGTGGTGATGAAGACGGTGAAGACATTTGCATTTATGTCCAAGAATCCTATAGTTTATCAAAATTGAATGAAGGTTGGATGCAGTGTACAGCTTGTTGTAAATGGGCTCACGAAGGCTGTACTGGTTGGGAAACTGAAGGATTGGACGCATTCCGTTGTTATAGGTGCTAGGGCCAGTTTTTAGTATGGTACCCGGTTTTACCCAGGCCATGGGGTAAAACCGTAAAAATGGACCATATTTTAAATCGTAATTTTGTTATATTTGTTATTGTATTAAAAAAATGGATATGTACTATTATTTAATAAAGAGTTTATTCTAATTAATTCTAATTTCAATTTCTTTTTTACATTAATGATGTCAAAGTTATGAGCTTTTATCCTTAACGTCCCGGTTTTGCCCCTACTTCCCCTGACATCACTTCATTTTGATTTTACTTATTGTTAAAAAAATTTTCAATTCTCCTTGACTTTTGGTATTATTAATGACATCATTTTCCTTCTCATCATTGACCTGCACCAGCACCTTCCTGTATAAAGGATAATTACAACTGCTCGGGTGTAAATAATTTTTAAGGGGGGGCGATCAGCGATTCATTATTACGTTTCAACGTTAATCACTTGCAGCCAATGGTTCTTGTGGTTATATTAACAAGCCAAAGATTAATTATAGTGTGAGATGAAAGACCGAAGGCGACAGCGGTTTCGGCGAGGGACTTTCACGTTCCCAGCTGCAACTGGCAACCCGTCAATTAGCACGACTGTCACTACCTTTAAGGTTCGCTGGAGCCCGTCCTTTTCGCTATTATCGCAAAGAATTACAGTGCATATGTATATCTGTCAGATTGTAAGTCTCGTGTCTGTTCAATCTAGTTGCCTGTTACCCACTTAATTAACGACCAATTAGATTCATCACAGATCAATGAGATTCTACGAGTACGAAACATTTGATATATATTCCTTCAATGCTTTGGCACGAGCATGAATTTCATAGACCTTACTTTTCAAAATTATTATCAAATTATTATATCAAGTCATTCCTTGAGTAACACCATTTCTTAACCTGTTTCTACAGACTCACCCCGTTTATACTGAAACTATTTATCAATTCCTGAATATGTACATGCTTCATTTGAGTTCACTAATCTAATTATTCTCACGTTATTTTAAGAATTTTCAATCAAATCCAAAAAATTTCACAATATAATTGTGTGCTCAATTACCTTGTTCACCAGACTTAGCGCCTATTTACTTATCTTTGTTTCAACCGCTACAAAAAAGAAAACTGGCAGAAAAATGGAATGCAGTTATAGAAAATGATATTCAATTTCTCTAATTTATTGAAGTTTCATATCAAAGTAACATTATTTTGGGAATAACGTAACGTTGAAAGCACGGCCTTTTAATATTCCCCGCTCTTTAAGACAGTGGTGAACAACCTTTTGTTGGAAGTGGGCCACAAGTGGAAACCTACTACTCTACGCGGGCCGCAATATTAAATACCTAAATATAACTAATCCTATATCTTTTACAGTTCAAAAGATATATGCCAATGTTCAGGCGGGCCGCTTTCAGCGGCTGGCGGGCCAAATGTGCCCCGCGGGCCGCGAGTTGCTCATCACTGCTTTAAGAGAGGTAGGTACATCTCACGTCAATAACCAGCGACCATAAACTCGGTAACATACTAAATGAATTTTTACAACGTACAACTTTAAATTAGAGGAGTTTAAGCTGCTTTAATCTCCGGGTATTTCGCAGTCCCAAAATACCGTGAATTTAATGGGATTATTTAAAGCCTGTCGTATAGTGCGCGAGGTCTACTATCTGTTAGCAAAATTTATCCTCACGTATCACTCTTACAGCTTTTACAGTAGAAACCTATTGGACATTTGCATTCCTTTTAATTTTACTCGGAACCGTCGGCGCAATCTTCCCCCCTTTACGAGCCGTAATTACTCGAAAGCGTCTCTATTCCCATGATTTATATAATACGCTGGCCTATGTCAGGCTTATTAGTTACATCGCCTACCGAACGTTCGCGTATCTCGGCGTCATCGTAGAGCTATCAAGAGCTGTCTAAAATATTTTACGGATCAGCCGTCAATTCGTGTGTGCGTGCACCTTTCTAATATCCCAGAAACACACATAATGCAGTAACATATACCTGTCAGGCTGTAACTCTCGTTTCCACTAAGGTTACTTGCCTGTTACTAGTTCGATTAACGGTCGATTAAGCCTGTCGGGCAGTCGTTAAAGAGAAAGAGTCGAAGATATGAAATGCGAGATACTTTATAATTTGAGATAACGTTATGAATGGTAACAAGCTCTGCCCACCTTCTACGGCGAGCGCGAGCTCGTGTTGCGTGCGTGTGGCCACTCACATCTGCAGAAACACTGTGTACATTCCTCTCGGCCGTCGTTTTAATCGAATGGAAACTAATGAAGCCGAGTGTTATGTCGCTATAAATGTTTTGTACAATTCTCATGTTTATCGCGATAGCCGAGAAGCCCGACGTGCTGCGAAATCGAGCTGGCGTTTTTCATTTTATTATTATAACTTTATGAATTTCGTCAGCCCTTCCCTCGCCTCAAAATTTTATGGACCGTATAAATTCTAGGATTGATGACAGCATAAATACTGGCATTGCTCGGTTACATCATTCTAATGTATTCCAGTGCATAAAACTGGAATCTGTTTATTAATATTCAACATTCCGTTTACGATTGATTAACTGGGGAAAAGTTTACGGTCAAATATAGGGCCGTTTCATTTTACAGTTCGTTGCAAGAGAGTTCAATCAGCTCTGCCTATGAAAAATAATGATTACTTATGGAATTGGCGATATTAAAGGAAAGGTCTTTCTTAGAAGTTTGTAGATTATCCTATTCTGTTGATCTCTATAAATTTTTAATACCTGTACATTTTTTAATATCTGTACATTCTACCAGTACCCAAACGGCCATCTAAGATATATAACAGGGAACAAATTACGACACATACTGATGCACCAGCTTGAATTATGCTCATGCAAGAACGGAATACATAACTATCTGACTCTGCTCCCAACTAAGCATGTCTAAATTACGTCTAATTAGCTTGTCAGGAAGTGTTTCATAATTTAATGCGTTGTGGAGGAAGATTTTAGTGGTTGATCGAGACCACAATCTCTGTTATGCATGTTGAATGTTACTGTTACAGATAATATAGTAACGTATTTTATTCTTAGCGTTCCAACTGATGATGGGGGCCATTAATAATATGAACATATACCATCGCAGCACTTTCATCGCTGCAACTATTCAAATTTCACGCATTGCATTAAAATCGCTTCTGCATTCACCGTTTTAGAGCGAAATAACGAGAAAGGGTGACAGGTACGCTGCAAACGACACAGCGAAATCGAGGAATTTAATTTTTACACAGCCGCTATGTAAACGCCCATGTTCTGCAGACATTCACAATCAGGTTTATTAGTGACAGGTAAAGTTATTCGTCGAATAATGCCGTTAAGCAACTTCCACGGAAGGAAGTGATTTATAAAACGTTTTATTTTATTCACTGGTGAAACTGAGCGTTAAAGAAACCTAAGGTATTCATGACTAAACATCAGCGATAGTTATAGACCATAAATTTCAACAGAAATACTTGGTCAATGTTTTTTCTAAATCTCAAACTATACAAACCTCATAAATTACATGACCCTTGAATTTAATTTGTGGAAAAAAGTAAACACGGTACTTATTTTTTTTTATTGCAATGGATACATCATTTTGCATCGTTTAGTTTTAGTATAAAAAAAATTTGAATATGATGCAATCGTCTCAGCCGTATCAATCGCAAAGAAATAAAATACGCAAACCAAGTATCAGTGATACTTTAAAACAATTCCAAGTTTTATAGCGAGAGTGATTATTTGTGGAGTAAGCAGCAGCTATTGGCGCCCTCTTAGCTTAGGAATGCTGGAAAAAGAGTCAGCGAGCTGCCTGGATAGCTTAATTGGTTAAAGCAGTCGCCCGGCAAGCAAAAGAGATCCGGGTTCGAAATCTCGACGATCGGCCAATTCTTTTTCTTTTACACTGGTACTATCGTTCGTCGCTGGGACGAGAAGGACGGTGGCGCGACGAGCCGCGATGCGACGCGACGCGGCGCGATGCGACGCGACGCGGCGCGATGCGAAGAAACGAGACGAGACGAGAGTAGAAGAGTTGAGGAGAAGAAGAGGAGGAGGAGGAGACTATAGGATAGGTGGAAGTTCGATTCAGGCCGAAAGGGAAGGATTAATGGCGCAGGCGGGACACACCGCGGTCATAAATCGCCACACGGCCAGGAATTACCGGCTCGCAACTTGCGAAATATGACGGTCTCATAAATCCGAGTCCACTAGCCCGCGCGCCTCCGTCGACTACGCCGACTAGCCCCGCTTCCAGTCTCCCGTTCGTGTATCGCAGTCTCGCTCCCACTTCTAACGCATGGCCTAACCATGTCCTCGTCCCTCTCGCACTCGCGGGAGAATACACCGTGCACTCTGTGTATACGCTTCAGCTCGGCGTGCAACAGCCATTTATAACTTGCGCGCCTGGAAAAGCGAGGTCCATAACCTAATACGTTCGCTCCTCTCGCCGAGGGGAGGCGAGAAAGGAGTTAAACAAAGAACAGGACACGACGATTTAGAGGACGGGGATAGATGGATGGAGACACCGGTGTATCGTAACGATGTTCCGCCTCGAGAAATCAATTCACTTACCACTTACCACACTTAGATTCATGTGCCACAAGGGCCGTCGAAAGCCAAAGCCTGGCCCGGGGAGAAGATTCTTACCGGAACCCAAAAAATAAATAAAATAATTTTTTTATACCTTCATGTTACCTTAATACCAAAAGAATTGTAAAACAATATCAAAAGAAAAGGAGGCAACTGTGCACCGACACCGACCAGCTTTTTGAATTTGCGCAGAATCGAATCGCGGACGCCTGGCGCATTCTTTTAAAAAATAGAATTTTTAGTAAAATAAAGAACAATATATTGGAGTCCGTCCGGGCCCCTAAGAAACACGGAACCGGATAGTTCTACTCCTCCTCCCCCCCCCCCCCCCTCCCTCCTGTCTCTCGTCATGGGGCCATGACGCTATTCGGCTTCGCTTTGTTATGCTATATTTCGCTGCTGTTACGTTTCTTCAGTGTCATAAAGATAATCGCTTCGTAATTGCTCTAAAGAACGGCTAAAATCACTTATCTTTTTAACTCATTTGTCTAAAGTACTAAGAAGTGTAAATTGTTTTTAAAATGCAGAAGGTAGGTACTTACATATCTCTAGAACTATGCATAGGGGTATTTTTGTGACTCTGAGGACAATAAATGGCTTGTATCTTTTCTTTGATAGGAACATATTTAGGTTCTACAGGATAATTGTATTCTCTATACTAGGGTAAATCCGGGAGACATGGTCGGGCCGGAGAGTTGGTCGAGTCGCTATATTTCAGACTATACATAAAAATGCGTTAAAGTGCAGACCAATTATTTCTCTAGAAGGCAAACAGTTGAAAGAATGGCGTCATTTCGCTCCCTTCTGTGTTTTTCTGGATTTATAGACTATAAACGGTAAATTGAGGTTACATTTAATTTATTTGGCCATATTAACTCTTCCTCTCAAAGCTAACAAGAAGACTATCTCTCGCTGCAGAAAGGTGATGGTCGAGTTATGATTTTTTATTATTTCTGTTTATTTTTTTATTTTTATTATTATTTTATTATTTTTGTTTATTTAGATAGTCTATTTATTCGCTTTTGTATTCATTTGCCTTGCTAATCGCCAGTAGATAGTTCACTTTTTCTTTGATGTGTTCTTTACTTGTTTAGTGTAAACAAATTAAATATCAACGAATCTGTAGTTGTATTCACTCATAAATAATTTTGCTTTATCCTTTGTTGATATTCCATGAATAATTATGTGAGTGGTCTCTGCCAACGACGAAAACCATTTCCCCCGGCACCTCGGGAAAGGTGGCCAGATGTCATGATTTCAGTTTTCAACCCGATTTACAGTAAATGTTGTTTTAAAGCAAATATCGACCAGTTTTTCTGAATCAGCATAAAATTCTGAACATATAGGTTTGTTCTGATAAAATAAGTAATATCTATATTAGTTTTAATACCCATTGTATATTAGGTCGACCGCGTCTCCCAGATTTACCCTATATGTATAATCGTACGCTAGTTCTTGTTGAGGTACGGCCAGAAAGTCTCTTGAAGTCATTGCTGATTTGAAAATACGAACTTTTTTATTTTAATTTTAAGGAATCAAATTTAGAAGCAAAAAAATATACGCAGAGAATGCAAAGTTAAAAAATATACGCAGAGAATGCAAAGTTAAGGAGAATAACTTTTTGTACTCTAGCCCTCCTTTTTCCTATTAAATTAGTGTAGAGGACATACAGAAAATGGACAAAAGGGTTGGTGTTACTAAAAAGTAGTTTTTAATGTCTAGGATGGTTTCTTTACACTTTACAGAGTGCAGTCCAAGGGCGTCCGGAAACTTTTCCAGAGGGGGGGGGGGGGCAGCTTTGAAATGATGGTAAAGAAAAATATACCCCTCTTGCTTTCTTCAACGCATTTTATAGTGCTAATTCAATTAAAAATTTAAAACCGAAATTTAAAAATATTCCCTTCTTTAGTATAAACTTAATAAAGATCGGTTTTGAAAAATAAGCGATTTTTTCTCAGGGAGGGTAACTGCTCCTTTTGCACCACCCTCCGGGCCCCCATGGTGCAGTCTCGAACTGCTTCCTTTTTTCAATGCGCACCAGGATGCACCCCGGAAAATCGGCGCGCGTGACATTACTTAAATAGGCATGGCCGATTCGTCACCCTCAGCGCCCTGAGAGTTTCATCTCTCACCAGTTTGGATTCCGAGCGGGTCACTCCACCATCCACCAATTGGCCCCGGTCTCTCAGGGCATTGCCCATGAGCTCAATGTTAGGAGATCGGCAGCGATGGTTTTGCTTGACCTAACAAGGGCGTTTGACTCCGTCTGGCATGATGCCCTCATCTTCAAACTCCTAAAAATCGGTGTCCCTGTCCATCAGGTGAAGCTTCTCAAATGCTACCTGGCCGGTAGGCACATCTTCGTCTCCATTGGCGGAATGAAATCCTCCAAGTTGTTAGTTTCCGCTGGGGTGCCGCAGGGTTCGATCCTGGGACTTACCCTATTCAATATCTTCATTAATGACATCCCCATGGTAGATTATTGTTCTCTGGCTCTGTATGCTGATGACACCACGCTCATCGCCTCTTCATGGCAAATTAAGACCCTTGTGGTAAAACTCCAGGTTTATCTGGACATGATCCTGGAATTCTTCTCAAATTGGAAACTTACTGTAAATCCGGCCAAAACACAGGCCATTTTCTTCAACCGCTGGAAGCCCATTCCCACTCAGTCCTTGCTAAATGTCAGTGGTGGTATCGTGGTCCAGAGAGGTTCGCTACCTTGGCCTTATGTTCGACAAGGGGCTCACCTGGTCCACGGCAATCGCTGATAGCATTGCAAAGGTCAGGGCGGCTGCAGGGGCGTTGCACAAATTCTTAGCTCCCACTTCCTATTTAACTCTACGACTCCGTATCTCTACTTATAAAATCTGTCTCCGACCTGTACTTACTTATGGCTCCCAAATCTGGTCCTGTGCTGCCAAATCCACAATATCTCCTGCCCGGATCTCACAAAATAGGATTCTAAAAATCATTACCGGTCACCCCAGAAGATTCTCCTCTGAGCGGTTACACCAAGAGACGGATGTTGAGCCTTTCTTAGATCACATCAGGACGCTCAATGAGCGATACTCTGTCAAGGATCACGCAAACCCCCTGGTTAGGGCTACCGGCACCTTCGACATCAACAATATACCGTACCCGGTTAAAATAAATTTCCCCCTGATCCATGGCACGGTTCGAGAGTAAGATTCTCTGGTACCTAGCTCTAAATCCCCATCCTGGAGCTCGGTAATCTTATTACCCCTTAGCTTTTCTATCTATCTTCCTGCATGACCTTGGTCTATTTCTCCTGAGCTTGATTTCGCACTCCTTGCTTGCTTGCAGTGTGCTTTAAGCATTTCTCCCCATCGACTACATTTTAAAGTCGGTGTCCATGAGTGGGTTTTTTGAAATTTTTCCCCTCGACGATATAATTTTCTCCTTATACTCCATGCAGGTTATCCCTCTAAACACGCTCACCCTGGTTGATAAGGGGGCTTTCGCTCCCAGGGACAGCCCTTTCGACTGACTTAAGATATACAAAAAAAGTCACCCTCAGCGCCCTGAGAAAGTATGTACCTACTTACAGCAACGTACCGACGACTCTGAAAGTGGAGAGGCCTAATGTGAGATACATAAACCAAACTCCGACGCCCTGCCGCGTACCTACATTAAAAAATTAAGCTGATAAATATGTTCGAATATTATCTTTACTAACCTTGAATGGCAATAAGTTGTAGTTTGCTAAATTCGTCTTAAAATGCGTTAGCGACTATGAGTAAAAAAATATAACATACTGTGTACATACACAGAATTTACAGAAACCTGAGGTTCCCTTCTTTTTTATATTTCTGAAATTATAGGTATAATATGTGTGGAAATACCGAAGTCGGCGGAATATTTTAAGAAATATTGTCGGTGTTAATACTTAGTGGGATAATGTA
Source organism: Andrena hattorfiana (assembly GCA_944738655.2). NCBI lineage: Eukaryota > Metazoa > Arthropoda > Insecta > Hymenoptera > Andrenidae > Andrena > Andrena hattorfiana. The sequence goes on from OX122890.1 coordinate 21,380,047, forward strand.
AAACAATCACCCAAAATATTACCTACAACATAAATCATACTTTCTTGAAAGTAAGAAAATATTCGAAATTTTATAAATAACAGTGTATGACAAAAATTCGTCTTGCCTCCTCCAGACACACATTCTTCCATATTTAAGTCTAATCATAGATTCATCTGCCCAAAGAACTTTTTCCCTGAATGTTAAAGGTTTTAAAACCTGCTCATTATAAAAGTTCATTCGTTTTTTAAGATGTTTCTTACTCATATAAGTCAGGCCATTTCTTTGCAACGCGACCGTGGTTTGCTGATGCGTGTAGTCGGTGTCGAATGGTCTGTGTAGAATGCAGATGGAGCATTTTTACCTTCACTTAATAACTTTATATGAAATTTTGTTGCAGATAAAAACGAATCTGACGATGAAATATTAACTATCGTTTTATCTATTCGAATATTAGTGACATATCGACGTCTCGATCTTGGTGAAGCTGATACTCACTTGTTTGTTAAACGCTTCTGCTCGGACATATTTCCGTATTGACCTTAAGGAGAGGACGCAAACGCCAAATAGATATTTACAAGACTATAAAATATATTTTAATAATATACCAACACAACCTTAATACGTCGAGATGATGGGTAATAGTCTATAAATTTATAACATAAAATATGTAATTTAAAAATACACATCAGGAACGGAATACAAAATGAAAAACCAAAGACGTTTACTTACTTTTGCAACCTTGTAATATTATGTTCTAAGTAACTCAGTACAAGGATAGGAACATTCTTTGATACGTAAAAGAAACTTCTGCTCCAGATAGGAAAAACAATTGGGGGTCGTCGCTCTCACGTTTGCTGTTTTCGTTGCTAGGATTCCTATTCCTATTTACTTTTGTTATCCTTCTAATAAACTTTGAATAACCGGTCTGTCATTTATTACTAACAGTTACATATATTTTTTCCAAAGCGTTTGCAAAGAAATGAGAACACAATTAGCCTGAAAAGTACAGGAGAAGCGTCAAAACGTTTTTAACGTTGCCATTCACTATAATAGTCATCATTTTAATACTGACAATGGCGATAGATAGAATACCTATTACATATAGAAACAATATCAATGGGAATACTGACAAAGAACAAGAAAGGTCTGTAACGATGCTGGAATTAATATCTTGATTATACGATATACATACACCTACGTGAAACATGCTATGCATATCAAAGAGCAGCTTAAACGGAGTACAATAGTTTAGGCACTGTGATAATGCTCCAACCGTGATAATGCTTTCACGTGAATTATTCTCTAACTTCCACAAAATTGTCTCTTAACATGATTTGTAGTGTTATTAATATTTAGAGAGATTAAAGGAGCATTTGCCTTGGAAATGCCGTTATTATTACAAAGAGACAGATTACAGTATTGTCTCCATATGTGCTCAGTTTGGTGCACACGATACGTGCTTGTCGCTATCCCCACCACTTCTGTCTCACTCTTGTCCGGCGAAGGTAAGAGCGAGATGGAACGAGAGCGAGCGAGAGCCACTGAAAGCGAGCGAGGACGATACGAGACAGGCGACGCGTTGATGTTTTGTCTCCCTCTGTCTTTCGGGCGCCGTGACACTCCGTCCTTTGCGTGCGCGACGAGCGTGCGCGATGGTCGCAAACACTTACGGTGAGCACGGGAACCGCTTCGCAAAATCTTGACGCAGGCCCGGCTCAAGTCTTTTTTGCGCCCTAGGCGAACTTGTCAAATTGCGCCCTCTATTATAATACATTTATTTGAGATTATTTATGACTTTACTCTGCAAAATTAGGCAACTGCCTAGGGCGGAAAGTCGACAAGAGGTGCAAAATGATATTTTCATTACTGGTATTGTTGAAAATAAACTTTAAAATTAAATATTACAAGTTGTATTATAAGTGGATTAAACTACGAATAAAAATTCAGAGTAAGGTTGTCAATAATCTCAAATAAATGTATTATAATAAAGGGCGTAATTTGAAAAGTTCGCCTAGGGCGCAAAAAAGACTCGTGCCGTGCCTGGCTATCTGACTGTCGCACGCATGCGTCGAGCAGTCACGATTCCATCTGAGTGCTCGCACCCGTCGCGCACGCCCGCGCGCACGAAAAGCGTTCCATCTCGCTCCCTCCTTCGGCCAGAAAGAAGCGAGAAACGAACACTCGGAATTAGGGATCTGTTCACGATAGGAGCTCAACGCCGGTCCCGTCCAGCGAGCACATACGGAGACAATACTGTAAATAGCACCTATATTTGAGAACAAAGTACATCTATAGCAGGCATGCACAGTATTCCCCAATTCCGTGCGCCAGCGCACATTCGAGTTCGAGCTCGAGATCCGAGCTCGTTCAAGACAAGCGAGTCCGCCAACGGAGTGGGGAGCGGCTGGAGTAGTGAGAGCGGAGCGTCCCGCGAAAATAAGGAATATTTTGGGGAATTTTTAAAAGAAAAGTATTGAATATTATAATTCCAATCTCTGTACTTTTATTAACTGAAATTTGAAATATGTGTTCAAATTTTTGTATGCATTAATAGTAATTTGGTTCAAAGTTATAATGGTAGTAGTAAGAGGGGTTTGAAAAAAAGTTTGTTGCTGACGGGCATGATTTTGGCTGTCGTAATCATCTGAAACAAAAAGCGTACAATTTTTCTTAATCTATATGAGTGTGGTTATCGTATGAACTTTAGTTCATGTTGAATGAATAATGTTAAAAAGCACAAAAATTGTTGTATTTCAAATGAAAACATTAATTTTTTTGGAAAAGCATTTGTTAGTTTTCTGTGTTGTAAAATTGGATTTTTGCAAATAATTACTTCATTCTAGTTCACACGATAACCACACTCATATCGGTTAAAAAAAATTTTGCGCTTTTTGTTTCCGATGACTACCACAACCAGAATCATCTTCACCAGCAACAAACTTCTTTAAACCCTTCTTACTGCTATCATTATAACTTTGAACAAAATTATTATTATTGCATACAAAAATTTAAACATTTTTCAAATCTCAATTAACCCTGCGTATCCTGTGCTTGAGTCAATTTTAACCCACCGCTTGAGATGCTGACGCACACAGTGACGGAGCTGTGTATATCAGTCGCGGCCAAGCGATAATTTAGTTGTCAGGGGTGTCATAAAAGCATAAACTGGACCTTTCCGGTGATCGTGTTGGAACAACAATGGGAAGCTCAAGACAATACCATATTTTCCTTGGAGAAAACAAAATGGGTATACGGCCTCTGCAGTTATAGAGTTCTCCGCCACGAGACCTTATACCGAACAGTGGGGAGTGAGTATACCACAGTCGAGGTCGAGGGCGCACCGACTGCCCTAGGGCAGACTTACAAGGAGAGTATTTTAGGTGTCCGCCTCCGATCATTTTGATTTTTGGATATGTTATAGAGGACCGAAAAATAAGAAATACGTGTTTTTTTATTTTTCCCCGTTTTCATATTTGGGGGGTGAAAACTGCGTTCAAAGTTAGGGTTGAAAAATCATTTTTGTGGAATATCTCGAGAACTATTAGAGATAGGGGAATAGTGTCAATGGACGAATTTTGTGTCTTTGAATGCGAAATATGACTGACTCACCAGATTTTCAAAAAGTCCATTTGTTTAAATAATACATAAAAAATTGTTATTTTTTGTTAATAATTCTTGTAAATCTTCATCTATTTTCATGCAAATTTATTTTCTTATACTTCATAGCCGAACCGAAAATACGGATAAATCAGAATTTGTATTTCCTACAAATTAACAAATATAATTATTATTGAAGTTTACTTATAGTAAGGTGTCCTCCTACAGGGAAATGTAGTTCGCAAGTTATCTAGAAATAAAATTCTAAACAAAACATATCTAATAAGCATATAATTTCCTTTTGTATACTAGATATTACTTCTAGCGTGAACAAAATTGCTATTTCGAGTACGAGGTGTCTGTAGCGCTACGTCCTCAAATGAATGTGTTTACATTATCGCAGACCTTATGGTTCATATTGATCACAAAAATGGTATTCATGAAAGAAGTGTTTTAAACAAAATGATTTCTGACACTACGAGCATCTAATTACAGCTGTCTCATCGTATAGTGCACATTTCGTTTGTGTATCCTGGTCAAAAGCGAAGTACACAGGGTTCTCAAAATCTCCTGCTTTCTCGTCTATATACCCACTTTTATACCAGGAATACTGAAATAAATGTGCGTATCTCGGTGAAGACAGTTGGTTGTGCACAAACGACTGTAATTTAATAATATTATTCCTTAAATGTAGATTAATATCGGAATTGTATAACAGTACATCGTTAGAAAAGCGTCTAACGTAATTTTTCCATACTCTAAATCCGTACACATCCAGAGGCTGGATTCGTCCCGTGGTACCTTGCGGTATTTTCTTAATTATGATTTCTTTACCAGCTGGTTTCGCACTATGCACATCTTGTTCGCAGTGTCCACTCCAAGAATCTAGCAATAATACACTTGCTCCATTTGTTTTAGGAAAGAATACCTCCTCCAACCAGGTCTTGAAATGAGCTGAAATATTAGATTAACATTCGTTATAACTATACATAGATAGACTTGACTTATTAATGAAAAATTGCTTCATTCGGGTAACATCAAAATATACATTACCAGAAGTGAATTTCCCAGATTTCGATGCAGTTACGTATACGTTTGACGGCTTAAATAATGTTTTTGCAACTACTGGTCCAAACTGTCCACTTGCTTCTTGCAAAACCATAAAGAGAGGTGATAATAGTTTTCCATCAGCAGTTATTGTTGGTTGTATTGTATAACTATGAGATGTTGACGCTACAGATTGTACAACACATTCTACTTTTTTTTGGCCTTCCGCTGATAAGGTCCGTGCAGTATGTATTTCTAATTGAAATCCACTTTGATCTGAATTATATATATTTTGAGATCCATACGTTGCAATCAAGGGCTTCACTTCCTTAACAAAATCTGCAGCTTTAACTTTCAAAACTTCATCGTCTTCTATTGCCTTTCTTGTAACAAATTTGGTTATTTATTATCGTGAAACAATGCGATGGGCTTTTTTAAAATTATTTACCCACGTTCTAGAAGGTTTAAAAGCGTTGTCGTTATTACCCTGCTCTTTGTATGCGTTCAGAGCCCATTGCCGAATGTGTCTGTCATGCAAAATATAACCAGCGCCAATAGCTTTTCTCATAGTTTCTACTACAGACTCGGAAACTTTTGTTAACTTTTCTTTTTTAGTTCCTCCTGCTTCAATTTGATGAGCCCATCGTCGGAATTGACGTTCAGAAGAAACAAGTTGAAAATTATGTTGAACTGTAGTAAGCTTTCGTCTTTTCTCTGCTCCTTTCCAAAATTCAACTGCGCGCCGCTTATATTCAATGTCAACATCTTTATCACGCTGCGAACAAACTCCTGTACATGATTCTTCAGTCCAGTCTTCATCTGTATCGTCTACAACCACAGGTTCCGCTTCACACTCTTTAAACTGATCTAGAAAGTCTAATGAAGCTACTTCCGATATTTCGATATCATTAAATTCAAATATACTATCGAGCAACAGCTTTTCAATGGAGTCTTTTAACCGTATTTCCTCTCTCGTTATTGGAGTTTCCATCAAATACATACTTTGAAATGATACTAACAACAAGTTGATCACATTCAATGGATTAACAATCATTTTCTATTACGAAAATGGTACTTACAAAGTCACTTCTGTGGATTCGTCACACACTCGGATACAACTGAATAAGTAGCCAGAAACCGAGAGAATATATACCGACTTATCGCAAACAAACAGCAGTACGTAAGTTGATATATTTAACTTTTATTTTCGAATCTGAAGAATGTATAAACAAACTGATATCTCAGCGTGGTAAAAATAGCAGGAAAAGTGAAATCTTGTAAAATGTAGTTAGCCACATACACATGTATGTTCCATACGAAATAAAACCACTGTCAATCCATTAACAATTGACGTCGTCTAAATTGATTACTTTTCTCAATTGTGTGATCCTATAGTGTGCTAAACAATAGCAAGCACAAATCTAATAAGTAAATTACTCCTTTTCAGAACTACCATATGTTTATAAACGAAAAAACAAGAATTGAACTTGCACATACTATTTTACTTTTACCAAAATGTTTCTAACTATATTTTAAAGTCTTCGCATACATTCAAACTAATTACGATAGCCAATCACGTTACGGGCGCAGTGCGCCGCTTGCAATAGAACGTAGCGCTACAGACACCTCGTACTCGAAATGGCAATTTCTTTTACGCTAAAAGTAATATCTAGGGTAAAGGACCCAATTACTGACACCTAACCAATTACTGTCACCTTAAGCTATTTTACTTAAAATAACGAATAAATAAACTATAGTATATAATCTATAGTATAGATTATAGGTTGAATTACATCATTCTTTTCGTATATGACTTTACAACGTTTATTTATTCGTTATTTGAAGTAAAATAGCTTAAGGTGACAGTAATTGGTTAGGTGTCAGTAATTGGGTCCTTTACCCTAGCATACAAAAGGAAATCATATGCGTATTAGATATGTTTTGTTTAAAATTTTATTTCTAGATAATTTGAGAACTTGTGTTTCCCTGTAGGAGGACAGCTTATTATAAGTAAACTTCAATAATAATTACATTTGTTAATTTATAGGAAATACAAATTCTGATTTATCCGTATTTTCGGTTCGGCTGTGAAGTATGAGAAAATAAATTTGCATGAATGAAGATTTACAAGAATTATTAACAAAAAAATAACAATTTTTTATGTATTATTTAAACAAATGGACTTTTTGAAAATCTGGTGAGTCAGTCATATTTCGCATTCAAAGACACAAAATTCGTCCATTGACACTATTCCCCTATCTCTAATAGTTCTCGAGATATTCCACAAAAATGATTTTTCAACCCTAACTTTGAACGCAGTTTTCACCCCCCAAATATGAAAACGGGGAAAAATAAAAAAACACGTATTTCTTATTTTTCGGTCCTCTATAACATATCCAAAAATCAAAATGATCGGAGGCGGACACCTAAAATACTCTCCTTGTTAGTGCGCACCCCTGATGTATAGAATACTTCGAAATTATAAGTAGGTAACTAAAGTATTCGTTATATATAGTAACAAATATTCTATACACATATCGGTTGTGCGATAATGCAGTTCTAGATGAATAAAAATTATACTTTTCTAAAAGCATAATATAATCAATTTTATTTATGCCTTCGATAATTTTCGAATGGTTGTTCCCATCACGAAAAAAATGTATCGTAGTGTATTATTGACTTTAATAGCACAACAAGCGATCGAATTAACGTCCCAGCGCAAAAATATTTGAATTTGAAATTTCACGTTATACATAGTGAATTTATGTAAACGCACTCAATATCTGCATGACGTTCCTCCTCAAACGAGATAAATAAATAACATATAACACAGTTTCCCATTTTTTATTTGGCGCCGCAAAATACAACAAATGGTTGCAGTTAGTAAAATAGCGCATGATTACGTTGCCAGTAATTACGATCTGTACAGTAATTGAGAGGTGCACGAGCACACTGGTATCAGGCTGCAAAACAAAATATCCGTAGCACAAATATTCGCCTCCCTGCAACTGTGGAAATTTATAGCTGGCCCGCGATTTATTAAGTAATAATAATTTGTTTTATCGAGCATTCGTTTATTAATTTTACGTAGTCTGTCATTCAAATTGCAATCAACGGATATTTTAAATACCTTTTCATATTATGGATATAGTGTGTTCAATTGAAATATTAATTAACGTCGTTTAAGTTGAAAGTAATATTATATATTATTTGCGTTCATAATTTTAACACTTTATTCGAGATATTTTCATAACTCAGAATGTATAAAGATGCGTTTCATGTTTAAGACAACACATAACATTTTCAATGTGAAGTTCTGAATTAATTTTTTATTAATTTAATTTTATTATTATTTTTTATTATTTTAATTTAATTTGAACATGAAATATTTTTTCACACTTGTTACGAGCCGAGGCTGAGAGCAATGAGAGTGGCGGCTGCGAGGCCGAGGATTGAATTTTGGTTGTTTGAGTTTGTTAGTAGCGGACGAACCGGGGTCTGGTATCCTCGGGAGCCGCTATAAGGAGGTTGGATGTCGTGGACGAACCGGGGTCTAGTATTCCCGGGAGCCACTAGGAAAGGTAAGTTTCACGGACGAACCGGGGTCTGGTATCCCCGGGAGCCGCTAGGAAGGTGGGACTCGTGGACGAACCGGGGTCTGGTATCCCCGGGAGCCACTAGGAATTCGGAAATCGTGGACGAACCGGGGTCTGGTATCCCCGGGAGCCACTAGGAAAGTTAGTTTAGCCTCGTAACTTTATAATGTGATACACCTTGAGCGGTAAAGGAGTATCTATTGTGGGCTTATCTCGAAGAGGAAATTCAGATAATGATTGTTTTAAATAAAAGAACTCTGAATTAGAAATAATTGATTATATTTTACAATTGTTTTTTCGTGTTTATTTGTCGCGGTACCTAAGTCCACCTCTCGGTTTTGACGCACTGAGAAATGCGGGGGTCTCAAAGATTTTAATAGTAACAACACCTATCAGCAACTCTACGTACTGTCTGGTTTAAGTTGAAATAATACTGGATCTCGCAAGCCTCTTTCGTCTAAACGTACTAGACTTGAAATGAGCCCCCGAGTGTGGAATCATGGTCCTTTTTATACGATGAAATTCGGCTAGAAAGTAGTGGGGACATGAGTGCCTTCATTGAATATTGGGTTTTCGGGGAAAACTTGGTTGCATCACACCACTGCAGGAAACGGTGGCCTCGTCGGGTCACGCGCATTCCGGACACACGAAAGAGTTAAAAAGACGAAGATGAATCTGCGTACGTAACACACTTTATCGTGAGACTCATTTCCTATTGGCCTTTACAATTATTTGTTTATCAAAGCATAAATTCGAAACTTTATTAATTTTTGGAAAGTTTATAAATTTTTAAACGAAAACGACCATCAGTTATTAGTATTAGTATTCTAATTATTTTACGGTCATTATTCGAACAAATTATTAAAATAAATAATGATGAATTATTCGATGAAATAGAAGAAATAATTTGTTGCGAAGATTATATAATTATTACTTAAATAAAATATTCTACTAAAAAGAATTTATTCGGATAATTACATTACAGGCGTATACATTTACTCGAAATAATTGGATTAATGCCCAATTGTGTTTCGTAATCGGTCTATGCGACTTCATTTTCAATATAAAGTTTGAAACATTAGTGTAAGCAGACATTTTTGTAGAAGGCTGAAAATTGATCAAAGGTTAATAAAGTTAAAAACGAATAATTGTAGACTAAAATATAATTAATACTCCTAATTATTCAAATATTCGACTCGAATTATTTGAAGAAACTATTCGTATTCTAAATTATTTGAATATCTACAGCTCTAATTTCAACATCGTGTACATATGCTTGACCACGTAATTTCATAAACATCGTTTAGACTTGTAGAATTTCTTCTGATAAACACAGAAATTACACAAATTACAGAATAGGTATTAATATCTGTCATAAGCACGCTTATCATCAATTTGAAAAAGCCTTCTCGACAGGAATATTGTTTACGCCGTTCGAACTTACACAATTCTACGATTCGATAATCAAAAAGATTTATCATTAGAATAATCCAAGCTTTTACAGCGATCAATCGATCAATCGATCAATCACAACAAGTGAAATCGTCTTTATTGACGTCCAAATAACACGCGAATAATCAATTACATACCGTCGATGTTATCATTCGCCATGCTTTATGGTTTTAAATTGTCACTGGAAATAACACCTCGTTATATCGAACTTATCTGGCCGTCGAATCGACATGAAACGAATAACGGAAACTTACCTACCTCTTACCTTAATGAGAGATAAGGATTTAATTTTGCTTCGTGATCTTAACTCGAAGAGGACTTCGATAACGCACCAATCATTTTGCTCAGTGTAACGCGTTACTAATTACGCGCGAATGACCCCGCTATTTAATTATATTGCTTAGAACTACAGATAATGCGAAAGAATGCAGTTGAAACTTTCGGCCACGCGGCTATGCAAATATATTTTACATTTTCGCGACGTTTCTGTGCCCCTATGAAACATTAGAATTTAAATGAACGGTAGGCTTTCTAGTTCTCCTAAACTTTCTAAAACCAGAGAATTTATACGTGTTTTATCAAGCGTTCCATCATGCAAAATTAATAAATTATCTAATGTTAGTTTCATACAAGTAAACGTAGCACGATTCCGTGACTTGGGAGAATTTGTTTTGAAGAGAAAGTTCAAAAGTCCTAAGTTACAACTATCTAATCGAAATTTGTTTTCGCGAACGATCTACTAAAAAGCAACAGACGAAGTTTCACGTGCATCATCTATCAGTTTTAACGTCAATTTGGTTTACATTGTGTATCAGTTGTTGAGCAATTGACGTTATTGACGGCATCTATGAGAATTTTATATGAAGGGTAACGGGGACAAATGAGGAATGTCTATTTTTCGTGATTTTGCGATTTACAGAACTTATATTTTGTTGGTGGCAACTGGGACTCCAGAACTGTCGAATCACAAGAGGTTATAAAGTTCAAATGCCCCTGCAAGATAACGTTAAAGATTTGGTACACTGATTGAAAACAGGAAATGTCCACTCTGTATTGGAACAAAACACGGAATGTCCTCACTCTTTTCCTGAACATAAGCTTCTGTCATCAAGATAAGACAAGAAATTATGATAAGGGAATGGAGATCTTCCCTGCGAGAAAAATTTGTTAAGAAATGCCCATCCCCCATTCAGCAAGTGAAGAAAATGTGAATATTATGTGATATTTTTGACTGATCCATCTGCATAATATTGTTACGTTTTGTAATTGACATTACAGAAGTTTATTATACAACAGCAGTAACACAACATGAGAGAATAATAATAATAAACAGTAATCTCTAAGGCAGGGAAATGTAGGTATCGAAACGTCTGCTTATGATCGCGGCTGACTCTCGAATGACAGCTTGACAGGCGATCGGTCCGATCGCCTTCTTCTCGCTGTCCTCTTGTCTTCGTCGCGAGCACCAGGGGGCCATCAGAGATGGGCAAAAAATTATTTGAAATAAAAGTTTGTGTACGAAATTTTTATTTCAAATAATTTTTTGCCCATCTCTGGGGGCCATGGATTCTATCCATAGGGTGCCCGCAACAATATAATGGCTGTTCACTCGGTTAACCTCATCACCATTAAAAAAACAAGACGAGGCAGTAATAAAAAAAGAGAGAGAGCTCAAACTTCCCAATTCCTGCCTATTTCAAATGCAAAATACAAACATTTCAGGATCTTGAAAAAATTTTGCGATTAAAAGGCTCAGCGATTTTATAAAAGGCTTTGCATAACAAGTAAGTGAGGAACAAAATATCTGACAATTAATAAAATGAGTGACTTTCCTTGTTTTGATAATAATAAAAGTGGAAATTTCTTATTTTGTTTCAGTATGTTGCTCTATGCAAACTTGAAAAAATATTAAAAGAATGTAAAATAATTATTTTATTGCTTATTTTTTGTCATGTCTAATTAGGGTATAAGCTTCATGTTATGGAGGATGCAGATAAATTCATTGCTCCTTGTTTCTTTACTGGTGAATTAAAGTATTAAAACTTAATTTTCTCGATAAAGCTGTTTTTGTGACATTAGCTATTATCACAAGACAGGGCTGAGCACGTGGATATTAATGTTTGGTGTTAGAAATTATAATTTATCTTTTAGTAATGAACGCTGCAAGAAATGAAAGTACGTGAACAACCTTACGTGAGTTCTGTGGGCAACCACTAGATAGAAGGAATTAAGTTTGTCGCGAACGACCACACAGGAGAATCATTGGTTGTTCCACCATAAATATTTTTAGTATCTTTTTAGAAACTTCTTTCCGAAAATCTGATACAGGTACAGAGTGATTAGAAATGCGTGTAAAAAAACTTTGATATATTGTTTAGAACAGGGTTGACTAACTGGTGGCTCGCGAGCCGCCGGGGGTCCTTCCGCCTTGTTGCCACGCTGAACAGCTTACAGTGGAGCACGTAACATAGGATTCGCGGAAAAAATCTCACAACTTCGATGTTTCTCAATATTTTTGAATACTTTTTTTACATTACTTCTTAATAGCCAACGGTTATATGGACAGGAACACGAATAAAATTAAATCATCTACCACAAATAAAATAAGAATAAACCACGTAAATCTTCGGTACATAAAAACCATGTATGATAATTATGTTACTAATAAGTATGTAATATTACATAAAAACGAATCGATTAGCATAAAATATTATAAAACATATTAGAGAAAGAAAATAACATATTACATTAAACTACTAAAATTACATAATAAAATAATGGATATTACTGCCCATACAAACTAAAACTATCAAAAAGTAATATAAAATAGAAACTATGCAAAAATAGCGAGAAATGCCGATGTAATGAGTTTCTGCGAAATCGTATGCACAGCGCACTCCTGTGATTATATATCAATAACAGCCAAAGTCGCAAATAAACGCAGCCAAATTTTAGAGAGCTGTTAGTAGATGGCATCTGCTTTCAATTAGTTCTATCTAGAGCCCGGAGGAAGGCGGAGCTTTTTTTATAAACCTAAAAGAGTTAATGGAAACTTGAAATACTAGGTAGCTTCATTTGAAGTTGTATAGTGGGATTACGGTGAAGTGTTTTCGAAAAGTATTTATGTCACAAATAAGCTGAGACTATACACATTCTGAATACATGAGGTACAAACATAAAAATATCTAGAGGAATTCAGAAAAAAATCGGCAATCTGGTACGAATATTGACACGTTTCCCGTTGGAATACGAAAGGTCAACTTCAGATCAATTTTTCTTTGCAATTGGCTATCAGGATACAGTGACGGATACACAAAAATACAACTTTCATTTTAAGACTTTTTTCCTCTTCAGCCCCACTGTGCGGTAGGGCTGTTCGAGTACTCGAATATTCGAGTAGCTTGAAATTCGGACAGAGCCGAGACTCGGTTTCCGAGCCGAGCCGATTATTCGAAGAGAAAAAAAAGAAAAATCGCCTAGTCGGTTCTCTTCGAGCCGTTAGAAAAAATTCGAGTACTCGATTCTTTGGAGCCGCTCGGTTTTTACGAGTACTCGGTTCTTCGAGCCGAGTCAGGCTCGAACAGCTCTACTGTGCGGCCCCCCTCCATCCCGACTAGACTCTGACGATCGCAGTCGATTCCTGCTTCTTTCCTTCTCTTTTCGACTATGATCGTCAGAGTCTGGTAGGTATGGAGGAGGCCGTTCAGCGTGGCAGCAAATCAGGCCCCCGATCGCTCGCGAGCAGAGTTGGGCATTATTCAGCTCAATTTTCATTCAAATACGAATTCGTATAAATCCCCAAGATTTATTCGCGAATAACAAATGACGATTTTATTCGACGAAAAATTATTCGTTAGTCACGAATCTGTACCGTTATTCTAGCCAGATTCATTTAAATAAGAATTTATTCGTTATTCGACCTGATTGAACGACGAATAAATGTGATACCCGACATCTATCGATGAAAGTTTGTACTGTGGCCAACATAGGTTTGGACGTGTATGGGAGGACGTGTGTGTATACGTCTGAACGCGTGTGTTGGCCGGGTGCCGTCGAGGAAATCCCGCCTTAGAGAAGTATTTTATTATTGTTTAATAGGTTTACTTGATGAAAAAAATTTGGCGGATCTTAAAACTTTGATTTTTATGTATAAATTCATCAATTTCAAAAATATATTTGGGGATCTATTACTGACGACCTTCAAATGTATTTGACTGCATTAGTGACACCCCAATTACTGCCAGTAACCTAATACTGTTTATGTCATTTTAAGGTTACTTCGTGTCATGTACATCAGCACACCGGTAGAATGATTATTTTCCTTTGCCACAATCATCAATTCAGAAAAAGCGAATCGACTAAGCGATGCATTATTTGAGCAGAGAGTGGTATTAAAAGCAAATTTGTTGAATAAACATACAATATAAAAACACATTTTATGAAAAGAGTGTATATTTTTTTCCTAATCCATCTAATATAATTCAATTATAAGTAACTTGTTTAAAATTTAGTAATTAGCCAAAAAACATAGCATAAGTTGCTCTATAACTAACTTTGAATATATGCATATGTGAGTATTCGCATGACTATTTGTATGAATTTAAAAACGTTCAATGAACGCTTATAATTTGAAGAGATTGATTTTTTCATTAGTTTAAATGGATTGACGTGTGTAAATTTTATTTAAAATAAATCAAAACGCCACTCTATGTAGTACCGCGGTTATACATCTTCCTGCAAAGTGCGAGCTATGACAAGACTTAACCTAAAACATAAGGTTTTACGGGTGTCAATCAGTGATGTCACCATACATCGCCGAAATCACGTGATCATTTTATTCGTCCGTTGATTCGACTAAATTTCTATACGAATAAGAAATTATTCGAATAAATTTTCAGTCAAATAAAAAATCATTCGTTATTGTCGAATAACTTCATTTTGTTCGAATATTTTATTCGAAGATTGCTCGAATATTTTATTCGAAAATTATTCGAATAAAAATTTATTCGCACAAATTTATTCGAATACTTATTCGAATGAAAATTTAGCCGAATAATGCCCAACTCTGCTCGCAAGCCACCCGTTAATCAACCCTGGTTTAGAAAGTCATTCTAATTGTGAGTAAAATTTCTTTCTACACGAGGATTCACACGTTTTTGGACATTGTTTTTAACGAGGTTTTTTTGCTGTCACAGAGTTTAGGGCGTAATTTAACAGTATTTTAACATTCAGTGTGATTGTTCATACACGTGTGTAAAGTTATCGCTTACACTTACACGACTATGGTTTTGTGTAGGTACTATATAGTTTCTCCGATTCCAAAGCTCAAGATCACGAACTTTAGGGCCATTTTTAAAATAATTCCACCTGATTTAGAAATTAAGGGGAGGTTCCGGTCTAGAGCCCATAAAAGTAGGTGATATTTAGGAATTAATTAAAGGAAAACTACAACATATAATTTAATTGGACTTTTTGCATTATATTAAATATATCTTAGATTATAGAAATATATTTTTTGTTTTATAATTAATTATTGGAGACGGCACTGGGGAGGCGTTAAAGTCGAGGCGTCAAAAAAACTCATCCAAATCGGTGAAACCGGTAGCACCTAAACCATTGGTCTGAAATAAAAAACAATGCCAGATTATTAAAGGGCATGAAACTTGTTCGCGGAGTGACCAGTAAAAATTACAAAAATGATATTTTTTTTAAAATAACGACACTCTAAGTTTGAAATCATTTTTTCCCTATATTTTTCGTGCTTTCAATGCCTTTAAAAAATATAAATTTTTTGTAATTTGTTCTGGTTTCCCCCTAGCCAGAAGTATATTCTTCAAAATAAAAAAAAGTTTCAGTCGAATTGGATAATAACTTTTGGAGATACAGGTTCCACCGGTTTTGAGAACACTGTTTCGAGGAAAACGCGTTTAAAGTTTTACGTGACTGCCGAGTTGCCGGTTGTTAGTAACAACTTGTTACCCATGCATTTGTCGCTACTCAAATGCCTATAACTTCGGAAATTTTACGAATTTCAACGAATCCATTTAAACACATATTCCTAAAAGGTCGAACATTCGAAAAATGAAATAAAAAAAATCGATTTTTAGACCGAAACCTCCTTCCCTTAAAAGTAGTAGGTATGTGATGGTAGCTCTTGTATATTTTGAGCAGGTCAAACATTGCACGAATGAAAGTAACAGAATGTTCTCACAGACTTCATATTATAATGATTGGCATATGGAAGGCTGAGAATCATAGTGGTGTAAGTCCAAATTTTGATAAGAGTTAATAACAGTTTTTAGGTCATAAAGGCTTCACCTCTTTACTTTCATAATGAATTAAGTTCTGACTTCATTCTTGACTGAAAAATAAGAATATTTCTCTTTAGCACTTAACTAACAAAAGCAGAGCGTTTCGAAACATAAGTACTGGTGTAAGTTCGACTAGGATAAAGGATCCAATTACTGACACATTAAGCATTGATGCTGACATTATCTTATAGTTATGTACTTATAGACTAAAAGTATATGTTACTCTTGTTATTTATTATTGTTTAATATGTTTACTTGATGAAAAAAATTTGGTGGATCCTACAACTTCGATTTTTATGTATAAATTCATCAATTTCAAAAATATATTACGGGATCTATTACTGACACCCCAATTACTGCCAGCTAACCTAACACTGTTTATCTGTCATTTTAAGGTTACGTCGTGTCATGTACATGAGCAACTACTGCTATGACAGTAACACCAAAATGCTTGAAACGCTTGTACCAATCACTGTCACCCAATTAATAAGTAAAAAGACTTAATGAATCGTTGAATTCGGATCTTTATTACTTTCTATGATGCTTATATTATTTAAAACATTTTATTTTATTATGTTAATACCTTAAATATTACAATTGCAGCAGTTTCTTTAACGCTTTGTTTTCTCTTTCGCTAATAAGGAAGTCATCGTTTCCATTCTCCTAATATTCGCTTAAAATTTTTTATTGTTTGATTCATATTAACGAAGAAAAAATTAAGTACTGCTTTTTCGTATCATATAAATAACAGTTTGAATTGTATGCTAAATATTTTTATGCATAATTTTATAAGATTTATTCGTTATTTTACGTAAAACAGCTTAGGGTGACAGTAATTGGGTAGGTGACCGTAATTGGGTCCTTTACCCTAAGTGTCGTCGCTCTTATCAGCACAACGCATGAACAGTATAAATTAATATAACGAATATGCTGATACTGATTGGATGATGTTCTTGCATGATTCTGACAGGGGAGCAATAAAAAGGAAGTAAATATATTTTAAATTTGTACGTATATAGGTACATATTTATTATTCATTATTATTTTGAGCCTTTAGATGTATTCCCACAACTGCAATATAGGGGGAAGTGGGGTAGATTGATGCAGAAAAACTGAATCTCATATGTTATGCAAGAAAAATGAGTAAAATAAAAATTTTTTTGCTTTATGCATGTCATAACTAATCAATATTATAATAGCAATCAAAAGAATCATTAAAGTTAGAAGATAATGAGAATATAATGACTTGGGTAAAAAATGGGTTTTGTATCATTCTGCCCCACCTACGGGGCACTTAGATACATTGGATGGGGCACTTTGATACAAAGCGTAAATTGTATGAGAATGGTAATTATTTACAAAAATTTAATGAAAAACACCGTTTCTATTGTGAGAGATCATAATCAATCTTAGAATTTGTTACTTAAAATCTAAATTACGTATCAAAACTAACAATGTTTCACACTTATCAGAGACTTTATGGCAGGTTTTTTTAACAAAACATCAAAACTTATATTAATCTTTCCTCAAACACCTATCTATTTAAAAATAAACTTTAGGAAAACTTTAAAAAATAGGAACTCACATTAAGTAGTCAAAAAATAAAAATATAAACAAAATACTATTTAGCTTCTATTGCACATTAAATCCACTTAAGTCGATAGAAAAAGTATAAAGAGATGATGTTCGAGATGTGCTGTTTGAGAAATTTGGTTTTGGCTACTGCAAAACAACATCTTTGATATCAACGCTTGCCTTATCTTCTACAATAGGGAAAACAAACATACAAGATCCTGTTTTTTTCCTGAGATATGATACTTGATAATCAGTATTTAGAAACGACTTTGGCCACGTAATAAACAACAGTTTTTTTCTTTTCAAATTTAATGAGTAAGAAATCTCCAACATTGATATTTGTAGGATTGGAAACATAAAAATTTATATCCTCATCTTCTGGATCAGATGCAATTTCAAAATCTTCGTCGTCATCATCACTCAATTTCACAGATTCATTCCGACTGGTATCAGAGTCAGATTGTGAACGACGACATCTTTTCTTCTTAGTTTTTTTAGTTTCCGTTAAACCCAATAAATTTTTTGCCGTTTTCAACTCTTTTGCTTTCTGCTTTATCATTTTAATTTGCTGTTTCCTTTCCTTCTCTTCGTGCAATCTCTGTAATCTATCTTTTTCGGGGGAATCAGTGAAGACTCTCGATTTCCCTTTCTCTCTTCCTTTCTTCGATAAAGAAGTGTTTTTACCAATGACCTTTTTTGGATATGGTCTAACTACTTCAGGGGATAATATTGGCGTAGAGGCTGGTGAAACGACATTAGGAAATAATGTTACATCCTCTTCCAATCGGTTTCCAAGGGAGTCAGCTTCAAAAACTGGTATCTTGTCTTCTTCACAGTTTTCGGTAACCTCATCATTTTGGCTAATGTCCACGTCCACAAAACCTAGCTCTTGTGTATTTTCTTCATTTGTCACATCCGTAACGTCAGCAATATCTTGAGAACTCGTTCCAAATATTTCTATTGGTGCGAAATCGTGATCTCCAAACGCAAATCTATTAAATGGCCAAATGCCTGGTTTTAAAAACCCACTTGTAATATTCTTTGGGTTAAAAGATTCCAGAAAAGCTAATTTTGTTAGTTTGGCAATGTTATATATGGACAAAGTTTTTCCTACATTTCGAATGTGCCAATCGTTAAAAGCGATTTTTAGTTTGCCTTTAAAAGGTCCAAAAACGCTGACGTCCAAAGGTTGTAATTTGTGTGACGTGTGTGGTGGTAGAGACAAGTAGACAATAATTGTCACGACAATAGTTGACCGCTTCGATTGAAATATGAGACTCATGGTTGTCACATATGATTAGAATGGGATTATCCTTGGTGCATAAAGTATGGCGCTGAATATGTCTTAGAACTTGAGTGTGCAATTCTGCAGTCATCCAGCCGCTTCTGTTTGCCAAACCTAGACTTCCTTCCGGAGCACCATTTAAAAAATGCTCTTTGAAGTGGACACGTGGGAAGACATACACAGGAGGAAGAGCAGTGCCTGTTGCAGTAACTATACCACAGAATGTTACCAGTTCTCCTCGTTCACCTGATACTATTTGTCCTATTTGTCTCTGTTTTTTTTTCAGCCAAAACTTCAGGTGTAGGTAAGACTGTATTAATCCCAGTTTCGTCCAAATTTATTATACGATCAGGTGTAAATTTATAGCGCGTTATTACACGTTCATAATTGTCAAAAAATTCAGTGACTGCGATTTTATTAAATGTAAAAATTCTTGCTGCGCTCGTATTTTCTGGCTTCCTGAGGCTTACATCCTGATTCCTCTTTCTAAATCCTGCCGCCCAATCTTTTCCAGCACATCGATTTTTTTTCCAGGATTCCGGATATTTACATCCCAAGAATTCTGCATATTCATAAGCCAAAACCAAGACTTGCTGCAAAGACAGCCCGTAGTGCATTTTACTACAGTTCAGTAAATATTCAGTAAACGCCTTCTCTTGTTCAGTTGAGAAAACCTGTGCAACAGTGTACTTGGACCCATATTTACTAGAAGATGACGCTTCATTTTCTTCAAAAGTTTTTCGAAATTTTTCAATGCGATGTTGCAAAGTTGCAGCTTTGATCTTGTATTTGTCAGCTGCCCTCCGTATAGACAATCTTTTCGATACAACTTCGGATATAGCAGTCTTTACATTCTCCTCATTAATACTTCCTCTATCAGTCTTAGGTTTGTACGTTCGCACCATTTTCTGGAAAACAGAATAACTAGTTTACAGATTTCATGCAAACTTGTATATTGGGACACTATTGTATACTAGCGGGGCACTTTGATGCATATCAATGTGCCCCCTGTCTTAGTATATCAAAGTACCCCAGCGAACATTTTCAAGAAACTAACAATTATTTATAAAACCACTGAACTTATTTAAAAGTCACGTGCAATTCTGAATACTAAATAGAATAACTTACCTTTGGTATTTTTAAATATTAACTAAATGACGTAAAACAACGTTGGAACACTTACACACATCACGTAATTTTTTAGTTGGTCGTGCTAAAAACACATCTACCCTCGTCAAACGCCAAAGGTCAAATGGCCGACAGCGCGGTCGCAACTGTTTTGTTCACACATGTCTAGGCACGTTTTAGTGATGTCGCAGCATGAATAACGTTTTTCGATTGTTAAATATGGTCGGTGCATCAATGTGCCCCTTGTATCAAAGTGCCCCACCTCCTCCTACATGTAGAATTTTTTATAACAGTGAACATATATTATTATTTTACGAGAAACACCATGCTAGTGACTTACACCTCTATGAATCTCTTAATCCAATAGAAAGCAGAATATTTTATTACAATTCGTTTTTGTCAATAGTAACACAAAAATATTTATTTTACATTATTATAATTCTTAGATGATAAAAAAGTATTGAAAGGAAGGAAAACTATAACTAGTTAGGTATGTACTGCTGCAGGAAAAATAAAATGAACTTGAATGGCCTTATTGTAGATAAACACCCATAAAAAACTTTAAAAAAGTAAAAAAATTACGCCAAGTACATGAAAAAGTCAAGGACGGAAAAGAGTATTATAAAATAAATCACAAAAAATAGAAGACGATAATAATTAGGTACAATATAAAAAATACGTGAAATCAAAATGAGCTGCAAGTACATAACGGTGCTTTGTAATAATCATCTAGATATTTGCCTTGATATCCGCGGCCTGAAAGTCAAATACTTGGCGTGGCCAGGCAAGGTATTCTCAGATCATCAATACCCATACCTTCCCTCTCGCAGGTTTTCAAATAATTTGTCAATTTTAAACTCTGACAATATAAGTACATTTTCATTACATTGCGTTTTAAGGGGGCCGTCTCAGCGGGCCATGAGTGTGTGCGTACGCTCACACAAGCTAGGAAAAGCGTGTACGTATACGCGTGTAGTAAACAAACCGTAAATTACAACTTTCATCCTGGAATCGGCAAAAAGGAAGTTTTTGCGGGTATAGTTGCCTCCAGTAGACATCTGTGCAGGGTGGTCTGGTGCGTTTGAATGCTAATAACCACCGTACGTTGAAATAATAATGAATTTATGAATCGAAAACTGACAGACTGAAACTTCAAGGCTTGTCCGTTGGTGGCGCTAATGGTGTACTGCAGCCACGTAGCACCAGCGTGACGTATAAGCAGGGCCGACGCGAGGTTAGTTGGCGCCCTTATGCAAGAAAATTTTTTAGTGCCCAAAATTTTTGCACCTATTTTCTATTTAATATGTTTTATCTTTACGGGGTGAACATTTCGTTTATGTGGGGGTTGGATTCCGTTATTATTAAGCGTGCGATATAGTTTTTTAGCGTCCCATTCGGCTGGCGCCCTTATGCGGCGCGTAACTTGCATAATGGTTCCGCCGACCCTGCGTATACGCGATGTAGTAAACAATCCGTAAATTACAACTTTCGTCCTGGAATCGACAAGAAGGAAGTTTTGCGGGTATAGTTGCCTTCAGTAGACATCAGTGCAGGGTGGTCTGGTGCGTATGAGCGCTAATAACCACCGTACGTCGAAATAATAATGAATTTATGAATCGTGTACTGATACAGACTCGAGAAATGACAGAATGAAGCTTCCAGGATTCTCCGTCACCGGCGTTGATGGTATATTCGCGCTATGTACCATCAGAACCGGTGGAAGACCAAACTAGCCGATAAATGTAGGAAAGACATAGTTGCCGAGACGTATCGAGAGTCGAATCGCGCTGTTGCCGCATTTCCCCTATCACTATTTTGCCATCAAGGAGACTTGAACGAATCACGGCGAAGCGGTTGAAGAACAGAAATGGGCAAAGATAATATCTGGATAAACTCAAATAAAAGATACTACAGTATTGTCTCCTTACGGGCTCGGTTTGGTGTACACGATGTGGACTTTTTCGCTATCCCCACTACTTTTGTCTCACTCTTGTCCGGCGAAGGCGAGAGCGAGCGAGAGGCACTGAAAGCGAGCGAGGACGGTACAAGACAGACGACGCGTTGATGTTTGGTCTCGCTCCGTCTTTCGGTCGCCTGACACTTCGTCCTTTGCGTTCGCGCCCGTCGCGCACGCAAAGCGACCCATCTCGCTCCCCCCTTCGGCCAGAAAGAAGCGAGAAACAAACATTCGGAATTAGGACTCCGTTCACGATACGGGCTCAACGCCGGTCCCGACCAACGAGGACTTGGGCTGTTCGGCGGCGGCTTCTGATCTCGGTTCGAGCCTCGACTCGAAACGCATACCTACAGTATTGCTTGAAGTGGATTATGTATTAATTAAATGTAAAACCTAACGTTTTCAGTAACATACTGCTGAGATTTTCCAGATTAAAATGATTTCAAATGTGGTATAAATCGGGTTATTTCTAGAACTGCATTATATAATTAAAGATAAATGTAACATTTCTAATCTAATAATGCTAAAAAATATATAAAAAAAATTTTATGTTAAACGATTTTATTCCAAATGCACTCAAAACTAAATCAAAATACACTAAAGACTAAATAATTATTCTTGTCTTGTACTACAATTTTTTACCTATACGAACGTAACGAATCATTTCTCGTTATAAATTGTGCATTTACTATGGAAATCGCGATGCCACTAGCGTCCCGAACGCAACGGCTTTTTGTCGTTTTCGTAAAGAACGCGAATGACTGATTCCAAGTCGTTTTGTGGTTATGGGTTATATTTATTGATGACTCAGTAATTTTTTCACCCCTTCAGGGTTTATTTTTTTTTAGATATTGTATTGTCATCCAAACTACGCACGCCTGCAAAGCTTCAAGACAACTCGATAGTTGGAAGTTGGAGTTGCCAGATTTGAACCATACATACATCAAACACACAAAAGTACCTACAAACAAACCGAAGATCGAAGCTGAATAAAATCGTTTAAAAATAATCTGATTTATGCCGTGTTTAAATTCATTTTCATCTGGGAAATCTCAGCAGTATCTTACTGAAACGTTCATGCCGATACGATAGAAAATGTGAAAATTTTACATTCTATTAAAACAAACAAAATAAACAATCGTTGAACAATCATATCATTATATTTTTTCACAAGTAAACATAAATATTGCACAGAATGACAGAAGATAATAAGAATTGCGAAGTTTAGAAGGGATATTGATACGTAATTTAGTAATGTTTCATTGATATGTTTTCTAATTTCACTACCCAACCTCTCTATCTTTCATTATTGCTATTCTCCTTTATTTTTAGCGAGGCTCTGACGCTAGACGCAGTGATCGGCGGGCTCCAGCTACCGCTGATGGAGGGGGAAACACCTACAGGAGTGGTGGTTATGTGTGCTTGAATTGTGCCTGCATCAGTCACGCACACATAACCACCGCTCCTGTAGGTGTTTCCCCCTCCATCAGCGGTAACTAGAGCCCGCCGATCCTTGCCTAGACGCAGCTCTCGTGCCATATTCCTTCAAGACTTCTCGATAGAAAGAGCTGTGGCAACAGCGCGGCAGAGACGGAGAGAACAGAAAATGTGGCAACTATGCGTAAAAAATTCGTCTACATAGAGTACCTGGAGATGTCACCTCTGTAGATGTTCTTTTTATCGGCCGCAGTAGTTTCATTAGGGTCCGTGTGTTTACTGGGGACGCTTCGATCGATTCGGACAATAACAAAAATGAGACGGCCCCCTTAAAGAGTACAATAAACTTCTATCACTTGGAGTGTTGCATATTTTCGCGTCGATCAAATTAAATTTTTCTACAATTTTGTTTATGTGTTTTCTTTGCATAAGACAAATTTGATTACCTTTTCTGACAATTTCTATCCCTATGCAATATTTTGCTTCGCCAAGATCTTTTATTTCTAATTCACACTTTATTTTGTTTTTCAACTCTCTTAACTTCCTATTATCATTATAAGCTATGAGCATATCATCAACATACAAGATAATAATAATAATATAATTTTCATTAATGTCATAATATAAACAAGGTTCTGTTTTTGACGCTTTTAAATTTAAATTTTTAAGGATGCTATCAATTTTTGTATTCCAAACTCTACCTGCCTGCTTTAGTCCGTACAATGATCCTTTTAATGAACATACCTTATTTCCCTTTTTTATTTTATTTAACATATCCTGAGCTTTGTCAGAAATATCATTATACTTATTACTGTTTACCATTAAAGTTAGAAAGTTCTCTAGAAAGTCTGGGATTTTCATATAAACCTTTTCATCTAACCTACCGTGTAAAAATGCACTTGTTATATCCATTTGATCAATTTTTAGATCTAATTGAACGGCGAGAGCAATTAGAATGCGAAAGCACTCCAGCCTTACTACTGGAGCAAATGTTTTAAAATAATCAATCCCATAAACCTGTGCAAAACCTCTCGCTACTAACCTAGCCTTTCTACTTATCACATTTCCTTGTGCATCAGTCTTATTTGTTAATACTAACTTTGAGTCTATTATATTTGGTTTATGATCGCTCGGTTTTTCAATGATGTCCCACGTATCATTTTTGATCAGCTGTTTTACCTCATCGCTTATTGACTCCTTCCACTCTTCACTGTTTTTTCCATTCAAAGCCTCGTGATAATCAATGTGTGCAAAGTTAGCTTCTGCATCTTCGAACACATCATCAGCTTCCTCATTGCTATTTTGGTCACCTTGAGTCGCTTCTTCTCCTTGCATACTCTCAATATCACTCGGATTTTCCGACTGAGTGCGTATCCTGTATTCTTTTCTTGGTCTGCCTCGTTTACCAGTTCTTATTAATGTTGGTCTTCCAGGTAGACGTCTTGTTGAATCTAAGTTTTGGCTGTTATCTATTATACCTTTTTCATTTTCACTTTTCTCTTCAAGAGGCATTGATAAAGTAATCTCCATCCCCTTGAAAATACTGTTTTCATTTTTATCAGTGATTTGTTCGTCATATGATGATTCTTGTCTTTTAATCGCATACATATTTTCTTCGACGAACTTTACATCTCTGGATACAATTACTCTTTTCATTGGAGGTACCCATATTCTAAAAGCTTTTGCTTCCTCTGAATAGCCTACAAACTTACCTTCATGGGCTCGACCTGTTAATTTACTTTTCTGCGTCTTGTCTAAAACAAAAACTTTTGCTCCAAATTTTCTCATGTGTGTAAAATTGGGCATTCTTCCATGCCATACATTATACGGAATATCTCCATTCAAACCCATAGTAGGACATCTGTTTCTTACATAGTTCGCTGTCATTAAAGCTTCTCCCCAAAAAGATAATGTTAGACCAGAATGGATTAACAAACATCTTACCGCTTCCACCAATGTGCGATTTTTCCTCTCCGCCAATCCATTTTGTTCTGGCGTTCTTGGCGCACTAAGTCTTCTGCGGATCCCTGATGATGCCAGCAGATTGTCGAATTTCTCATTACAAAATTCGGTGCCATTGTCAGTTTGTAGAGCTTTTACCCTTCTACCTGTGATGTTCTCCACCATATCCTTGTACTGTGTGAATTTGTCAAAGACTTCATCTTTACGTTTTAACAGGTAAACAACACACCAGCGTGAGTGATTGTCAATGAACGTGACAAAGTACCTTGCGCCTCCGATAGTTGAGACGTTAAATGAGCCACACACATCTGAATGAACTATGTCCAACAGATTTTTGCATCGATCACTTGTATGATTAAATGGCTTCGCTGTTTGTTTTCCCATTGCACATGCATCACATTTTAAAATGCCTTTGTCATTTTTAAATTTTATATTGCAAATCCTTGACATCACTTCTCTAAGACTTCTTTCATTTAGATGAGCCATTCTATTATGCCATAATGCTAAAGAATCATTTTCATTTTCCCTTACATGATTCGCTTCTTCATTTTTTGGCTTTCTCAAATAATATAGATTTCCAATCCTGTCAGCAATTAACTTTGTCTCTTTGCTTTCCTTATCTTTCACAATGGCCGTCTCCTTATCAAAAATAATTATGTTGCCTTTGTCAACGATTTTTGATACAGACATAAGATTGCACCTCAAATCTGGTACATACAATGTATTTTCTAATTTTATATTTCTCTTCTCTTTGTCTGTATTGATTTGCAATCTCACTGTGCCTCTTCCTTTCACATTGGTTGATCCATTATTCGCCAAATTCAAGTTTTCACATGCTTCTGACATGTTTTCAAAGGTATCATTATTCTTGCATAAATGTGTAGTACATCCACTGTCCATAATCCATCTTTTGTCATCATGTGATTTTTCGCTATAACTATTTTCACCACCACTGAAAGCAAAGTATGCGTCATCTTCAACTGTATTTGCACTTTAACTTTCACTCTTATATGTGCGATTCGTGGGGTATTTTGACTTGCATTTGGGTGCAATATGACATAGTTTTTGACACCTGTAACATCTTGAATTTGCATATTTATTGTTACCCGTTCTGTTTTGGCTTGGGCCTTGTGTCCCTTTATCCTTGTTATCGTTTCTCATCTGGGTCTTTTCAACAACCCGTTTTTGTGATGCTACCATGGCACTTGTGGATTCAGATTTCTGGATTCTGGCATCATACTCTTCCTGAATCTTCACTTTCAGTGATTCTGGATCTAGTAACTCATCTCTGGTCTCTATAGCGCATCTAAAATTTTCAAATGAGGCTGGAAGACTGTATAAGAGCATTATTGAGAACAAATCTGCATTTATTTCTACGTTCATATCACTTACCTTGTCTTTAATGTTAAAGAACTTATTTATGTGACTTCTCACTTCGTCACCTTCGTTCATCCTATGCAGCGTAAGCTGCTTTAGAAGCGTAGCTTTTCTAGCAGGTCCCTTTGATGCAAATATATTTTCTAATTTTAGCCATACTTCCCTTGAGGTTTCACAAACCTTTAGCTGTGTGAGCTGGTTTGGGCTCACACATAGTATAATGTCTGCTTTTGCCTTCTCATCATTCTTCACCCAGTCCATATCCAGATTCGGCTGCTCTCTCGTATTTTCAGGCTTCACCAGTTTACCATTCACGTATTGCCATAATTCGTTTTTGACTAATACAGCTTCCATTTGCATTCGCCATATTTCATAATTGTCCTTTTCCAACACTTGGATCTTTGTATTTATACTACTCATGGCTGCTTAGCACGTATTGCCCTAACCTCAAAATGTTTACTTTACGATTTTACTTTTTATTTCAACCTTTGTGGCTCTGGGCCCATAATCTATTGAAATAAGCTATTGAAATAACCACTTCATGTTGAAACAAACACTTTATTATTTATAATATAATATATTATAGTCGAGAGGAAAGAAATGAAGAAGAAAAAGCGAACGAACACGCGACCGGTAGATGCGCACACCCCGCTAGTCTCCACACCAGCATGCAATGGGAATTTACAATATCTTAACATTATTATTATTATTATTATTATTATTATTATTATTTCGACTTTATTACTCGTTAAACAGAAAATATAGTACATAAGGAGAAAATAAGATACGAGTAAAGGCGAAAAATTATTTTCAATAGTTAGAGAATATTTTCATTTGCAGTTTACATTTTAATTACTCACATTATTACTGTGGCCTCGCTTTTACTCGTAACTTACTTTCTCCTTATGTACTATATTTTCTGTTTAACGATTAATAAAGTCGAAATAATAGTAATAATAATTACAAACCATTATCCAGTATATAAACATATTCTAAAATATTCGAAACATTTAAGCTTCAAACTACTCGACACACAGGATTATTCGGTACTTTCGGTCCACTCGGTACTTTCGGTCCACTCGGTACTTTCGGCCCGCTCGGTTTATTTCAAGCCGCTCGAAACAATTCGAGTTTTCGGTTCTATTCTAGTTGCTCGGTTCAATTCAAGCCGCTCGCGTTTTTCGAGTACTCCACTCGGCTCGGAAACCGAGTCTCGGCTCGGTCCGAATTTTAAGCTACTCGAATATTCGAGTACTCGAACAGCCCTAACAGAGAGCGGTTTTTAGCGCCTAGCTGCGAGCAACTCGCCTGTCCCGTATTCGTGCGTGCTCGTAGCCTCGTAGCGTAAATATACAGGGTCAACGTTTTATCCTGCAACCCACACTCGCGCGAACAGGTAAAATGGCAACAGCGCCTCATGGACGCATTCCACCATAACCATGCACCGTCCCGGCGTTCGGAGCGCTGCCAGCGACCGCTGGATAGCAGTGATGCCCGAGCTTCGAGAAAATTTTAGAATGGTCTCTTTCAAATTAACGTCGCAAAGAGCTAGGTATTGGGAATTTCCCGGCCCAGGTAACCGAGCCGCGTGCTGCGCTTTTATGATCGGTTTAACACTCGCACCCCAGATTACTGTAATGAGGTTTGAAAATAATGTCGACTGATCTCGTACTCGTCTCAATTTCAAAATTTTTAGCTGCGACAGGGTTGACCGCGGCGCTATACCCTTGTACGGAGAGATTTTTCGCCACATGCGTGTAAAAGCCACAATAATGGCGCATCGTTCCAAAAGATAACATTAACGGAAACCGGTATAGGCGTGGCGTTGAGTAGCTATAAGATTGAGACACAAAAATTCTAGAAAAATAATTCAAACACCGCTATAGTCGAAGACACGTCCCATTAGTTACCCCTTACGTTACATTAAGGATAAAATCATAAAAAAGAAAAGCAGAGCAATAGATTCTGAGGTCTGCAGAACTAACTCATAATTGAATAAAAATTGAATTTCTCAATTTATGAAAGTAATGATACAGAAAAAACTAAGTAGCCTATTGTTTATCAACACCACGAATTTTAAAAACAGCATTAAATACAGTATCAAATAAACAGTTTACAAAAGCTTTTTACAACAATTATGGTTAAACAATTGATAGAAAAAAAATTAAGTAAACGTAAAATATGTTAAATTATCCATCATTAAGAGGGAATATTTTTTCATCATTCTTCGGAGCAAATTGTATTCCGATATCTTATATAGTTCAAAAGATATACAAAAAAGGCCCCAAATTTTTCAACCCGGGCCGGGAAATTCTGAATAGCTCTTTGTGACGTTAATTTGAAAGAGACTATCCCAAAATTCTCGAAGCTCGGACATCACTGCTGTCCAGCGGTCGCTGGCAGCTCTCCGAACGCCGGGACGGTGCATGTGTGTAGTGAAATGCGTCCGTGAGGCGCTGTTGCCATTTTACCAGTTCGCGCGAGCGCGGGTTGCAGGATAAAACGTTGACCCTGTATAGCTGGGTTCAAGTCATACCAAATGCACGTACACTACTGCAGTTCTCCTCATCGATTCTAACCTTAGCAAAGGGACAGGCGGGGTGTTCGCAGCTACGCACTAAAAACGGCTCCCTGTGCACCCCTGCTGTATAGCAAGGCAAATTCAAGTTTTAAAGGTCAATTGTTTATTGTATACCTATAATCAAATATACTACATATGTACCTACATATATAAAAATAATTATAAGACACATTTTATGCTCTTTATTACATATAAAAAATTCTGCTCTGTGCTAGTCTTTTAGTGTACTGTAAATCAATAGCATTTTCAATCGTGAATAATTCAGAGGAAACCTTTCTCTCAGTATTTTGAGATCTTTCTACGAAATTTCGAAATACATATGTAGTAGTAAACTTCGACTTGCAGAGGTCGGAGTTCTTCTAAATTCGAGTTGTAGAGGTGAAATACATAATTTAACATGCAAAATATAGTTTGAGTTAAGGAAGTTTTATTTCGAGTTGTTGAGGTGTTTACAGCGGAGCGGAAGGGAATGAAGAAAATTTTCGACTTATAGAGGTTTACGAGTTATCGAGGTTCGACTGTAATATACCTGTTTCTGAATTGAAGTAGTGTACGAAAAAACATATGTTTTCTATGTTCATTTATAGGGATATTTACGAAAATAATTTCTTGATTTCGGTATTCATATTTTGCCACCATCCATAGAATTATGTTCATTAATAATATATCTAGAGACACGGTAGTATCTCGACGCTAAGTACATGTTTCGACACCCTGTATATGTCGACTGTCGCTGCCGCGTATCTTTTACTCGGAATCCGGCTAATCCAACCTTACCTGAAACTTATTTCATTAATATCTCATCACGCCTGCAATATTTTCTAAATTTAAAGGCATTTTTCTCATGTAAACCGCATATAAGCTTACGAATAAGACCAAATTCAATCAAATTGGTCCACGCATGACAGAGATATCGTAATATCATGTCATGTATCATACGAAAATGGTAACATTTTTTGTCGACATAATAATTATACTAGAGACCAGAAATAACAGTTATTTTTTAAATTTTTTCGAAAAAAATCATTGAGAAAAAGTTCATTTTTATTCAAATGGAAGTCAGTCTTCATTAAATACTGCATAAATTTTCCGAAATATGAAATGATTAAAAAATATTGAGACTTATCATTTTTGGTTACTGATAACCATTATTGTCGACGGAAATATTTTTTGGTCACTAATAACCGTTATTGTCGACGGAAATATTTTTTGGTCACTAATAACTGTTATTGACGACGGAAATTGTTTTCGGTCACTAATAACTGTTATTGACGACGGAAATTGTTTTCGGGTACGAATAACCATTATCAATGACCAGAATTTTTTTTCGGTTACGAATAACCATTATCGATGACCAGAATTTTTTTTCGGTTACGAATAACCATTATCGATGACCAGAATTTTTTTGGTTTGGGGAGAGTCGGGCAGTACCGACCAGCGTACAGTACCGACCAAAGCTAGTTCTCGCTTCTTCGAGCAGATATTTGCACTTTATTGGAATTAACAAATGAAAATCACAATTCTCTATAACCTATTTCGGGACCATATTGTTTACTCCATTGCTCTCGATGTTCTGAGGTATTAAACGTATACGTTGATATTCAGGGGTTAAAAGTTATTTTTTAAAGCTGATCTTTTGTTTCTCGTATAAGTAAATGATTTTGTTCTATTATGTATACTATCTCTAGTCTATTAAGTTTAATAAAACGTCCTAGTTTTGCAATATTTTTTTGTACATAATATACCATGATCTAAAATGTTTCCCCGTGTTTGTCGTACAGTACCGACCAACAGACTCTGTCAACCAGTAGAGACCAAATTTTTCTTATCTGTGAGTTCAATCTGTTAGCAACTCAGATTAATTTATAAGATGTTCATTTAGCCTTCCTTCTACCTTTTCCCGCAGAAAAATAAAGTAAATAAGGATAGGTATGATAACCTAACAAGCAGGAAGCTAGGATTTAACGAAGAAGTTCGGGTCAGGCATAATAGCAGCTGCGCTGAGCCTCGCCCATTCCGCGATCTGCGATACGGTCTCTCTTCTACCTTTGTACCCAATCTTTAAATATGGAATAAAGACGATTAATAATAATAATAATAATAAGTTATCCAGTGTATTATTTGCAAGCAGAGTTGGGCATTAACTAAATAAAAAATTATGTAAATAAAAATTAAATAAAAGTCACTTTAACTTTAGATTATTTGACGAACAAAGTTAATTTTTTTATTCGACGAATAAAGTTAATTTTTTTTATTCGTTATACAAAATTTTATTTAAACAAAAATTTTGCCCATCTCTGTTTGCAAGGAATCATTGGTCAAAGATTGGGTGCAGTGTACAGAATGTGACGGTTGGGCACACGTCGAATGCACAGATCAGGAGAATATTAATTATTTTACTTGCGAGTTTGTACAAATAAAATTTGAAAAAAGTCTTGTATTGTACCACTTAAATGTCTTTTCATTAAGATTGTTAATCATTTAGACCTAAAAATCTACTAATTTAATAGTTAGTCGGTTCTGGACGACAATTTTTCGTTTCCTAGAAATTACTGTTTTACTTTTGCGAATTAACAATTCTTATTATTAAATTTCACAAAAATAATTTCCCTCCTCTTATTAAGTTCCATCTATACTACAAACACGTTTTTGAATTTCTGATTTTTATCGACTCTACCCCAAGGTATAACAAAAAAGCTTAGAGCGGTCGGTACTGCACGACTCTCCTACGGTATAACCAATATCTATCGCAGGACTTTTTTTTGGTTACGATGTAACCAATATATCTTGCGGGAATTTTTTTTGGTTACGGTATGACCAATACGTTTTGCAGGAATTTTTTTTTGGTTATGGTATAACCAATATATGTTGCGCGAATTTTTTTTTGGTTACGGTATAACCAATATGAATTACGGGAATTTTTTTCGGTGACGGTATAACTATTGAACTATAGAATATCTGCAATATTGTGAATATTAGGAGCCGCGGCGCGCTGTTGAAATGAGATAGTTGCACTACGTGGGATGCTGTTTCACTCTTACACACAAGTCTATACCTGCCTATATTCAAATTTACTACAGGATAGAAGTACATTTACTACAGGATGGTGTATAATACAGGATAGACACCCATTCAATACCACTATCTCTCTCGCCCTGGCCAGTCCGGGGTTTTCCGTCCCGTGTTCGCATTCCAGATATTCTATAGTTCAATAGTAACCAAAAAAATTCCCGTAACTCATATTGGTTATACCGTAACCAAAAAAAATTCCCGCAAGATATATTGGTTATACCGTAACCAAAAAAAACTCCCGCAAGATATATTGGTTACACCGTAACCAAAAAAAGGACCGCAATAGATATTGGTTATACCGTAACCAAAATAAATTCTGGTCATTGATAATGGTTATTCATAACCGAAAAAAGATTCTGGTCATCGATAATGGTTATTCGTAACCGAAAACAATTTCCGTCGTCAATAACAGTTATTAGTGACCGAAAACAATTTCCGTCGTCAATAACAGTTATTAGTGACCAAAAAATATTTCCGTCGACAATAATGGTTATTCATAACCAAAATCATTTAAAGACAGATAATAATTTTTATGCCATAACTTTTAAAATTTAGGTTATAACAGTTATGATCTCTGAATTATACGCGTTAAGCCGGGTCCAAACTTGAATGAGTGTACGCTGAGCAAGGCTGAACGCGGACGAATATTCTGATGTGGACGGGTGAAATGGTAGCCAAGGCCTCATGCTTCTATGTCAGAAAGGGTGAGCGTGAACGCATATTCTAGCGTGGACGTGTCATTCGTGGTGACTCGACGCATGCGGCCCGATTCGCGAATGCCGACGAAGGCACATGGGCTGAGCCGCCCGTTGTCGGTTTTCTTCCACACATCAAAGGAAGTTTGGAGTGCATTGCGCTCAGCGTGGATGATAAAAGCAGATGAGATACTTTTCTCAAATCCTCGATGTCCCGGATCTTCATGATATTTAAATAAAGTGTAGTCCATATGAAATTAGGGAAGTCTAAAGGCCGAGTTTCCTAGCCGCGGCCTGCGGCTGCGGCCGGCGGCGGTCCCACTAGTGCAATGGAGAAGTATGCATCTGTGTCTTCGTTGCACTAGTGGGACCGCCGCTGGCCGCAGCCGCAGGCCGCGGCTAGGAAACTCGACCTTTACTACTCATTTTTCTAGTTTCGAAATTGTTTAAAAAACACAAATTTTTGAAGTTCTCTGCTTTCAGTCATTTTTATGAAACCCGCCTTCAGAAATGAATTTTAATGACCTAAATTATTGAAGGCATGACCTTGCGTCTTTTTTTTAATCGTGAAGGATGGATCTATGTGAATGAATTTAATCCGTTACTAATATTGTCATAAACAATTAATGAAAAATAAAAAGAATACATTTTTAACAATATAATGCATTTACCATATGATAAACTTTAAAGCTCTATTTTAAATTTTAATGAATAATTTGTCTTTCTTTTCTTCACTACACCCTGTATTGTTATCAATTCATACAACCTGACCGACTCGCTGTTATATTAAAAAATCGCACGAGATTACTCGCGGGGAACGGCGAACGCTTCGCGGAGGGACACAGGAAGAAAAGGGGTAGTTCGTTGACGGCGCGTGGTTCCGCCTGCGTCGTCCTTTCTTCAAATTAAACACGGATCCCTTATGTCTCAAGTATGAACACGTGCTTGAATTTCAATACCTTCAATGCCACAGAAGTTGGTGACGAAAGACACATGGCTCTTTCGACCCCTCCGCATGCTTAGAGCATATAAACATGGAGGAAGCATGCAAAATGTAGTCGGCGGTAAAAAGAGAAAAATATACATGGGGGACATCCTCTCTCTTTTTAGCGCCAGGGGCGACAGCGTTTTTTTTTTTGATGTTAGAAAGAGAGAGGGTGTG
This sequence comes from Andrena hattorfiana, assembly GCA_944738655.2. Lineage (NCBI taxonomy): Eukaryota > Metazoa > Arthropoda > Insecta > Hymenoptera > Andrenidae > Andrena > Andrena hattorfiana. The sequence goes on from OX122890.1 coordinate 21,414,263, forward strand.
CCCCATGTATATTTTTCTCTTTCTACCGCCGTCTACATTTTCGCCCATTGCATGCTTCCTCCATGTTTCTATGCTCTAAGTCCGCATGCCTTATTCGTGCGGGTTCAGCCTTGCTCAGCGTATACGCATTCAAGTCTGGATCCGGCTTTACACGCACACCTTCAGCCAACAGAAACTACCATATGTTTCGTTCATCAATCGCTATCTTCACTAAGCAATTTAATCCAAATTTTGACAGTTTACCGTCAAGTTATAACCTGGCGAGTATCAAATAAGGTAAATTGTCAAAATGTGAGATGTCACGTGTTTTTACAAATACATATATATCGTTGTACCATTGTATTGCAACCAAAATGCAGTCTCAAACACAAGGTAAGTTGCCAAAATTTGAATTGCGACATGTTTATATATCATCAAACTGTTTTTCATTTGTAACTAAACTGAGGATGTTATGTATATGTAGATAATCTAAGTGTAAAATGATGCTGTGACCTACGCCAGGCTATGTATGTACGCATAATTTTGCAGGAAGGATTTCGTATGCATACTTATTCAGTTATTTTGATACATGGACACCTTCGATATTGCACGAATTTAATCAGTGTTTCTTGTATTATACACAGACTACTTTAGATATACATAATATATATATATATATATAGATCGGCAATGCGGTGCGCATGGTTTGTTTCACAGTTGTTAAACTCGCATAAAATTTATCCTTAATTCTCTCCTGTGATAAGGCTGTTGATGGCTGTTGATGGCGAACCTTTCTAATTTATAATATTAAAAATTATCTGGAGTCATTCCCTATGCAAATTTTCTATGTAAAAAGAAGTGAGATCCCCGTAAAAAATTTCAAAAAGTAAGAAAAATACGCCAAGTACATGAAAAAATTGTGGTCGGAAAACAGTATCATAAAATAAATCACAAAAAAATAGATGATAATAATAATTGCAATATAAAAAAAAAATGTGAAATCAAAATGAGCTGAGAGTACATAAAGATGGTTTGTAATAATCACGGACATTTTAATAATGTGAAGAGAAAATGAAACATTTAGACATTTGCCTAGATGTCCGCAGCCTGGAAGTGAAATACTTGGCGTGCCCAGGCAAGGTCAAGGTGTCGATGAATAAGAATTATTTTAAGGGGGCCGTCTCATTTTTGTTATTGTCCGAATCGATCGAAGCGTCCCCAGTAAACACACGGACCCTAATGAAACTACTGCGGCCGATAAAAAGAACATCTACAGAGGTGACATCTCCAGGTACTCTATGTAGACGAATTTTTTACGCATAGTTGCCACATTTTCTGTTCTCTCCGTCTCTGCCGCGCTGTTGCCACAGCTCTTTCTATCGAGAAGTCTTGAAGGAATATGGCACGAGAGCTGCGTCTAGGCAAGGATCGGCGGGCTCTAGTTACCGCTGATGGAGGGGGAAACACCTACAGGAGCGGTGGTTATGTGTGCGTGACTGATGCAGGCACAATTCAAGCACACATAACCACCACTCCTGTAGGTGTTTCCCCCTCCATCAGCGGTAGCTGGAGCCCGCCGATCACTGCGTCTAGCGTCAGAGCCTCGCTAAAAATAAAGGAGAATAGCAATAATGAAAGATAGAGAGGTTGGGTAGTGAAATTAGAAAACATATCAATGAAACATTACTAAATTACGTATCAATATCCCTTCTAAACTTCGCAATTCTTATTATCTTCTGTCATTCTGTGCAATATTTATGTTTACTTGTGAAAAAATATAATGATATGATTGTTCAACGATTGTTTATTTTGTTTGTTTTAATAGAATGTAAAATTTTCACATTTTCTATCGTATCGGCATGAACGTTTCAGTAAGATACTGCTGAGATTTCCCAGATGAAAATGAATTTAAACACGGCATAAATCAGATTATTTTTAAACGATTTTATTCAGCTTCGATCTTCGGTTTGTTTGTAGGTACTTTTGTGTGTTTGATGTATGTATGGTTCAAATCTGGCAACTCCAACTTCCAACTATCGAGTTGTCTTGAAGCTTTGCAGGCGTGCGTAGTTTGGATGACAATACAATATCTAAAAAAAAATAAACCCTGAAGGGGTGAAAAAATTACTGAGTCATCAATAAATATAACCCATAACCACAAAACGACTTGGAATCAGTCATTCGCGTTCTTTACGAAAACGACAAAAAGCCGTTGCGTTCGGGACGCTAGTGGCATCGCGATTTCCATAGTAAATGCACAATTTATAACGAGAAATGATTCGTTACGTTCGTATAGGTAAAAAATTGTAGTACAAGACAAGAATAATTATTTAGTCTTTAGTGTATTTTGATTTAGTTTTGAGTGCATTTGGAATAAAATCGTTTAACATAAAATTTTTTTTATATATTTTTTAGCATTATTAGATTAGAAATGTTACATTTATCTTTAATTATATAATGCAGTTCTAGAAATAACCCGATTTATACCACATTTGAAATCATTTTAATCTGGAAAATCTCAGCAGTATGTTACTGAAAACGTTAGGTTTTACATTTAATTAATACATAATCCACTTCAAGCAATACTGTAGGTATGCGTTTCGAGTCGAGGCTCGAACCGAGATCAGAAGCCGCCGCCGAACAGCCCAAGTCCTCGTTGGTCGGGACCGGCGTTGAGCCCGTATCGTGAACGGAGTCCTAATTCCGAATGTTTGTTTCTCGCTTCTTTCTGGCCGAAGGGGGGAGCGAGATGGGTCGCTTTGCGTGCGCGACGGGCGCGAACGCAAAGGACGAAGTGTCAGGCGACCGAAAGACGGAGCGAGACCAAACATCAACGCGTCGTCTGTCTTGTACCGTCCTCGCTCGCTTTCAGTGCCTCTCGCTCGCTCTCGCCTTCGCCGGACAAGAGTGAGACAAAAGTAGTGGGGATAGCGAAAAAGTCCACATCGTGTACACCAAACCGAGCCCGTAAGGAGACAATACTGTAGTATCTTTTATTTGAGTTTATCCAGATATTATCTTTGCCCATTTCTGTTCTTCAACCGCTTCGCCGTGATTCGTTCAAGTCTCCTTGATGGCAAAATAGTGATAGGGGAAATGCGGCAACAGCGCGATTCGACTCTCGATACGTCTCGGCAACTATGTCTTTCCTACATTTATCGGCTAGTTTGGTCTTCCACCGGTTCTGATGGTACATAGCGCGAATATACCATCAACGCCGGTGACGGAGAATCCTGGAAGCTTCATTCTGTCATTTCTCGAGTCTGTATCAGTACACGATTTATAAATTCATTATTATTTCGACGTACGGTGGTTATTAGCGCTCATACGCACCAGACCACCCTGCACTGATGTCTACTGAAGGCAACTATACCCGCAAAACTTCCTTCTTGTCGATTCCAGGACGAAAGTTGTAATTTACGGATTGTTTACTACATCGCGTATACGCAGGGTCGGCGGAACCATTATGCAAGTTACGCGCCGCATAAGGGCGCCAGCCGAATGGGACGCTAAAAAACTATATCGCACGCTTAATAATAACGGAATCCAACCCCCACATAAACGAAATGTTCACCCCGTAAAGATAAAACATATTAAATAGAAAATAGGTGCAAAAATTTTGGGCACTAAAAAATTTTCTTGCATAAGGGCGCCAACTAACCTCGCGTCGGCCCTGCTTATACGTCACGCTGGTGCTACGTGGCTGCAGTACACCATTAGCGCCACCAACGGACAAGCCTTGAAGTTTCAGTCTGTCAGTTTTCGATTCATAAATTCATTATTATTTCAACGTACGGTGGTTATTAGCATTCAAACGCACCAGACCACCCTGCACAGATGTCTACTGGAGGCAACTATACCCGCAAAAACTTCCTTTTTGCCGATTCCAGGACGAAAGTTGTAATTTACGGTTTGTTTACTACACGCGTATACGTACACGCTTTTCCTAGCTTGTGTGAGCGTACGCACACACTCATGGCCCGCTGAGACGGCCCCCTTAAAGGAAAACAAACCAAGCATAGAAGTGCCTTATCGGGAACTAATAGGAAGTTTAATGTATCTATCTGTTGCAACCAGACCAGATATAATGCACAGTGTGATATTCCTATCACAGTTCAATACATGCTTTGTAAAATGAAACATTATTTTTGCGTCGATAGTCTAGGAATGAGAGCGATTGCAAGCGATAATGATTGCGACAAGCATGCATTGAGGGGGAGTGTTAAGATATTGTAAATTCCCATTGCATGCTGGTGTGGAGGCTAGCGGGGTGTGCGCATCTACCGGTCGCGTGTTCGTTCGCTTTTTCTTCTTTATTTCTTTCCTCTCGACTATATTATATTATATTATAAATAATAAAGTGTTTGTTTCAACATAAAGTGGTTATTTCAATAGCATATTTCAATAAATAATAATAATAATAATAATTACGAACCATTATCCAGTATATAAACATATTCTAAAATATTGGAAACATTCAAGCTTCAAACTACTCGACACACCGGATTGTTCGGTACTTTCGGCCCACTCGGTATTTTCGGCCCGCTCAGTTTACATCGAGCCGCTCGAAAAAATTCGAGTTATTGGTTCTATTCGAGCCGCTCGAAAAAATTCGAGTTCTCGGTTCTATTCGAGTTGCTCGGTTCTCTTCGAACCGCTCGGTTCCATTCGAGTTGCTCGGTTCTATTCGAGCTACTCGGTTTTTTCGAGCCGCTCGCTTTTTTCGAGTACTCGGCTCGGTTCGATTCTTCGAGCCGAGTCAGGCTCGGCTCGCATTTTCTGAGTACTCGAACAGCTCTACTCTCTGTACATCCCTACTTTACAGCTTCACAAGTCGAAAAATTAACAGTCGTACGAAGCCTTCCTAAGTCGAATTTTCGTTTGTTGAACCTCTCTTACTCAAAAACTCGATAACCCGAAACCTCTATAATTGGAATATTTTTTCCCTTCCCTTGAGATTCGAGTTATCGAGGTTCGACTGTACTACTCTTTCTGGTCTAATATGAAGCAAATACATAAAGGTCAATTAAAATTCGACCTATGGAAATCTTATAAATATGTAGCAAGACATAGTATGTTGATACTCATTTTTCTTGATAAAATTTCCCTACCTACACATGAAAATCATAAGGTAATCTGAAAAGAATTAGACTACAAGAATTGTAGAATTATTAAAGTAACATCTATTTCACGATTTTGTGTTCGTGTGGTAGAAGAATAAAGTAGATTTAAGGTAAGATGTCTATTCAATAATATAATAGTAGTAATGTATAGTAGCAATATCTACTACTTTTTAGTAAAAATTGTTATTTAAAAAGTTGTGCAATCCTCTGAGTTCTCTTCCTTCCTCAAAGCTCGCTAAAGGCTCCCCATATCTATTGTATGGAGCAACTGAGTCAAAGATATATTTCCGTTACGTATTGACCATTCTGAATTCTTTAGTTGTAAACGTCATCAATACAAAGCGAGTCACGCAATTCATACGGAGCTTATTTCTGACAGGGTTAATAGTAAGCGAAATATGATGCCTACAGGAAAAAGCAGAATCGCGTTAAAGATGACTATCGATTTAATTTCATGTCGATAGGATTTCACGTAAATTAGTTTATTCGTTTTATTGCAATGGATAATTTTAAAACACATAAAAACAAAAATTTAATATCATATACCTAAAGGCATTTTATCAGAAAATAAAAGAAAAGAATCATACGCAATGATATTCACATCTCCTTTTTCTCCTGATTTTCTAAAGGAATTATTTCAAGATGCAAGTGGTAACGGTTAAGAATGCATAATCCATTTAATTAAAAAAGTCATTTAAGTACATACGATCATGCACCTTGGACATCAGTATTTCTTCAGGAAATTATTGGATGCACTTATCATGCAAGAAAATGAGAACAAGCCACGTATATGCGCATAACAAATTAGAAGAGATAGTTATCCAAGGCGAATCGGTGATGACTCGCATTGTTAGAACGACGAAAGAAAAAAGTTGTCGGCCGACGAAATAATTAATCTGAACGATCGGTGCGGTGTTGGCGCTTCTCGTTGGAATGAAGCAAGCGAAGAGGAGCCGGTTGCACGTCAAGTATGTGCGGAATGAAAACTGTCAGTGGCCTGACACGGCGGACTGGTTGGGGGCGACAGCTTGCTAAATGCACAACCACCCCGGCTGATTCTAGTCAACGTCTGCATACCATCTACCTGCCTCTGCCTCTGCTTCTGCTTCTGCTTCTGCCGCTGCCACCACCACCACCGTCTCTTTTGCTACTATATTGTTGTCCACGTGTCAGAATTTCCCCCCCCCCCCCCGACAGAAATGTAAAAAAGGCAACGGAAAAAATATATGTATATATATAAAATAAATGAACAAAAAGGGGATTTGCAGATGCATGGTATTGACGTGCCGCAACCAACAGTCCATTAACCCCTCGCCAAAGGCGGAAAGGTACAACGAACCGCCGAAAACCACTTTAACTGCTTACCGCCAGACAGCAAAAGCAAAGATATGACTTGTGGATATCGATTCCCTGGTACTATTTTAATCAGAATAACAGCGGCTCACTTGCTACAAACGAAGTTAAGAAAGATACTCGCTCTTCCTCTTTTGTCTTCGAGTGTGATTTACATACCACAAACTGTAATTCTATATTCTCTTATATATAGATAGGTATATCAAGTTTTAAACACAGTCGCGACTCAAAAATTTCGGATTCACTTGCTGAAGTTTAGATGGTAAGTACTTAAATTAATAGTTCACCGTAAAATTACAGTAATCATTAATATCAAGTCAGCTAAGAAGTAAATTTTAAAATTATATCGAATACTCATTTTTACTGTTCCCCTGAAGCGATGACGAACCATTCCCATGCTCACCAAATTTTCAAATACATCCATCAATTCTTTGCTAAAATATAGGTACTCAGTTATTAGTCTGTTAAAGTAAAAAATTAATTCGTTGAAAGGGAGGAATTTACTTAAGAAGGTGGTTAGAGGTTTCAATAGAAATAGGAAGGTATGTTGGCGATCGTAGAACATATTTTTCTGGAATTTATGTAAGTTGTTTATTACAACGTTCGTTCGCATCTTGTACAAACCCACGCTCAGGCACGGTGACGTGGTTGATATTAGTACCACGTCAAACTTATAATTGGCGTGTCCCGATCGATATTTTAATTTATCTAAGGGGAGCGCTCCAGTGATGCTGTCAGTACACGTAACGAGTAAGGACAGCTTGCCGAACCGGTGAGTAGAAAATTGAAAACGTGACGCCAGCTATTCAGATGTCACATACCCATATCGTCTGGGCTGTCAGGAAGTAATAAGTAAAAATAGATCTTTCTCCTGCGAGCACCAATTACTTCGACAATTGTCCGGTTTGCCGTTGAGAATTCCTATCACAAAATGTTTCTCAAATTTTAAACACAAAATGGTGGTCAGTGAGATTTTATGTTTATTTTCTACAATATCAAAAACGAAGGCGTTTTCTTCATTGAGTGTATAGAACATCGCTGTTGAACTAAGGAAATAAAATTTTTACTTACAACAATATTTGAACGGTTTTAAGAGTCATTAATTAAAGTGAAAAGAGCGAATCGTTCTTAAATCAAGTCATCGTATATTCAATATCAATAAATAAAGTAGCGATAGAGGAAAACGCAACGCTTCGTTTTGCTTTTAAAATCAGAAAAATCAATGCAAAATGAATGGGATGAAATGTGATACTTAATCGCAATGGAAATAATCTGGTTCGTCGAATCGTTCGCATTGACGGTAATTGTTACGAGATACGTTAAATCCAATGACGGAATTAATGCCCCATCATACTTCGTTAGTCGCTCATTTGGAACCCCATTATCTGAATCTGGATAAATAATGTAATAGCATTTACTTAACTGGTACACGTTTGTCGGTTAACACTTCAATAGGCGGCCGATATTATACAAGCGTCAGTCATTCTGGCACTAATCGTTGTATCTTTTTGAATCATATGTAATTACTGCGTAAGTGCTTATGCGTACAACTAATGTCATCATGATCGTCCATTCGATTTCGAGGGTATCGTACAAGGTGTTTTTTAAAAGTCACACTTATTGACTTCATTTCCGAGCGCTACAAACAGAAAAGTTTCTTAAACTTGCGTTTATTTAGAATTTTTCTGCAGACTTAAGTCTAGAAAATACTGTTAACACCTGACTAAGACTTACAATAACTATTGTAACCAAGAGAAATACCTAAATACCTAATTTTTATCATTTTCCATTAATAATTCCAATAATGTAAGGAGTTATATATTATAAACTAGGCAAACAGTTTTACAAGATACAGATATATATAATTTTTTAGATAGGCCAACTACTTCACAAACACAAATATAGGACATTTTTTACCATATTAGCACATTTAGTAAAGACATTTTTATATCTCTGAAAAAAGTTCCTGTTGAAAATTCATATCACTAGTTTACCCAATTAAGAAAACAATTTTATTTCAGGCATTGTTACTTGAAGAAAATTAATTTCGTGTGTATAAACCCTAAATGGTAATTCTGCATATATCCAGTAACATTTTAAAGTCCCAATTGCAAGCTAAATAGTGGAATTATCTTTTCAAATATTCGCGCTAGTAGCGTGACATTGACGTTTATTCATCCGTTAATAAATGAAGAAACCGTACGAGCTTGAAAGCAGATAAAGCGTGTGATTCTCGAAGATCATTTAGATGACGAACTGCAGCAAACTTTCACACGAGACCATGATTGATGAAACTGGTGCAGCCATGTATTTACTGTAATGAATTGTTTAGCCGATCGAAGCCAAAAAGCACTGGGCATGTTACTAATTGTGTTCCCGCTGGTGCCACACCTTTTGTAGCAGAATTCTCCTAAGAAAAAAGCAGTTTACCCGCAAATTGTGCACTGATAATTAGAATATGTCATTTTATACTGACTTGTGTCAACTTACCCAGATGGACATGTATGTGGTTTTTTATTTTTCTTATTTTTACTATTATCTGTGGAGTAATGAGACTGATTTATTATGTTCAATTAATAAACAGATAAGGACTGCCTGTTGAATTTATTTGATACAACTTTTAATTTTTAAGATATTGGCCTCGGTTCAAAAAGTGTGCCATCTTAGGGACAACTCCCTTGCAGACTTGTAAAACACCTACTCATGTAAAATGAGAAAAGAGTTTCCGGAGCTACCTAAAAATAAATGAACGTTGTTTGCATGTTCCTATGTTCAATGAAATAGGCATTTTGCGTCTTATATTCCTTCTGGCAATAAAATTGGTCGTAACAAGTACAGATTAATATTAGATACTCCATGCTTGTTACCTACAAATCCCCATTACGCTGCCCAACAGCCATTTTGATCTGTAACATTCAATAGCCGTTTCTTATGGACTTTTGTGTGTTGAAAACGAATCCGCCATCCGTTTGTCGCCATCACTCTCAGTTTTCGAGAAATTCGATTTTGAAAAAAGAGGCAAATTTTCAAATTTGAACATCTTTTGTGTTCAAACAGTACTAGTTATTCGGTTGCTTGTTGCTTGGAAAAGGACACCCGAAATGCACAATCTTTTTCAGATATATTTCTATATATTCCAAAAACTAAGGGTCTAGGAAAAAATCCGACGCTATTCCACGCGATGCAGCATACATTTTTCCTCCGGTAACCATCAACGGAAGTGATAAAAAACCTTTTGTTTACAATACAGAAACGAAAGAGTTTGGCAAAACGTGCAGCGCCGACAGTGGTAGCCAATGGCGCGTGGGCCGCTCAGCGTCGCAGAATCGCGTAACGCGCGTGACTACCACTGTCCACGCTGCACGTTTTGCCAAACTCTTTCGTTTCTGTATTGAAAACAAAATGTGTTTTACTACTTCTGCTTATGGTGTCCGGGACGAAAACGTCTGCTGTACCGCGTGGAGTAGTTAGATTTTCTTCTAGACCCTTAGTTTTTGAAATATATAGAATTTAAACATATTTATCAAAGAGTTTAAACATATTTAAATGTTTATAATTCAATAATACCTTATATCATTGTGTTCGCAAGGGTTCATCGAATCATTTGACGAAACAAGCAACCGAATAGCTATTATTGCTTGAACACAAAAGATGTGCAAAGTTGAAAATTTTCATTATTTTTCAAAATTGAATTTCTCGAAAACTGAGGGTGATGGTGACAGACGGTTTGCGGATTCGTTTTCAGCGCACAAAAATCTATAAGAAACAGCTATTGAATGTTATAGAACAGAAAAAAAAGTTCAATTTTGTTGGACACTGTTATTGACAAGAATCGACAAGAGTAGGTATACACTCGAAAGGAAGTTGAAAATTACCTTTATGAAAATATCTTGACAGCGCATTCTTCCTAGAATCTAGAAACTGTTATACGGGGTTTGAATGAGCCCGCTGCTCATCCCGCGCCCTGTCCCATCTGAAACCGCGTACACGATCATTTTCATTTAATGTTTGAGTCTCGTGGAGAGTTGTATCAACCGGCGTTCATCGTCTCTGGTCGGTGTAAAAAGACGAAGAAGGAATTGTGAAAGCGTTCTCGGAACGGCGGCGTATAAATGTTGGAGCAAAGAAAAGAGGGGGACGGTCAGTTGATGCAAAGCCGCCGAGACACGATCGAATCATGCTGGCCCATTGTCCAGCGGTAGATTGGCTGATTTCGTCGGGACGTTTGACGAAGCCCCACAGCTGTTGCGTTCGAGATTGATTGGCAGTGATAGGGCCGATCGACAAGTACGACCGAGGCCGGCACAGAAGCTCAATAAAGGTAATTAATGGCTCGGTCAAAACGTAGGTGTTCCAACCGGGAGGGGAGGATCGTCGTTCCTAACTCGCAAGAAACCACCGCTCATATATTCGCTCTCGATTTTTAATGAAACTTCTTACGCCCGTACCAGCACGCGCGTCGAAAACTTCTTTCTGATTGCAACAGCTTTCACTTGCATTCTACCGGAAATTTTTCTTACGGAAGCATTTTTTTTTAATCATCGAAGTATAAAACGACACTCATACAAACAATTTGAATAGAAGGTTTGGTAAAGAAAACGAACATTGCACCTCTATGCACAGCTTTACGCGTGTAATATTCATTGTGTTTACCATACTTCTTCAAATGCATGAAAAATTATTTTGAAAGTATTATACGTTGCGAGCAATTTAAGATGCAAGACGTTTTACAGTGTAAAATATGTAGCTACTAATTTCGCGTATTACCTAGTATGAGATAAATGGACATGGTTGTTAAAATGTGTTAAGATTTAACGATAATTTTATAAAGTTAACGATATCGTTTGGATGTGCCAATATTGGAAACGCTTGAGAATCATAATCATGTAGTCTCTCCTCATTAGCAAGTCAGAGGAAAATTGTCTGTGCAACAGGTACGGAATTCCAAAAATTCTTGGAGTATGATTCAAGGAAGATTACTTTTAAGATAAGCATGCACAAATTGGATGTATCATAATTGTAAAAATTATTACTACTTTCATTTGCAACTTTCATATTTTCCCTCTTCGTAAAGATACAGTGTTGCAGGCAACTATCGAATGATCATACAGATACAATGATGTGTTAATACGCAACACAATGATTGTATGTTTAAATATAATGATACTATTTTACGGAAACGAAAATAATTTTGCAATGAATAATAATCAGATAACAGTAATTACAAATATCACGGTAATCAAAAGATTATTAAGATACGCTGGTTGAAAGCAAAATTGCACACAAGTACTTAAAGGTAACTGATGATACTTTTCTTTATACGAAAGAAGAATCGATGTTACATTATAGAAAGACGTTTAATCGAGAAAAGCTAATACCTATCAAGTTACTGATTTTCCAAAACTTCTGGATGTGAGAAAAGTCGTGATCCCTATAATTTAATTGTTCGTTTTACTAACACCATAATATTTGCCGATAATTATATGTACTTCCTGATAATAGCCTTATTAATAATTTTATAACTATGTTTAAAACATCATGTATATTTCGCACAAGTAATGATAATCACAGTATGATAATGTTTAGAGAAAGTAAGGAGCACAGACCGAAACGTTAACCTCTCCTTCCTTTACTCAATATGTACACGTTCGAAAAAATATACAGTTCTAGTTTAACACATTTTATTAAAGCGGTACGAATAATAATTGTCTTTAGAATTGTACATTGCGGTCAACTTTTCCCAAATAGTTTATTTCTTTCTTTTCAATTCCTAAGGCAATGGCATATTATGCGGATCTTCATCGTAGTAAGAAAATTTATTATTAGTAGTGTGCTTTGTAGGTAGGTACAACTTGTATACTACTCGCCACTTTTTTGCTAGCTTTACGGTACCTTGCACACGATATAATGTGATTAAAAAAACCATCCCACATGCATGTTTCATTATTTTATTATAATAGTTGATACAATCAAGCTTCAATAATGAGCACCAGGCTTACTTCCTATCCCCTTTCTTAGGGTTTTGAAACGATTTAACGTGTTTTACCAGAGCGAATCAAATTTTTTCGTCGAATTTTTTCTTCCTTTTTTGCCTAATAATGTGATGTTCTGATAATTTATAATGTCAGTTTATGTGGTTGGAGATTCTTGTACATATATTTAAATCTTTATAGCGAACATTCGTATTTCTAGAAAAACTAGCCGGAACTTCCTCGTTGTTGAAGTCTATTAACTCGATTAATTGCGTTTTCTATGAGAACCGAATTTTTGCAAATTATTTCAATTCAATTTATTCATTCCCTTATGACGCAAAAAAGGAAATAGCTTGAAATTAATGATTTTTACTCTGGCACAAAAAGATTGTGCGATTCTAAAGTTAATATATGTATGTAGTATAATGAGAAACAAGGTAAACAATTTCTTTGTTGGCCATCGAACATCGACATGCTGTAGGTAGCTCAAGTAGACTGACCACGTGGGTAATAATATTTAATTTTAGTATAATTTATTAATGAAAACACACTAGCAGTGAAATGAAATAGAAAAAATAATTGTCATAAAAAATTGCTATAATGACGCTGGGATATCAACGGAGTACACAGTAAGGTTAAGATAATGTTACAGAGTAACTAGTGAAAAGCTTATATTAGTGCATAAGAACGTAAACCGCAAGTCATTTATACGACTCATATGAAATATGCAAAAACCTGTTGATCTATGCATAGGGGAGAGTCTCTTACAAGGAGAGGTTCCCAAGTGTCCGCCTCCGATTGCTTTGAATTTTGGATATGTTTTAGAGGACCAAAAAATAAGATATACGTGTTTTTTTATAGCGGCCCATTTTCATATTTAGGGGGTGAAACCACCCCCCAAAGTTATAAGATTTTCAGGTGTTCATCTCCGATTGCTTTGGTTTTTGGATATGTTTTAGAGGACCGAAAAATAAGAAATACGTGTCTTTTTATTTTGGCCTGCTTGAATGTTTAGGGGGTGAAGCCACCCCTCTAATGTTCATACGGGGTACAAAATTGTGTTGAGTAAAACTTCATATAGATTTCATTTGCGTCATAATTTACTGTATGGAAGATGTTCTTGTCGTCAGTCACCCTTATTGGAGGGTAAACTACCCGCAATCGTTTCAATACGTATTTAACAGACTTGAAAAGTGTCAAAAATGTCATAAAAAAACTTAAAAAACCATAAACACAAATTATAATATGGTGACACATCAGTGGTTTTATGCCCTCCCATTGCTACCGACAACCCCCTGTGAACAACCCCTAGTTAGTCAGCTACATCGGGCTTACAGAATTCAAGCAGACTATTTTGTGAAAATTGACTACAAAATGATGGAGGTAATTTCAATCTTGCTTAATGAGAAAGTAACCCCCAAGTGCACAGTTACATTATTGTAAACAATGAAGACATTTACTTATTGCATTAATTCTTTTTAACTTAAATTTTTAATCTGAATTTCTTACAAGATATATACAGTTTACGAAACGATCACTTAAAGTATTTGTATATATACTATCGGAAACCTTACGGTTCATATTTGTCACAAAAGTGGTATTCATGAAAAAAATGCTTTAAACAATATGCTTTTTTACACCAGGAGCATCTAACTATCGGTGTTTCATCGCAGAGTGCACATTTCATTTCCGTATTCTGTTCAAAAGCAAAGTCTACAGGATTCACAAAATATCCTAACTTTTGTTCTGTGTATCCACTTTTATACCAAGGATACTGGAATAGATTTATATATCTGGGTGAAGACAATTGGTTGTGTACAAGTGATTATAATTTAATTACATTATTTTTTAAATGAAGATTAACGTCATAGTTATGCAAAAGTACATCAGAGAAACGCCTAACATAATTCTTCCACACCCTAAATCCATAAACATCTAGAGGTTGGAGTTTTCCAGTGTAACCTTTTGGTATCATCTTAATTATAATTTCTTTGCCCACTGGTATCGCATCACGTACATCTTGTTCACAGTGCCCACTCCAAGAGTCTAGTAACAACGCACTTGTTTGTTTGGTTTTAGGAAAAAAGACTTCTTCCAACCAGGTTTTGAAATGAGCTGCAATATTAAATTAAAATCCGTCGTAACTACACATATATGTATAGTTAATTTTCAATTATCAATAAGAATTATCTTTAATTAAGATAATTTCAAAATATACATTACCAGATATGAGTTTTCCAGATTTTGATGCCGTCACGTACACGTTCGTTGGCTTAAATAATGATTTTTGAACTATTGGTTCAAATTCTTCATTTGCTTCTTGCAAGACCATAAAGAGGGGTAACAACAATCTTCCATCCGCAGTTATTGTTGGTTGTATTGTATAACTATGTGTCGTTGAAAATACAGATTGTACAACACACTCTACTTTTTTTGTGCCTTGCACTGCTAAGGTTCGTCCAGAATGTATTTCTAATTGAAATCCACTCTGGTCTGAATTATATATATTGTCAGGTCCGATTGTGGCACTCAAAGGCTTTACTTCCTTAACAAAGTCTGTAGCTCTGACTTTTAATACTTCATCGTCTTCTATTGTTGTTCGTGTAACAAATTTGGTTATTTTCCGTGAAACAATGCGATGAGCTTTTTTAAAATTATTTACCCATTTTCTAGAAGCTTTAAAAACCATGTTATCATTACCCTGCTCCTTATATGCCTTCAAACCCCATCGTCGAATATCTCTGCCATGTAAAATATAACCGGCATCAATAGCTTCCCTCAAATTTTGTATTACATACTCGGAAATTTGTGCTAATCTTTCTCGTTTGGTTCCTCCTACTTCAATTTGATGAGCCCATCACCGTAATTGCCGTTCAGAAGAAACATATTTAAAATTATGTTGAACTGTATTAAGCTTACGCTTTTTTCCTCCGCCATTCCAAAATGCAACTGCTCTCCGCTTATACTCAACATCAACATCTTTATCACGTTGAGAACAAACTCCTGTATATGTTTCTTCAGACCAATTTTCATCATTATCATCTTCATCAACAGCTTCAACTTCACACTCTTTAAACTGATCCAGAAAGTCCAATGAAAACTCTTCCGAAACTTCGACTACATTAAATTCAAATATGCTATCAAGCAACATCTTTTGTATAGATTCTTTTAATTGTACTTCCTCCCTTGTTATATGAGTTTCCACCAAGTACATACTTTGAAATGTTACTAATAATAAATTGATCACGTTCAGCGGATTAATAATCATTTTTAATCGCGAGAACTGTAGTTGCAAATTCTGTGAACACGTGAAGCACTCGGATGTGACTGAAGAACAAACCAGTTTTCGAGAAACAACGTACCGCAATCGTGCAGAAAATATCGCGTAACTCGATATAAGTGCTATTTTTAGCGTCATAACAATAGCGTGGGGAAAAAGATTCAAGTTAAATGCAGCTGACCATACATGTTCCGTATGAAAGAAAACCGCTGCCAATTCATTGGCACTTGGCTTCCTCAATTTTTTTTTATTTTTCCAATATTTTAATTTTAGCTTATTGAACTCCCATTGAGGGTATTTGTAATTATAATGACAATTTAGAGCTCCATCTTTATGAAGT
Organism: Andrena hattorfiana; assembly: GCA_944738655.2. NCBI lineage: Eukaryota > Metazoa > Arthropoda > Insecta > Hymenoptera > Andrenidae > Andrena > Andrena hattorfiana. Next base: position 21,430,310 of record OX122890.1, read on the forward strand.
ATTATTTACCTGAATTTCCTTTATATTCGTTCAAAGCTTACGCTCCTTTGAAATATCTTATATAAGCCCAACGTAGCTGACTAACTAGGGCTTGTTCACAGGGGGTTGTCGGTAGCAATGGGAGGGCATAAAACCACTGATGTGTCACCATAAAATAATTTGTGTTTATGGTTTTTTAAGTTTTTTTATGACATTTTTGACATTTTTCAAGTCTCTTAAATACGTATCGAAACGATTGCGGGTAGTTTACCCTCCAATAAGGGTGACTGACGACAAGAACATCGTCCATACAGTAAATTATGACGCAAATGAAATCTATGTGAAGTTTTTCTCAACACAATTTTGTACCCCGTATGAACATTAGAGGGGTGGGTTTCACCTCCTAAACATTCAAGCAGGCCAAAATAAAAAGACACGTATTTCTTATTTTTCGGTCCTCTAAAACATATCCAAAATTCAAAGCAATCGGAGGCGGACACCTGGGAACCTCTCCTTGTTAGTACCGAGCAGCGTACAGTACCGGCAAAAGCTAGACCTCGCTTCTAATGTTAATTGCATTATCGATGGAGAAACAAATAAATACTATAGTCCTGAGCAACGTATACCGGTGACGTTCTTTTTTCTTCAGTAGGGGAGACCGGGGCTAGTTGACTAATTTTTTATATTTCTTATTTTTATAAATAGACCATTGGTATTTTGTTGACTTGCTGCATAGCAAAAGTTTACAAGTTTCATTAGGTGTACAGGCTTAATTTTGAAAATCGTTTTAATTGAGTCTAGGTTGTAGTTTTTATTGTATTTAGAGTCGTGTGACGAATAAATCAACAAAGCCCGGCTGTGGGGTTAGTTGACAAATATGATGGGGTTAGTTGACTTGACATTTACTTTTCAGTTTTAACCCTTTACCTGCGAACGGCGTATATATACGCCGTCACAGTTCCATCAATATATATGGAAAGTGTATATATACGCTGCCAATTCCATAAATATAGTATACGAAACGCATACACATATATACTACGACCAATAAATTTTTTTAATATTTTTTCACTCCCTCACAGTGTTATTTTTTTTTGTATTAATTATCATGGTATTAGATACTGTAATTATTTTGTACTTGTTTGTTATGGTGTATTTGGATGGCCTGAGAGTTTCAAGGGAAGATAGGGTGTAAAACTGGTAGGGGTGAGTTTGGAAGGATCTGTGGTGGGGGAAGTGGACTTGAGCAGCTAAATTCTTTGCCTCGACTCCATCTTGAGGATAAAAAATGCAATTATTAGTGGTATTCCTATGCTTACAATTAGTCAAGTAACCCCGACTGACATTGTTAACATATTAATGTTAATTCCACCCACCGAATAAAATAAAATACCGTAAATTATAGTGAATGTATCATGTTTCCACAAAATATTCATGAAAAAACATCAAGCAGTACTTAGTGGACAAAAATTCCTAAATAGTCGAAACAAAAATATTTACTTCCCGTCGACCCTTTTAGATTTTTTATTCTCACTGATAGAACACGCAAGTTTTTGTCACGGCGACACATTAAATGGCAAGCTGGTCATTCATATGCTTCAATATCGCGAATCGCAGCATAATTTATACCATAATACAACAATTAAATGGTATTAGTCAACTAACCTCGTTAGTCAACTATCCCCGGTCTCCCCTACCACAGTTTTAAGACGTTTTACGTTTACACTTGTTTTCCGTGCGACAAAAGTTATTTTTCATAGCTAATTTCTTATTTTTCAATTTTGACATATTATGTACATTATTTTTAGACTATTAGGTATACATAAATGCCTCGGGTTTTGCAATTTGCTTTGTATGTTACGCATCAAACCTAAAACTTTTTTTAATCTTTTTTTAATATTTTCCTGTAATTAAAGTCCTTACGTTCTTTTCTTTGTTATTCCTGCAGAAAAATGTCCGAAATTAAACAGAAGAAAAGAAAAATGGACGTAGAACGATGTGAATGCGGCTTTGAAAATGCTACTATAAAACAAAATTAGACTAAACTAAACTAAACTAAACCTAAACTAGGGTTTGATGAACCAGTCACTGACAAGGAAAGTCTCCCAGGTGTCCGTCTTCGATTGCTTTGATTTTCTGGATATGTTTTGGAGCACCTAAAAATAATTTTGACGAGATATACGTGTTTTTTTATAGCGACCCGTTCTCATATTTAGGCGGTGAAACCACTTCTCAAAGTTATAAGATTTTCAGGCGTTCGTCTCCGATTGCTTTGGTTTTTGGATATGTTTTAGAGGGCCGAAAAATAAGAAACAGGTATCTTTTTATTTTGGCCTTTTTGCATGTTTATGGAGTGAAACCACCCCTCACGAGGATTGTGCAGACCAAGAAAATATCGATCATTTCACCTGTGATATTTGTAGACGTGCCTAAATAAATGTTCTATTCTATTTTTAAATGTTTTCACTAACATTATTAATTACCTAGACCTTAAAATCTACTAAGTAGTCGGCCGGCACTGGACGACAATTTTACGTTCGCTGCGACTTACAACTTTTCTATTCCAGCGAATTATGAATCTTTATGATAACTGTTAAGAAAAACAATTTGTGCCCTTTTGTTAAGCATAATTTGTGCTACGAATTACTTTTTTTAATTTTGATTTTTACCAGCAATAGCCCAAGTTATAGTACAAAAACTTAGAGTGGCCAGTACTGCAGGACTCTCCCCTAAGTATTGTGCATAGCAACAATCTGGAAATTATTTTTTATAGCATATGACATAAGGGTGAACGATCAAATTCGTAGATACAAATGATAATTTTGTGGAAGCCAAGTATTCGAATTACTAAAGACTTGCAGGTATAAACCATGTTCTTGGGGAAGAATATTCCGACGTTTTACCAGATATGTATCAATGCTTCTACAAGCCCCTGATAAAGTTAGTTGCAGTAGTGGGTAAGCGTTAAAATACTTTTTTAACATGTAAGACATGGCTTTCACCCGGAAGGCTTTTAAAGTAGAAAAACCGGGTTGTAAAAGCCTCAGATACCTTGAATTTTCGAATAACATTTATACTAAGTTTTGTATACTAATTGGCCCTTTCTGTATGCAAGTAATAACGTTCATTTTCCATTTCACAAAAAATATACCAATCATTAATAGTTTCTTACAAATTAACCAAGAGGGTTTACATATAAGTGTATACAAAATAAAGAAGAATGTCATCATGAGAACAACTCCGTATTCTCTCTAGTTTACGTCAGACAAACCTTGCGCTTTCTTATTTCGCACCTGAATCCACACAGTGAAATTGTGCATCTCCTTTACCTTTCCATATCCCATCACCCTTACTTCTGCCCTAAATGACCATAAACACTCACAACGAAGTTCCATTCGAGTGCAGCTCTAGTCCATTATCAATTCAGTGTAATATTAAATATCCGATATATCACCGAGTGTCCTTATCCACATTGTTGGCAGAAATAATAAGGCGGAAGATCAGAGAAACCGTGAACTTGGTGACGTCAGAAAGAGTGGAGCGCGTGAGAAGGGACGAAGCAAAGAGTTCCCTCTGCCACTTTGATGTAAAAGCGACGAGAGAGCCGCGCCGGTTCGCGCTCAACGCGCCGTGGAGCCCAGTCCCGTGCCATTTGTTTCAATCTATGGACAGAGATAATTACGAGCAGCATCGAATAACGCTGGTGTCCGAGCCTCTTCACCGGTCGGTTTCCACGGGCGGCGCAACATGATGCAGAGCAAAGTAGACTACAACAGAATGAATCAGGTTGGCCCGACTAGCAGGCTCGGCTAACGTTACTCCGCGCAGGATAGTTCCTGTCAGGCTACATGGAGACAAACGAGCGACAGGCAATCAACCGCTGTTAGCCCCGTCCGACCTTTCGCCAACCGCCATCTGACCGTTCCTTTTTGCCCCCAGAACCACTTCATCATAATTTATTGTAATACTGTCACGTTAATAACTCAATTTATTTCACTGGAAACCCTATTATTTTTATGGTTAGTCTCAGCCTGTCGTCGCAAGCCACGTCACGCTGCAGCTGGTCGCATTTCGACCGGTCTCGCGTGAATCTCCGACTACCTTCGCTTCGCTGTACCGATCACCGGCTTGAAATCCATCCTACGTAAGTGCTTTTGCAGCCATGTAACGAGAGTGCCATACTGGAATGTCGCTAAAAATACCGACTGGAAACGATAATCGCGTGATGAATTCCTCCTCGATTCATTTGTATTTAACATTTTGAATGGTACAAGGCTTGGCGACAGAAATTCTGTATAGCTCACATCGCATTTTGGATATATATACCTACGTATGCAAACTCTAGTGTGAATTTAAATTCCTACATCCTTTATTAGAGTTTCATCAGACTACATACTAATAAAATGGATGGGCGATGTTTCCTCCGATGAAAATCAGTCCAAGTACGACTTTATTTGAGACAACTTTAATTACATATACGTAATTTGAATCATTCCCGAATTCCGCACGAATAAAGATAGAGCTGAAATAGAAAATATAAAAATTAAAATTTTATATTTTAAAGCTATTTTAAAAAGTCTCCGAGGCGACGAGATCTGTTTTCAAAGTAAACATCTGAGACTCTCAGATGCTACTTTTCGTGCTTCCCAGACAATATTGACGCGAATACACATTAAAGTCGGTATCAGATATATTGGCCGGTGAGCTTCATGAGGGGTATTCTCCCACCACACAGTTTGCCTGCCTCGGTGCTCCTTTTCTCAACGTTTTCTGACTCGCTCTCGTTCCACCTCGCTCTCGCCTTCGCAGAATAAGAGTGAGCCAGAAGTGGTGGGGATAGTGCCAAACTTCTGGCGTGTAGGCCAAACCGAGCTGTCAGCGTAGAAATACACAGATCAGAATAGGTCTGCGTTAGCTCCGAAAAATTCAGGAGATTTATTGGTCAGAACATTGATTCTTTTTTTATAGTTTCATCTCGTATTGGTCTACGCATAGTTTCGTAACGCACACAACTATTAGGCTAAGAATAAATAACAGCCAAACGGCTAAGTTCAGGTAGAGCCGAGCAGCGTTCCCGCTGCCCCACCATAACCTGCGAGGGCCGCGCAACTCCAACTGACAAAAGCACGATCGTCAGATGGTGGTGGCTGATTTCTCCTCGATCCCTGTTCCCGAAAACGAATTCACCGGCCAATATATCTGATACCGACTTTAGGGTAACCCTATTTACTCTTGGTAAAACTTTTTTTCAAGACTTTCTTCGGGGCACTCTCCAGAATAGTTCCAAATAATTAAAAACAATCTGTGTAAAGCTTGAGCCCGGTCGGATAACGGGAAAAGGTGCCTCTGGGCCCTTGAACATTTAAATATTTATTTTACAGCTCAAAAAGTCGATTTTATATAATATCCACCAAGTTATTGATTATATAAAAAAATATGTCAAACGAAAGTTGTACAGGATCAACGTTTTATCCTGCAACCCGCGCTCGCGCGAACAGGTAAAATGGCGGCAGCACCTCACGGACGCATTTCACTATAACCATGCACCGCCCCGGCGTTCGGAGAGCTGCCAGCGACCGCTGGACAGCAGTGATGCCCGAGCTTCGAGAATTTTTGGATGGTCTCTTTCAAATTAACATCACAAAGAGCTATTCAGAATTTCCCCACCCGAGTTGAAAAATTTGGGGCCTTTTTCGTATAACTTTTGAACTATAAAAGATATCGGAATACAATTTGCTCCGAAAAATGATGAAAAAATATTCCCTCTTAATGATGGATAATTTAACATATTTTACGTTTACTTAATTTTTTTCTATCAATTTTTTAACCATAATTGTTGTAAAAAGCTTTTGCAAATTGTTTATTTGATATTGTGTTTAATGCTGTTTTTAAAATTCGTGGTGTTGATAAACAATAGGCTACTTAGTTGTTTCTGTACCATTACTTTCATAAATTGAGAAATTCAATTTTGATTAAATTATGTGTTAGTTCTACAGACCTATTGCTCTGGTTTTCTTTTTTATGATTTTATCCTTAATGCAGTGCATACCTAGATCAGACGTAAGGGGTAACTAATGGGACGTCTTTGATTGTAGCGGTGTTTGAATTTTTTTCTAGAATATTTGTATCTGAATATTTTAGCTACTCAACGCCACGCCTATACCGATTTCCGTTAATGTTATTTTTTGTAACGATGCGCCATTATTGTGGCTTTTACACGCATGTGGCGAAAAATCTCTCTGTACAAGGGTATAGCGCTGCGGTCAACCCTGTCGCAGCTAAAATTGTTGAAATTGAGACGGGTACGAGTCGACATTATTTTCAAACCTTATTACAGTAATCTGGGGTGCGAGTGGTAAACCGATCATAAAAGCGCAGCGCGCGGCTCGATTACCTGGGGCGGGAAATTCCCAATACCTAGCTCTTTGCGACGTTAATTTGAAATAGACCATCCTAAAAATTTTTAAGCCCAGGCAAAGTTCGATGGCCATCACTAGTAGTGATCAGTGATCACTACTGTCCAGCAGTCGCTGGCAACTCTCCGCTCGGCCGGAGCATGGTTGTAGTGGAATGCGTCCGTGAGGCACTGTTGCCATTTTACAAATTCGCGCGTGCGCGGGTTGCAAGATAAAACGCTGACCCTGTAGATCTGGACAAGGCGCATCTTTCGTGTCCGAAAAACTAAAAAAAACTTTTTTTCTTAAATATTGAAATTTTAAATGCTTCTCGAACACTTTTTATTTATGAAGGCGATAAAAAAATGGGATTTTTATTTTCGAGGACTATTTCTTAAACATTTAAGGGGGAAGCATGTACCGAAATATGCCAAAAAGATAAAAAGAATTTTCCTTATTTTCAGTGTTTGATATATCATGAATGTTTACTGAAAATTTGGGACCAAAATTAGCAAAAATATCGAAGATACAAACATTAGAAGTGAAGTATACTCATTGGTCACAGAGACGTAACAGTATTAACCTTTCCGGTTGAAAATAAGAAATACAGATTTCTTTTAGTCCTCATAAATAAGAAATATTCGAGATACATTTAACTTTTCAAAAGTTAAAAAACATCGGACATGAAATCTTGCATATTTTAGGTCAGGGTTGACTAACTGGCGACTCACGAGTTGCCGGGGGCTCCTCCACCTTGCGGCCACGCTGAACGGCCCCCTCCATACCTACTAAACATTGACGAATGCAGTCGAATTCTTCCGTCCCTACACAGACATAAATACATTCGATTGCTACGGCCGGCCACGGCCATACGTTTACATATAATTATAATTAATACGACAATACGAACTGATATATACTTACTTTTACTCGTCTCTGTGAATGTGAACGTGCACATTGAGGCTGCGTCATATTATTGACAAGGGATGGTATATCCACATCAATTTTTGTTATGGTTATCCTTAACAGCGAAGATAATGAATGATCCGCTAATCTTGACCGATATTTACTTTTTATATTTTTCATAACGGAAAACGCACTTTCGCATCTGTATGTAGAACCAAACATTGATGAAATTTTTAAACCCAAATCCACCAATTTCGGATACTTTTCTTCTGATAATAATTTAAAAAACTCCTGTCCATATTCATTTCTGGCGAGTACGAACGGATCTGCTTGCAAATTACACAATTCAACTCGATAATACATTTCTTGGTCTTCGATCAAAATACAGCAACAATTTAAAAAGCGCTTTACAGATTTCGATACATTAATGAAAAATGAGCTTATAATTTTTAATAATCCAAAAGGATGTAAGATCGAAGACCAAGAAATGTATTATCGAGTTGAATTGTGTAATTTGCAAGCAGATCCGTTCGTACTCGCCAGAAATGAATATGGACAGGATTTTTTTAAATTATTATCAGAAGAAAAGTATCCGAAATTGGTGAATTTGGGTTTAAAAATTTCCTCAATGTTTGGTTCTACATACAGATGCGAAAGTGTGTTTTCCGTTATGAAAAATATAAAAAGTAAATATCGGTCAAGTAAGTATATATCAGTTCGTATTGTCGTATTAATTATAATTATATGTAAACGTATGGCCGTGGCCGGCCGTAGCAATCGAATGTATTTATGTCTGTGTAGGGACGGACGAATTCGACTGCGATGTTTAGTAGGTACGGAGGGGGCCGTTCAGCGTGGCCGCAAGGCGGAGGAGCCCCCGGCAACTCGTGAGTCGCCAGTTAGTCAACCCTGTTTTAGGTAATAAAAAAGAAACTATGAATTAGATAAAAAATTCCCGCTGTCAAAAACCTGAGTAATAGTGTATGATATAGCCATGCAAAATTTGAAATAAATCGATTGAATAGTATTTTACTAATCGTGGGTGACATGTTTGAAAATCATGGCTTCAAGAAAAACGCATTTGAATATCTCACTTCTGATATCTATATTTCCGATATTTTTGTAAATTTCGGTTCCACATTTTCAGGAAACATTCATGACATATCAAACACTGAAAATAAGGAAATTTTTTTTTATCTTTTTGGCATATTTCGGTATATGCCTCCCTTTTAATTGCTTAAAAAATAGTCTACGAAAATAAAAATTCCATTTTTTGTTCGCCTTCATAAATAAAAAGTGTTCGAGAAGCTTTTAAAATTTCAAAATTTGAAAAAAAATATTTTTTTTTTTCAATTTTACGGACTTTTCGAAAACCGTTTGTCGCACGAGAAAAGGTTATACAACATAAATGATGCTTCTCGTCCGGATCTATAACTTTTGTTTGACATATTTTCTGATGTAATCAATAACTTGGAGGATATTATATCAAATCGACTTTTTGAGCTGTTAAATAATTATTTAAATGTTCAAGGGCCCAGGGGTACCTTTTCCCGTTATCCGATCGGGCTCAAACTTTACACAGATTTTTTTTTAATTATTTGGAACTACTCTGGTGTGTGCTGCGCAGAAAATTCTAAAGTCGAAAAATAAGAGCCACCCTAATACACACTCAAGTCGTGCACGGAGTGGTAATCCTTCGGCGTGAAAACACGCCGAACACACTCAAAGTGTTAATACAACTTTGTAACGGCTGATTGTAATATTAGTGATTTTTCTTTTAAATCCATGTCGGTAACATTGTTCTAGACACGCAAGTGATTCGGGAGTATGGTAGAACAGCGAAGATGTTAAATTACTCGTTGCTCAGGCTTCCAAGATTGAAATGCTTACGATGTAAATCTTCGTCGAAATCGCATAAATGAACAACAGAAAATTATAGTTGCGAGCTGTTGAAGATCAGTAAACCGTGCTCGTTAATTTTAAACTTTAATAGGCACTCCTCCGTTCCTACTGGCTAATCACTTCATAAACATAGAGTGCCAGATACAACGCAGATACAATGTCCGCATTAATCGTAAGAATTGCTGGTTTACGAGCGGCGCGCAGCACGATGTGTCTTTCGTTTCGTTTCTACCGCGTCTGCATTACATCACGTGGCTAATTAAGCCCTCATTATTCTCCATGAATTATGGCAGTAATTCGCCGACTTTCTCTCACTACCGCACACGGGCGCGCAAACAACGGAGATCTGCGAGGATTCACCCGTTGATATTTAAATGAACGCTCATTTCAGGCGATTATAAAAACTATTTTCTTTCCTTTGCCGGAGTGATATTTTGCGAGCGATATAAAATACCGCGAGACGTGTAACTGCTAATTTATTCGATTTCGGAAATGCCAGTCGAGCGACAGCGTAACAACCTGCTGACAAGCACGAATGAATCATGAGTTACGTCATCGGGGAATAGAAATTTGGTTTACCACGTTCTCATCGATTACGATAATCAGACATGGGAAGGTGCAAAAAGGGTCGTTGACAAAATAGCTGCATTAATTCACTGTTAAAACCAGGGACTTCTACCGAAACATGAAATATCGGTATTATACCGATTATAGAGTATACATATCATTCTGGTATATTAACCGCGAATTTTTTTGGTTTTCCTATTTTATTACAGTTTTCAAGATATTTATCAGCAAAGAATTAAAACCAATATTATTTTGTCACCAGTATTATGTCAAGAAAGTTATATCGAAATCGATATAGTACCAAAATCGCTGTAATACTGAAACCAAAGTAATTTTTCGAACGCCATGAAAAGAAAGGTTTGGGGCTTAAAGAATATGTCATATTAAGAATTACAAAGTACTTTTATTTTTATCGATACTTATATAATCGTTGTGTCCCTGATTCATCACCGTCCAGCCCAAACCGCTGACCCTAGAAACATGAAATTCGGAGGGTTTATTCCTTTTGCGACGTAGGTCTCGATAAGAAGGGATTTTTTGAAATTCCAACCCGAAGGGAATAAAAAGGGGTGAAATATGTTTTCTCGGACTCCTTATTATTTCTTAGTCCCAATTAGATATCAACTTGATTTTTACTTCAAAAAGTTACCCTCATAAATGCCTAAAAACCAATTTCTGGATTTTGCCCTAATCAACACCTAGGGGGTGGTGAAAGGGAGGGAAATGTGTTTTCATGGAGTCCTTAATATCGGTTAGCTCCGAAGCGAAGCGCGGGAGTAGTTTGCTAGTAATTACATATAAGAATCATGATTATGCATGCTAAATTTGAAGTGCCTCTGATAACGTCAACAATACTTTTAAAACATTTCTTGGTAACATCGACTAACAAGGAAACATATCGAACCCGAAAATTCTGATTTTAATGAAATTCCGTACGATTGTAGAGCATGTCGGAGTATGTAAGAAACGATTTTTTTTCTGCGGAAAAACACTCTGAGGGGGTGAAATCAGCGCCCAAATTTTCAGCGATTTTTCGTTTTTCGAGTATAACTTTGTAACGGTGCGAGGTAGAAGAAAACCGTAAATGGACAAGATGTTCAGTGTTTGACGCCGTATAACGCGCTGCAAAAGAAATGTTTGTACGTCCAACAATTTATAAATAAATTAAAATTTTCGTTATTTTACACATAATTTCTAACCGTGAGGGTTGGGGACGATCTTTTTCCGTGTAAAAGTTATAATTCGCAATGGTTTACTAAAATGTAAAAGGAAAAAATTTTGGTTCATTTGTTTATTTGTTTACAAAAATTTTCCGTCTTTGTCCATATTACTACCATCTGCCACTTGACAATCGAGGATTTCGATGAAACTTGGTATACAAGCACACCATTTAGAACTATTCGACAAGTATTTGTCTTTATTGGCGGAAATTCATGTTTACAGGGTTAAACTACTCCCTCGAGGTTTAGGGGTGGGAACCTTCTAAAGCGTATAACCGAAAAAGTAATAGACATAGAAAGAAATGTTAAATACAAAAATTACTTGAATTTTTATGAGGAATAATATAATTCACAGTTAATAAATGAAATTTTAATTGCTATTTGTTAATTCCCAAAACAATTTAATTGTGCACTGCTCGTAAATAGTATTGTATTTGATTCTTTCTTACCTTGGTCAATTTGTATACAATGTTTGTCACGAGTGGAAACAGACGACTCACAAATGCAAATTATCGTTCTCGACCACGACGTTTTATTTACAACACCGGCCACCGTAATCGTGACCTTCTGCCCTCCAACAGATCGTATACGTGCATAACAATTCTATTCACATCGCTGTGTGGGTAACCGTGTTTACGATTGTTGTGACCAGACAAATTTAAAATAGAAAAGCCAATCTACGCAGCGACTTAAAAATAGTTGTTATGTCGATAAAAAAATCCGTGGAAAAACAGCGAGTACGTTGGCCGATGTTGTATATAAAACGCAATGATCCAGAATGAAAATTCGCATTTGTGAGTCGATTGTCAAGGTTCGTGCATAGTTCTCATCACATTACGATACGTAACTCATTACAGCACTAGTGTAAGACCTGTACTGTTCGATAGTCATCCTAGTCTTTCGATTCTGACATTTGTTAAGGGTGCACATTTGTAAGAATGGCGCGAATAAATCCTGTTCGTGTTATCCAGTTGCTCATGATAACATTCGACGTAGCGAATATAAATCGACCGGATGCGAACCAACAAGAGGTGGAACTGCACGATATTGTAGCAGATATTATACGAAGAAGTGTCGAGGACACATCTTTTACCATGGAAACAGACACGACGTTGGAATTCCTTCAACCATTTCGACCACATTCTGAAGACTTCGTTGATGAAGAGGCACTATCACCAGAAGACTTACTTGAGGTATTAGAGTCAACGCAAGATGAAGAACAAGCCTGCGTTCCAGAAGAAGGTGGGCTCGTGGACTTGGAATACAAACAAAACGCAGTCGATTATTGGAAAGGTGGTAAGAAAAAGCGTCTGTCACTTGAGAGCGTTAGACAAAAGTTCAGAAAGGTAAAATCGGTGTCACAGTTATACAGGTGGGAGCAGTCTTTAGAAAAGGGAGGGAATCGAAGGGAAAAACTAATGCAAATATCCCGTTCTGTTTTTAATCAGTTTTGTGCTGCTACGGACGTAAACGCTATAATCCATGATACTGATTTGCGACAATGGGCGTTGGAAGCAAATATAGCGGTTTCTCTTCAAAATTTTAAAGCCTCGCCAATGTGGATATTAAATTTTAAAAGACATTATAATATTGTATCTCGGAAGATAAATAAGTTTATTATCCGCTCTTACGCGGCGGACGCTGCAACTTTGGAAAACAGTGCTACAGAGTTTGTTAACATGACCAAAAGTGTAATTGACATTGTCGGCCTGGAACATGTGTATAACGCGGACGAAAGCAATTTCAACCTTGAATTGTATTCTGGTCGTACGTTAGCAGTTGAAGGCACGAAAAAGGTGGAAACAGTTGTTCAGTCCCTTTCAGCAATGACACATAGCTATACCATATTACCCGTAATCTCTGCAGCTGGGAAACTCATGTCTCCCCTTCTAATCGTGCTGAAAGAATCAAGTGGAACGTTTGGTCCTCAAGTGAAGAAAACATTATTTAATGCTCCAAACGTACATATACAGGCATCAAAATCAGGAAAATTAAGCACACACTTATTTCATGAATGGTTTACTAATGTATACATACCTAATACACAGACCTCAAGTGCTCTTCTGTTAGATTCCTGGACTGGGCACTGTCCAGCTTCTCTGTTGGAACTTGTTCCCAACAATAAACAAGTCGCCATTTACACTATTCCAAAGAAAACAACCGGTATGATACAACCGCTTGACGTATACGGATTTCGGGTATGGAAAGGCTTCGTGAGAAAATTTTCAGATATAGTACTCCTTTTAAACATAGACGTTAATTTGCATTTGCGTAACAATATAATAAAACTACAATCACTAACTCACAATCAATTGTTTACACCAAGATACAATGCCTTGTTCAGGTATGGATGGTACAAAAGTGGGTACATACCTACTAATTGTAAATCGACGTTTGAACATCCTGTGGATATTGCTTTTAAAAATCAAGAAAACATAGATCCACCTAAATGTGCAATCTGTGGAGCGCCAGCTGTTATTCGTTGTGCATGGTGCGACAAGTTCTTATGCTTTCATCATTTCTTCGAAGCCCTTCAGTACCACGCACATTCTTCATAGAAGTGTAACATTCTTCTACGGCAATACTGTTAGAATTGCCAGTGGTAATATGTATCGTAATGATTATACTGTCTTCGAGAATCATTCACGTATGTGAAGACATTGTTAGAGATACCCTCGTTGATGCCGTACATTCGTCTGTAGCACTTTTGATTGCATACCTATTTGTCTGTATATTCTGTTACGTTCCGACCAGATTTTTAATGTTACTTTCGACCTAACGTCGGCTGGAATGTGTCTTGACAATGCTTTGCATTTTGGATTTTCCTAATCGAGCACAATCTCAACGTTGACACATTGTTCCCATAAATACAAAAAAAAAATGAAAACGACACACCTGGAGTGCAACTACTGTTTGGAAATACATTTTACGCGTACTTTATACATTTTACGGCTACTGTGACGCCACCTAGGATTTCGTTCTCGTTGCACTTCCGTTATATTATTCCTCATAAAAATTCAAGTAATTTTTGTATTTAACATTTCTTTCTATGTCTATTACTTTTTCGGTTATACGCTTTAGAAGGTTCCCACCCCTAAACCTTGAGGGAGTAGTTTCACCCTGTAAACATGAATTTCCGCCAATAAAGACAAATACTTGTCGAATAGTTCCAAATGGTGTGCTTGTATACCAAGTTTCATCGAAATCCTCGATTGTCAAGTGGCAGATGGTAGTAATATGGACAAAGACGGAAAATTTTTGTAAACAAATAAACAAATGAACCAAAATTTTTTCCTTTTACATTTTAGTAAACCATTGCGAATTATAACATTTACACGGAAAAAGATCGTCCCCAACCCTCACGGTTAGAAATTATATGTAAAATAACGAAAATTTTAATTTATTTATAAATTGTTGGACGTACAAACATTTCTTTTGCAGCGCGTTATACGGTATCAAACACTGAACATTTTGTCGATTTACGGTTTTCTTCTACCTCGCACCGTTACAAAGTTATACTCGAAAAACGAAAAATCGCTGAAAATTTGGGGGCTGATTTCACCCCCTCAGAGTGTTTTTCCGCAGCAAAAAAAATCGTTTCTTACATACTCCGACATGCTCTACAATCGTACGGAATTTCATTAAAGTCAGAATTTTCGGGTTCGATATATTTCCTTGTAAGTGAACGTCACAAAAGTAATCGAACATCTAAATTCAAAATAGATATTTTAAATAAATTTAGTGTTTTAATATTTTGTCGGACCACCACTTATCACAGCATGTAAATGTCGTTGCTTACTATCAATCAAATTTTCAGTGATTACTTCTTTTATATTACTCCAAATTTCCAAAATTTTGGTTTTAATGCTTCCTTTGAACTAATATTATATTTATTAAGTTGTCTGCCAATTTCTGCCCATAAATGTGTCACGTACCGGGTGGAGGTCTTTAGGACAATGACAATGTGGGGTTAATGGAAGTCAGGCGCGAATGCGAGATTCGTAGGACTGAGGGTAAGTGGGAGTCAGGCGCGAATGCGAGATTCGTAGCACTGAGGATGGGAGGATGTCAGGCGCGAATGCGAGATTCGTAGCACTGAGGGTGAGAGGATGTCAGGCTTGAATGCGAGATTCGTAGCACTGAGGGTTAGAGGATGTCAGGCGCGAATGCGAGATTCGTAGCACCGATAGTTGAAGGAATGCAGGCGCGAATGCGAGATTCGTAGCACTGATCGACCAGGGAAAATTTAAAAGGTAATCGCGCACCTGGGTGACTCCCGTTAGAGCACTTTTGTTTTGTTCTGGCTTGGTAATTGGATTTACCGCTGCATTAATATAAAAAAAGCCACACGTAATGTTTCCGCGAAATATGTCTAGCCATATGGTCGTACACGGCCTATGCAAAAGTACGTCTTGTAAACACTGTAAGAACTCTCACGTTCGCGAACCAAGATCAGCTGTTGCAGTAGGCTGTTTTGTTTTGGAGTCTTCGTAACCGAAGGATAGACACAATAATTCGAAGCGTGATTTAAAGTAAAACTGTTTATTAAATTTGAGGCATGAAAATATGCCATGCACTGTTAATACGATAGGAGTTAGGTTTTATAATAATGCGTTGGACGTTAAGCATTAGCACATAAACATTTATATAAATGGTAATTAATAGCAATATATGTGTATGAACATGAAATACATGTGTATAAGCCAAAGATAATAGTATGAAAAGTAATTGGAATTTGCTACGCTAAAAATATAAGTCAATGAGCGTTAGCGAAATGATAATATGAATCAATAAGCGTTAGGTAAGATAACGATATGAATCCTTTAGCGAAATAATAATATGAATCAATTAGCGTTAACAATACAAAATGATATAAAGCAATAATCGTTAGCAAAGATAATAATATGAAAAGCAATAAGCGTTAACAATACAAAAGATATATATGTGGAGATGATATTCCGTATAACAATAATTAGTCGTAATTGCTTACGGTAGTTGCCGTAGATAGATTATTCGTCGTTTACTGAATTTAGTTTAAAGGTGTATATATATGTTTGAACTTCGCGGGAGTATTTCCGTAGAAGAGGGCTCCGGTCTCTGGGGCCCTTGTATTTATATGATTTACAAGAATGTCAGGTATGAGGGGTATGCGCGGTATGCACCATGACTCAATTTCGAAATATGCATCTATAATTAGAACGTGTTGATGACTCATGCGCGAAATATGTGTTACAATAGGACTTCCGGGGTTTTTATTTGGGCTTCTGAAAAGGGGGTATTCAACCCATTGGATGGATTTTGGGTGGTTTGATTGGGCAGGGGTGAATGTGGCTTTGACTTCGTGGGTCATAGAGAGAGGGTGAGACGTGGTCTCGAGATAAGAGGGTTTTTTTTGGGACGAGGAACTTGTTTAAATTTAAATATGAAAGAGGAAATCATGCCTCGTAGGGCGAAGAGGGGAAGGGAATTTCGTAGTTGACCATCTCGAGATGGGGACCGCTAAGGTATATCATCTAGATGGCCCGGTGGTTGGGAAAAAGGGGTAAGAGTTGAAGTTTGGGGTATTTCGTTGGAGTTGTGGAGTAATTTATGAGGGAGACTTGAAATAATACCGCGCGAAAAATAGTGGGACGTCACAAATGTTCTATGGGGTTGATGTTCAGACTTTGTGGGGGTGTTTCCAAAATGTGGAGAACGTTATATATGATACAGTGTTTAACAATATCGGTAGGTTTCGGAACAATGTCTTGCTAAAAATGAAAATTTCCTTCTAGCCCCAATTTTTTCGCAGTTTGCATCAAATTATCTTTTAATATTTGCATATATTTATATTTATCTAATATGCTTTCAATAACGACTAAGTTTTCGATACCACTGGCTCCCATACCATTATGGATCCACCCCCATACTTCACTGTTGGTTGTAGATTTTTAGGATCCATCTCTCTGTTTGCTAATCTCCAAACCTTATGATATCCATCTGAACCAAATATGTTAAATTTGCTCTAGTTCGAGAAAATAATACGTTTCCAAAAGTCCTTATCCTTGTTGACTTATTTTTTGGCGAAATTTAGTCTCTTCTGCTTATTGACTTTGCTAATGAATGGTTTCTTTCGAGAAATCAGACCATGAAAATTAATTTCACGAAGAATTCTTCGACAAAGTTCAGAATGAACTTGTTTTTTAAAACTATCAGCGACTAGTGTTGCAAGTTTTGGACCAGATATTTTTTGGGTCCTTCTTGATTTCACGCACGATTGTATTCTCCTCCCTCTTCGTTAACGTCGACCAGAACGGACTTTATTTTGAAGGATTCCAATGTTTTTTTAACCGACTTCAAAAAGGGGGAGGTTATAGATTCGATCCGTATGCTTCTTTTTTTATATGTTGGTCCCCGCATAACTCCTTAGCTTATGGACCGATTTTGTTGATCTTTTTTTTATTCCAAAGAGGGCGATGCGCTTGTGCCCCCCCCCCCCCTCCCTACCCATACTGCATCAATATTAGCCCAATATTTTGCCAATTCTGATTAATAAAGACTATTGTTACCTAATTATTATTACTTTATATACGTACGCGCATAGCTTCCCAGCATGTTGTGTCAATATATACATATAAAAAACCCATGAAATAAAAAAATTAAAAGGAAAATTAAAACCGACTTCAAAAAAATAAAACTGCACTAAAAAGTAAAAAATAATTTTTTCTCTTATTTAATCTACGACTCTCAATTTTTTTAAGTCGGTGCCAGATTTACACAATGCAAATGATGAGACGCCGACATAAAAACTAAGAGCTGTAGATTAAATATGGGAAAAAATTATTTTTTACTTTTTAGTGCAGTTTTATTTTTTTGAAGTCGATTTTAATTTTTTGTTAAATTCTTTTATAACTTCTTTACTGTGCACTAAACGGTAGATTTACTTCTCCCTAACAATTTGGCTATTTCACCATAGCTCTTGCCTTCATTATGCCACTAAATTATCAATTTCCTGTCCGTGATGCTTGTTTCTGATTTTTTTGGGCACATTATTATTAACACTTTTGTAATCTTATCAACGCTCACAGTGCTGAACACGGGAAATGTGAAATACCAACTGAGGACGCGAATGTTTACATTTTGTTACATTCAAGGTTTGTTTTGTATTACAAAGTTCGTCGTTCGAATACTTTTGTCACGTTCATTTAGTCGATCTTACCAAGAAATGTGTTATAAATATTGTTGGCGTTATCAGAGACACTTCAAATATGATATATATAATCATGATTCTTATATGTTATTATAGAAGTAAAGTATTTTGTAATTCGTAATATGGCTCATATTTTTTAAGTCTCAAACTTTTCATTTCAGAGCATTCGAATACTTTCGTGACTCACTGTATATTGTTATTGCGATTGAAAAAGAATACAATGTTATAATGTTATAATAGTCGAAACATCGATCTCAAGTGTCGCGACATCAATCGGTGCCGCTAAGGGTACTTTTATGTTGGAGCTGCGATAAATGATCAGAGCGACGATAAGAGCGAAGCTTCGAAGTATTGTTTTATAAAGCGGCCTGTAGACGGTCCATTTTATGCGCAATATTCAATATTGCAAAATATATTGACCATCTGTGGATTATATTGAAAGGTTACACAATAATAGTGAATGGTTGCACGATAATATTGAAAGGTTGTACAATATATTGTATGAATAAAGAAAAGAATCTGCCCCTAGACGCTCAACATATTGTTCAATATTCATATTGCACATTAATATTGACCGTCTGTGGATCATATTGGAAGATTGTACAGTATATTGTGAAAATCAAAACAGTTCTGATATTTATTGTACAAAATGGAATAGACAGCATCGTGTGTGGGCAGTACTGCGCAAAATCAGTTCAATTTTGACCAGAGTTGCCAGGCAATTCCGTACGCGTGGGGAAGGAGTGACTTGAGATAGACCTATTAAGATCGTAGCGTAACTGATTAAGTGATTGCCTTCTCCGACATATATTTTATGTTTTATTTCATTGCACAGGGTGTCCGAGGGAAGAGTAAACACCAGGATATTTCCTAACGTATTCGAGATAAAAAAAATTGTTTATATGCAGTTGCATGGTTCGAAGGGGCAAATTTATTATCGCAGACGATTTTTTCTTCCATTATTATTTTAAGATATACGATGGTCAAGTTCGGGTTTTTTTAAATGGAACTATGTTTTTTGGAGATCCTTTAATAGTGCGTTTCAAGACAAATTCAATAACCTATAATGTATACACCTTATTTCAACTGGTTTTTCAGATATTGCGGTTGCAAAGAGTGACCCAAGAAATAGCCTCTTTTTGGTCCCACGATTTTGGAACTGAATTTCATGCGAAACGATACCTTATGATGAG
This sequence comes from Andrena hattorfiana, assembly GCA_944738655.2. Classification (NCBI taxonomy): domain Eukaryota; kingdom Metazoa; phylum Arthropoda; class Insecta; order Hymenoptera; family Andrenidae; genus Andrena; species Andrena hattorfiana. The sequence continues at coordinate 21,449,661 of OX122890.1, forward strand.
ACATCAATCACACGAAATTTTCAAGTTGAGGTGACAATTAGTTTCTGAGATATGGGAGGTCAAAGAAGTGAAAATTCGTTAACGCGTCAGCGCATACGCTTCGATATACGAACTTCTATGTCAGTCCGATAATATAAACAATTATTTCCAGGTGTTTTGGTGACTGCTAACAACGAATTTGAACTTAGATTTTCAAAATTCGTGAAAAAAAATCAAAATCAAGAAATATAAATGACTGTGTAGTAGGTGCTTTTTTTAATATACCAAAATTCACAATGATCGAATCAATATGGTGGACGATATATTAAAAAAAAACCCACTACACGGACATTTATATTTTTGACATAGAAGTTCGTATATCGAAGCGCATGGGCTGACGTGTTAACGAATTTTCACTCCTTTGACCTTCCATATCTCAGAAACTAATTGTCACCTCAACTTGAAAATTTGTTGTATTGATGTCTCATCATAAGGTATCATTTATCACAAAATTTAATTCTAAAATCGTGGGACCAAAAAGAGGCTAAAAAAGTCCTCATTTTTTGGTCACTCTTTAGTGATTAAAACTGGAAGAAAACCCGCTCGAATAGGAAGCACCGGGGTGGTGTTGTTCGCGCCACGAAGATGAAGCCCACCTTCTCTCCCATGGAATACGTCAACGTGTGCTTTTGTTTTGAAATTCGAGCGCGTGTTTATACTTCAGAGATACCTTTTTAATTTGAAGGGACGACGGCGCAGGCGGAACCACGGGTAGTCAGCGGACTACCCCTTTTCTTCCCGTGTCTCTCAGAGCCAGACGAAAATTAATTCGTTCTTTACGACCGATAATTTATTATTTTTCCAAGAACATTTCGACAACATCTGTTTGTCACATTTCTAAAAGCCAATAAAAAACGTGGTGACATTGTTCAGTCTGAGTTAATCCGTACATTGCTCTGTCGGTGAGTAGTGCGTACGATGACTTCGAACACGCAGGTACCGCCAACTCGCGGGACAAAACGGTCATAAACCGCGACCCTAGCGAGACGTTCTGGCCGACCAACCTGTTTAATTTTTGGGAACCAGATGTGGCATTTTCCTCCTCTACTAGCTAATCTCTCTATGTTCGGCAGGCAATAAACGTCCGCTACAGTACAAATAAATTATAATGATGTTCTGAGCGTTGACCGTGACGAACATTAATCCTGTGATCTGCGCAATGACCAAAAGAAGATGTTCCTATCATAGATTGAAGAATATTTCCCTAGCAATTGGGTAAGAAACGAAATTATTCTGAACAAGTACCAGTACGCCTCGCGATGAGACACAGGAAGAAATGAGGTAGTCCGCTGTAAGCGGCCCTGAGACGGTCAATATATTGTGGAATATTCAATATTGCACAATATATTGACCGTCTAGGGGCACCCAGCATAAATATTGTGCAATATATTGCAGAATAATATTGAGCGTCTACAGGCCGCTTAATGGAAGTATTTATATTGCAGCAACGAGCAGATACGTTTTCAAAGAGATGACCAACGATAAAAGCGTCCAATAGACGCTCTTATAGTTTCTTTCTTAGCTCCAACGTACCCTTATGCCAGAAAGAGATAGCAGAGAGGCTAGGCTATAAAGTGGATGTGTAATATAAGCGTAAACAAATGAAGATAGATCCTCGTGATCAGTGACGACAGCATGGAGACTCGCGAGTTTGATGACCGAGCTTTGAGCAACTATTATAAATTATAATAGAGCAGTAGAGGACAATTCTTTAAATATTGTTATTGTTCTGCATTGTTGAGAAAGAAACATGCCTAAACCCAGAGCCACCCTTAGAGTTCGCGGGGCCCGGGGCAAAAGTCGATAGTATTGAAAATATCTAATTGGAAACAGATAACCTTACATCTCTACTTCGTGCGTCACATTTTTCAAAGTCGATTTTCTCAAATTTGGCTGAAAAGCACGTCTTACTGCTTTGGGAAATTAAAGTCCGAGTGAAGACCTTCACATACACTAAGTATAAACAATTTCTGAGTTGGACAGTCCTGAAGGTCCCCTTGTAAGTCTGCCCTAGGGCAGTCGGTGCGCCCTCGAGCTCGACCGTACGCTCACCCCCCATTCCGCGGTATAAGGTCTCGTGGTGGGGAACTCTGTGACTACAAGGCCACATTTTGTTTTCTCCAAGGAAAATATGGTATTGTCTCGAGCTTCCTAATGTTGCCCCAACACGATCACCGGAAAGATCCAGTTTATGCTTTTATGACACCCCCGACAGCTAAATGATCGTTTGGCCGCGACACCATACACAGCTCCTTCACTGTGTGCGTGAGCGATCTCAAGCGGTGGGTTAAAATTTACTCAGACACAGGATATGGACGGTTAATTGAGATTTGAAAAATGTTTAAATTTATATATGCAATAATTTTGTTCAAAGTTATAATGATAGCAGTAAGAAGGGTTTAAAAAAGTTTGTTGCTGGCGAAGATGATTCTGGCTGTTATAGTCATCGGAAACAAAAAGCGGAAAATTTTTCTTAATCTATACGAGTGTGGTTAACGTTTGAACTAGAATGAAGTAATTATTTGCAAAAATTCAATTCACCAGTCATTCATCAAATCAGTCACCGGTTAATCGACTCGTACGTCGTACGTTCATAGCATTGAACGTGAGATTTGTTTAAAAGCATACGCAGTATTTTTCCTTTTTATTTAACTTTCCTTGATAATGGTCATAATCAGCGACCGAAACGTTGGAATTTGATAAAAATTTTCAAAATTGCAAAATAACTTTAATTTAATCATTTAATAGACCGAACCAGTGCGCCGATGTCATCTCTTCTAATTAGAACAATTTTTACGGTCGAAATTCAATTTATACTATTTAAAATTCAATTTTGCAACACAGAAGACTAACAAATGCTTTCCCAAAAAATTAATGTTTTCATTTGAAATACAACCATTTTTGTGCTTTTCAACATTATTCATTCAACATGAACTAAAGTTTATACGATAGCCACACTCATATAGATTAAGAAAAATTGTACATTTTTTGTTTCAGATGATTACGACAGCCAAAATCATGCTCGCCAGCAACAAACTCTTTTTTCAAACCCCTCTTACTATTACCATTATAACTTTGAACCAAATTACTATTATTGCATACAAAAATTTGAACACATTTTTTCAAATTTCAATTAATAAAAGTACAGAGATTAGAATTATAATACTCAATACTTTTCTTTTAAAAATTCCCCAAAATGTGCCTTATTATCAAAGCGTCAAACTCTGGAAACCCCTGCGGTAGCCTACGACGCTCCGCTCCCCACTCCGTTGGCGGACTCGCTTGTCCTTGAACGAGCTCGGAGCTCGAGCTCGAGCTCGAATTGGGGGTCCTGTGCAGGCCTGGCCTAGGGAATGTCCGCCAGCTAATACTTCAAAAAAACACGACTCACATCCAAGCCGATATCTCCTTTAGTTAATAATAATATCTGACGAAAAGTTTGAATAATATAGTTAAAAGATGTATCATGTCAGTTTCAAGTCCTTATAAAACCATTATAACACGTGATTTTCGACCGGCAAATTTAACCAGGATATAATACCGATATTTTATGTTTCAGTAGAAGTCCTTGGTTTTAGCCTCGTTACGCACTTGCGATCAGGTCGCCGACGACCACGAGACACACAGAGACATATGAGTTCGTACACACTTGGACCAACGAGTCGCTGGCAACCACGAAAACGTAAGCGACGCACGGGAGACCAAGTAGTCGCGGCGACCAACGAGGTGCCCTGTATCCAATGCACGCGTTCACACGACAAGCAACTTTGTTGGCGACCAGACACCTGCAAGCAACGAAATGAGTATCGATACGTAGAAATTTATTTTGTAAATTGAATCTCGAAAGGCAATTTGGGATTTGTCATATAATGAATACTCAAATCACGACATTCAAAAAACAGTATGGAGAAATGGTGCATTTATTGGAGAATGAGAAAGCCAGTAAACATTCTTTTCTTACGGCGATCTTACAATAAAGAATGCACTGAATGTTGCCTCTTCTTTATTTATTTTTTTTTCAATGCACTTCATAATTAGAACAATCTCCTCGACGTCCATTCTGTTTGGCGCTCTCTACAAAAGCGGATAGGTATCGAGTTACTCGGTCTGGTCGCTTCGTTTGGTTGCCCGAATTTTGATCTCTCGGCGATCAAGTTGCCGGCAACTGGTCGCAAGTGCGTAACGAGCCTTACTCCCATAGACGTAATCCGCTAATAAAATCGATAAACGGAAAGATAAGACGTAGGTATTTCAACTCGAATCGGTATCTTCAACAGACATTTCCGTGTCAATAGTATCGTAAATTTTACCGTAGACATTATCCGATCTAACTTCGAATGAATTGCTGCGTTCAAGAAACACGTTCGTGAGACCTGAAATTTGATGTCCTTACGAATAAAAAGTGGAAGTTATTTGAAAACAGACACATTTCTATAACCATACTCTCATACCCTGTATTTTAATAAACAATCTAATTGATTTAAATAAGCAAATTTGGACGTACCTTTCAATGGTATGTAATGTAATTCAGTAAAATATTCGTGTATTCATTACTTTCACTGTGTGCTTGATATATGACGTGAAAGATCTACAGTGCTGGACAAAAGTATTGGGACACGCTTTAAAACAGAATAAGTTTTTTAAAATTGGTACAAACGAATTGAGTTTCCTTGACAAGCTAGAAGGATTAGTTTACTAGGTTTTGATAAAATTGAGAAAATTTTAAAATCCCCTTTATAAATTTAAATAAGTTGTATACACGCTGAAAATTTCATCGAAATCGGTTTGACGTTAACAGATTCAGATAAAAAAGTTGAAAAAAGCGACTATTTCACTATTTTCTTCGTTATAACGATCAATCGCAATTTCTTTCAAAACGACAAAACACTTCACCTAGTAAACTAATCTTTCTAGCTTTTCAAAAAAACTCAAGCCGTTTGGACCAATTTTAAAAAATTTATTCGGTTTTAAAGTGTGTCCCAATACTTTTGTCCGGCACTGTACATACAAGGGTACCAAAAATCTCATTGCAACAGTTACTCGCTATACGCGTCCTTTTTTCCCCCATTAAATGCATGACAGCTATCCCCACTGCCTTTTTTCGTTTACTCAGCATAAGCAACCCTTCTGCCTGCAATCGAGAATGGCGAGCTTGTGCGTGCAGGATGAGACATCTACTAACATTTTTATGATTATGTTTTTCATTAGATCGTCATAATAATATTATTAATGGATTGGTGAAGGTTGAGAATGTATTAATTAACGTAAGCAATAGTAAAAATCATATACATATGTATTAGTTTTCTAAACAAGTATTGAATTATAATAATTTATAATATAATGTGAAATAAGTCCAAAAAAGAATGTGGAATTGGAAAAACAATACGATCAGGGTAAAGAAATACCAACATGTACTGCTGTCCTTAAGCAAGTATCATTTTCGCAGTTGGGCGAGTCCACTTCCTCCCTACTTGGAATTCGTTCAAGCCGACAATTGAATCGCCGTACTCGGAATCACTTAGCAACGCACACATCTCTGCAGTTGACATGCACTGACTGCGACTTGTATAATTCTATTTGTCGCTAATGAAATAAGTGTCACAGACGCTCAGCGGCGATACGAACGCGATTAGGAGAATAGTAGGGATGTCGAGACGGACAGCGGAGAACGAGCTATTGGCACTTCGATTAAAATGTATCTGTTATTAGAGCTGCCAAATACTTGAAATATTCAAGTACTTGAAATTCGAACCGATGAAACTCGTTTTTTTTCAAACCGATCCACCGTCTCGATTAGAAAAGTAATACTTCAAATAGCTTGAATATTCGAACACGCTTGAAAGAATTCGATCTTTTCGAATAATTTGAGTGGCTTAAATGTTTGAACGGCTTGCTTGCATACAAGGTACCCACTTGTTTCTTTACTCAATAACTTGAATCTTTTTAAGTTACTCAATCGATTTTGGGGCATTCAAAAATTCTAATACTAGTCGAAAATTCGACCCAATAAGAATAATTATTACTTAATAAGGATGAATATTTGATTTAAGGCTCATATTCAATAGGTTACTATATTATTCTGAACGACTCCAATTTGAAATTCCTGAATACTAGCACTCACTGCTCATAATCGAGAGATAATACATAATCGAAACATAAAAGACATATGTATGTACTAGCTTTACTACTCGACTTCGCTCGATATTTAGATTCTGATTTTATAAAAAATTTTTAATTATTTATTTTTTTGTGAAAATAGACACATTCATCTGGATTAACTAGGCATAATGAGCTGGGACACATCTCGTGACCCCAGAGTTTACTGTTAGAAATTTTTTTTTAGGTGACAGATAAACACACAAATACTTTGTGCTTTATATATTAAGATGCTTTATATATGTTATATTATATATGTTATGCTTTATATATACTAAGTAATTATATAAAATCAAATACAAAATATAATAAATGATTCTGTAGGGTCACTGATGAATGTATGAATAATACTTACTCTAATACTATTTCATACTTCTACTATTTAAGTTATGTGACGGCAATTAATATCGATGCTCCTAAACAATCAGTTATAATTGTTGACAAACAGTTTCCAGCCCTGTTATAACATTTTCCCTTGACATATATTCTTTTCATTATTTGTCCTCTTTTCCATTAGGATATAAATTCCTATTCCTTTCATTAATGCTTTAAACTTAATTTTAAATTTAACTGCCACGCATAATAAACCCTATAGGTACCTACATATTTTACATTTTTTTATTCTGAAGATCTTGTAACAACACTTGTCTCGAAATAACCTCTTTTTCTACCGATTCATTTTATTATTATAAGATCCTTGATTAATCGAATAAATTGAAATGTTACGAGTAGCTAGTTGCTCTTCAAGTAGCTTAAAGGAATTTGAGTCATTAGTTCAATTCGAGTAACTCGAATGTAAAGTAAGTTATTAAAACGTTCAAGCTGTTCAAATCATTCGGGAAGATCGAATTTTTTCAAGCTTGCTTGAATAATTAAACGACTTCGACATTCGAGTACTTGCCTTGGTTCAAATAATTTCACCTGATTTCACCTTAGCTTGTATTTTCAAACTACATACTTGGACAACTCTACATGTTATACCACACCGGAAACGCGCCGATGTTTCACTATTCCTTCTTGATAATATTTTCAACCTTTACATATTGAGCGGTTATTATACAACAGTTTTCAGTTCCCTCATATATAATGCGCGCCTATAACTTAAACCCAATCCTTAATTTAATCAATTCATAATTAAAAATGTTCTACCATGGAAATGTAACATTTATTCATTTATTCATTTTATTGATGTCCCACTTCCTATGTTCTAGTGTTTCGAAAAATGTACCCGGTCTACATACCGCTGTAAATAAATAAAATTAGTCAAATATGTAATATATAAAACTAGGTAATACGCCCAATCTGACAAAACGCCCCACCATTGTTTTACGCACACAAATAAAAATACATCGACGCTATCGTCAGATTCGAACTTGCCTCAGGCGCCCACAACTACTGCAATAATAATACAAGAAAATATTACGGCTTTTATAAAAATATACCAGAATTTATATTTTCTGCTTTTGGACAAGTCGCGAAGAGCATGAGAGAAATTCAATTTTCTAAATCACTGTTGTTTTTGCAATAAATTAATACATATGTTTTGAAAGTAGATAAACTAACTCTTTAAATCGTTACTGCCTAAACCTTTTTTCAATACGTTGTTGCTAAATTTAAGCCGGGACGTTTTGTACTCCAGAACTTACAATATACCTCAGCAAAGAATTTATAATACGCCCCAACTCAAAATCATATTATTCACGAATAACGTATTTCTTTATTTTTTCATTGATAACAGAAATATCACGTAAATATGTAAGGAGTACATTACGGGCATCATGGTCCGAAAATGATCTTAATGAAGTGATGGAGAAGGTAAAAAGTAAAACAAAGGGAGCTAATGAAAATAGCAGAATTTATAATATGTATACCTTCAAGGACGCTATAAAGGCACCTACAAACAGGAAAGTCGAGAAAGAAAAGAAAATTGATACTTGAAAAAAAGGGAAAATTTTTTAAAATTTTATTCACTATTGTTCTATTTTTGTTAATAATATCTTTTATAATATATATTCTATAACATTTTGTTAAAAATAATATAAAGTAATTATTTATTTATGTCGGGGCGTTTTGTCACATAGGTGGGGCGTTTTACCTGATGACTGTGTTACCTACAAAACGCCCCACGTAAGGTTCAGGAAAATAATTATTTGCGGTTTTTTCTGTTATGTTTTCTTCACAATTCCGGCGTAGTTGTGAAGAGTAATGAACACTTAATGTGTTTACATAAAAAATTTAAAGAATTATTAAAAAATATTGGCTTTATAGATCTTTCTTTAAAAGTGGAGCGTATTGTATAGTTTTACCTATATGCAATGATGATATATCAATATTCATAAAATGTTAAATTTAAATCGTTAAGGCGAAGAAACAGTTTGTCAGCTTTTGCTACTACATCCGTCGAGTCTTATTTGATCCGATCGCGATCTCATTTCTTTCAGGTCCCTACCAACTCGAAGAAAAATGTAAAGGAGTTGTTGCTGCTATACAAGTTTCACGCTCTTCGGAATTATGTTACATCTACAGCTAATCTGCAGGCCATAGCGAGGTGAAACGTGCCAAGAAAAGGATTATTCCAGGAATTATCACAAGGCATACAAATCGAATTCGATAATCTCGCGTTGGTGCAGTCTCATAATTTAATGAGAACCTCCTCGTGCAGATTTTATTATTTTTCCTATCTGCGATCCCAATCCAAGCGGCGTGCGCGTAGTTTGTGGGAGGCGGCGTAAGGGCACAAGCTCGCTGAAGACATTGCGGTTCATTAAGACGACGTTACGGCTGATTCTTTCTGATTACTTGTATTTAGATTGTAAAACGACGCGATAAGGAGCGTGGAGCCGTCTCCCATCCGAAGGTATATCTACCCTCAGCACGGCCGGATATATACGGGCTCACAGGATAACGCGAGGCAGGAGATAGTCTGGGTTTAACCCCTCGGCAAGTACCGTTATACCTCCTCTTACTTAGGAACTCCTTGGCTCCTTATCACCAGACCAGGCTATAACCAACCAAAGTTCCCTCATCAATGTCCCATCCAACCTGGCGTCTGCGACTTCCTACCCCCTTTCGAGTGCCTCGTTATACGGCTTTTGTCACTAACATTTTACTCGGAAATTACGATAATGTGGCCTAAGAGAAACGAAAACGCGGAGCTCGCAGCAATTTCAAACCAGCGCTATAATCTAATTAATCAATATTGCTGCGAAGTTATTGCCACGTTCCTTAGAGACAGGGGATTGGAGCAGACCAAATTTTTATTTGCTCCGCTCCGACATCAAAATATTTGCTGCAGCTCCCCTTCCTGCTTCGTTCCTGTGTTTTAAATAATTTTTTTTTTGATACTTTTAAATAGTGATCTTTCATTTGCAAAAAACTCCATATTTCTAGCTTTTCATTTTCATATAAAAGAAAATTCATAAAGAATGCTTAATTTTCGGGCAAAGAAAGTGCTAGGCCTCCTTAACACCGGGCTGCGCGGCTCTACGATATAATATTTTTTCAATAATGAAAAATTGAAAATTGCTATTTATTAAAAACATTTCATTCGTCTGCTCTTATAGAATGAAAGAACATTCAAATAATAAAATAAAATGGAGCAGTGGAGCAGCAAAAATTTTCCGTGCTCCGGCTCCGCTCCTGCTTCGGGCAAAACCCCATTGCTCCACTGCTCCGCGTTCTAACTCCGAGCTCCACTCCAACGCTCTGCTTAGAAGCATGCAACATAAATAGGGTAAATCCGGGAGACGCGGTCTGGCCGGAGAGTTGGTCGAAACAGTTGATTCCTAGAGAATTAATTGTTCTGAACCTTAACACACTTTTACATATACACAGAAGTAGAGTCTGAATATAGCGACTCGACCAACTCTCCAGCCTGGCCGCATCTCCCGAATTTACCCTACACGATAAACGTATCACGATGATACATAGCGCGTGTGCGTAATTTGTAACTTGTAAAAAACTTTCGCGCAACGTATGAATTTTACACAATTATTCAGCGAGAAGTTATAATCATTTTCAGTTTAGTGTAACATAAACTCGAAGGGTGCAAGTAATTGATGTAAATGAAACGATGTTACATGTACTTCGTTTCGATACGAATGGTTCCCCGATTGGCACGCTTAATTATTGAGGAAGTCTCGTAAAACGTTTGGCAAAATTGTTCGAATAAGTCTGATATGGGTGTAATTCTTACAAAAGTGCGTGAGCTAAATTGCCAAACGGACATCATCGTTCCCTTCAATTGACGTCACGGAATCGTTAATTGCTGTTAAGAGATGTCGACTGTTGCGCCGATGGGAGCAGCCGAGAAAAAGTAAATGCTTTCAGGAGTACTCTTTATGTATGTATACACGTGGCTCGCTCACAGGCGAAGGCAAATATGACGCATATACATGCATATGAAACGTGAGTAAAGTCTCTTGTCAGTTGGCTCCGTTACACCAATCACAATTACTCTGTCGGCCTCTTTGTAGTTGGTTAGATTGAGAGATAACTCGCTTCTTCATGCTCGATCCAATAATTTAACGTAATTACAAGCGTAGCATGCTGGTAGATAGCGTAGCCGGCTGTAGACATCGGTTCAACCAAACACATTGGAGAATACGTTCCACGTCATGACATCGTAACGCGAAATATGTTTTAACGAAGCATTTAGGCGATCGACATTGAAATGAATTTCATTTTGAGAGGCAGATTCGCTTACACGTAATAAAGATATCCCTTCGCGGCACGGTGTATCGAGGAACTTTTAGGATGTAGCGATGTTGAGTCGGGTTTAATTAGACCCCAGTCGTGTACATGCTCGCACACAGATCAGATAATCGTCACCTTAGTCGAAGTGAAAATTAATGCTAATCTTTTATCGTAATGGCATACTCTACTGGTAATAATTGTTGTAATTTCCAAATTTATAGTGATTGCGAATCGTTTTTATAAATTTTACAAAAGAGTACACGTGTGCACAGAATAATACATGCCAGAGCTGTAGATATTCGAATAATTCGGAATATTAATTATATTTTAGTGTATAATTATTTGTTTTTCAAAGGATAAATTTTAAACTTTATTAGTCGTTGGTAAATTTTTAGCTTCCTACAAAAATGTCTGCTTATACTAATGTTTCAAACTTTCTGTTGAAAATGAAGTCGCGTAGATCGACTGCGAAACAGAATTGGGCATTATTCGAATTGTTTCAAATTCTTTTTAGTACAATATTTTATTTAAATAATAATTATTTACTCTTTGCAATAAATTATTTCCTCTATTTATTCGAATTATTCATTATTATTTATTTGAATAATTTGTCCGAATAACGATTGTAAAATAATTAGTATAATAATATTAATGACTGATGATTGTTTTCGTTTCAAAAGTTATAAATTCACCAAAGAGTAATAAAGTTTCAAATTTATTGTTTGAGAAACAAATAATTGTAAAGGCCAATATGAAAAAAATTTCACAATTTAGAGTGTGAAAAAATATTTCATGTTCAGATTTCTATTCGGTACAATCCGAAATTCGATCACTCCGAATATTGGAATACTCCTAATTCTTCGAGTATTCGAATCTCAAATTCATGAGCTTCAAATTTCATATAATTCAGACTGATTTACTTTTTCGAATTATATGTCCTGTTTATACGTATTTATACTTTTTACCCTTCGTTAATACACCTCCTTTTTCAATTAACTTTGACATACCTGAGTGGCTCACACCCAGAACAATTTTTGAACGACTGCCATTCTCATCTAAAGAATCCAATTGTTATGAAAAAATCATGGGTCAATTTCAAGGTTTCTAGAATGTATTTCCATAGTTTTTTGATTGACATTTTATCACATAGTTTGCAAAAAATCTAGATTACCATACGTCGAGAAAACACGAAGAAAATCTTTAAAAAATTGTAACTTCTACAAATTTCAATATTAGAAGCTAAAAATCTACAGAGTTGTTGTTCAGATATAATGTTTAGAGAAAAAAAATAGTTTGTAAGTCGGCTTTGGAAAATGTATTTATTTTGCATATAAAAGCTTACAGAGCGTCAAAATCAGCTTATGGATGGCGCATACCCAGAGTGTCAGCGAAGGGTTAATAAGCATATGTAGTATGTTATGTGCGAGTATATTACTTTCGATGCAAATTTAAATCTGTAATTACTCATACAGTAATATCTGCTTTATTCTTTCTGTTTGCAAATAAAGGAGAAAAGCCACCAGAAAAATCCGATTAATGTATTGAATATTTGGAAATTAGTTGTAGCTAATATTTCTGGTATAGGAAACTATTCAATCTGTGCTCAGCGAAATTGGATGTAATTTCAAATGGTACTCTACGTATGAATGACATTTGCCTGAAAAATTAATGGAAATCAGACTAATATTTCACTAAATTTACATGAGCATGCTGAAATCTACGTGCCTCTCGGTGCAATAAATTAATTGAATCTTTTGTAAGTAGAAGCATTTCCAATAATATCAACGTATATTCCCCCGTAGGCCACAAACTTTGTGAAGATGTTCTGCTTCATGCATCAAATAACCGAGTGAATTGATCGCTTTTACACTACCAAAAAGCTGCAACTCGAAAGCTGTGTCATACGCAGTTGATTCCTATCAAAGCTAGAAAACTATGTGTACCATCGAAACGATAAGTCCGTAAGCGCATAAATCGTATGACGCGCATCGATACTACATCCAGCGGTGAAATAAAACGAAATTCACAGGCGTCCAACGATCATTATTCATTATATTTGCAGTTATTCATCGAGCGTGCGCAAAGGTAGAAGCGCGCGGGACTCACGTCCCTCGTAGAAGGAACTGCGGAAAAAACGTTAATGCTATCCCATTAAGCAGGCTACGATATACGACTTGTGCAACATTATCAGCCGTTTCAGCGGATCGGTGGTTGCCTCTTCCGTGGCCATCGCGTCGACTCAGTTGATCGCTATGCCGCCGTCGTATTATGTAAATTCTTGACATCGGTTCTGACCCCACAATTAGTTACTCCTGTCCGTAAAGTTTCATAGAGATTCCCCGGTGTATTCCTTATGGAATTCACGGCGAATGCGTATCGACGCCGACGGTGCCGCGTGCTTCTGTCGCGCGTCCAGGACGCGGAAGTATGTTCGTCCTAGTGCGTATAATTTCTTGTAGGATATTATAGGGGACACGCAGCCAATATAAAACCCTGAAACGCCGTTCTCCCCCTCGATTCGTAACAAATCTGTCATATAAACGGTGTAACGTAAACGATGTTCAATATGGTCAGGTAGAAAGTTACGATTAACACGTTGTATGCCATTGATTGGGTTGCAGCATTCGGTTATAGGGAAATTGAAGTAGTATTAAACGTTTTCTGCTTTCAAATACCTTATTCTTTGTTCAATTCGAGCATCGAATCAAAGGAATTCCATGAAAGTTTCACGGAACGTGTTGAGCAATTTTCCTCGTTCCGATGATAAATATTGACAAAATAATACACAAACAACGAAAAGCGGCTGAAAACTCTGTCCAGATATATCAACGTCTCGATACCGCATTGCTCGTGCTGCGCGGAAAATCGAAGGCAAACACGGGAGATCGGTATTTGAGCCGAACCGGTTCGGAGGTCATCTTTTACGCAGTTTGCAACGAGCTGTCCGACGATCGGGAAGATGAACGCGCATAGTCAATACGAAGTCAACGTCTAGGGATGTGTGGACCTACACTGTTCAAGGAGAGGTTGGGCGAGGGATAAGGGGGGTGACGGAAAAGGAGGGAAGGCAGGGAGCGAAAAGGAAAAAGAGAAAGACCGAGATAGTGATGGAAGTGAGGTCGAATAACAGCGCTCCGATCAACATTAATCACTATCCGAAGCGAGTAGATAGCCGTCGAATACTCGCTTTCTAAAGCAAGGTGAAGGGGTGGCTGATAGATGGAGGTGATGAATGGCTCCGTGACGCGAAGCGATCCATCATCTCGGGGCCGACATCACGGGAGCTGCCTACCGCGAGAGCTAGCAGGAGAGATTTCGCGCGAGAGGTCACCTCGGCTAATTCATCATCTGGTCCGTCGCGTTTTCTCCCCCAACCCCAACACCCCGCGCTCTCCCCCCTCCCGGCATCTGTCTCTTTCGCCTCTGATTCCACCCACTTCTCTCGCCTTTTCCCAACCTCGCAGTCTGCTTCTCCCTTCGCGATCCCCCTTTTTTCAGTTTTGCTCGTCTTCGTGACTTCCCTCCCTATATACGCCGTCTAGTTCCACTATTCGCTGACAGTTACGGAAAGATTAGAAAGATTCTCTCTTTCTCCTAGCCGGCCACTTCGAGGAAACGTCAGTCTGCTAGGCATCGTTAACGCCGTCACTCTGAAGGCGACGTGATCGATGAAACGGCGAGGCCAATGTTTGGAGTTATTGTCACGGTCCATCCTCGTAAAACTTATCGCCACGTAAATCCGATTGGATTTCGATCAGCTGTTTACCGTTTATCGGTTGCTCGAGGGAATGTGGAGTTAGTATGGGACACTTTCGTTTTCATCTTCACACCGAGACTTTAATTTTTGCCTTTTGCTTCTGTTCATTCTATATGTAAATCCTCAACATATGCCCGTTTCGACCATACGTTGTACGCCCGGTGACTATCCCCACTATTTCTTGGAATCCTTCGGTCGAGAGTGAGAGAACCTGAGAACGAGCGAGAGGTAGGGTCGCCATACGTCCCGTATATATGGAACTGTCCCGTATTTCACTAGTACTCACGAAGTAAAATAAACCATTACCTACTCACTTTCTTCATGTTTTATTTATTTAACACTTAAACGTCCCGTATCAATGCTTGGCAATTATGGCAACCCTAGCGAGAGGGAACGAATGAGTTGACACGAAGTTGTCGTCGACTCTTTCGTTCCCTCTCGCTCGCTCTTGGATTTTTTCACTTGCGGCATTGGCCGCGCCAGCCCTGTTCGTCGGATTTATAACGAGTGTGTTCTGCACTTTATATTATGTGTTCGACACATTGAGGACTTTATGGAAAGGATATTGGTAATTTTAAATCAGCCGTTCCTCTAGTTGGTTGGAGTGCATGAATATTTAATGACAGCCATTTAAGGTTTCTGTTAAGACGGCGACAACTTTGGAACCACGGAATTGTCAACAAAACCCGATAAAGGAGACAATTTCAGAAGCGACAAAACTGCTTTGTCTTGTAAATATTAAATGTGCCATGCGTCGCTAATAACGACACCTGACTAATTGTGTTATTGAAACATCAGTCACAGATAAAATAAAGAATCTACTTGGCTTTTAACGGGGCATGTAGTTCTTTCGAAGCTAGCTTTAAATACCTTCGACCTTTATTCGCACTGCATCAAGAAATTTCAAATGAAATGAAACAACTTAACCGTCTCACAGTGCGTTGCTCAGTGGACAAAAATCTAAAAATCAATATTTTCTTTTGCGATGATTTTTAACATGACCGTAATCCAGACTCTTTATTTGTATATGAACACTCGAAAGAAAACAAAAAAAAAACCACAAACACTCAGAAAACACGTTAGTATTGAGAGAATCTATTTAACGCATTTCCTTGATGTATTTAGTTCTGTCTCATACCTCACGGCCACCTACAAATTACCAACTTTACGCATAGTAATAAAAATAACTTTCATTGGATCATTCAATTGAAAGTACTAGGTACTCTTTGTTTTTATTCTGAAACGATTTTTTTTACTTACTTTAAATGAAGTTTTATTGTCTCGAAGTTACACATCTAATAAATTGCTGAATTATGTTTCCAAATTTTAACCTCACTTTTCTCGAAAAAGGTAAAATACGTCTTGGGATTTATGTGGGAAACTATTTCTGAAACAGTCCCCAACATTATTTTACAAATTTTTTTGTAGATGTTTGCAGTTTTTTTTAGTTATAGTCATATTTTCAGACGGATGTTCAACGAGGAACAAACCAAGAAAATTTTTGAAAAGTGATTTTGTTCTGCACCAAGAGACAAAAAAAATGGAAGTTCTAAACATCCGATCTGCTTTTTCCAATTATTAATACGATACCTATCATGACTTTTCCATCCTGGATACTGTCTTCAGTTTTAAAATAGCTGTCAAATGTTTCGAACAAAAGTTAGCCAGTATTCAGTTGACAACAAATTGCAAAAGTACATATTGATAAAAAACTTTTTATTCAATAAAAAGCCGAGATCGCCACAATTTTTTGAATGCAACTGTATATTTTTTTCTACACCAATCGATGCATCTTTATATTCTGGTTAAAAAAGTATTAGGGTATACTTATGGGTCAGAAACTGATTAGTTCAGAAATTATGATTTTTGTCCCGAATTCCCATTGATTCGACGCACTGTCCGCCTGCTAAATAATAAAAGTATGAAAGAATCGACTGTATAAAAATTAAAGCAAAATACGTTTTCAATTATAACCGAGGAATGTTTTCGAAATAGTTTTCGCGGTAATATCTCTTCGTCAGCGAGACAGCCATCGTCTACTTGACTCTACGTGATCGATGGAAATAATGTAGTAGCTGTCTAACCTTTGCTTCAGAACGGGTGCTACACTAAGAAGAATGGTCAGATGCATGCTGCGAGTATCCATCTTATAATAATACTTGCAACGAGTGAAGTTGATTGAAAAAATTAACATGGCCACAAAAATTTCGCGCCAGCTACGAAATTAACATTTTACTTTGATTTATTTTTATAACGGATGCCTACATTCACTTAAAAATTGTGCAAATAAATTTTGCGCACGATTGTGTCGACCATTTCGAAACTAATAAATCCTCATACATAATAATTTATAGACTAAAACATTAATGTACAGCATACAAAATAGCGGAGTGGATATTTATAACAAATTTAGTTGTTTCAATCGAGGATAGTTGCCGGCATTAGACTTTGAGGAATGTCTCTTATTAACACGCACAGCTCAACTAATTAATTTAATCGAAATAGCGGCAAATTCCTGATCTATTTTATACTCTCGCCAAGATGTATCTACGAACCTTATCTTGTACACTGCACGTGCGATTTATTAAGAAATATCTATGGATGTTTCAGCGAGAAAGGAGAATTAATACGCTACACGGTGCACGAAGATACCCTTTGAAAGGATCCAGCCGGAGGTAGGGTCGTATCATCGAAATTAAATGAGCTCATACGCAAAGTGGCTCGTGCTCATGCTGGGTGTAAATGGAAGTAACAAGGAGGCACAATGCATCACAGCTCTGTGGTTGATTCTTTATTCTTACGTGGAACGTCGCTGGAACGGTGGCGCTGCGGGAGCTGGTGAGCTGGAAGCAAAATCGACTGAATTGCCATATTATACCTGTCTAATTCTATAAACAACGTTAGGCTTCTTCCTTTAGTATTTACAGGCATTACGGTCGATAAACACGACGTCGTGTCTTTTTCTGCTATAACACGTTTATTGCCGAAAAATTGCACAGGTATCTGAATAAGTAAATGCATGCAGACACTTAACCTCTATGTAAAACCGAAGCAATTTTTTTCTTAAAGTTTCGGGCGTCCAAAATCTTCGAGGCGCGGAAACAGAAAAAAGTATTTTGTAGTTTGTAGTGTAATCGAAAAGTTATTTCATATTCTCGTGAAATTCCCTTGTCATTAAATGCGAAAATCGAGAAAACATGAATAGCTCGCCCCCTGAATTGCGACCTCGAAAGATTCAATTTTATGCGTCAGAAACGCGAGCATCGTAAAACCTTCAGAGAGGTTTGACCTATCGATTTCGTCTTCCACAATTTCTGCCGAGGGGGGTCGGCCGTAGCTTATAGATGAATTGTAGTTGCTCTTTGCTGTCACGCATTCAACGATGATGTATGACTCGGCGCTAGATGGTAGGTAGAAAACATCAACGATGTACGGCCTGTTAATAACAGCAAGAATGAACGAACGGCTGCGCAGCGCGGTACACAGATGCCGCTGGCGGCTAGACCCCCTTTGTGTTTTATTACAAACGATACGTCAGCTACGATGTATGGGCTGCTTTTATCTGCGGCCTGTTATTGATGTGCTAAATTGTCTGCTCTGACTCGTAAGACAGGCCGGGATGGCTGATAGACGTCGCTCGGGGACGTGTTTCGGCGACAAAAAGATTTAATCGATGGCAAGGCGGATTCTCTTTCATCAAAATTATGCTAAAATTTTAGTAGCACGAGACTTACGTAAGCCGTTGAACGTCGCGAATTTAACAGTAGCCTCTCACAAATACCGTACAGCCCGCATAAAAAATTCTAATGTTTCTTTTACGTCTAATCCGCGGACGTTGATAACAAGTGGAAAATAAGAGAAACCTGCATGCAGGCAATAGCAAATAACAAAATACATGTCACTTCGATTTACGCCTCCTTATCCGTGTTCTCGTTTTTCCCGGTTATCGAGACAGGGTTGGGCTGGATAATAAAAAGACAGCGTAAGAAAGCACGCATAACTCGAGACAAATACATCTGACACAATAATGATAAATAATTAGTTAGCTGACATATAACGTATGATTTTTGGAAAGGCAACCGGTATAGATTTACAGACTTGTATCTGGAGAAAGTTGCAATTCCCGTCGCAGCTTATCGGTTAACTGCCAGGGAAAAGGTGGAAAATGATTACGTATCGATAATGAGAAATAACACGTCGCGCGCTATAACATTACTTTTATTGAAGGGGCAATTTTGTATGATAACGGCAAACGGAAGCGCTTTAAAGATTAAACGGGCCTTGAGAAAAAACAGGAATTAACAACGACGTCTGGCGAGCTACGTACATGCTGAGCCAAAATAGAAGACTGCGGCTCGAGACGAACAAGTTTCATGGAATAATTTTTTCCAGAAAAAACACTGTCTGCGGCAATCGATAAACTATAGCATACACGCATTTTTGTACTTATTAGTATTAACTATTTACTTAAAGTTTGAGTATCTAACACTAAGGACTATTATTGAAAATAAGTTTAGTAGTTTTCGCCCTAATAGGAGGAAGAAGAAAATCTCAATTTTTATTTTGTATCTTAATCAGATTACCCACATAGGACTAAGACATTAATGCGAATAATTTTTGGAACATCTAATTTGAAACCTAAAAATTGAAAAATATTTATTTCGTTAATATTATTACAGGCATAGTTATATCAACAAAAGTATACAGGAAACTGGTAAACTCAGCAATTTATCATATAACTGTCAAAAATGTTTATCAGGCCAGTGGAATGTGACATGAAGCATAACTGACACTGGTTTTCCTGAAAATGTTTCATATAGATTTATACGATCGAAATCAGCATTAACACTGTAGAATAAGAAATTATTGTATATTGCAAATCTGCACATTCGATACGATCTATGACATAAACGCAACCAAAGCAGATTCATAAAATTGAAATTATAGCTTGCAACCAAATAAATTGTTGTCGATCATTTGCCCCAGAATTATGTGCAGAATTTTCATTACATAGTGACTACATAAAACCACTGCTAATATAACAATAACTGTTGAAGCTTTAAATAAAATTGAAACAGTGGGTACCTACTAGATGAAAAATGGGATATAAATTAAATGTATTTTGCGAGTAAGTATATAGCTAATTACAAAAATTGGAAATTTCATTTGAATATCATTGTTTTGGATATTTATACTAAACTCTTAATAACATTATACAAAGTGTCCCAACTAAAGAAGTCCACCTTAATATCTCCTTTCTTGTTAGTGATACGAGAAATGTTTAAATCACAATTTGAAGAAAAATATTTTTTAGACAACCGGAGCAAGAAATTATCAATAATTCAAGTACAGGGCGTATGCTCAAGCTACAGACGTTTCACCCATTCCATTTGTTTTGTCGATGGGCGTTGCAACAATTTGAAGATGATGAGACGTTTTTTTAAAAAAGTGTTATTTACTGAGGAAACATCTTTCACCAATAGAAAATCCACAGTGGGTGAAACAAGTAGGTAGGCACAGGTCGTGGACACTAAATCGACCAAAATACGCAACATTTTTATCGGATGATCCGGATGAATTGATAGAACATGTGTATGTGGTACAAAATGACGGTTGCCCAGCTCATTATTCACGAATGGCTACTCAAGTACTCAATAGAAAATTGCCAAATCGTTGGTTTGGACGTAATGGCTGCACAGTTTGGCCAGCACTTGGCATCAGACTTTTTTCTCTTGAGAAAGCTAATAGGACACATGGTGAATCGCATAATTGGAACTTGTGCTTCAAAAGTGTATCACTGCCAATAGACATCGCTTTGAGCATTTGTAAAATAAACAATAACTTCGCATACCATCCTAACAGTGTCTTCGAATTTGATCACTTTTTGGTGTTCAAGGTCATCTGAAGATCAGTTAGACATGATCGAATGCATTTTTTTGTAATTGAAAAAAATGTATGCTTTCCTGCAAGAAAATACCGGCGGCCTTGAAAGAAAAAAAGACTCGGAAAAAATGAACTTCAAACCATTTTTCTTTCACAGTATTCCTCCTTCGGAACCATTCAAATCGTGCTTTAAGCATTTCTCGCATTATTAAAAAATAAGGGAGATATTTAGGTGGCCTCCTTCAGCTTGGACACCCTGTATATGTACATTAAAGTCATTCAACTTCTGTATTCGTATATTTACTATAACTTATGACGAATTCGCTGCATTATCATTAAAAAAAACGTAGAAAATGGAGTAAAATAAAATTATGAAATACCCGTTTAATTACAAATCCGATTCTGCAAAGTAAAAATATGTGTAATCTCAATTTTTCGAGCAGATCGTAGTTTCTTTATTTTGAGCAGTTTTGCAGATTCGATTAACATGGTCGCGAATTAATCCCATTAACGTCATTCACCACACAGTAAAATGTAAGTATTGTAACCGTTCTATGGTCTGAAATTACTTCCGAAGTAAATATTTGTGGTAGGTTTCTTATCTAGTATGATAAGTTACTTCATTTATCGCACTGAGGCTAACAAATGATCTACACTTCGTTTCGAACAGCGGAATACGATGTCCGATAAGTAAATCACCAAGTGACACGTCTAGCTGGCGAAACCATCTATCGTCTATAGATCGTGCCTCAGTTGTGTCTCAGCTAGAATCGTTCGTGTGAATGACGATCAACAATGGCCGTACGGAAAGTATCTGAAGATAGACTCACACTTTCCCTTCCGGTATTACCACAGGCACATCGCCACGTTAATATCAAAATGATACCTTCTTGGAAAATTGCATATCGAAAATCAATATAATGAACTGTTCAAAATGTATTTTAAAGAAAATCAACGAAATCACGCCCGTAGCTCGGCTAAAGTCACCCACGGAACACCATTTCCGTTTATTCTGATCCGAGCGCTAGGATAGATTAAAATAATTTTCCATTATATTTAACAATATCTCCGTGATTTAGCGCGTCAAAAAGAAACACAGAGGAAATAAATTTTTTCAACTACAAGCAGATAAAAATGAACGTTTCGGATGAGTTTAAATTCCAAGATTAAAGGCTTGTTTTTATTCTCAAATACAGTAAGAATTTCCCCGCAGCAAATTCTTGAAATTTTTATTATATCTAAATGACATAAGAACAATAAAAACTACGTACGTATTTATTTCATACTTTCTTATCAAATTTAAGTACATTGTATTTGTCCCCTTAATTCATCTTTAACACATATCTTAACTTTTGTAACTAGTCATTGTTAAACTAATTTTCTGTAAAATAATTTGTCAGATTGAACTGTGAAATTAACCATCGAACAAGCTTTTCTTCGACTCTTATCGTTATAGTTTCAAAAATTTGTAAAACTGGCTATTTTTTATTTTAGTGCATGCTTGTAACCATCCTTTTGTGTATGCGTGATGTGTCCGTCTCGCCATCGTGACCTTTCCAGTAATAAATCGCAAGATATCACATATTTCTTCCTACTTACAATTAGATTCAATCACTGCTGATGCAAGTTATGCAGTTAGACGCATCTACGCGTAAATATTCCAGTTAGAACGGACGAGTCGCTAATTGAGATTCAGCAATGCACATAATGGTACCGAAATAACATGAATTCCAATCCGAGGAACGAGGCGGGAAGGCGAAATGCGAGGATACTATTCATCCCGACGGTTAAAATCACCAAATATTTCACTTTGCTGAGCCAGCTGAGCCTGCCACCGCCTGTCGCGGCACCCTAGCGATGGAAACGACGTTCGCAGAGGGTAAAGTTCTCTCTCTCTCTCTCTCTCCCCCCCTCCCCCCCCCCCCCTCTCTCTCTGCGTGGGTCTAAAAACCTTCAACCACCCACTCCGTCTCTCCCTCTTGTCTCTTCTCGTCGCTACTCTGCGTTTTCCACTCACCCTCTACCCCACCATCGTCCTGCTCCTTCACCCTCTTTTCCTCCTTCCGACACTAGGCTGCAGATTTATGCGCCCCGCCTTGCAGCGCTGATATCCGAGAACTCGCGACCTGCTCCGTCCGTAATGAAAGAAATAAATTTACTCTCCTGGGTGCCCCGGGGATTGAGACTCACCGTTCGTGCGCACACACGACATCCGAGCACTCTGGTGGCGCGAATCAGAAGCGTGCATACCTATCCCAACCCATTGTCTTTCATTCATCGGCTACTTCGCGTTATTACATACAAAGTGTTCTTATAATTAGCCTTATACGGGATGAACCCAACTATTGAGATTATAAAAATGCGCCGAGATTTGTCAACAAATGAATGCTCTTCTTTCAAACAAGGTATTCTCATTTCCCTCACAACGTTATTTTAAACGGAATGCAATTAAAGCGATACTAGTTATCCTCTAGGTAGTGATCGGAAAATGTGTCCACCATTTTGTCCTAAAGCGGAAGTCACAAATCGCCGGGTACTTCAGTATTAAATGAAGTTTGCTGCTGATCCCACTTTTCGCTCAATGTTGTGGAATCCAATTGGTAGATGTTATTGCTTCGCCCAACAGGAAAAATTACGCAGATTTACTTATTCTCTCTATTTCCGGTTTAGGTCAGTAATGGCGTCGACCAATAGAAAACGCGGTCACATTTTCCGATCACTACCTAGAGGATCACTAAGCGGTACCTATTCTGTACTACGTCTATGCGCGGTGGCAAGTCTGTGAAGATTAGGGATGATTTGATTAGTAGACGACGCTAATTGTGGCCAATCTGATTGTATTATGGGGCGAGTGAATCGCTATTATGAGGTTAATCAAGTGAAATACTGGAAAATACTTTTATCCCATTATCGTAAATAGCTGCACAAATAGTTTTATGATGGATCCATAAGAAATAATAGGATTCCACTAAATAATGTGAACTTTAATTAAACTGGAAAGGTATAAAT
This sequence comes from Andrena hattorfiana, assembly GCA_944738655.2. NCBI lineage: Eukaryota > Metazoa > Arthropoda > Insecta > Hymenoptera > Andrenidae > Andrena > Andrena hattorfiana. The sequence continues at coordinate 21,473,200 of OX122890.1, forward strand.
GTATGGATGACACGTGGAATATATATTAGTAATGACACAAATTTAATGATTCCACAAACATTGTTTTTATTAAAGCGGTATGGAAACTCAACGATATTTACAAGAGATATTTACAGTGCAAATAATGTGTATCGTACATTACGTTTCTCCGATCGGAATACTTTACAAGGTAGACAATGCAATTTGATGTGTTGCTGAAGAAATTCAAAAGACTGTTAAAGCTTCTCTTTACAGTAATTGTATTTCAGAGTCCGCGAAATAATTTCTCTACTTTTCTTCTCCGGTATAGCGATCTTTACACCCTTCCTCTTATATAAACGATACGAATAAGTTAGGCGTTACATTTTGTCATAAAGGTAGTTTATATACCATTGTTAATATTATCTCTTATTATTTCCTCGAAAAAATAGCGTAATATCACAGTTATATCATGGACATAGAACATGCACGACCGTCCGACGGTTCCCGATATCGAATGCATTGCTATATAGAGGGCCGCGGATCGGGTGTCGTGTCACGGATGCATACAGTTTTGCAGAGCATGCAGTATTTTTAGATGATTAATCGCATGAAGTACCGACGGGTTATCATCCAATTCCTTCGTGAATGTTCAAACACCCTACACGTCATTCCGCTGTGCAAAACCAGTCCTAATGATTTGAGAACTCGCAAAGATTTATCCGCGGTGTACATGTTCTTTCCTAGATAATAATCAAACGTTAAAAGATACGTTTATTAACCTATTGGATTCTTGCAAAGAATAATCTCGCGATAAAACAAACTGTCAATATCTTTATAAACTTTAATCATAATTCTGAATTTATACACACATATGTATATATAATTTTTAAATAAATTTATATTATACACGTTTAATTATTTACACAACAGTTTGTCAAAAGTCCCATTTTACTTTGACGTGCCTTCTATTTAACACTATTACGGACTGTACACTGATAACTTCGACACTGAAAATTAGCCTTAAGGATGTACAGCAGCGCCGATTCGCTGGCCGTAGATCGCGTACGGCGAGTAGTAAGGTCCTAGCGCGTTGAAAGCGCTGTAGGGTGAAGCAGCCAGCGACGCTGGAAGAGGTCCCGCCGGAGGCTTCCCGTACGGATGATATCTAGCACTCAACGGGCTGAGGGAAGGCGTCGGATAAGATCCACCACTTGCACGATGGAGAGCAGCCGACGGTGAAAGCAAAGGGTGCGGGTGCGGATTGCTGAGAAGTGCGGCCGACGGCGCGTGATCACCACCAGTCAAGCTGGTGTGGCTGCGAAGATGTTGAAGAAGCTCTTCTGATGTGGTAAATCTCTTTCCGCAGTAAGAATCGCCAGCGATCCAGTTACAAACGTACGGTCTACCACCGGTTAACGTGGACGGGTAGGACAGGGATGGAGGAGCCATCGGGCCAAACGAGGATAACGCCATCGCCAATCCATATTTCTGATGATCACATTGCGTGCATCCACTGGGGCAAGTCCCGGTGCCCATCATTAACTGTGCGCTGTGCATGCTATATTGGCAGCCAGTGCAGTAAGGATCCTTGCAAACTGGCACTAGGGCTTCCCCGCCGGCCGGAGTCTTGACACGAGCGTAACTCAGATACGGATTTCCACCCGTCGGAGTGGTCGATGGATAACCCAGCAGAGCCGCGGCGGCGGCATGATGATGAGAGAACGGAGACGCACCGGCGAACGGTGGTCTAAATGCTGGATTCTCTGCCAGACCAGGTGGACAACAGAGTGGATTGCCAGAAAATCCCGGAAGACCAGGCTTGTAGGCGCCCAAGTTCGAATCCTTTGTGTGAGTGCCAGAAAGAATCTCCATTCCGGATCTAATTATTGGACTAGTACCATTACTGTTGTTACGCGGTGAGCTGTCGGTCTTCTCTCGATCCGCCGGCGTTTTCCGATCGGCCGACGGAGTACTCGTGGCGGTCGCCGTCGCATGGCTTGCGGGCGACGCGGACTTTCGACCGACGGGCGTGCGGTTTCCCGACGACTTTCTCTCCGTGTGACTATTATCACTCGCACTCACACTGTCCTGACCACTAACACTGTGAACACTGGCTTTGGAGGTCGGTCTACCCTCGTCGATGGACTTCTTTGAGACAACATTGGTTTCGTACGGCTTGAAGGCCAATGATTTCCCATCCGACGGGCTGCTGCGTGTATTCCGTTCCAATTTCGCAGCTGGAGGGGATTTCGCGTTCGTACCGGCGTTCATTCCCTTCGGTGTTTTATCCAGTGGAGAGATCAAAGGCTTCGTTGGTGAATCAGCACCGATTTGACTGCATGTCTGTGCCAGTAAAGCTAACGGACTCTTCTTCGCATCCAACTGTAAAAGAAAATTTCAAATTGTGTTATAAAATACCAAACACAAAGATAATTCATTGTGTGAGCTTAACAAATCTACAAATTTGGCAAATTGGACCGAATATATCAGATGGGAATGCGAGTATTAACTCAGTATTAACATTCAGTTACCCGTCGGAGAGCGCGCGCCGACGGAAGCCAGCGAGCGGAGTACGATAATCTATATTCACAAATCAACAGCAAATTTAATCCAATTTTCATAGACAGATATATTATTACCTTCACTCTACGTTCATTATTTTGAAGAAGGACAAAATTCGAGGTATCTTTTTACTTGAATGATGCTTAACCAGGGCACGTGGTTAAACAAACCATTGAGGGAATGAAAATTTGCAACTAAAACATTTTCTCCAGCGTATACTAACCGTAGTTGGAAGCGGAGAAAGATAATCCGGTTGTAGATACTGATTGTGTCCAGTAGTCAGCATACCGCCTTCCTCGAGGACAACCATTTGGTTTTGCACTTATGGAGCCAATCACTGCACAAAACCACTAGTATATTCCCACAGGTCACGAAAAGGAAACAAACTAATTCGCAAGCGTTTTGAGTATCGCAGCACCGTATCGGTATACGTGCTGGCCGATCGATTCTTCCGTAGCACGAAACGATTAAACGCAAACGACGTACACCGAGTGAAATCCAGGAAAATAGTGGTAGCTCTCGGCGGAGCTGTTCAGTGCACGGAGTGGAATGCGACCGCAACGCCGCCTGGCGACACGACATGCTCTCTTCCCCTCCTTCTTCGGCAGGCCGAGGTGTATAACCTGTCCTCTCCTGCCATCCCCACCATTTCTGGTCGGGGGATTATGGTGGGAGAATTGCGGTGGGGTTTGGCCCTGTGTGGGGTGTGGGAAGGCATTCTAATTCAACACGCCACCCATGATGTTGGCCCGACGATGACAGCTCCCATCCCGGCTTTGATATTTCACCGCTTTTACAGCCGTCCATCCCCCTCCCCCATCCCTCTTCCATCCTCTTACCGTCCGCACCCCTTCCCGTTTGCCTACCATAGCTACCTCGACACGGAACCGTCCCTGCCACCACGGCAACCCGATATTTTATACCGTGAAACCTGTCTGTCTTTCCGACCGGCCCCGCTTAATAAGCAGCTTTCAAAATAGAAATGTAATGGGCCAGTGGGGAAGGGAATGTCGGGTGATTGATTGCTCGCTCAGCGACTTACCGACTTGCCACAGCCCACGGGGTAACGAATGACAGCCACTTAAACGCTATTTGCCTACAGTTTTGTAAAAGCGTTTTAATTATCGCCTGACCACACCTCGATTTTGTTGCGCATTGAGTCACCGGATACTGAACGCTCCTTGCGACCGATCTCTTTTTCTTTCATTATTATTGGAAAACAATATTGTTCGGCAACACGTACTGCGAGGAGTCGCGTTCTTTCAGGATTCAACTCTCCGTCAAATGATGTTTGTATTCCTCTAACCGGCAACAAATTTTCATAATATCATTGCAACATCTCGTGGTTCGTTGCATTTAGGTATAGTTATGTTATCACCTGTTGATAGTGGCTTGCCTTAGAAACAATCTCTAAAAACTTACACTATTTATAAGGAAAATTCCTTTTTCCATAAATATTAGAAACCACTTTCGTAATATCGTTGCAAAAAATATTTATCTGAAGGCCCAGAGACATTCAAACGTTCAGCATACATCTGTATGCTCACAGCAGCGCATCATGGCTGTTGCACCCGCCAAGTATGGTCATTAAAAAACTTGAATATTAGCCGCGTTGAAACTCAAACGTTCCGCGCGGTTAGGAGATTGCGGCCATTTCACTTACTGCGACTTAAGCAAGATAAAGCGATCGATGAAGTAGCTATGCTACAGGGTAATTACAACGAATTATGACAATGTCTAAACATTGGGTACGTAGACCGCATACCCGCGGTAAGCAATAGTTTGGGAAACACATCACGTTGGAATGTAACTGGACACTATCTCAGAAATGCATACAGGTATGTTAGTAGCTATTTGAATTTGAATTCACAATGTTTCTGATCTTTCTAAATACTATAATATACTATAGAAGGTAACAGTTATTTTTCAGTCACATTGCTTTTAGTCAAATCCGGTTTTCATTACGAAATTAGAACGAGTATTATTGTAATAGTTTCTGTACTATTTTATCCCCTAAATAACAATGCATATTTGTGCAAACAAGTTTCATAACTATTACTTAATCGATACTTGAACTTTCTAGTGACAACGAGATTACGTATTCAACGTTTATTTCGATACGGACAGAAAATATTAATTATTGTAGCGTTGAGGAAAGTAAACTGAAAAATTAACGTTAAGAATAGAAAATATAGTAAGTATAACAGTGGGGCTATCGTAAAATTTTCATAATCCTTGTCCTCATCGGAGGGTCTAGAACGACAATGACGTGCAATATGGAGAAGAGGGCGTTTGAAATGTAAAATACTCATAAAAGTTCCCTCCATAAACCTAATTGGCCTTCCTTTGAGGCTAATACAACAAAGGAAACTACGTGAAATTTACAATGTTTGTGTTCGTCAGATATAGGGTTGGGACTATTCGTATATTTTACAAGTATTCGAATACTACGAATAAACTTCGTATATTTGAGTATTCGAATGTTATTATTTGAATATTTAAGTATTCGAATACGATTCGAATATTTCTGTACTCGAATACTATTCGAATATTTCAGTATTCGAATACTGGTATATTCGAATAGTACGATCCGAATATTTCAGTATTCGAATACTGGTGTATTCGAATAGTACGGTGGGAATTATAAATCAAGTTTTTAAGTTCATTTTTTACAAGCTTTTATTTAGTTTGACTTGTGAGTTCGTTAGTTTGTCAGAGTGAAATCTTTTAAGCTAATTTTGACCCACTTCAATATATCCGATCGGCTTGAAACTTTGCACACACACGTATGTAGTTCCGATAACAATACTATATTTTCTCCCAGTATTTTTTACATCAGTATTCGAATACTTAAATATTCGAAAAGTATTTGTATACTTGGATATTCGAATTATATTCGCCAAATAATTGAGCAACTGAAGAATTCAAATATTCGAATACCGAAAAATTTGACAAATATTCCCAGCCATAGTCAGAAACAGAGTCAACGTCACGGTGTTAATGCTATTTAATTAAAATATATAATTTTAGGGAAAGCATGGAGTAACAACGATTACACCTGTATCTGCCCGCATTTAATTTCCATTTTGAATGAAAGAGTTAGAAACCAGCTAATATTAAATCTCTATATTATATAATACTTCCCAGAAGAAATAAAGATCTCGTGGAACTTGCAACTCTACTTCCACAGAATGTTTTTTTCTTTCTGTCTATCCCTCCTTTCCTTTCCACCCCTTCCTCCTCGCCAGTGTTTCTGTGAAGTTATGGCGCCGTTAATACCCCAATGGCAAGGTCTTTGACGTTTTGACGCTGACGGATGAGTTTACGGCTAATATAGTTCTCTTTCATCTTCACCGCTCCTTTAGCTAACGTTTCGAAGATTTCAAGACGACAGCTACCAGGCGGGTAACGATTCAGCTTTGATGTATTATTGACGGCTGCACTGGCATAAACAACCTTTACCAAGTAAAATCTAATGGCAAGTATGTATAGTATAATGAATACCTATATTTCTTTAACCGACGTAAAAAGTATATCGCATTTCTGTAAAAATATATATTTGACATATCGGAAGAAAGAAATAAAATACTGTGTACAGATATTTTTAGGGTGTATGTGAAATAATTGCTAAACAGGAAACGAAACAAAGAAACATAAGAAATTTTCTTTTCACCATTTTTTGTGCAGATTCACATAGCATGAAAGAAAAGATTTTTGAGGCGATATCAAAGTCATTCCGTATCTTTCAAATGTAATGTTATATTTTTGCAGTCTTTGAATATATGAAAGAAAACTTTGTAATTGATTAGTCATTTTGCAAATATCCTTTTGTTTTTAAATCTGTTGAGTTTGGTTTTATTAAAGCATTGAAAAGTGGGACCCTCTGTTAATCATGGGCAATTTGGAAAAAAAATTCCAACCATTGCATTTTACTGAAAAAGTTATGAATGCGAAGTTTCTTAAAAAATAACACACTAAATAATTATGAGTTTCGAATTTGTCATGTTATATAAGTATTTCGAAAGAATTATTTCAAGTTCCAAGTTTTCGTAAAATTTGAAGTGCTTGTTGTTGAAATTACATGGCACAACAAAAACATGTAAATTTAAATTCAGTGTTTCTACTGTATTTTGGAAATAACGAGCTTGTAACACACATTTGGAATACTATATTTGCACGGAACTTGCGGTCGACGCGCTTGCCTTAATGTCTGTGAAGACGAGGTAGTATAATAAAGAAAATAGTGAGGACTCTCAATTTACAAGCACAGAGCGGCATATCGCGCTGTTCACGATTTGTTGTGACAGGGTAATAATGTTTTCAACCATTGTCAACCCGGATTAGGACACTGGTTACAACCTCTGCGAGGATCAAGGAATCGGAAAGGGCAGGACACACTAAAAGTTTTACAAACCGTATTATAAAGATGTCAAATGACACCAATAAACTTGAAATTGCTGATGAGGTGCCATTTCATGGATTAACAGATTTCCAATTTCTTACAGACCTATCTCTCTTAAAAAATAAAAGTACTTCGTAGATATAATTTTGCACGTAAATTATGTAATTGATTTTAATATAATTATCTTACAAAGAGTGAATTACTGATTAAACTGATTTTCCTTTTAGCGTATAATAGTATTGATATAGATACTGTTTTTTTTAAATTTCCCATGTTCAAAAACCGAGGAAATTTGTAATCTATGTGTCAATTCGAATCAGGTGAAACCGCGGTGGCTTTTCGAACAGTGGAGCGATTTTGTTTGGAACGTAACAATACTTTCGCCATACTTCAGGATAATCGCCCTTCATGACGTATTGTGACCATACGATTTCGCTGCGGGAACAATGGATACTACTAGAGCCCTGGACAAAAGTGTAAAAATGCTGACAAGCGGATAATAAAGGAGGCAGTCAGTCACTTTGAGAGATGGTGTGGAACAAAGGGGATGAGTGAAGAAGAAGAGGGGAGCCTGGGGAAAGTTGCTCGGTGAGCCGTGAAAGGGAAAAAGATAGATGAACGCAAACGTAGTTGGCGTGTACAGAGGAGAAACAGAATTTGCGGCCAGTAATAAATCATAGCAATCTCCTTTCTTCCCCTTCGCCTCGCCCCTTATTCATTTTATAGCAAGCTGGGAACGCAGAATGACAAGGCGGCGCTACGTGATTATTTACATATCGTTGGCTCCGAATACGACCTATTTTCTATCAATTTCCGCATGAAATATGCCCCGGCGACTGCGCGTTTACATTCAAATTTACGATTAAAACATTCAGGACCGCCCATGCACCATTTATCGCTGTTTCACTTTCCGCTCGTGTCATACTTCCATACATATGATAGAAAAAGGTTAAAGTGCCTCACGATTAGACGATATCTTTCGTTCTTTTGCAAAGCGTTCATCAGCGCGTCGCTGCTGATTGTCAAGTATCCGCGGGATACGTAACGTGCGTACCACTGTACTTCTGAAAAGCGATTATGCACGGCAGTATTATAGGATGCAATGCGATAATAATAATAGGAACGAGTGTTCAGGCAGTAGACCCTGCATTGCATGCGACTGGCTCATAATTATTTCTAGTATCACGTTTCACCGGCGCGTTATACAAAAAGGTCGCGACGTCGGCTTCCGACAGTGTGGCAATCGATACATTGACCAGAAAAAGAACGTGAAGAAAATATGCGCGGCAATAATAATAACAGAGGGGAGGGGGCGCGTAGAGGTGGTGGGAAGGGATGGAGACGTAGACAGAAATACGAAGCTGGTGTAGCACAGACACTCGGCAAGGGCCTCGTTGCCTCATGTTTAAATCAGCGATAACGAGAAGCCTCGGTGACATATGTCACTGTCGCTGTCAGCCGGCTACACAATCAATATAGTCACCCACCCGTCTGTTCGTTCGTTCGTTCGTTCTTCCGTTTGTCCGTCTGTCCGCCTGCTAGCTTGCTCTCAGCCTGCCTGCCTGCCTGCTTTTCAACCTTCACATGCATAGACCGTATTCCACCCGATAATGTATTCGGTACGTGACTTCGTATTCGACAAATACAAGAGCGTCCTCGGGTCCGGCGGCGCGGCAATGCGATGCGATGCGGCCGCGACCCGGACCAGCCAGCATTGCCAACTATCTTCGCTGCCGGCCAAAAGACATTTGTTTTTATGGAAAACGAATCGCGTAATAGGAAGCTTTTCCCCTTTTCAACGACCACTTTCTTTCGGCGTTTTGAACTTACTTCGCCGCTGGATTTCTGTAATCGCGCGAGCCCATTTTCACTGCTAGTTCATTTCTGCTTGTAGCTTACCGATCTGCCGGCATTGTTTCGGATTGAATTTACGGATTATCTGAGGCCAGGCTGTATCGCCGGATTAATCTGATTTCGTCGCCCAATAAGACGACAAATTGGGAGGCTCAGTGGGGATCAGGGGCGATGTTAATAAAATATCTTCTTGTAACTGGACTTCGAATGAACGAGATACACTGCCGAGGTGCACAATTCAATCTGAGAGAAAATTAATGAGTACTAAAAATCACGGGTTTTGATTTGCAGTTATAGTTGCAGTTAATGCAGGTAGACGTAAACAGCCGTAGGTAATGAATACGATGCTTGATTGACTCCAATAACAAGTTAATTGAGACGACAGGCGAGGTGACAGATTGTCAATTGTCTCTGTACTCCGTCTGCTCTGTGCATACATACATGTGAACAAATAGCTTTAACAGTGTCAATCAATAATGGCGGCTTATCGATTAAACGACTCTTGTGAAAATGTACGTGATGTCTTTGGTTGATAAAAAGCACTCATAGCGATTGATTATAAATTATAACAGGTAATCGACAGCGACGTTTCTCGAGTTGGATAAGAAAAAGATAAATAGCTGATAGTTCTTGGACAAAATTAAAACCATATGCACAGTATTGCAAAAACGTTCATCTAATTCAAAGAAAATTTTAATTACTTTGTTTACGTGAAATAATTAAGGTAATGATCCTATCTATAGAAATGATGGATACATGTTCGTGTTTATTACTTAGACGTCTTACATACTTATTCAGATAATTATTGCGTCATTTAATGGCAATTTTCAGGGTAGATTTATAAATCTCGATAACTATTAATTACCTAAAGCAAAAATGTCTGTTTATACGCTTATAAATATGAATGAAGCCAGGTAAAACGGGAAGTGTGGAGATCTAAATCATACTCAGCATGTTCAAAGGCTGGACGCTTATGTAAATCATATTAATTTGTGTGATAATAGTTGAGCCAGTATACATAATTGCAGCAAGCAAATTGCACACAAAATGTATCCAACTAGAACCCTTTCAGATGTACAATAATATGCCTTCTTGTTGGTACATTACATTTACATCGTTACAGCCATTTATGTATCATTGTTACAAAAAATACAGAACTAATCTAACACACACAAAGTATAATATGAGTAGAGAATTACATTGATTCAAATGTCAGATGTATTAAACATTTACAAGTGTGCACGTGAATTCTGAGAAAAGTCTGACTACAAGACTGTTCATTTACATATGCTGGCTGTGTCCGCAATGAAAGTGTGATATGCTTTATAAGGATGTTAGACATGCATTAATATTTATGAATCCCGAAATGAAAGAGTTGTTAATGAGGTTATTAAGAAATTTAAAGAGCTAAAGCAACTAAAATTACGATTGATAATCATTAAATTGAGTCGATTTAAGACAAGGTCAAGCATGTGATCAATTCTAATCATGAACTGTTTACATGTATAGAAAAACCCCATAAAAAACTTAAAAAAAAGCAAAAAAAATTACGTCAAGAAGACAAAATTTAACATCTATGTAGACATTTGCCTAGCTATCCGCGGCCTGGCAGTCAAATACTTGGTGTGGCCAGGCAAGGTATTCTCAGATCATCAATACCCATTCCTTCCCTTTCCCAGGCTTTCAGAAAATTTGTCAATTTAAAACTTTGACAATATGAGTACACTTTCATTATTTTGCGTTTTTAAATAATTCTTATTCATCGACACCTTGACCTTGCCTGGGCACGTCAAGTATTTGACTTCCAGGCCGCGGACATCTAGGCAAATGTCTAGAAGTTAAATTTTATCTTCACATTATTAAAATGTCCGTGATTATTACAAAGCACTTTTATGTACTTGCAGCTCATTTTTATTTCATATCCTTTTTTTACATTGTAATTATTATTATCTTCTATTTTTATGATTGACCACCGCTTCTGTAGGTGTTTCCGCCTCCATCACTGCAGCCGAATCCCTCAGAACTCTGGTGAAGATAGCGATTGACGAACGAAACATGTGTTAGTTTCTTTTGGCTGAAGGTGTGCGTGTAACGCGAATGCGTATTATGTTGGCGAAAATTTTGACTGAAGAAGAAGAATCATAAGAATAAGAAAAATTTTACCGTTTCCGACAGATCCATGACACGATATTACGATATCTCTAGCATGCGTGGACCGATTTTATTGAATTTGTACTTATTCGAAAGCTTATATGCGGTTTACATAAGAAAAATGCCCTTAAATTTAGGAAATATTGCAGGCGTGATGAGATATTAATGAAATAAGGTTGGATTAGCCGGATTACGAGTAAAAGATACGCGACAACGACAGTCGACATATACAGGGTGTTGAAACATGTAGTTGGCGTCGAGACGCTACAGCGTCTCAAGATCTTTCGATTGGTGAGACGATCAGATCAGACTTGAATATTGAAGATGAAAACGCCCAAGAAAATTTATAGTATCTTACGTGGTAACTATAAAAATTGAAGCACTCGGCTGGTTAATATAGAGGAACAGAAATCTGCGTGTCAATTATTAGATTATAAACATAGATAGAGCAGGATGAAACGCAATATGGATGCTAAAACATATCGCGGCTGTAATTTCTATTAAAGGAGAGCCAAGTGAATACCCAAGAATGTATAACCATGATTCTGGTATGATAATGTACTTTCAGTATGATTCTCTAAGCGTGACCATTCATGTTGCATTTACAAGCTTTGTAATTACATACAGTGAGAAGTGCATTTTTAATTGCGGCAGAGATTTGTTAATTATAATTTAATACTGGTATAGAGCAGAACGAGTTGTGTTTCGAGAAACAGATTTTGAATAAAATTTCTAGTGGGAACTGAGTTTATAGTATTCAAAGTGTGGTATGCTCAATATTTTTGTCTCCTCTTTCGAATGGGCATAACAATTTTATTTGTACAAACAGTACAAATAGTAGTACAAACGGATTGCTTATTTTGCCTTTGAATTCAAGTAAAATGGTACCTACTTAAATAGATGTAACGTAACGTATATAATTTGCACTAGGGTCAATTTTGGCACATTTAGGCACAATTTTTAGAATGATGGTGCTACATTTGCACTAATTCCATTGAATTTAGTGTAACTGCTAAGACGGCAATAGATTTGGGTTTTTACCTTTTTTTATTTTCAATAAATCCTGGTATGTTATAAAAGTATCGTCTTGATCTAATTTCACGCTGTAAGTAGAATGCAGACTATACATTCGTGTCAACAGAGCTACAAAAAATCAATTGATTATGATAAAGTATACTAATAAACGAATTTCATAACCTCTCACACATCCGCTAAAACTATGTACTTTGTGAACAGATTTTCAATTCTTCTTTTTATAGCCGAGCGGAGTAATATGCCACATGTTTGTCGGTATAATATGCCACAAACTCATATCTTTATAACTATTTCTATTTAATGCCATCGAGTTGTTTTTTCGTATTAGAACCATGCTTAAGAAGTGTGTACGAACTTCAAACCGAGCTGCTTGGTCAGAAGAAAGTTTAAAGGAAGCCATTCGTGGGAAGCCAATGGTGAAGGTGGATCGTATTACAATATAAAACAAATTTTGAGAATGTAGATATTCCTTAGGACGATTTGACTGATGCAGAAAATGACAACTACTGTGCAATATGTGAACTACATATATTGTTAAGATAAAAAAAGACCTAAATGTGACTGGGTACAAACTACTTGTTTGCAAAAAGTGAATCCTTGAAGACTGCACAGAGATTGGAGACTGTTTAGTTGGTAAGAAATAGCTATTTTTTCAAATATATTTTACGTTTCATTGAGTTCAAATATTTGTTATTAGTTACCAATAGCTTAAATAGTTTAAAATATTGTTGATTCTCCAAAATTTGAGTGATTAGTTCGCACTTCGTAGCTTGTGGCATTTTACCTTAGGATTTGTGGCATATTTACCCACCACTTTGTTACTTTTGTATTTGTACGTTTCTCATTGAATTATAAAAGTGTCATATTTCTACTTATTAGTCAATACACAGAATTAGTTACCCTTTCATCTGGTTTTATCTTTTTCCCTGTATCTATTTATACTTGGAAGATATCTCGTTTCAAATTTAACTGTGACATATTCCCCCGAATGATCCTATATGTATAATGTATATTGGATTATTGCTGCGAATTTGGAGTATTACTCAAAATATGACGTGAGAATAGTCTAGTAATTCGTATGCCAGTGTGCGAAAAGTAACTGATACAGGCATGACAAAGCGCAGATCGAAGAAAGAACGGGTTCATATACTAAAGTTAAAGTATCACAATCTTTGCGAACTTTCTTCGTCAGTGACAGAATGTAAGTACAAAACATATTGTATAAAACTGAGTACAATCGCAGGAATTCGAATCCAATTTGGTAACGGCGAGCCAATAAACAAAAGGAAACACGTAAAGTGTGATTTCTGCATCGTAGAGTACTGCAATTAGACAATTATGTACCTGCGTAAGATTATTCTACCGACGCAAAGAAAAGGTACATTTGGTTGGTATAATTATAATATTCCGCGCTGTCGAATCAATGAATTAGCCTCGAGTGCCACTGTGTCGTACATGACGAAAAAACGGTCATTCGAAAGGGAGAGCGTCAGGTATACCAAATTTATTATAGGCACTGTGCACCGCCGTCGTCTGTCCTCCACTCCAAACTATACCCAGGGGATCATATTTTATGTTTTAATCTCTCCATTGTTCCACGTATAACAGAGTTTAGAAGGAAAAATAATGCCTACTCGGAACACACAAGGCTGTCGGCCATAAAACACCGATGTCGGGTCACCCAGCTGACGCGCAAGCGTGCACCACCTGCATTTTTATGTTCGCCGCCAGATCCGCGTACAGATTTTTTCGAAAACGTCGAATAAAAGCTTGAACGGAGAAAGAAATACGCGCAACTTAACATTACAATGGCATGTCACTACGGTATGCAAATTCGCAGTAGTCATTTCTAAATCCCTTGGGCGATTTTTTTTATGATTATATATCATACATTTGTTCAATTACAGTCACAGTTCGACGAAATTTGACCACTGTCGGCGCTGCACGGTTTGCCAAACAATTTCGCTTCTGTATTGAAAACAAAACGTCACTTACCGCTTCTGTTGATGCTTTCCGAAGGAAAAATGTCTGCTGCATCGCGTGGAGTAGTCAGATTTTCTCCTAGACCTTTAGTTTTGGAAATAAATTGAAAGATATCTGCGAAAATGGTTGCATTTCGAGTGTTTTTTCCCCCTTTGATCGTTGTTTAAACATATTTAAATGTTCATAATGCACTAATAACTTATACCGTTATATTCGGGAGGGTTCATATAATATTTTGACGGAACAAGCAACCGAATAACTATTACTGTTTCGTTATAAAAGATGTTCAAATTTGAAAATTTTCAGTTTTTTTCAAAGTCGAATTTCTCAAAAACTGAGGGTAATGGCGAGAAACGGTTTACGGATTCGTTTTCAGCGCACGAAACCCTATAAGAAACGGCTATTGAATGTGACAAGGCCAGATGGTTGTCGAACTGTGTTATTATGTTAGTACACATTTCGTTCGATGCTTTAATCACTAGAGATTTGCAACCAGGTGAAGTGAAATTACTATCAACTCCAGTATAGTGAAATGTAAGTAAGAATCATTAGACAACTGTATAAATACCGACGTTCATTTAATAAAGGCGACTACACAAACACAGAAGTTCCCTCAATAAAGCTGAATGAACGATAAGCGCTAATAAATCGATGTTCCCTATCGTTTGTCTTCTTGAAACGCCGAACGACAGGTTGATCATTCCTAAATTTTACTCGTTTATAAAAATGTCAGTACAATCTGGAACCATACATTCAATAGAAATGTAATTGTGTCCCGCGCGCGTATTGAAACAGCATTCGCCCGTTTATCCGGTCGAGCAGTAAAAATTCCCCCAGCGTTTTCTTCCGGCTCAATTTATGGAAGATCATCCATAATCGGACGTAACAACGGTCTGTCTCACAACGGCCCATTTCGAATACGATAATGGCCCTGCGTTCGATAAATCAGTCCACGGTAGGTCGCGTTAAGGGATCGACCACAGAAAAGTCGTAGGAGGGTGAGACAGGAGGTAGCGGTATCGGTGCCCTCAATTTGGTAATTTTATTTCCGAAAAGCCGACATTCGGCGCCCTTTATTTGTCTGGCGCCTGAAATCTTTGCACGGGTTAGCATGTCCGATGCCTTTAGGGTCTCTTACAATTAGCCATTATTTCCACTTGCGACTAGTCGCGCCGCTACAGAATCCTTTGTTCGAGCCGCGGGCTAACGTCGGCCATGCTATTCACCGATTATTTATCAAATTTTTGCGCGAGCTTCTGCACGAATTTTTGCAGGTCCTGATCACGAGTCGAAACGCTCGTGGTTTGCCGAATAAGCGCATAGTGCGAAGATATACCTACGCAAATACTTTGGCGAACAGTTTGTCGAATACCGAATACCTGTTCGGCATTCGTCGAATGCTGAACATGTGGTTCTGCTTTATGACTAATTCCCTCGTTTCTTGGCCGAATTCGTTCCTCACTACGGTCCCGCTGGAATTATCGGAGAAGGCACCCTGCCATTACCGTTATGTCCCAACCCTCTCTTCTGGGACAAGTTCTAGGACCGCTAATTATTTCGGGCGAAACGACTCATCGCATAATGATAATGCCGAGGGACGGACGCCCCACTGAAATAGTATTATTAAAATAGGAGCCCTGATGATACGTTTCTGTGCGGCAGCCCGGTAACCAGACTATCGGCCCCGATATAAATGCCGATGATGAATTACTGAGGAACGACATGTCACGACTATTAGCGCATAAATCGTTATAGGAGTAATAATATGCGGCCGCGACGCGATGTCATTTTTTATCTTTCCAATGGTACATAATCCGTGATGCTTGGAAATTGTTGTCATTCGTAGGTTTCTGTCAATGCTGTTCTTAAAAGACTTATTTTTTTGTTAAAGGATTGAAGAGTTGGCGTTATCTACTTCGGTAGTTACTTGTGGATATATTAATAAAAGAATACATTTTTTAACATTTCTACTTGGATTGTATATAACGTGAATCTTTGTGATAATTCTGGAAGATAGTTGATATTTTTGATATCTCTGTTGTACAGATTAAGCTCTAATAACTTTATCCAGCTGTCAACAGAGTTTAAATTCTTTCAATTGAATATACGGTAAAACTCGTAATTAAGGTATTCTAAAAGTTGGAATCCATTACCAGTTTACTGTAAAAGAATTCGTATTTATTTGTTTTATAATTAAATTGAGGAAGCAAATAAGACGAAAATTACTTACAATTAGTCTTTACGTGAAAAAAAAATAACAAAACGCGTACATCACTTTCTTCAACTTACATATTCAAATATTCTATGATCGCATAATAAAAATGAAGCTAATTATGTATGAACTAACAACTAAACGAACTTTGTAATTTACGTTTTGTTTAAGTTAAGTTTAGGTTTGTAATTTGAATTTTTAAAAAAATTCAGTCCAATGCTGTTATTTTTGGATAGCTTATAATATCGGTTTTTTAGTTTCAGTATTTTTTAAACATATTTTAACCCTATTTTCTATAGATCTGTCCAACCTACATTCATTTACATTTACTTAAGTTATAGAAACCAAAATGAAGATTCAGGAATAAGATAAAGTCATAAAAAGACGCGAATGTTTTATCAATACATGAAAATGTTTTAGATTAATATAGTCCAAATAAAGCTAGATTCTCACTATTCGTCTGGACGGCGGTAGGACGGCGGCCGTCCCACTAATGCAATGGAGAATTAGGGGACAGGTGCTATAAAAGGGACAGGTCTTAAATGGGACAAATCGAATTGACAAAATTGTAAACGCATTACATATGCAAGTTATTTTCCTGTTTATGGCAACATTAGTGCCCAGTCATTTGACGTAAACTTCACTGCGGACTCACTTGCAACAGAGTAATAATCCGCGGTTGATGTTTTTCGGCAGTAAAAGTAAAATTTTCGTTGACTTTCTGTGTCGTTTTCTGAGATCAAAATATATACAAAGTGTTAAAGTGTCATATCATTAAAATAGCCGGTATTCAAATGAAACGAAAATACCTAACAGGTAAGCTTAATTGATTGATTGATTTGTTTTGAAGTTATTTTATATTAAACTCTTTTATAGTCTTAGAAGGGATAGCATAACAAGTCAAATGGGACGACCGTTCCATGGCTGTTCTTCTCATACACGTGTACTGTTGGACACTATAGATATTTTACTTTCCTGTAAAGTTATTAATGCATCATCTGTTTTAAATTATCAATTATTAGTTGATGACGTATTGTTTCAAATTTAAGAATTAATAAAGTGACTATTCAAACCGACAAACTTTATCGTTAAAAATTAATAATAAAATCTTTAATCTGCAATATGAAAAAGTACCTACCTATTTTAGTACAATTGATCTCATTTTTATTCAAGTAAAATTTAATTCTAAACTATTTTATTATTTAAGGGTTTTATAGATTTTTTATATTGTACTTATATTTACCACTTGTGGGTATTCCTATTTTGAACTTAGTTTGTAAGACATAAATTTTATAAAAAATATTACTTTATAACTAAAAAAGCTGCTAAAGCTATGATTAATGTCACACTCTACGAAGATAGTAAAAAATATTGATGATTTATAGTACAAAGAGTTAATTCTTTCATAGATTCCATTGTTTTGTATCATTAAGATTTACAATTATAATTGTAATACTTCATAAGTTTATTTTTATTACCGTGTCCCTTTCATGACTTATAATGTCCCTTTTAAAACCACTTAGTCGTAAAAGGGACACTTCCCACTTACATATTTGAAAATCGAAGATTTTGTTATTTTTTATTATAATTTATAAATTTGTAATATACCTTTATTGAAGGGAAATGAACACGCTTTCTATTGATGTACTTGTTTTTTAAATACCTATAATAACATTGTCAGAAATGGGCACCAAACAAAAGTGTCTCTTTTATAGCACCTCTCCCCTATGCATCTGTGTCTCCGTTGCGCTAGTGGGACGGCCGCCGTCCTGCCGCCGTCCAGGCGGATAGTGTCTAGATAGAATCTAGCTTAAATGCACTCAGAAGGGGCAAATAGCTGATTTCGAGGAGAATGGCGCTTCTTTAAATGTTACTTGAAATAAAATATTTTGTAGGACACAATGAAAATGACTTTTCAGTGATCGGTATTTTTATAAAATCATTTTCCTTAAGTGTTTCACGTGTATTCTGTGTCACAAGATGTACACGCAGTTCTTCTGTAACGTATTAATTTTGTTATATTTTTTAGATCACTATAATATATAAACAATTTTGGGCAATGTTTCACGAGTCAACTATGCAGTGGCAACCATTACTTGAGAACACTTATTGTGTTACTGTTTATAATATCAAAGCTTTGATTAGACGAATCACAGTTGCGACCATTATCTTTTCAAACCAAAATATTATCAGTAAGCAGTGGAACTCTTGCCTTGAAATGCCCTTGATCGAATTATAAAAGTGTGTAACAATATTCACGTAGGTATGTATTATTGTTTATGAAGCTGTGCATAATTGCTTTACCCTCGGACACCGGATGCTCGAGCAGAGCGCGGGGTCCGAATGCCGGGTCATTTTGACCCATAGTGAAAAGCGAAAAGACGATCATCGACTGTTAAGGTGGAATCAGGCGGCGCGTGGCTCGGCGAGCTGGCTCGACTCGTCTAGCACGGCAAGTCGGCTTGGCGAGCCTGGGCGAGCCGAGCCATGACCGATCAGACGGCGCGTGGATCGGCGATTCACGCACAAAGTTCGCCGAGCCACGCGCCGTCTGATTCCACCTTTACAGCGGGCGAGCTACGGGCCGGGTCTAAATGACCCGACATTCGGTTTGCGAGGGTTAAGAACAGTATCTTTTGTGTCGAATTTTATGCTTATTAAAAATCTGATAATCCACTACCAATCTGTATAGTGTAATTATGAATAAAGGAGAAAAATGATTAGAGAATTTAAATTTAAACTCCATTGTGCGAGATTAAAAAACAAAGGATCTGCTCTGTAAACATTGCTCTTGAAGAATCACTGTCCGAGAGAGTTGTATGTATTTATAGAGAGATGTAATAGAAATATGAACTATAAAACTGAACAATGTCAGTTATATTAGTTTGGCTTGACAGGAAAGGTATGTCGGTATAATACGTACTTAATCATTGATTTCAAGAACACCGTAGGACGCGTCAGTATTTCTTAAAAATATGATAAATATAATGAATACAAATTTTGCATATATGGTTCCGAAGCAAAAATCCGTGGATATACGAGCCTATGTATAATCGAAACGTCGTATAAATGAAAAATACAGCCAAAATCAAAAAAGAAAAGACGGTGACAATTTGCTCACTCATTCCGAAATTATGTAGTCTCATTAATAAAATTGCTCCCAACTTATTGCTCCCAAAAATAATACATTTACTGTAGGTACTGCTCTCCTTAGTTAAAATGTCCTATCTAACATTTTACCATTTTTAAAAAAATGTTGAAATATTTCAAATTCCACACATCTTTTCCTTTTTAAGTAGAGTTAGAAAGCCCTACGCGTTTCGTAGAGATCTAGAAACAGTCCAATTTGTATATTTTTCTTATAAGGGCGGCACAAAGAAAATAATAAAATTTCAGTTTCCTCGGATGTATCGAAATGCTAGATAGGACCTTTTAACTAACGAGGGCAGAGTACTCTTACCTGAGAATAACGCCAAAATTTTAAAATACTCCAGGGTATGATACTGTTGCAAGCATCGTGTATAACTTGGCCTACTGGTGCTCGCATCCGAAGTTAGAAGAAGATCGTTGAAGATCGACCGAAATTCTTATTGATTAACTGCCAGTCTTAGACTAATCGTACTCGCGAACAGAATAAATTGTCAAACCAAGCTCTGAACTATTTGAATAAATTACTGTATTGGGTTACCTACTTAAAGGATGTTATACCGTTATAACGCGAATAAATAAACATGACTAACGAGGAGACCCCTATCCGCCGCAACATTGGTGTCAGAAGTGGGATGCGCATTACAGTCTGTTCAACAAGAAAGGAACCGCGATTTGTTGAAAAGTACAAAAGATATTTATATCTCATAATTAATTAATTAATAGACAGCTTATAATTAATAGACAGCAAAATCGCCATCGTTGTTGAGTATGGCCTAAATTTTGCGAAAATGTACACAGCTTTTCCTGCAAGCTTGGCCTTCATAATGCTCCACACATTTACGATGGGATTGGCATCAGGAGATTGGGAGGGCCAATTCATCGTAATTCCATCCATTTTCCTCCTTCCAGGCTTTGCAGAGCTTACTATGATTTTTTGGGTCATTATCTTCTTGTAAGACCTAATCTTCGTTAGTGAGGCCAAACATCTCCTTAGCAGATCTAATGAGGCCATGCTTGAAAATTCTCATCATATTCGCTGCATTCAAATTCTCGGCGAAATGCTCCGAACAGCCGAATCCGCGCCCGTTTTGTCGTGCGTACTTGTCATCGATCTCGGTTTCTCTCGATTTAGACGGTCATCAAAGTTATGCAATGATTTGTACTGTGTCACCCACTTCATAACGAACTTCTGTGACTTTTTAATGACTTTAGCGGCAGCGGCATAAGATAATTTTGGTCTTTTCGGGTGCGTGCCCAGGAAGATCGCCCCAATCGGCTTCGCGTACACAGTACTCATTATGATGCACGTTGGCATGCAAGTGAATAGGTATTGGCGTCGTAGTCCATCGACGATGCAATAGCACCGACGAAGAGAGAGAGAGATATCTTTTATTTTTCTTGGAAACTTACCGGTTCGTTTCTTGTTGAACAGACTGTCCCTCTTCTGTGGTCAGAGATTTTATGGCGCCGGAAATGTTCGCAAACCTGCTGCAAACCATTGTAGGACAGATGCAAGAACACCGAAAGTAGGACCAGGCCCGATAGCAAAAGAAGCATGCCTTGTAGCATGAACGAGTGGCCACAGAAAGGGCGGCTCCGGAGGCTCGGGATAATGCCTGAGAAACGCGCGTGTCCGAATTGGAGAAAAGAATCCAGGTGTTTTCGTCGTCGTTAGGCGGTTTTATTAACACCACAGGGACCTCAAGTGGCGGAGACGGTGTAAGACAGGGGACTGAGACTGTAAATAGTGTTTCTCCAATAGCTGCCCCCGGACCCTCGCTTGTTGCCGCCACTAATTCTTTGCCGGAGCCGCAATGGATCACGGGATACGATCAGGCAGGACATCGCGTACTCAGTTTGGGGTACGCGGTGAAGCCCATAGTTTTCGATGGACGATCTTCTTGTGAAGAATGAAAAAATTAGTTTGAAACGATCAACGGAGCAAATTGGTCGCGGTCTTGATAGCTTCTTTTGAGGGTTCAGCAAAGAGTATTTTAACTACTCTTTTAGCTGCCCAGTACGGAAATTATCCAGATTTAATTTCAGCAGAAATTTATCAAATTTAAATTGCGCCTTATTCCAGAGTTATCGGCAGCGCAAAGGGGGGAGTATTTCCTTTTTAGTCGCGGAATTAAAGAAGCTGACGCAGGTCGCGCTCGCGGACTGCCCGGTAGAGACGCGGGAGATACTTACCGCATTACAGTTTATTACGGCGCTGGCTGATAAGGAAATACAAAACACCCTCCGCCTTGGCGGCTTCACAAGGGCATCTGTCACCAGAACTTTGGAAATGGAAGCCATTACCGCGATAATCGCCAATCGACCACCCCCTTCCCTCCAATAGACGAATGGGTTCCCCTTGTACGGACCCAGCGAGATGGGTCCAGTCGGAAATCCGATCATTCAGTAAGGAAAGACGCATTCAAAGTGTCGCCAAGATGGTTATCCATCCGGACAGTAGATCCCTTTTACCAATATCCTGATTTCCAGAACAGTACCTTTTTGCAAATTCCAAGTGTCGCCAAGATGGCTGCTCCTCCTGATATCAGATTTCCCAAACACCCCTTTTTCCAAACTCCGAGTGTCGTCAAGATAGCTCCTCCTGATATCACATTTCCCAAGCACCCACTTTTTCCCAAATTCTTTAGGCTGCTCGTCTACCTTACCTCCCACCCCTTCAATAGTTAAGTTAAATACCGATCCCAAACCAAGGGATAAGGCAGTCGCAAACCTCAGACCAGTCAGATCACAACGCCGTTCCGAACAAACATTGTGAAAACTTATAAATTGTACCAGTTATAGCAATAAAGAATTAGTAGTTACTAAATCGGAGTTACCTCGACGACACCATCGAAACAATGACTCGAGACTCCTGGATGGAGTCAAAGCATATACAACCAAAACGGGAAACTAAACCTTCTCAAACTTTTGAGGTAAACTCGGAGAAGAAGAGGAGGGATCGGGAAAAGGTGCTGCATCTGTTAGAAAATCGGACATTTTCACAGAAGCTGACGAATGCTGCACAGCAACACAACAAATCAACGTGGGAAACGGCAAGAGGACGGCATAACAGGGAAGCGCCGGACTTCAACTTTGTATCACCTAATCGTCAAGAATAAGGCGATGCAGATGGTGACAGAATGTGAAGACGAGTCGCTAGAAGAAGTTTCCGTGCTTGGAGAAGTGAATAAAAATATTTGTAAACTTATTCTGGATACGGGATCTCCCATTAATCTACTGAGAAAAGAATGGTGTCCACGAAGAATGTTGTCACAGCGGGCTTCGTAATTCGTTCCAGTATCCGGGAATAAATAGAAGTCTTCATTAATGAGAAAATTACAATCAGTATTGTGGAATACTCCAGTACATAAGAGTTGTACATTGTACAAATGGTAGAAAATTGTATCTTTGGAGCAGTGCAGCGTTTCTGAAGAAACACCATTGTAAATTAGATTTATCAAGAAATGTGTTGTGTCTCCCGGGGTTGCAGGGAGTACCCCTAGGCCTAAAAACCATTTCTAAACCTTAGAAGGAAAAGAATAAAAAAGGGAAGATAGAAGAAGAAAGGAAGAAAGACGGTGAATATGTACGTACCACAACGCTTAAAAGAGTTCTTTTTATTAGAGACGGTGCTCTATAAACTTGGAAAAGAAACATAAGAAACGTTTCGCTTACTTGCTTTATGAGTTTCAGAATATTTTGCCAGAAATTCAGATCAAATTGGAAGATCCGAGATGAGCAAACATTAATTAATACCGGAGATTATTTATATCGACCAGAAGTGGAAGAATTGCCGAAGATGATGGAAGCACAGGGTGTTATAGAAAAGTCCCCGAGTCCTTGGTCGTCCCCGATTGTCCTTGTAAAGAAAAGACTATCCCATGAGATTTTGTATGGATTATCTCCTCCTCGTACTGAAGATACACTAGATGATCTCACCGGCTCTTCTTGGTTTTCCACTGGCCATTTACAAAGTGGATATTGGCGAATTATCATGGAAGAGAGAGAGGCCGGGGAAAGATAGCCTTTTCCATATAAACAGGACTTTGGCAATTTAAAGTATTACCTTTTGGGCTATGTAACGCCCCGCAACTTTCGAACGCCTGATGGAAAACATGTTAAGAGGATTAAACTGTTAAATCCATCTGGTACACCTCGACGATATAATAATTTATGACCAGAAGACAAAGGAGGCCCACCAACAACTATTTAATTTTTATTTAATTATTAGTTAACATAACATTTAATTTTTATAAGAAATAAATAAAATTTTCAAAAAATACACAAGTGACAAGAAAAGTACAATTAAAATTTTTGCGAATAAATGTATATTTTTTTAGTTATTACAGTGTTCAAGAGTGTTCAGGTGTTCACTTGTCATCAGCCAGTGACGCCCTGGCCAACCTCACACTGTTTATGGAAAGATTTTGAAGAAGAATTCGAACGCCTTCGTCGAGTATTTTCTCGCTTGCGGTAAGCGGAATTGCTAATTAGTCCCAAAAAATGTGCGTTCCATTGTCGAGAAGTAAAGTATCTGAGTCACACCGTTTTCGAACACGGAGTGAAGGCTGACCCAGAAATGATAAAAGCACTAGCTGAGTGGCCAGACCCGAAGAATGTAAAGGTGAAATCAGACGGCACGTGCATCGGCAAGCTTGGCACGAGACTCGCCGAGCCCACGCGCCGTGAGAACACTCATGGCTCGCCAATCCACGTGCCGTGAGAGAACGCTCAGGGCTCGCCGACTCGTGAGCATGGGCGAGCCTGGGTGAGCCGAGCCGACTGGCTGATCCATGCGCTGTGAGAACGCTCATGGATCGCCGATCCACGCGCAATCTGATTCCACTTTAAAGGTAGGATTTCCTAGACGCGATTCGCCGCGGCGGCCAAATCCTAAGCACCGCTCTTATGGTGAGATCAGACGGCGCGTGGCTCGGTGAGCTGGCTCGGCTCGTCTAGCTCGGCAAGTCGACTTGACGAGCACGACTCGGCGGCGAGCCATGACTGATCAGACGACGCGTGGATTGGCGATTCACGCGCAAAGTTCGCCGAGCCACGCGCCGTCTGATTCCACCTTGACGTTGTGGGTTTGCTTCCATGGTCCTGAGCCGGGAACAGACACATGTTGGTTGTGGCAAATTACTTCACGAAGTGGTCTGAAGTAATCGCGATGCCAAACCAACAGACCGTCATGATCGCCAGAGCTCTTTTACAGAACGCAGTATGTCGGAATGGACTGCCGTTAGAAATTCTTTCGAACCACGGGCGAAGTTTCAAGTCCACGAACTGATGAAGCTGCTGGGAATAAGGTAAACAAGCACTACACCCTTGCATCCTCGATCTGATAGTTTGGTGGAACGTTTGAACAGAACGTTGCTTCAATATTTGGCAATGTTTGTTTCAGGACATCAGAGGGATTGAGATGAGTGGAAGGTACGCAGTTGACGTCTTCAATGATTCTCTATGGACAATAAATTTGGCTGTCCATGCAAATGTGGAGAGGGCTGCCTCCTGAAGTGGAGGAAGACGAAGATGCCGAACAAGGATATACCATGTGGTCAGGCAAAAAACGAAGAAGATCCATCAATTTGTTCGGCAGCGTATTGACATCTGCAGCTCCAAGATGAAGTCCTGGAATGAGTCATATGCAAACAACTGAATTCGTACTAGGTAAACAAGTATGGCTGTTTCAACCATGAAGGGTAAAAGGAAACTGCCCTACGCTGCAGGCGGATTGGGAAGTTCTGTACATAGTACTCGATAAAATTAATGATGTAATTTATCGATTTCAACGTTCGTCAAGGAGCAAGTGTAAAGTGATACATGTGAAGCGCTTGGCGAAGCACGAAGGTCCAACCCTTTCCTTAGCAGGAAATACTTGTAGAAATCAGTCAAAGAAGAAATAGAAGAGAGAAGGACACAAGAAACGTCAAGAGCCAAGAGGAGATCATTAGAAAATTAGAAATCGAAAACTAGACCCTTGGAAAGTTCGTTAAATTGCTGTCTGTACAGAGAGAATCAAATTCGGGAAGACAAGAAAGGAAACTTATAACTAATAGCAACTTCAAGGAAAATTGGATTTTTTTAGGAAATCTCAAGGACTTAAAGAAGGAAGAATTTGCCTGGTCATCTTCGCCCGATATGAGGACGTTTTGTCGCAGAAGGCGAGGATGGATCTTTTGGTTGGCCATGATGATCTCTTCTTACCAGTGTGCTTAACGACTAATGAGAAAGTCACATTCTTGCGAGGATGTGCCCCCATTTTTTGGTTGTTGCCGCGTTCCTGTCGGGTCGTGGACGGTGAGATGGGAGGGATGTGCTCCAAAAACTCAGGAAAGGCGTATGCGGGAGATGCATTGAATACCGAGTCAAAGAAAGTTTCTTTGGAGATTGGTGGTGCATTTTTTAGGGGAGATTGGTGTGTATTAACTGAATTGATTTCTACCAAAAAACTTAAAAAAAAAGTAAGCAAGTCTCAAGAGGCAAGAAACAAGAGGAAGGGCGAAGATCAGGAAAGAAAGACAAATTCAAGTAGTCAAATGGTCCTTGTATTAGAAGAAATTCGATTTTGATTTTTAGATGTACCAACGCCTTGCTCAGGGTTTTTCCGTGGTTTTCCCATGAAAACGAGGGAACACCTCGGGGCGAAGATTGTCTGAAAAAGACCATACAAGTTTTATATCATGATAAGACTTTTCTATCATGAAACAGAAATCTCAGCAACAACTAAATGTAATTAATAGAAATAGTTGCGAGAGATAAGATTTTTCAAAATATATCATGAAACTTGTCTCATGCGAGTCTAATTTCATGAAACTAATGACAAAATAATTAAAAAATAATAAAATATGAGATTAAAGTCTCATGTGAGATGCGATATTTTTGTCTCGTCGTAGATTTGCACCTTTACCTCTTTTCAGACACGAGTATGTAGTTATTGTAAGAAGAAATTGAAGTTGATACGGTGTATAACTTCTGTGTGTTACTGAAATTGTGTTATACCATTATAACGTGAATACACAAACATGGCTAACGAGAAGACCCCTACCCGCTGCATCAATACAATTAACAAAAATTTATGTATATCTAGTAGTATCATTTAGGTAGTCAGTATAATTTCAGAGTAATCAGTGTTAGTAACGCATATAACAGATTTATATTCTGACACGATTCCTTCATTGGTAGTAACATGTGCGTCCTTAAATAACTAATGGTTACTACAATTTATCATAATGCGCATATCACATTTCCTGCTCAAATGTCCACGTGCTTATAAAATAAAAATACCAGGAATGTAAAGCGGTGACTTTTTATAATGTAGAATGATGTGCGTTACCTAAATCTTTGGCGTTACCCACGAATGGAGTGCTAATATCGTTCCAGTTCGGAGGCTGACACGAGAGTAATATCCTTCTCTCTACTTCGCTCCGAATTTCGGAAGAGCCGTGTGTAATCGGAGACGACGTCCTGTCTCCGACGGTACAAGTCGTGGCGTCTCGTCATTCGACCGCCTGCTTTCAACACGACGCCCGTCTCTCATTCCACGCTAGACATTGCCTCCCGCACTCTCGACCAATATGTCGACTCGCCGCACCGGAGAAACCATTGGAACATGAAAACCTATCGTGACAGCTGATCCTAACTGTTTCACGCTACTCGCGGACGCGGAACACGACGTGCTTATTATGCGAACTAATTGACCAAAGCGCTATCTTGCTTCTCCTTTACATTCTTACGAATACCTAGAGTCAAAGACCACGTAGCCCGAAATGCCTGCAATACGATTCCACGCCGTACCGTTACAATAATTGCGTTTGAAATTCCACATTATTTATTACCTGGCGCATGCACTTCAAACATTTCTATATTATATTATGGAGTTCACATTCCTATTGGAAGTAGCCGTAGGTTTCGAATACTAGAATAAGAGAGAAAGAAGTTTTGTTATCAAGACTATAACGGATTATGTAGCCTTTTTGTTCCCGCAAGGTTCAGCAGAGAAGGGTGGTTGAGTATCCGCATTTTCACCCCGAAATTCCAAATGGCGCGACACATGCTAATGAAATATCCTGGCGCACTAACACGACGTACAAGCATTAACAGTTTTTTTACGCACATTTTTACACAACCTGCCTTCAAAGTCGGCACGGTATAACACTGAAATTACTGGCGGCGCGACAGTAGGGTAGAGGAACATCAAGTTTTGAAATATGACAAACGCACGTATGTTGTCCATGGGTAAATGTTGTTTATACTCCCTGTTGTACGGGTGTTGCTCGCCGCGTCGGCACAACGTGGTTCTTTGATGAGGAGGGACGAGCTATACAAGTCGTAAGCATCACACGGGCGCACAGCCGCGACCAGACCGAGGGAAACGGGACGAGAGATCGGCGTGTAAACCTTGGTGGCGACACATTCAAGAACTCGCCGTCTGATACGTACACTAAACAAGCTGCGCGTACACCAACGCTATGTGTGCAGGGCTCGTAAAAAATCGCACGTGTAGTGATTCGTTTAAATTGAGTCGCCGTCAAACACACATAAGTACCAGCCAGATGTGCGTGTAGGGGTTGGAAGAAATTGGCGGTAGGTGACGCCGCCGCGGCACCCGAGCCTCGCGCGCACACGTCAGGTGTGCTTGAATATATAAGAATGGAAAAGAAGAGGGGCGAGTTCCACTCCATTGCGAATCTCGGAAAGCGCGTCTGCCAAGGCGAAAAACACGGATGCCTCGTGAGTTCCCGTGTAATTTGTATTTGTCGTTGGGATGCCCGTAAAAGCGGATTTCGCGTAGTAGACGTGACATCGCCGGCGACGTGGAACACATTTTCGTCCTGATGTACGACACCTGGCGTATGACAGGCGTGATTTATCAGCTACCGAACAGTTCGTTGAAGCCGCGAAAAATGGAGAAAAGCTCCATTTGCAATGTTGCTCTATGAAATAATCTTCTTTCATCCCTTCTTTATCATCGGCTGAAAAGTTATCAAAAATTGTTAATTAATTGATGCACTTAGTAGATAATAATGTTAATATAGGAAGTAATAGATAAAAGTCACAACAAAGTTATTAGTATTCATGCATATTATGGCGGGAAATCGAGGAATCGTTTAAATCATTTAAATCGATTATGATGTGTTTACATATTAAAATTGCAAATTTGTATTCGAGCGGTGAAGTAACGAGGCTCAATGTGGGGACTGAATTTTACATAGTGCAATGTATAATATACAATGTGAGTTACTCAACTTTAGAATTTTAGTTATTATTTCATCAAATAAAATTTCCTAAGATTTCATACATTTTATTGTCTCAGAAAAATAATGCGATGTAGGAAATAATTCTGGTCACATACAAAAATGTACGCGTCATGAAAGTGTCAAGTTAATCCGACCAAATTTGATAAAGTTATACGCGTGTAAGTAGGTAGGTATTCCTCGGTGTAGCGCTCAGGCCCAAATCTGTAAACGCGTTTTCCTCAAAATCATGTTTTCAAAGTCGGTGACACACATAACTAAAAAATTACTGAACCGATTTACTCGAGTCTTTGTAGGCTTATTTTAGGGTTAAAAATCTAAACCCTATCGCGAGCTTTTCCTTTTTATTTGCCTAGATTTTTCTTACACTCGAAAAACGAGTGATTTTCCCAAATATCGGTGCTTCAACTTTGCACAGCCACAATTTTGTCTCAAAATAATTTTTCCAAAATCGGGTCCGATAGCACCTAGATAATTTCATACATCATCTAAAAAAAATCGAATTTTCAATTTTGTATAATTCTGCACCGAGCTACGGTTGGCACCGCAAAGCGTCTAAAACAAAGGATGTCTAGGGCATCGCCTATAACTCACAAACCTTTCAATACTTTTTATCACAAAAAATACTGAAATATCCGTAAGATGTACTCTTTCCAATAGACTAATGTTTAATAATAAAAGTTTATCGGTTTTTCTAGAAAAAATTCCCAAAGAAGCATGTTGGTTTGACCGTTCTAGGTAGGTGTCCCCCTTAAAACAAGCGCTGGTTTCTTCGGACATGACCTGACATCTTACATCCTCAAAACTGCAGAAGACATTTTAACTTGGAACGTATAATTATAATAAAATGTACTTCCATGTGTTCACGTGATTACATAATACTCCTTGATATATCACTACTTCTAAGCTCTACTTATTTGTTATCTATGTGAGAAGACATAAATTCTGATAATGGTTTCGCCCGAAAAATTAAATTGCCTCCCACAAACCACGAACTCGTTGAATAAAATATTCCCATCTTTTATTCTGTTTCCCCTGGTAACCATCTAGATTTCAACTTTATTATACCGTGTTTCCTTTGGAAGCTGTTGTCTTCACGGTATCGTTGAAGACGCTGCTCCCAAGCTAGGCTTTTATCACATGCGAAATCAAAGGGTTTACAATTATAAATTATAAGTCAGCGTACGAACGGTAGTCACGAATCAGGACGTCCATTTGTCTCTAACCGGCGGACTAACGGAACGCGTGTATATTGTCGCCTAACACGCTACCTACCACGTTGACAACGAACGTTGTTTGCTGGCTTGAATGAGACGCGCGACGCGCGATACTTATCTCCGGACCCTTGTCCGCTCTGTGCCTTCCTATCTTTCATCGCAAGGAGACAATAATTTAGAGTGAGCGTTTTCACTTTTTACGAGATGACCGAGTCACTGATATTGGTGCGCGTTCCACCCTAAGCATATGTTAAACAGAATGCGTACTGGGTAACTTTGTGTCTATCCTACTGAATTTCACAATTTCTTTCCTCCTGCCGTTCAAAGATCTTCCCTTTCCGCATTAAGAATCGCATCTCGTCTTTTATTCCCGTCCAACCTGGAAACCGAATCCTGCTTTGGCTTCTAATGCTTATACTAGTTGGAAGAGGTTTGCAACTACATTATGTAGTTGTAGTCTACATATAGCGTGGTCGTAAAATCGGTGGAGCGTTAAAGTAAACATGTTTCGAGTGTCAGCACAAACGAATCGACACAAATATGAGAAAATAACGCCAGAGTTGCTACATCAGTCGGTGCCGCCACTCGATGATTTAATTTACGACCTCGCTGTAGCTTTCCCAGCTACTATACCCGTATCGCTCCACAAAGTGTAGTTTGTAATTGATGTATCTTCGAACAAGCAGGATGAGGTAACACATAAGTATAGACTTATTGTTTTAGAAAGTATTCTTTTCCCATTTCAACGGACATAATAAATGCGGTCGATGCAAAATTCCATATAATTGCACAGAGGTACTGTGGTTTGCAAAAATGTTGGCGTCCGAATGCTGAGCGGGGCAAGAGGGCTACCTCGCTCGCGCCGCCCCACTCTCTGCCGCTGAACTCCCTAATTCCCCCGCTCGCTCTCTTCGTCATGCGGTGCTGCTGACCGATTCGTTGACGTCACGCGTCGGCCAATAGCGACAGTACGTGTGCTTTACATCTACCACTGTGTTAGAGAACGTGGGCCTATGAGGATACACTCGATCGGACCACCAAGTTTCTGCCGGTAACATTTTTGCAAACGACAGTATGTTGTAATTCTAAATCAATGATATATAAAACATGTGTTACGTAAAGCTTGCACAAAAGTAAGCCCGAGGTGACACCTATATAGCGCGCGAGACAGCGACGCGATAAAATTCAAAATCGATGTTCTGTGTGATTAAAAAGCGAGGCATACGGCGGCACACCGTCGCTCGTCAAACTCCTAAATCATAGACGTCAGCAACGGCGTTAGACAGTCGTGCAATCTGCAGCTCGTGAAACCGAGGTGAGCAAAAGAGCCGGGGACAAATGGGAGGGAGGTGTGTATGTGTGAGGAAAGGAGGGGGCATGATGGCAGCAGGAGAGTGAGCAGGGCGGGGGTGGGTTGTAGAGGAGGACGCAGCCGCAGCGACGAGTGACAGGCGGACGTCGTGAGAATGACACACTCGTTTCCATTTGAGCAATTTCAGCACGACACAAGGCTGAGACACCGCCGCAGCGACCACGGTTGTCTTGCCGTTAAAGGGAAGAAAGCCAACGAAACTCCAGGAACAAAAGAGACGAGACAGGGTCTGTGGGGTGCGCGAACTGTCACCTGCATTGTGTTGTTGCTTTCCTTCTCTCGTCTTTTTTCTTCCTCTTTCTCCCGACCTGGTCACTCCTTCATCCATCTCGCTTCTTTTCTCTCCTTTCCTTCCCTTATTGTCAAGCCCCCGCCCCGTCTGTTGCTCGTCCCTCACCCGACTCGGTCCTCACCCTTGTCCTTTCCTCGGCACCATATCCGTATTCCTCTTCCTCGGTCCTCCACAGCTCGTTTCTGTCCTCTGTCCGGGACTCGTTGCTCCGCAGGGGTACAATAGCCACCGGCGGTGTCCCTATGTCACGGTGCATCATGTCTAATCACCCTTGGGCAGCCGCCTGCTATTGAGATGTTTAATTAACTCTATTGTGATCCTCTTTTGGATCGCGATGCGTGCCGTACTCCCGATTATTGTCAACAGGATTTCGATGCCAGAGGCGTCTTATCCACGAGGAATCACAAACTCTTTGTCTCTTTGATCTCCTGGATCCGTATACAGGGTACCTTCGCGGCTCTGATTGCGTTTATTCAATTAACATCGTTGCCTATGAGATTAATTGTTTGAATTGCTGTGGCGTGGAGCCGAGTTTTCGATCAATTGAAATGTTCCTGTTATTTTAATGACGCTGTGAAAGGGATCTGGTTCCTCCAACAAGCTTTTAGTACCATGGAAGCGTTCTTTCTTTGTAGGTGCAGATCCAGTGCTAATTTTAAAGGTAGGTTTCAATCAGGTGTTTTGGTTTTAGTTGTTTACCATTATTACTGAAATTCAAGTTATTTAGAAATATGTGATAAAGGGGAGGAGTGGCCGAATGATGTGGTAGGAATGACGCCTCAATGACCTTCAGCGGCCAGGTGATTTTGCGCCTACTTATATCTTTGTATTCACACATGCACGCGTCACGTCATATTATATACGAGAATGGGTTGAAAAGTAATGCACACTGTTGGATACCTCAATACTGGAAGGATATATGTATTCAAAAAGCCACGAGGAAGAATAAAAGTACACTTCATTAGCTATAGGTGCCTATACTTTCATTTTTATATAGTCATTTAGTAATTCAATACAATTTTCCCAATGTGAAATAAGTTTTCATATTTAGGTAACAAACAAGTTTAGTTGACTTTCTTTGATTCACGACGCCTTCGCTTACCTCTCTTCTCCATCTATGAACAAATGGACGTTCTTAAAGACCTTTATAGAGTCACAAAAATAGGTCATGACTTTTTAGCATTTTGTCAATTGGAGTTTAATGTTTCTCATTTGTCACAAAAATTGAGTTTCCACTGGCAAGTTCGTTCCCAAGTCTATCACGATAGGGCTCACATTTACAATTTTACAATAATTTATTGTATACTAGCTTAAAGTACCCAGCGTTGCCCGGGTAAAACTTTGATTGCCACAGAGTGTCAAGGGGGTGAAATAAAGGCGAAGGGGAAGAATGTCCAGATTTCATGGTAGCCTATATGCTCCACAGGGTTTAGAGAATAATTGGGAATAATTACGCAATATTTGGTCCAGATCGGTTAAAAAATCGGGATAAAAAGGATCCTATATGTTACTCCCGGTCCTAGACTACGTGTATACAAAATTTCAGAAAGATCCGTTGCGTAGTTGCGACGTTATTGAGTAACAAACATTCAAACATCCAAACACACTTTCGCATTTATTATATTAGTAGGATATTTCATTCAACAGTTTTATTCAATATAAACAATAAAATTTTAGAACTTTGATAAATTTTTATAGAAGTAAATTTTTCAGCGGTCAAAAACTCGTACGCGCAGGATTAATTTTATAAACATAGTGCAGGTATGGCTTTTATAATCGCACTAACCCAAAACCGGGGAAGGGTGGGCAGAAATTATACTGACGATCAGAGTTGGGCATTATTCAACTTTTTTATTCGCATAATCTCCGAATAAAATTTTCGAATAGAATGAAGTTATTCGAGAATAACGACTAAATTTTTATTCGTTATTCGTTATTCGTTATTCGTTATTCGTTATTCGTTATTCGTCATTCGAAGGACCTCCGTGGCGAATAAGGATTAATAGTCTCGGGTCCCAGAGGCCCTCGACTTTGGGGTCTGACCGAAGGGTAGGTATCATGAGGAGAGGGGGATTCTTTTCGAGTGTACCTACCGTAAAATTTTTTTCGTTATTCTGGAATAACTTCATTTTATTCGAAATCATTCGAATAAAAATTGATTCGACTAATGCCCAACTCTGCTGTCGAGGAGAGCTCCACGAGTGTAACGCTCTATTTTTTAATGAGCCTTTGTTAATTTTTGTAGGACACCTCAAGCAGATAGCCAATATTTTACGAGATATTAACAATTAAAGTTGCACGTTGTTAACAAAATGAATAAGTTGCTGAGATATTGTATTATATACTTTTATATATAGACTGCGTTTTTGAATCAATGTTTTCTTTTTTGTTTCCCACGCGCTTGTGGAGTCTGTGCGTTAGGCATTGTTGCTGAAATGCTAAGTGGTTTATTGGCGCTGGCGTCGCGCGTGAAGTATGCTTGACTTCGTGTCTTACAGCGTTGTTCGTTCGTTGCGTTCGTATGCGAGGTAGCGTTTCGCCACGCGGAGTAGTTCGTTTCTTAAATTAGTTAGCGTTTTAATTAGGATACTTTCTTGTATATATTTCAAGCAATAAATACTTAAACCTTAACAAGCGATGGCTTTAATATCCCAATATAAGCATATTTTCCGTTGTTTACGGAAGTTAACGGTAGTTTTCATTGGCCACAAATAATTTCACGATTGTAAAACAAGTTGAAGATTTCTACCACTAGTGATTAGTTCAGTTTCACTCCCCATTTATCTTACTGTAAGAACTGACTAAATTCCATAGTTACCTATGGCATAAGTAACTACTTTTCTACCAATGTTCATTCCTAATAAATTCTTTACTACGTTTTTACTTATATTCATTATTCTTCTAATGTGATGTTCTTTTTTCGTTTATGAACAACAATATCTAAACATTGCGATCATCCTATGTGGTTTCAATAATTTTGGAATGTGCCATGTTATTGACACCAAGTGTACATAAATTGTTTCGATTGAAACATGGGAAATTTATTGAAAATTGAACACGGTTTTGTATTTAAAACATTTCCATGCCTTGTATCGTAACAATGCATTTGTGTTCGTAGACTACGATGTTATAAATTTAAAATGCGTCCTGTTAAGCTAACCTATACCGCTGCAATCCAATAGCGAACAACAAGCTGCTGGCTGATTAGTTTAGGAGTCGATGCTGGTAGACGTATTATTTCATGGATTTCGAATGCACGGCTACGTTTTGTGCGGGAACATTGAAGACCATGGATACTGGTTCCATAACAGGCTGCGTCGTTTAGATACGGACGTCATTTTGTATTCGGGCCTGGAATGCACTTTGGGTTTCGGTCATATTTATTTTCGTATCTGCTTCATCTTTATTCGCGTGTTTAGCTCTGTTAAATGTCCCGCGATACAGCCCGTAGATTGTGACACTTTGTGTCAACATTGAAGTGGAAAATTACGAAAGGCAGCGAGGAAATATTTCACCGCGTTTTATTAAATCGTCGACTATCGGCCGCGATAAAAACGTGGCTTTACGCTGCTCTAAGGTGGGACTGTTAATGGCATAAAAGCAGGATTTCAATGTAACGATGTAACGATCAGTAACATCGCACTGCTGTTTACGACAATGGAAATGGAAACTGCACCTTACCTTACTCTTTTTTATAGTTTGAAGAAACCTTACAAGTGGGTATACATAGTAGGTATACTGCGGGTGAATTATCAAAATGCACTTGCATATTAGTCAAGCGTTCCTCGACATTTTACAAAACGTTAAATGTTGTGATGTAATTTATACAGGATGTTCAATTTTTAACGACCCGGATATTCAAGGCAGATATTACAAACTGGGCATAATTTTATAGGGGGCAGGATTTTGGACATTTTGAAGTCGCTATATTTTTGTTAATGAAAACACAAAAATTTTTTGCGTCGAATTACATTTTTAATACAGACGAAAGCAAGGTGCTTCATTAATTCAGGTCACTGAATATGAGTTTTACTAATTAATTCAGTACTTTTTAAGAAGTACACGCGTTTCTAGGATCTTAGAAGTAAGAAATACTTGTGTAGGAGTACTGTAACATTCGTACAGGGTGTCTCAAAATTCAGGGACTTTCCGGAACATGCAATATCCTGATGTGTGCTTCCCGCGATGCGTGCTAGGGGTCAGTGCTCCGCGCTTAGCTGTTTCGGCTGTAAACTGAGCGGCTCGGAAGTTCCACCGCTAATATTCAACTATTAATATCTAGAGAACGAAGCTTCGGATTTGAAAACGGTAAAGGATTTTTTGATCTCTTGTGGCATCAGGATATTGCATGTTCAAGATTGTTCCTCAATTTTCGGACACCCTATATATTTGTTGAAGATTAATCACTTGGCTCGCGAATCTCGGGTATCACGTATTCGAATCTGTGCCACACATCTTTTGTAAAATTTTCTGTTCTAAATATTTTCTTCTCTGAGTGGCAGAACAATACAGTTCTTATTCTTTAAAACATAAATATTGGTTTGTGTCTTATTTTACTTTGTAGGTACTGCTACCATATTTTTTTTTTAGTAAAGTAAGGCGTTTGAAGGTGAATAATAGTCAATACCATTTGGAAAGCTATGATGCTAATGATAAATAATAGTAATTGTTGTAGGTGATATTTAGAAAAAAAGCTATTATAAAATACGTTCCATTAGTTTGCTTTACAATACATTTAAACTCTCCTAGATATGTACATATGTATAAACGAAGCAGTCGTGATAATGTTTAGGAATCAGGAACAAAGTTTGGAATGAAAAGAACCTCGGAATGTGTTTGGCTGCCAGCCACCCAATGCTATTCGACTACTATTGCTCCTATTACCAAAAACTCCTTGTCATAAGCGCTCCCTCGCCCATATGCACTGTAAGTACAGACATAGTGTTTCCATGTTTGGTAAGATATCGGAGACAGAAGTGTGTGGAAATAGAAAAGGGCATGGGATCCTGCTCGACTTTCTTCGTTCCCCTACTTCTCTCTTGAGGCATGCGTATTCACAGTAGGGGAAAGTTGGGTCACACGGGGTATTACTGTTTTTCTGTGATAAGAGGTGCGGTATGCCACCAACGGCGGTGTTAGATTGTGACAGTTCGTGATCAACCATAGACCCCAGCACTGATTACGTTTTCAGCGAGCGAGTTTGAAAAAATTAGAGTGAAGAAAGTTCGATTTTATCCTTTTATATAACTTCTATCTAAACAATCAATTACGCTAAGGAAAACATTGCATTCCATAGTTTATCCATAGTATTTTCACTTTTTACCCGCTTGTTTGCCTGATGTTGAAATATAGATATGTCATGTTTAATAAAGAACCTTGCGTGCGGGCAAACCAGTGTATCAAAGTGTGGGGCAAAACGGGGTACCTACTACATAATACCCCCCCCCCCCCCCCGGACTGAGTAGGCCAGATATAGGCTAAGTAGACTGCAACCTGGGACGACAAATTTTCGGCGAAAAAAATTGAAAAGGTAGCAAAATGTTTTTATTTTGGCTGTTTTGATCGCAGAGGCTTGAGAAGCTTGAGACAACTTTAAAAACAATTCACTTTTTTTTCATATGTGTTTTTCATGTGTGAGTTGTCATATTGAATTAATTTTAAAACTGTCTCAACTCTTTTCAATTAAAATATTTGTTTCAATTAAAACACAAAAATGGTGGCAGGCGCTTGTTACACTAAAGGCGCCAAATCTCCAAATCCGCCTAAGGCGAATCCTGGTCTAAGGCGAAGTTAAGGGGGTACATGGGTAGTAGACAGCTAAAATTAACGGTTGCTTCTAGCATAGATTGTAGAACCAGTAATAACTTAAATCATTTGCTCTTTTAACAATTCTTTCTTAGGAATATAAGACGTATTTTCAAATAAGAATGTTTACAAAATATTAAAAATTAATTAATATACAAGACGTCACGATTCCGATTGACCGACTAATCATCTAAAAGCAAAATCGCTGTATATGAGTATCCTTTAGCTCAAAATCTACAATATAGAAAAATTTTAATAAAAATTCAGGGAGTTATACAACAAATATTAACATTGAAGGATTTTACTGAAGTAATTCTGCGATAAACGTTTTCTTAAATGTTATTAAACTTATGCGATCTTAGAGAGCGAGTTCCACATTGTGGAGAAAAGTGTTTTGTAGGTCCAGTTAAAATTTCAACAAAAAATATCGATCCGTTTTCGAATTGCGATGTTTACCGTTTTGAGAAACATAGGTAGTTTTAAGAAAAACGGCTTTAAAGCCCGCCGCAGCGCGTTTACCTGCATTGGCCCACTCGTTACTTTTTACGCTGTAACTCCCGCAATTTTTCGAATATTTCAATGAAATCTATTTTAAAATACTTCTGTGGCTTGTGGCTATCATAAACAATCGAAAAAATACATCGATTTTTTGACCCCGAAATATCCATGTACCCCCTTAAGACTCGTAGTGGTGTTTAAAGTTCTAATTGCCCTCTGATTTTTGTTAGCAGAAACAATATATTAGGTGCCACATTTTATCCGACTTCCCCCTATCTTCAGTGGTCTATATATGTACATACATACTTATATAATTAAGGTGCCCTGCTAGTTTCTCAAAAGCTAATCGTTGAATATTTCCACGAATACATATCTACATATGTTTATACACATGTTTTCGCTCTAGATTCACCGAAAATCGTTTCAGTGCCATCAGCGAACATGCTGCCATTTACTTTTTAATAGTGAAGTTGTTAAATGTTGTGGAAATATGTAAATTTAAGTCTACATTTTGAGTAGCAAGTTTAACAATATTTAGTACCTATATACCTATACCTACATTTTTCAGGCATTGAAAATAATATATGGAAATGGAAACAATTGAAATGATAGATGGTTTTATTGCATTTCAAGATGCTATTGTTAAAATTTGAATCCGCCATCAGCTTCACGGCACATGACAATGTAAATATTAACAAAAATAAACGCGGAAAGAGAAAGTAAAATACACGAGTAAAATAAAAGGAAACCGTACAAAGTACGTGACTATAATCAGGTGTTCGACGAACTTCAGCGCCTCCAATAATTATACGTGGAAAACGCGCGTTGGATTATATCAGTCACGTGTGCTGAATGATTGACATTGGCAAAAAGGAAAAAAAGAAAACGGTCGCTTACATTTGCCCGCAATCATCGCCTTTTTGCGATCAAAGAAAAAGGTTGAGAGTGTTGCGAATGTAAATTCGTATCGATATGCTCGATTATTTCTTATTTATGTAATGTCGATTCAATTGGGAAATCTTTTGACTTAAACACACCCATGTGTCTGAATGTGTAATTGCAACGTGACAGCGACATTAATTGCACTAGAATCATCGAGAGGCTACACGGACACATCGAAGCCAAGGTCGAGTATAGCAGCACACTCTTGCACACTTTTTATTCAGACACGTTAGATGCCAGTTGTTAGTCACGATAATGGTCGATATCACGTTTGACAAATGTGTCCAAGTGTCGCAGATAATGCGCGAAACAAGCAACAATACGCCTTAGCGGAATTATGCAACGAAATTTCTATCTAATCGTCGAATCATCTAGAGTTTTTAGCACGGAATGTCGTGCCATATGTCACAACCTGCCAACACGATAATTAAATAGCAAATCACTAACGTCGCCGATATTAGGAATACAAGTCACAGCGCAATGACAGTTTCACTACGCTGTATTTAATATGACCACAGCGTTATTATGGCTCGACACACACTTGCGTGAAGCGAATGAATGCAAATGAATCGTTAATTACCGCAATTTCAGTATTTTAGGAATAGCTTGGCTCCAGTGACCGATCGACACGAGGTTCGAGGGGAGGGTGTGTGGACTAGGGTGGCTTTTAGTTACTCATGGTCACCCTCCAGAATAGTTCCAAATAATTAAAAAAAATCTGTATAAAGTTTGAGCCCGATCGGATAACGGGGAAAGGTGCCCCTAGGCCCTTAAACATTTAAATCATTATTTAGCATCTCACAAAGACGATTTTATATAATATCCTCAAAGCTATTGATTAAATAAGAAAATATGTCAAACAAAAGTTGTAGATCCGGACAAGGAGCATCTTTTATATTTTATTAATTTTTCTCGTGCGACAAACGGTTTTCGAAGAAAGTCGAAAAACTAGAAAAAAACTCTTGTTTTTCTCAAATTTTGACATTTTAATTGCTCGAATTTTTATTTATGAAGGTGAACAAAAGAAATGGAATTTTTATTTTTGAGGACGATTTTTTAAGCATTTAAGTGGGAGGCCGAGAATATACTGAAATATGCCAAAAAGATAACAAAATTTCCCTTATATTTAGTGTTTGATATGTCATGTTTCCTTTTATTAAATTATTTTTCCTATTATTAAAAATGTTTCCTAAAAATTTGGGACCGAAAATCGCAATAATATCAAAGATCTAGACATCAGACGGGAGGTATTCAAATGCATTGTTCTCGAGATCATGATTTCCAAACATGTTACCCACGATTACTCAAAAAATATACAACCGATTTACTTCAAATTTTGCATTGCTATAGGACCCAGGGTTGACTAACTGGCGACTCACGAGCCATCGGGGGCCCCTCCGCCTTGCTGCCTCGCTGAACATCCCCCCTCCATACCGACCAGACTCTGACGATCGCAGTCGATTCCTGCTTCTTTCCTTCTCTTTACTGAATATGGCTTTGGACCAGTTGGTATGAATGTGAACTTTATACGCCTGAGGTAGAGAAATTGAATCTCGGCCGTTTACATTTTGTTAAAGGACTTTTATTCACAATCATAGCGACAATATTCATGATCATGGACTGCACAATTATTCATTAGTCCGTAATGTTTATTTTTTTGAGCAAATAAAAAAGTATATCGTAATTTCTTAAAATCCTCACAATTTTTATGCAACGAGCAGACACCTTTTCAGTTGACCTGATTGTGTTACACACATATATTCTTCATTTTAATTGGTTGCAAAGTGTGATCTACACCAATATGTTAAATGAAACTTGGTATATTACAACATGGGTCGTTTCATTCGAAATCGATGACTGTTTGCAGTCGATATCTGGGATTTTGATGGAACTGAAATACGATGTACTCCACGTGAAATTCGGAGATGTTTAATTTATCATTTTGCTGGTTTCGAATTTGTTTAAAAAATACAGACCATCGATGTTTGCAATTTCGGTTCGTTATTGCGAAACTGGGGTCCATAAATGAATTTTTACTTTCAGGATTATACATCACTCGAATTTGTTTTTTTTCTTCATTTTAATCTAAACGGATTGGCCTTTCCAAAAAAATTTATTTTCGGTCCAAAAAGTAATTTTTGCAATATGAATATTATAAACAAATTCTTAGTTTCCAAATACCATTTTAAGGTCACGTTTCTAGAAATCTGAAGAAAAGTCGAGATTGTTTGAAGCAGTCAAAGTTTAAGTTTACTTTACAGCGGGATGTTAAAGAATGCGGTGCAC
This sequence comes from Andrena hattorfiana, assembly GCA_944738655.2. Taxonomy (NCBI): domain Eukaryota; kingdom Metazoa; phylum Arthropoda; class Insecta; order Hymenoptera; family Andrenidae; genus Andrena; species Andrena hattorfiana. Next base: position 21,514,179 of record OX122890.1, read on the forward strand.
TGATTTGTTATCCTTTGTATTGAGGGCGCAAATTTAAGAAATATAGATGGTCAGAAAAAAGTCCCTTTTATTATATTTAACGAATTGAGTAATTGAAGTAAGAATCATTTAAGATGGACAGAACAGTTTCGGACACGTTCCGGGGTGTATCAATCGATCGTTACCAAAAAGCAGTAGAATTCGTGGTACAACCTGGAAAGTGCTGAAAATAAGTCGGAAATGCAAACTAAAATTTATTGATGAAAGGTTTCGTTTATGAGAACATGCTTGAAAATTTGCAAAGATAATCATTCTGCTTATTATAAAGTCCAACTCAATAACTTAGTCACTTATACCATTTAATGTACTAGTTAGGCCCAGAAGATTGTTATTTTGCAATGTATAAAAAGTAGTGCCAAAAATATTCTTTATGCTATTAGACAAATGTCAATTACTTCTACACATTCCGATAAGTGACACTATCTAGTTGTTTGATCATTGTTGTATAACTATTTGCCTGTGTGTCAAGAACACATGTCCACCAATACGCGTTAGCACCGGTGCACACGAGCGGCAAGCAGCATTTTGCAGTCGTGTCAATATAACATTGTGTTCTAGGTCTAGCAGTACATCTGTCTATCTATCTACATATATCTATAAAAGAAGAAGTTCTGACTGAGTGACTCATCAAAGTTCAGTTCAAATCGTTTAACCTAGGAACGCGAAATTGGAAGGAACATTGTTTTCATGACATAGCCACTGAGGAAGGATTTTTGGAAATTTCATCCCCAATAGGGTGAAAAGGGGTAAAAATGTATTTTTTTCAACTTGGTTTTTACTTCGAAAGGTTACCTACATAAATGCCTAAAAACCAATTTCTGGGTTTTGCGCTAATCAACCCCTAAGGGGCGTGGTGAAAAGGGGTGAAATGTGTTTTTATGGATTTCTCAAAATCTCTTAGGCCCAATTCGATATCGATACTTGGTGTTAGCCTACCAACACAAATGCATTGCAAAAACCAATTTCTATGTTTTGCCCTAATCAATCCTTAAAGGCTGAAATCTGCTTCTGATAACACATCTTTTTGTAACATGTCGTACTAAGTGTAGAGGCAAGCGGGGTAATTCCGGCCACATAAGCAGTAAATGCTCTAAAATTTGAACAAGTTACATATTTGTTACTTTTTTTTATATTAATTGATAGTTTGAAGTGTCTAGTTTGTATTAGTATGACCGAGAAAGCATAAATTTACGTTGTAACAAAATTGGAGCAATAACACAAAAATAGTCATTTGCCCCTCTAGTAGGGTAATTCCGGCCATGATTTTTCTTTATAAAAGAGATAGAAAAACTATTAAATTAATAAAAAATTGTATTACTTTTTATTTTAAAATTAATTAGTACGTATATTACAAGTGTATTCTTCAGGGGTATCCCATCCTGAACATTCTTCATGTGCCCATTGACCACATACTGTGCACCGGAACCACATTTCATCACCTTTTCCGAATTCTTTGCAAAAGGAGCAAATATCGTGCTCTACTTTTTCGTCACAAATATCTGAATTGTACTCACTTTTGGTCGGTATTTACCCCACACCTCATGTTTAGATATTTGAAGTAATACACTGAATTGAATTTACATATCACCAAAAACCAAATGTGAGTTTGAAAGTAGAAACATTTCTCTATTTAATGAAATTAATATTAATAATTCATATCTATTCCATGTACTAACTTACCTTGCTTAACTATCGACCACTGCTAAAAGATTACGGTGCGAAATGAACATTCCCGGATTTGTTTGAAACAAAAGACTGCTATCGTCATGGAAACAATGAATATTAGCTCGCCGCATCATTAACAAGTGGCAGTACCATACAGAGTCAAGTTACGCGATTTTTATTTAAAAAAATAAAAGTAGCCGGAATTACCTGCTGGCCGGAATTACCCCGCTTTCCCCTACATTGAATTGGGGCGTCTTAATTCTTGAATAGTAGGTGTAAATGAAGATATTCATAAGTATATAAATGTTCGTTGTACAAAGATTACTTTACAGAAAATAGATAAAAAATTACTTAAAAAAAACAGATATAAAAGTAATTCCTTTTAATTATTCTACCGTATCGAAGCACGGGTATTGTTCTAGTATAATGTATATGGAGAGATATATAAAATATTGTATAGGTATATATTTTGCGGCAATATTATCATATTGACGCGACTGCAAAATGACGTGTGGGCTTCAGACGGATGCAAAATTGTGTCGAGTGTTACCTGATAGCAGTTTAGTAACCATTCTAGCACTCTTTATAAATAAACTGTTTGTTGGAAAACATACTATAAATCAGTGTTCTTCAATCGGTGGTCCGCGAAAATTTTCGCCCCAAACATTTAACCGCTACATTAAATAAAAAAAACTAAATTAAATTATAATTTTATAACATTAGATTTAATAAATAAAGTACCATCTAGGTACATTGGTTTTTATTTCTGTCTTAGCCGTCAGCCGATCTGCAAAATATTTCTCCTATTTTCGCCGGTCCAAATGTGTAAAAAGGTTGAAGAACGCTGTTATAAATGCTTGTTCAAGACAAGTAACCATAAGAGTAGTTTTAAATCTAGTTAATAGTCAATACTGCGACTCAATCCATGTTAAGAAGACACTTACACACACACACACACACACACGCACGCACGCACGCACACACACACACACACAACACAGTGAAAATAATAACAAAACACAAAATAGGTAAGACACATGCTATATATATACCCCTTAGAGTATTGATCATAGGTAGAGGAACATATATATATATATCAATACTCTAAGGGGTGAATATACAGGCAAAAATAAGACGAAAATCAAGAGTGGCGAAATTGCGATAAAGGCTTCGTTTTCAAGAAAATTTACTTTAAATTTCACCTAAGCGTAAGCTGCCCGTAGGACAATTGCTTCGGGAATTTATTAGTTTCAGAGATATTAATAAAAAACTTTTAATATTTCTGTTGACTTATTCCGACACAACGCATTCCACTTTCCAAGTTGTTTCGGATATTAGGATGGTTGGGGCTAGCTTAGTGCGCGTAAAGCATGGTAGTGAACCGATGTGAGTTTGATTTGAACCAGAGACTTGCGAATGTGATCCATCCTATTATACAGGGTGGATACTTATTATTCTACTGACAGTCAGCACTCTAGGGGATGATTCTGCAGGCCAAAGTAAGACAAAAATATAGAATACAATTTTTTAATGTCGTGCTTCGATTTCGAGAAAATCGGCTTTGAATTTCAGCTAAGTACTAGTGCCTTTGAGCCAGAGTTGTGCATTAGTTGAATAAATTGTTATTTGACTAAATTTTTGTTCGCATGATCTCGAATAAAAATTTCGAATAAAATGATGTTATTCTCGAATAACAAATAAATTTTTAGTCGGCTAAATTTTTATTCGAGTCATCTCTAAAAATTTATTCATTATTCTCGAATAACTTCACTTTATTCGAAATTTTTATTCGAGTTCATTCAAAACTGTCGTTAGAACAGATTGGGGAGGCAGGATGGACCCCCTTAGAGCTATGTGTATGCAGTTCAAAAATATAATTTGTTAAAACGAATTAACAATAATTTTTTTATTTATATTTCTGAAACTAATACCGGAGGTTCCAATTTTAGCTTTAGGGTCACCACCCCCTCCCCACCTCCCCCCTTCCCACAAATCTCGTGTCGATCGGCCACTGGGGCCATTTGGAAGAATATCCAATAGTTTCACGTTAATTTTTATTTGTTTACGCGATTTTACTGAAGCTTTCCTTTTCTGCAAACGAACTTATGCAATCATTCTTATACAAGGTATGTATATCACGCCAAATCGTAGAGAACTACATAGTAGGTATCGTGGGCACTGTAATTTTTTATAAAAAAAATATGTAGCATTCTACTTCGGATATTTTATAGGATAGTAGATATTAAAGCAATGCCAAATATGTATTTACGTTCTATTTGAAAACTGATTCTTATGTGCTTAGTTATGTCGAATCCGAATGCTCCTTCCAAATCTACACACTAATATAAGTAAAAGGGTTGTATGAATATTATTATGTTCTATACATATACCTTAGTTTTCGAATTATGGGTGACTAAAGAAAATGTTTGAAGTGCCCGTCTCGTGCCTCAACAGACGCTACTGCATGCCGTAGCATTGAGTTCCACACTCGCTTAGTTTAGAATAATACTAAACTCGCGAGGATAAGGCACTGACTGCCCAAAGTTTTGTCTACTTCATACCGGTGGATATTGTTTGTAAACATTAGACAAGGTCAAGACGTACTAAGGCGTGCAATAGCGTGTGTTGATGCACGCGGCGGGCACGTCGACATTTTCCTTGAGGAGATAAAAAAATTATATTCGCTAAAAGATAACTTGAATAATTGGAGCCTCGTATATCGAATAAAATTTGTTATCTTTTATTCGTTATTTGAAATTTTTATTTAGATAAAGAGTTTGCCCATCTCTGATACATATAGAGCATATGTTCATATAACGTTTCTACTTATATTAGTGTACAGATTTATATACCCCCTGAAGTATTGACATGCATTTATGAATCACCTCGTATATACAATGCATGTTAATATGAATACCGATTCCTTAATTGTTGGCTTTTACAAATATGTTTAAGACTGCACGACCTAACAGAAATAGCAAAGTTACTAGGTATAGCAGCTGTTCATTTGGTTCTGTTAACAACTCACATTTGATTATAATCTTTTTTTTATATATACGATATTCTTGTTTACTTATTGCTGTCTAATTTAAATAGCTGGTTTCTCACAATTTGTTGTTGACTTTGTGTATTATAATATTAGAAATTATACATGGTGTTCCTCTACCTGTCGTCAATACTCTAGGAGGTGATTATACAGGTAAAAATAAGACGAAAATCAAGAGTCACAAAATTGCGGTAAAGGCTTCGTTTTCGAGAAAATTGACTTTGAATTTCACCTAAATACGCGTGCATCGTAGGCACTTGAGGGGTACGCGGAAGTGAGCGGAACGTCCTACGGGCAGCTTACGCTTAGGTGAAATTTAAAGTAAATTTTCTTGAAAACGAAGCCTTTATCGCAATTTCGCCACTCTTGATTTTCGTCTTATTTTTGCCTGTATATTCACCCCTTAGAGTATTGATATATATATATATATATGTTCCTCTACCTATGATCAATACTCTAAGGGGTATATATATAGCATGTGTCTTACCTATTTTGTGTTTTGTTATTATTTTCACTGTGTTGTGTGTGTGTGTGTGTGTGCGTGCGTGCGTGCGTGTGTGTGTGTGTGTGTGTGTGTAAGTGTCTTCTTAACATGGATTGAGTCGCAGTATTGACTATTAACTAGATTTAAAACTACTCTTATGGTTACTTGTCTTGAACAAGCATTTATAACAGCGTTCTTCAACCTTTTTACACATTTGGACCGGCGAAAATAGGAGAAATATTTTGCAGATCGGCTGACGGCTAAGACAGAAATAAAAACCAATGTACCTAGATGGTACTTTATTTATTAAATCTAATGTTATAAAATTATAATTTAATTTAGTTTTTTTTATTTAATGTAGCGGTTAAATGTTTGGGGCGAAAATTTTCGCGGACCACCGATTGAAGAACACTGATTTATAGTATGTTTTCCAACAAACAGTTTATTTATAAAGAGTGCTAGAATGGTTACTAAACTGCTATCAGGTAACACTCGACACAATTTTGCATCCGTCTGAAGCCCACACGTCATTTTGCAGTCGCGTCAATATGATAATATTGCCGCAAAATATATACCTATACAATATTTTATATATCTCTCCATATACATTATACTAGAACAATACCCGTGCTTCGATACGGTAGAATAATTAAAAGGAATTACTTTTATATCTGTTTTTTTTAAGTAATTTTTTATCTATTTTCTGTAAAGTAATCTTTGTACAACGAACATTTATATACTTATGAATATCTTCATTTACACCTACTATTCAAGAATTAAGACGCCCCAATTCAATGTAGGGGAAAGCGGGGTAATTCCGGCCAGCAGGTAATTCCGGCTACTTTTATTTTTTTAAATAAAAATCGCGTAACTTGACTCTGTATGGTACTGCCACTTGTTAATGATGCGGCGAGCTAATATTCATTGTTTCCATGACGATAGCAGTCTTTTGTTTCAAACAAATCCGGGAATGTTCATTTCGCACCGTAATCTTTTAGCAGTGGTCGATAGTTAAGCAAGGTAAGTTAGTACATGGAATAGATATGAATTATTAATATTAATTTCATTAAATAGAGAAATGTTTCTACTTTCAAACTCACATTTGGTTTTTGGTGATATGTAAATTCAATTCAGTGTATTACTTCAAATATCTAAACATGAGGTGTGGGGTAAATACCGGCCAAAAGTGAGTACAATTCAGATATTTGTGACGAAAAAGTAGAGCACGATATTTGCTCCTTTTGCAAAGAATTCGGAAAAGGTGATGAAATGTGGTTCCGGTGCACAGTATGTGGTCAATGGGCACATGAAGAATGTTCAGGATGGGATACCCCTGAAGAATACACTTGTAATATACGTACTAATTAATTTTAAAATAAAAAGTAATACAATTTTTTATTAATTTAATAGTTTTTCTATCTCTTTTATAAAGAAAAATCATGGCCGGAATTACCCTACTAGAGGGGCAAATGACTATTTTTGTGTTATTGCTCCAATTTTGTTACAACGTAAATTTATGCTTTCTCGGTCATACTAATACAAACTAGACACTTCAAACTATCAATTAATATAAAAAAAAGTAACAAATATGTAACTTGTTCAAATTTTAGAGCATTTACTGCTTATGTGGCCGGAATTACCCCGCTTGCCTCTACACTTAGTACGACATGTTACAAAAAGATGTGTTATGAGAAGCAGATTTCAGCCTTTAAGGATTGATTAGGGCAAAACATAGAAATTGGTTTTTGCAATGCATTTGTGTTGGTAGGCTAACACCAAGTATCGATATCGAATTGGGCCTAAGAGATTTTGAGAAATCCATAAAAACACATTTCACCCCTTTTCACCACGCCCCTTAGGGGTTGATTAGCGCAAAACCCAGAAATTGGTTTTTAGGCATTTATGTAGGTAACCTTTCGAAGTAAAAACCAAGTTGAAAAAAATACATTTTTACCCCTTTTCACCCTATTGGGGATGAAATTTCCAAAAATCCTTCCTCAGTGGCTATGTCATGAAAACAATGTTCCTTCCAATTTCGCGTTCCTAGGTTAAACGATTTGAACTGAACTTTGATGAGTCACTCAGTCAGAACTTCTTCTTTTATAGATATATGTAGATAGATAGACAGATGTACTGCTAGACCTAGAACACAATGTTATATTGACACGACTGCAAAATGCTGCTTGCCGCTCGTGTGCACCGGTGCTAACGCGTATTGGTGGACATGTGTTCTTGACACACAGGCAAATAGTTATACAACAATGATCAAACAACTAGATAGTGTCACTTATCGGAATGTGTAGAAGTAATTGACATTTGTCTAATAGCATAAAGAATATTTTTGGCACTACTTTTTATACATTGCAAAATAACAATCTTCTGGGCCTAACTAGTACATTAAATGGTATAAGTGACTAAGTTATTGAGTTGGACTTTATAATAAGCAGAATGATTATCTTTGCAAATTTTCAAGCATGTTCTCATAAACGAAACCTTTCAGCAATAAATTTTAGTTTGCATTTCCGACTTATTTTCAGCACTTTCCAGGTTGTACCACGAATTCTACCGCTTTTTGGTAACGATCGATTGATACACCCCGGAACGTGTCCGAAACTGTTCTGTCCATCTTAAATGATTCTTACTTCAATTACTCAATTCGTTAAATATAATAAAAGGGACTTTTTTCTGACCATCTATATTTCTTAAATTTGCGCCCTCAATACAAAGGATAACAAATCAGTGCACCGCATTCTTTAACATCCCGCTGTAAAGTAAACTTAAACTTTGACTGCTTCAAACAATCTCGACTTTTCTTCAGATTTCTAGAAACGTGACCTTAAAATGGTATTTGGAAACTAAGAATTTGTTTATAATATTCATATTGCAAAAATTACTTTTTGGACCGAAAATAAATTTTTTTGGAAAGGCCAATCCGTTTAGATTAAAATGAAGAAAAAAAACAAATTCGAGTGATGTATAATCCTGAAAGTAAAAATTCATTTATGGACCCCAGTTTCGCAATAACGAACCGAAATTGCAAACATCGATGGTCTGTATTTTTTAAACAAATTCGAAACCAGCAAAATGATAAATTAAACATCCCCGAATTTCACGTGGAGTACATCGTATTTCAGTTCCATCAAAATCCCAGATATCGACTGCAAACAGTCATCGATTTCGAATGAAACGACCCATGTTGTAATATACCAAGTTTCATTTAACATATTGGTGTAGATCACACTTTGCAACCAATTAAAATGAAGAATATATGTGTGTAACACAATCAGGTCAACTGAAAAGGTGTCTGCTCGTTGCATAAAAATTGTGAGGATTTTAAGAAATTACGATATACTTTTTTATTTGCTCATAAAAATAAACATTACGGACTAATGAATAATTGTGCAGTCCATGATCATGAATATTGTCGCTATGATTGTGAATAAAAGTCCTTTAACAAAATGTAAACGGCCGAGATTCAATTTCTCTACCTCAGGCGTATAAAGTTCACATTCATACCAACTGGTCCAAAGCCATATTCAGTAAAGAAACCTGCACTGGTGGTATACAAACAAGGTGACATATTTTATCTACTTCCCTACATTTCTAAAATTATCGAGTATTACAGTTGTAAATACTGAGATGGAAATTGTAGTATGTCATTTCGCTCAATTTCTCAAAATTTTGTGAGTTTACAGTTTGTAAACAACTTAAGTTGGAAAGCTAATGTTTTGTTTAAATCCAAGAACTCTAAACCTCAAGATCACTAATAAATAGGGTAGACCAGGGCGAATCGAATCACTTTGTGTTTGACGGTAAAAAAATAATAGTTAAACACTAAAAAAACTAATTTTTTATAATATATTCGTAACCAGTACACCTTTGGCTTCAACTTGAATATATAAAAATTGAAACTAAACATAAAAATCTTTCATTTATAAACAAAAGACGAAAAAATGAGAAATATCCGATTCGCCCTGAAACTTGGGGCGAATCTACCCACCCAGAAATTTCTAAAAAAACTGAAATTTTCATAACAAAATCTTTAGAATCAACTTAAACAAATCTAATTTAATGACAGTGAAGTGAAATGACACTACTTAGCACACAGATGGGAAGGATATTGCCGTTTTTTTGCCGCCTCTATCAGCACAATTCTCGTGGCACCACTCTTCTCAGACAATCTTCTGAAAATGGACGAATTAATTTTTTACCGCAGTAAATACAATGTCATCTTCTTAAAACCATTAATTTATTTATTTTTTTCGTCATTTTTTTAGATTTAATTTTTATCACAGCTTCCTTTATTTTTCTTTGGACACCATGATCCCCGATTACGCTTTTTTATGTACCTACGAACCATCTGTATATAAACAATTATCATATTTATAATCATAAAAATACTCAAATGAAAAAAAGAGTGATCCGATTCGCCCCACATAACGTGATCCGATTACCCCCATATATAAGTATTTCAAAGATTGCAGATTACATAAACATATTATGATATAATACTCTAAAATACGTCAAATACTAATCTTAGACACCTTGCAAACTAATAACAATAAGCACATTTGAATTTTCAAGCTTACTTTTTATTTTAAATACGAAATTGCAGATTACGTAGGTTAGATACGACCAAAATTGTAACGCTCGCACGCAACCATCTCGCTGAAAACGTATGCCAGCTCTAAACAATGACTTAAAACAATTGACGAACTGTAGGTGCAGTAGGTGCGGGGGAGAGGGCTGAGATAGTACGAACGATCGGAATGATCATTTCTATCGCAATGTAAGAAATATGGACTAAATTCTTATTTTGATCCGATTCGCCCTGTAATCCGATTCGCCCTGGTGTACCCTACTACGAGTTTCATAAAATATTGTGCAATTTGATTTGGAATGATTTGTGCATAGGTATGCCGAGTGAAGTAATTTTTTTCGATAAAGAAACGGCGATAATGATGTAATATTGCATAAATTAATTGAGGCATTGAGGGCAAAAACGGACTAACCCACATTGAAAAAGAATCCATTTTTCCTATTTCATATGATTAATGGAGCCTATTAGAATACATTATTGCTACTAACTCAATTTCGCAAAAAATGTGGGTTGATCCATTTTTACTTTCAATGCCTCAATTATAGTGGTTGCTTGGAATGTTGAACACTAACTTCGATAATTGATAGATATCGTTTATTTAACGCAGCACAATTAAACATCTGCGTGTCCTCAGTCGTTGAGTGCTAATGAGGAGTTCATATTATCTTATTTTAACAGTGTTGTTTTGAATGATATTTTAAACCTTAGTGATCATTAAACTGATAATTTACGATCCCACATGCAATTACACTTTTTTGTAATGCATATGTATAATACTATTCATCTGTGTTATAAATAATTAAAATGTTATGATGGTTCAAGAAAAATTCTGAATAAATTTATGTAAATTTATTTGCCTTATTCCTCAAGAAATATGTCAAGCCGCCTGTTTTTTCAGTCCACAGTTTCCTTATACGCCGGATATAACTGTATTTAAAGAAAACAGTTGCAACTCAGTTGACTATGCTTTCAAACAATTCCCTATGACTTGCACCCTATGATATTGCACCAACAATAAGTGTAATTAAAATAACTAATTGTAAGTCACGAAGAATAACATTACAGTGGAACATCGATTATCCGAAATAATTGAGAGAGAATTCCGATAAACGAATTCTCAGATAATCGATCCAGAAGGGCAAACATTGAAAATATGTGATACGATGGTAACGGAGCAATTACTTTGAAGTGTAATGATTAACTGTCCAAAGTCTAAACAAATACATTCTTAATGAGAAGCAGTAATCAGTAGGGTGTGCGGGTACCTGAAATTACGGGACCCGATTTGCGATTCGGGGGCCGAATTTTCTTGCTTAGAAATTCGTAAATCTGATCACACTGCAAAATCACACCTTAAAAGTTATCGGGTACCCAAGATCAGATGTAAGAATTTTTAAGCAAGAAAATCGGCTCCCGAATCAGAAATCGGATCCCGTAATTTCGGATATCCGCGCACCTCTAGTAATCGGAAATTTAAGAAATAACGGATATCGAAAAAAAGAGCACGATATCGCTATCAAGAGAAACTTCCAGGTCGCCGACGACCACGAGACACACGGGGACATATGAGTTCGTACGCATTTGGTCGCGGCGACCAACGAGTCGCCGACAACCACGAAAAGGTGAGCGACGCACAGTGGGACAAAACGACCCGACGGCGATCAAAAATCTATAACTTTGGTTCTAGTGTAGATATTTTAATGAAACTGGGCTCAATTTAACCGCAAATCATTTACGGTCTTTAAGCTGTATTAATATAATTGACATTAACCCTCGGAAGCCTGTGCTGGGCCCGTGAATTTAGACCCATGTTTTCGAAAAGTGGGGCTACAGGCCAATTACAATACACATTTTATTAACATTACTGTATTTTATTGTGGTAAACCCAGTTTCTTAATATTTGCTATTGTTTTCATGTGATCGGTGTTCAAAATTTGCCAAAATCGCAAAAGTATCGCTTATCAAAAACTTTTATGTTTCCCACAGTTTTTATTCACGATTCTGAAAAATTTTTCTTGGAGAGGTGCAATTTGAGTTAGTTAGAAAGTTAATTACATAGCTATATATTCTATTAAGGCCATTCATTCGGGTAAAATGTTAATAAAAGGCAATTTGGGACTTGTCATATAATGAATACTCCAATCGCGACATTCAAAAAACAGTATGAAGAAATGGTGCATTTATTTGAGAATGAGAAAGCCAGTAAACATTCTTTTCTTACGGCGATCTTACAATAAAGAATGCCCTGAATGTTGCCTCTTCTTTATTTATTATTTTTTTTAATGCACTTCATAATTAGAACTATCTCCTCGACGTCCATTCTGTTTGGTGCTCTTTACGAAACGGATACGTATCGAGTTGTTCGGTCTGGTCGCTTCGTTTGGTTGCCCGAATTTTGGTCTCTCCGCGACCAAGTTGCCGGCGACTGGTCGCAAGTGCGTAACGAGCCTCAAGGGTGGCCAAGCGGCCAAGAACAATGGCAGCGGCGATGGGACACAACGATGGACGTTCCTCAGCAGCGTCGCGTCGCCTCCCTCACAAGTGGCACGCAGATGTGGACACTTGGGCAATCCGCGGGAAACACAGAAACTCTCTCCTAGCATTTTGGCGGGAATAGAGTTACATATATGTATATCCTAACAGAGTGGGGATCGATGTGGGAGACATCGATTCTTACTCAGGGGGGTGCAAGACGCATTCTTGAACTGATCTTGCCACTAAGAGGATAAAATCATCGTAAACGAAAGTCTTGTACTCTAATTTGTATTGAACCACGTTGGGACTGTACGCGTCAATAAAGTCTGTTGTAAGGATTTCTTACTGTAATAGAAATTGAATGCTTCTTCTCGAAATAAAAGGTCTGAAATTGGAATATCCTAACCTCTCCTTTATATTGCATACTATACATCAGTGCTGTCTTAATATAGAAGCGAAAGAGTCAGCCGCCTCAGGACCCCGGAGCTCAGGGGGCCCCTGAAAAATTGGAAAATTAAAAACAATAGGGCTGTAAAAACTAGAAAAGAATTGGAAGTGGGCCCTTCAACTGAGACGGAAAGAAAATAACGAATCGGTACACCAAAATTTAGATTTTAAAAAGGGGCCCTTTTCTCGCGGAATGCACCCCACGTTTAATCTTCTTTATTTCATTGTTTTAATACTTATTCACTTCGCGTGTCAGCGCGATATTTTTTATGTTGTTTAATTTCGAATAACTTAGGGGGCCTCATATGGAGCTCGTCTCAGGGTCCCCGAAAACGATAAGACGGCACTGCTATACATACATATATGTACTCCATAGTACATAGAATAAAGTTGCCTAAATCGTACCACTTAAGAACAAATGCTTATTACATGAAAAATAACAGAATAACTAAAACAAAATTAGTAATTAGGTAATTAGGTAATTAGGTAATCAACTCTTTATTAATAGAACAAACAGTTTTATAGACTCAAACAACAAAAAATATTCAACTGCTATTCATAAAAACGATTTATTTTTAATATGGAAAATATACGATTTAGGATTTCATCATTTCATGACGAACATTATTCATTTTCATTTTCATCGATTTTGTTCTTCTCCTTCTCTTGCTTTTGTGTATTGATTTTGGCGGTATTCTTCCTCTTAAGAGTTTCCTTTGCTGGTCTGGTTTTTCTGGTTATGATTTTCTTTTTAGCCTCACCCAATTTTTTTCCAGATTGATTTTATATGTTCGTATCAGTACGATTTAATCTTACACACGGTGTTACGAAATAGGCACATCAGTCAATTTGAATTCAAACCTATAGTGTTAAACTATGGGGCACTACTCATTGATATCAAGACAAGAAATAATCTTGAAAATAAATGTAGTTTCACATAGAAATTTCTTTCAATGATTCTCACAAATAGTAATTGTATAAAATCCTTAAGAAACATGGCAAAATTTTAGTGAAAAGTATCTGAAATATTTATCTGCTTTATATTTTTTTGTGGAGTGACTGTATAATGACTCGGTTTGTTAATGGGGTATGGCTAACTGTTGTTTATATTTTCGATTGTGACTGTCTTAGGCTAAAAGACACAGCGGGGGTACGATTTAGGCGCAGGTACGAATTAGGCAAGTTTATCCTACATCCCATACAGCACACTTCGTTGCAGCTGTATTGCAGGAACGTTGCTGCAATATTGCGTTGTTGCAGGTTGCATTGCAATATTGTAGGAACGTTCCTGCAATATTGCCGTGCAATGTTCCATTGGCAATGATCCTACAATATTACAGCAAAATTGCAAGAACGTTGCCGTGCAATGTTCCATTGGCAACGATTCTACAATATTTCTGCAATATTGCGTGCTCATCGACGTGCAATTTTCCAATGGCAACGATCCTACAATATTTCGGCAATATTGCGCGCACATCGACGTACAATGTTCCACTGGTAGCGATCCTACAATATTTCGGCAATATTGCCCCCACATCGATGTGCAATGTTTCAGTGGCAACGACCCAGCAAAATTGCCTACATATTGTCATGCAATACTGTAGTGGAAATATTGTAGAAACAGTACAGCAATATTCTGAAGCAACTATGACTTTGACGAAATTTGAAATATGACGTCGAGTAGATTCTACAGCATGTTTCATTTAACTGGATATGCTAGAATTTCTCGTTGGCCGTTGAAGATATGAAAAAAGTGTTATTGTGAGAGTTGTTAGTACATGAATTTAAATTATAGAAGAGATTTGAAAATTAATTTAATTTGTTTAGATAGAGTAGATACTATATACTTTAATGTGCGAAATTATTATTATTAAACGTCTTTATTGCACAAGCACGTATATACAATCAAGCAAGAGAAAAGAGAGATGAAAAGACAAAGGCAAAGGTTTAGTCTAAAGACTACTTTCCAACCTAACCTAAAATGACACCGAGTTATAGTTAGAGTCCGCACCTACAGTGTTAAAAATCCCTAATAGGTTTGTCAAATGAGTCTTCGTTTTTGAATAATTTGAGTTTAAAATTTTGCACGGTAGGAGTATAAGTTCGAATACGTAAGCAATCTTATCAATCAGTGGTTGTAGCTGCGGCGGTAAAGTGTTCGTCTACTATGCTACAGGTCCTCGGTTCGAATACCCCTGGGGTAAAAATATTTTCTATGAGAAAAAGACACACGGGCGTTATACTACTACGATTCTGCACACATTCATGTCATCGCGTCCCTCACTGCCCGAAACGTTGCGGTGGGACCCCATTGCTGTAAAATTTCCGAAACGTTGAGGGAATGTACTCCTGCAATATTGCTAAGGCGGACATAGGAATGAACCTGCAACTTCCCTGCAATGATACGGTGCAACATTGCAATCTCTCACCGCAATATTTCTGAAGAGTTGCAGGATCATTGCCACAATTTTGCCGTTTCTTTGCAGAATCATTTCCGGAACGTTGCAGGACTACATGTTTGCAATGCTGCCGCAACATTGCAAAAATACACACCTGCGCTATTGCGAAGACAGACATAGGACTGAACCTGCAACGTCTCTGCAATGTTATGGTGGAACATTGCAATCTTGCACCGCAATATTGCAGAGACGTTGCTGCAATGTTATGGTGCTGTGTGGGATACTACATACATAGCCTATTGTTCTTCGGTTTAAAACACTTTTGAGAACAAATATTCCTCTCAATATTGTTTTTATTTTCAAATTACAGTACTTCTTTTTCCTGTTTCTTATTTCCAGTACTAACACTTAAATTTCCAATACTATATTTTTCTGCTATACAAGAAACACTTTCACAATTTTTAAACTTTTCATAGTCTTCAACATTTCTTTCAACGATAGTACCACGTATTCCTTTCCCCGTATTCCTTATTCTGTAAATTTAGAAGTGCTCATACCCCACTAGACTAGGCATTATCTGCCTTAACAAGCTATGTTATTATTTATACAGCACTCGCCCTACACGTGCGATTAGATATTAAACTGAATCAGAAGAATTTAATTCAATCTTCCGATAATCCACTTATTTCGTTTCGATTAATTCCTAGGATAATCCTCGATCCACTGTGTACTCCATTGCGCCAATGTGTGCAATTAAACGGAATACCGTTTCAAGTATCTGATGTCAGTTGTTTACAATAGTATTCCAAGTACTCACAGCTGAAAGCAGATTAAACAGAATAAATCCTCGTTGGACGAGTATCGGCCATCCAGTGTCTATTATCTCCCTGACTTTTCACTCAATTACCTTCCCGTTTGGTGTATTTGACGCGCTGATACTCGCTCATTCGTTATTTATTACGGCGAATACCTGCAGTCGCACGGGACAAATAATAATTTTCAATTACCCATCACCTGTCTACATAGATACAGGCGCATTGTGCCTTCGCGCTCGCTTCGATCCCTTCCAGTAATACTGTTCTCGGTAACGTCCGCATATTGCGATACGTAGCGAGCGTATCTGTCGGTATTTTGCGATCGTTAAGCCTGTAATGTATACGTACGTTATAGCCGTCTACGTATATACGAAGCATCCGCGCTGCCTCGTAAAAAGTCTAACGTATTACACGTCCGCACCGCGACTCCGGCCACGTTGACATTTTGTGTATAAGCACGCAATATAATTAGCGGCTATAACCATAAATAAGATAATTTGCATGTATTTTGTATAATAAAGCTATTTTACGCCGAGGCACGAATCTCGTGCTTTATGGCTTCGGTATGAAAAAAGAAAAAGAAGGAAGAAGAAGAGGGGAAAAAGTAAATGTTTTCTGGCGATACTACGCAACTAACCGACGCGAAATCGAGAACGCCGCAAACACGTTTTCATCGTTGCTACCGAGCGCGGGTCTCTGGAATTTATAAATCCTAATTTCTGACGGAGTAACATTTCGCTCTTCCGCTTTAGCCTCGTCACTGCTTGCACCGTGGATGGAATACGTACACGACTCGCAGGCCGCTACGAGTTTTTCTTTCCTACAAGTATAAGGAGTAACACCTTCTTTGTAAACGCGATGCTTTTCAAAACACCTCCTTGAACGTTCCCTCAGCCTATTATTAATACACCCATAAAAAGATTACATTCATTATCGTCGTCACTATCGTTAATGTATAAAGTATACTTCGTAACGCTATAAATATCGTTGTTTCTGCCGCGTAGGTATACCGGGCAATCGGGACTCGCAGAGAATCCGTTAATTGCACTTATCCCGAGGGGATAAAACGCGCGCACAGCTAACTTTCATGCTCCGTCTTGGAAAAACTTAAAATGCCATCCATACAAATGGCCCCATTTCGAGAATCTTAGCGGTATCCAGTCTTTTACGCAGCAGTTGTAGTGGATGTCGGGCTACGTGAGAATAACTGTAATGCACTGTGCTTCCGAGGATACATAAATTTCAGTTGAATGGTGGAACTAGTGAGGAGCGCTTCTACGCCACTGCAGACAGCAAAGTCAAGCAGTCAGGCAGTCAGACTGGCTTCGGTGTGCGGCCACGAACAGTTCCACGCCTAGAATACAAATGAAGAGTATAAACATGTCGTCATTATCTGCCGGATTTATAATAGGGATACATTTAAGCTTGACGCACAGGTGGCTTGCCAGTGGTTCCCATTTTCGACGTTGCGTTCAGCTGCCGATGCCGGTGGCGTCCTTACGTACTACGCCGCCTATGCGATTGCGGAATTTCCAGATTATTCGAAATGGATGAAAGATTCAGTCGACTTTTCGGGAAGTGAAGAGAAGAGAAAAAGATTTCGAACATTGGTATGTTGCTTAAGAGATCTTTCCACCTTCCCGCTGTTTGGACCGTTTTTGTCACAAAAAGAATGTGTTTACTAAATTGAAATTTTTCTATGTATTAATACGTGCTTTGAGAATACCAAATTATTTTCTTCATATTTTGTTAATGCTTACTTGCGCCAAAATAAATGGATGTAATATGCGCTGTACAACAAAAGGAGCTTCGACTAGGTGATCGATTTTGGAGGAACTGTGCGTCTGAAAACAAAAAACCAAAATGATTTGTAATCAGTATGACTGTCGTTATGGCAGGGACTCAGATTAATTATATTGATTAAGAGTTAACAAAGTGGTGAACGTCCAAAGTTGAACTGTCGAAATTAGGGCTGGGCGGGATATTTGTCAAATTTTTCGGTATTCGAATATTCGAATATTTCAGTTGCTATATTATTTGGCGAATATAATTCAAATATCCAAGTACCCAAATAATATGTGAATATTTAAGTATTCGAATACTGATGTAAGAAGTAGTGGGAGAAAATATTGTATTGTCATCGAAACTACGTGTGGGTGCAAAGTATCAAGCCGAACGGATATGTTGAAGTGGGTCAAAATTAGCTTAAAAGATTTCACCCTGACAAACTAACAAACTCACAACTGAAACTAAATAAAAGCTTGTGAAAAAATGAACTTAAAGAAGTTGATTTATAATTCACACCATATTATTCAAATACATTAGCATTCGAATACTGAAATATTGAAATAGCATTTGAATAGTATTTGAATACCTAAATATTCGAATAATAACATTCGAATACTTAAATATTCGAATAATAACATTCGAATACTTAAATATTCGAATAATAACATTCGAATAATCAAACATTCGAAGTTTATTCGTAGCATTCGAATACTCAAATATTCGAAGTTTATTCGTAGCATTCGAATACTTGTAAAATATTCAAATATTAAATTATTCGAATAGTCCCAGCCCTAATCGAAATTAGCTAAATTTTTTAACCATTCTGCGATGAAAAAGATGAGAAAAACAACGAAAATGTGTGATTGTAGTTCGGGCCATAGCAACAGTCATACTAATTACAATTCTTTTTGGTTTTTTGGTTTCAGACGTACGGTTCCGCCAAAATCGAACACGGAGTCGAGGTGTCTTTTTTCACAGGGCATATTACACCTCCTTATTTTATTGCAAGCAAACATTACAAAAATATGAAAAAAATTGTATTGTTAAAACACATATTAATAAATAGAAAAAACTTCAATTTACTAAACACATTCTTTTTGTGACAAAAAAAGTTCCAAACAGCAGTATTTTATCAGGGCATCACAGTGGAAAAACACCTTAAAAGGAACACTTTTGGGCCAGTTGAGTAAAAACTGTATAAACCAGAGCTTGAAAACTATTAGAATATCGATTTCGATTCTCCAAACGGTTATAAAAAACCTTTATTCTGAATAACTGTTATGAAGAACCGAAATTTCCAACTATTATCTGTTTCGGTTATGGTTCCTATTTCCCTTCTCATATTGGTTCCATAACTGTTATTTTTTCGGTTCTATATCGGTTCCGAAACGGTTCCAGAATCAATTCTTGTATCGACTTTTCCCTAATTGATATCATTAATTATTGTAGCTGCAGATTACTGTATATGTGCATATTTTTTTACAAAATCCTTATAGAAAAAGCAGAAACATTTATACAAATCATTGATTTCTAATAAAGCGTTGAAATAAATAAATCAGCTACATATTTTTTACATTCACACACACTCTATTATATTCAGAATTGGAAGTTAAAAGTTTCTCCTGTTTCTATAAGGATTTTACAAAAAGTATGCACATATACAGTAATCTGCACCTACAATAATTATTAATGATATCAATTAGGGAAAAGTCGATGCAAGAATTCATTCTGGAACCGTTTCGGAAACGATGTAGAACCGAAAAAATAACGGTTATAGGACCGATATGAGGAGGGAAATACAAATCGTAACCGAAACAGATAATATCAGTCTCCATAACCGTTTTAATGAGCACCTTTATATAACAGTTTTAAACAGTTATTTTCGGAACCGTTTCACAAGCCCTAGGATACATATCGAAGTATTTTGATTTCAATGGAAAATGCCTACCATAGAATTGAAATGGAAACATTTGTTGCATAAAATATTTACAATGTAGCGACAATTTTTTTTAAAATTTGAAACATTACTATGATAATATAAGGGAAGATTGAGCGTAAACCTACAATTTTTCAAAGTGACTGTGATATGACATTTCCGAAATCACTTTTTTTTATTTATATAACGGAAGTGAATACCAACGAAAATCCATTTAAATCGTAGGAGTTTGGTTTCGTAGTTTCGTATATTGTTTAACATCTGACCCCAGAAGAAAAATCTGAAAACGATTTTATAGTTATTAACACCAAGTAATTGAAAGGGAGATAATTCTTACACATATTCCCTATCTTTAATGATTATTGCAATTTGTAGAAGGGAAATGTATTATAACTATGAAAAAAATACTTAAACAATGAGCGACCGCAGACTACTATGTTGACATTGTGGCAAAAATATTGTACAGTTACAGATTTACTATTTGTAAATTCAAGTAACAGCCCGTTATTTCGTTTAAACGTTCTTGACCTGGCCGATGTACGTATATTTACATCTCAAAATATCTAATTCTGCGTAATACGATTATATTGATTGCTACAGTAATTTAAAATTAAGGGGGAGGTCTACCTAGAACGGTCAAAACAAAATGCTTCTTTGGGAATTTTTTCTAGAAAAACCGATAAACTTTTTGATTATTAAATATTAGTCTATTGGAAAGAGTACATCTTACGTATATTTCAGTATTTTTTGTGGTGAAAAGTATTGAAAGGAGTTATAGGCGATGCCCGAAACGTCCCGATTTTAGGCGTTTTGCTGTGACAACCGTAGGTCGGTGCATAATCATTCAAAATTGAAAATTCGTTTTTTTTTAGATAATATATGAAAGTATCTAGGCGTTATCGAGCCCGATTTTGGAAAATTATTTTGATACAAAATGGCGGCTGTGCAAAGTTGAAGCATCTATATTTGGCAGCGCTTAGAACCCTAAAATAAACCTGCAAAGCCTCGAGTAAATCAGTTCATTAATTTTTGAGTTATGTGTATCACCGACTTTGAAAACATGATTTTGAGGAAAACGCGTTTATAGATTTGGGTCTGAGCGCTATACCGAGGAACACCTACCTACTTACACGCGTAGAACTTTGTCAATTTTGGTCGGATTAACTTGACACTTTCAGGGAATATTTTCAAGATGTTGTGCTTCAAGAAAATATAAAAACTGAAAAATCGATTTTTCGGAAGTTTCTAGGTAGGCCTCCCCCTTACATGAACTAGAAAAAACAGTGTTTGACATATGTTTAGCGGAATGATAATACCTATATTTTATTCGGGCATAGACTAAAATATCTGAAGTCAAATCTAATACAATTTTTACTGTTACGTATGCTATGTCAAATAATCAGTACATTATTAATCAACAAAATACAATTCAATAGTTAATTATCAATAATGGACAAATTAGTTGAAAAGCGAATAATTCAAAATGTAATAAAAATAGTTGTACTTAAAACTAGAAGTATGTACCTATGCTCATAAAACGAATGAAAATATTTGTTTAGTAAAACAATATTCTTGAGTTTCAAAATAGATATCTTGTACTTCAGGACAACTGAAGTCGATAATTTATTAAAAATCCTCTCCTCGAGATAACATAAAATGACTTTGCTTTCTCCCTCATGTTCATTCTTTGCTACACTTGTCTATAGATATTAAAGCCGACTTCAACTTGATACAAACTTATGCACTTTCTGACAGAGAAACTGGTTACGGTTTGGATAATAATAAAGTTGCACGTCGCTGAAGTCGAGCTGTACACAATTATTGAGTCCCTACTATAAGTGCAAAAATAAGGGGATCCGTGAACAAGTTATTTTTTACCAAAATACTTCATTATACATAAGTACCTATTAAAATTGGTGGCGTGGGAAGAAAATTCATCTGAAACGGTAGTATCTTTGATAAACATCGATGAAATTGTAATGAGAACATACAAGATATATCATAGAAAACAGAATTGTATAAATTAATACTGCACGCTATATAACGATCCTCTTCTACAATGAAACAATGCTAAAACCGACAAAAAACTAATAAAGAACTCTCGTAAAATCGATATAGAACTGTTATAGAACTGATATATATATCAGTTCTATGTGTATATATATATATATATATATATATAGAACCGTCACAGAATCAATAGAAGAACCGATAGCAGAGTTCTAAAATTATTTGGGCTCTCTAGGACATTTCATTGCCGTCTTTAGGCATGTGCACGCTGGGCAGTCGCCAGGGGCCTCATGGCAGTAGGGACTCCCAAGTCTGATTTTAAGTCCTATTCTCGTGGGTGGGAGTCCTTTGCTCGGGGCCTACAATACTGTTAAGACGACTCTGGGACATTTTTATCATGTAAAATCGCGCAAATCAATCATTTCATCATATAAATATACTATGTACGTGTTTTTCCTTTTGTTGATAGAGTTATTAAGGAAATTAAAGGTTAAATTCAATATGAAATTGCTAGAATTTACTAGGAACATAGATAGTAATACCTACAAACAGTTATTAACATTCCAGAAAACTTTATGACAAGTCGTAGTACGCGGTACATGAGGGGCTGCTGGTAATATTCATTATTTGTGGCCAGTATTTTTGGTTTTCAAGTTGAATAAGTACACTTATGTTGGCAGTTACCGATTTAATAATCCTTCCGTCCGGTATCATATTTCTTAAGGGTCTCGAGCGTAATACTGTAGACCGTAGGAGTGTATGTACCTATACGCACAGTGTAGACCATGATTGTATGGTGTCAAGTAGATTCGCTGTTTCTTACACGAACTGTAATTACAGCTAGAAGACGCGATGCAATCAAACAGCTCACAGAAACACCGGTCGCAATAAATCTTATCTGGAATCTGCGGCGATCTTTATTTATAACTTCTACCGCTTAATCCAAGGAAACCCCACACGTACCGGAGATGAGACTCCTTAAAAGAGTATTCATGGTTCGTAATCGTAATCTGAATCCTCGAAACGCTGGTCTGTTGCGTGTGACACGTATGGTAAAGCAGCAATTAGCCGAACGACGTCTCCATCAGCACTCGAGCCGATATGCGTTGCTTCATTAGGAGATAATGAAGCGTTTGAGTTAATAATTTCCTGTAAAGATCCCGTAATTGCCATGTCATACCTTGAAAATTGGAGAGGTGCTTATAACGGCCTGAATGTTAATTGAGGCCATAATAAATAAAATAAATATTCCGGCATCGTTACTGGCCGCGTCATCGAATATCGAGTCGTATCCTCGATTCGACTCACCTGGTTTCATTGAGCATTAAGGCCGACCAGTGCTGAAAACTTTCATACTTCCTTTGAGAACAAAGTAAGGATTTGAACGATTACTGAAAGTTTTATAGATTCTGTAATACCAAGATTTTTTCGTTTCTTGTATTCCTAACGCGCACATATTTCGTTTATCTGACAAACGTTCTTTCTCGTTTATTTTTCTGAGTATATTTCCATTCTACCATCAGGTTTTTTATGAGTTAGAAAATTTGATAAATCAATTAAATGAATGAGAAATGCGCAAAGTAATAAAAATAAGTTTTTTTGCAAGTATTATTATCTTAGATCTTAGATGGAGGTATAAAATGCAAGAATCAATTCTGCGTTTCGATTGGACTGCACGTCTTCCACAAAGTGTGTATTTATGTATAGGTATCTTTAGAAGTGCAATAATTATTAAGGGAATGAGTGTAAAGGACAAAAAAGTCGACATGTGTGTGAAAAGTGAATTAGACGAAGGTGCAAAAAATATGACCTAGGATAAAGGACCCTGTCACCCTAAGCTGTTTTACGTAAAATAACGAATAAATCTTATAAAATGATGCATAAAAAAAATTTAGCATACAATTCAAACTGTTATTTATACGATACAAAAAGAGTATTTAATTTTTTCTTCGTTAATTTGAATAAAACGATAAAAAATTTTAAGCGAAAATTAGGAGAATGGAAACGATGACTTCCTTACTTGCGAAAGAGAAAACAAAGCGTTAAAGAAAATGCTGTAATTGTAATATTTAAGCTATTAACATAACAAAATATAATGTTTTAAATAATATAAGCATCATAGAAAGTAATAAAGATTCGAATTCAACGATTTATTAAGTCTTTTACTTATTAATTGGGTGACAGTGATTGGTACAAGCGTTTCAAGCATTTTCGTATTACTGTCATAGCAGTAGTTGCTCATGTATATGACACGACGTAACCTTAAAATGACAGATAAACAGTATTAGGTTAACTGGCAGTAATTGGGGTGTCAGTAATTCAGTCAAATACATTTGAAGGGTGTCAGTAATAGATCCCGTAATATATTTTTTAAATTGATGAATTTATACATAAAAATCGATGTTGTAAGATCCACCAAATTTTTTTCATCAAGTAAACATATTAAACAATAATAAATAACAAGAACAACATAAGTGCAAAACTATAAGACAATGTCAGCGTCAACGCTTAATGTGTCAGTAATTGGGTCATTTACCCTATTTAACAATAACGCAATATCTAATCAACATGTGTTACGAGAAGTAGCACGTTTCAGTTTGCCATGTAAAAAAGCACATTCTATCGTTCCTGACGAATATTAACACGTTTGGTCTTTCGCCGCTAAAACTAACATATTTGACTGCTTCGCTACGAAAAATAGCACATTTCGTATTTTGCGGCGATAACTAGCACATTATACTGTTTCGCCACGAAGAATAGCACCTTTTGGATTATACTGCAGAAACTAGTATCACGTTTTGACGCGTGGACAATTTAAATTGTTGAAGTGCATTTTGCATAGGAGAATTCAACTTTTAAAAATATTGTTTAATAAATAATAACTCCATCTAATCTCCAAAAGGAAACACATATGAAAATTTTAATCTACACAATTTAAATACTAAATAAAAATCGCGTCGGTATTTACGTTGACGCACTCGATGTTTCGTTGCCAACCATCCAAATGTGCTGCTTTTCGTCGCTACAAACGGAACATGCTACTTTTCGTGGCAAACCACTCAAACGTCCTAGTTTTCGCAGCGAAACCCGAAACGTGGTAGTTTTCGTGACACGAAGCCAAACGTGCTGGTTTTCGTAAGAAAATTGCAACGTGCTACTTTTCAGAACGCACGTCGTAATATACATAGAGGAGACCTGGGTCAGGTGAGCCGAAAAAAGTTTGAAGTCGAATATCATTTTTTCCTTTCAATAAAAATGTGTGGAAATAGATTTATAATATAATTTAAACATTACTGTTGATAAATGACGAATAGCAATACTTCAAATAAACTTAGAGTATATTAAAATTCAACTTGAAAAGAAAAATCGAAAACGACCACTTTATCCCATATATGGGGTAAAGTGAGCTGAAATAAAATACGAGTTTTAATGAAGGATATAATTATAAAACTAATTTTATTAGAACTTTTAAACTATTTAAACGGTTTTTAAAAATATATATATCATTAATACAAGTTTAACGGCAATACTTTGTACTTTGTAACTTTGTACTTTATTTAAACACATTTTCTTCTGAAAATGAGTTTTTAAATGAGCTCTGTTTACATGAACATCCTGACATATTATTACTACACACATACATACATAATTATTAATAGAATACATACTTATTCTATCTAAATAAATTTTTTAATAAAAACATTTTATATTGTTTTATCACAATTTTTTTTCAAATGGGCTTCGATAATTTTTGGAAGATAGGTTTCACATAAAAATAATGATGTTTTAGGATATTGCGCACATCAGTCGCGCATCTTCCTTTGCAGCTCAGTTTACCCCGTTGACTTTATACTTAATGTTAGAATTAATGTTTTCTCAAACGCGTGTACATGTATGTTTGTAAGCTCGTTTTAAAAACGCAGAAAAAATTTGGAGTTAAAATAAAACATTTATGACTCATTTATCCAAAAAGCTAAATTGAAAAGAAAACCAATCGGATGTCTTTAAAACTTAATTTTTAATTTTTTAAATGAATTTATATTTTTCGATATTTGAATGTGCATAATTATCATTGTTATATTACATACATTTATTACGTCACCAAAATTTGTAAATATATTCTTTTGTTAAAGAATAAATTAAGAAAGCTCATTTTACCCCGAGGTTCACTTTACCCCGGTCTCCCCTATACGGAAAGTAGGTAGGTACACATGAAGTGTTAACAAAATAATGTATTTAATGTGCATATCAATAATAATAGTTGTATTGATTTTAATCAAATTCAACAAGGTACCTAGAGGTATTTTTTATCTAAAAATGAAAAATATTGTTATATTGATGAAATTACCACTTTGACTGGCGTCGGCGTGTTACCATACGAGAAATTGTCACGACTCACGCCACTCAGAGTCTTACAATTCATATCGTTTGAACGACCAAACGTGTTCTGAGTGTAATACGAAATAAAAATGATTTTATTTGATTGTTCTGACTTCTCATCAGAACGACAGTTCAGATTGCCTAAAATGGTAGAAATTAAATATGACTATTGTAAGTTTCTTTCCATAGCGAAACTAAATACTAAATGCTTTTTAATTATTCGAGCCACATCATCCCCCCATGAAAATATTTTTGTCTACCACCCGAAATGTAATCAACGCAAAGAGAAGTTATTTATATTACGTTCCTTATATAAAAATTGTAATACTATATAAAGTTAGCTAAAAGTTGCATAAAGTCTCGAATGAAAGTAAAGTTTACAGAAGAATGATGAGATTAAAGGCTTGATTTATGCCTTATAGCAGTGTTTCTTAAACTTTTTCAGGCCACCGCTCCCTTAGTTCTATCAAAATTATTCCAACCGTCCCCTGCCATACACAGGGTGTCCTACTTTAATCTTTGCGTGCAATCATGTGCTAACTAGGAGTGGGGTTGATCGAACCTAATTTTTAAATTCTCGAAACTCGAATCCGAGGCTTTATAATGCTTCAAGACTCTCGAAACTCTCAAAACTTGAAGGGCCGATTCTGCTTTGTAAGAATTTCTTGCTTTAAGAACTGAAGTTAACAAAATTTTTGTATAGGTAAAGCTTTATTGACCATAGTTAAACAAAGAATAACAATATACAAATTCTCGAGTCACGTTGCGAACGATTCTTTATTCGTTGATTTTATACTTTTTCTTATCTGGGTTTCGAGAGTTTCGAATCACGAAAAAGTATAAACTTTCGAATAATTCTTGAACCTCGAAACTTTCTTGGGTTTCGACACTTTGCACAATTGGGTATTACGACAGTTACATACGACTATTCAGAGCATTCTAAAATTGCAAACCCTCGAATATTATTGATATAATTGATATAAAAAATATTCTATTGATATAAGAAAATCTACGTATGTGTTTACAGTTTTTCATACTTAATGAACTTTGTTGGGTTCATATGCAACCTCGTGGTATTTAAATTCTAATCACCCCTTATGTCTAATGTCACCCCAGATAATTGAACCCACCCTCCGCCGGACGAGATAGCGTCCACTTTGAGAAACACTGCCTTATATTACAGGTACAGTAACGGACAAAAAAGTTACCACTTTTTCGAATCACCCTACTTCCATTACTTTTCAATATCAACTCAAAACTGCAGTATGTGCCTAATATACATATTCTGAAAGAGAATTAAAAGCTGTATAAAACGCAGTTACAGTTGAATTTATTTAACTAACAAACAAAAACTCTACATAACATTAAACAAGACAACACACTTTTAAAGCCAACAAAAAGTTACCACTTTTGAACATTAATAAAAAAATATAATATTTTGTGGGGGCACCTTTTGCTTTTAGGACAACTTAAAAAGTTACTAAATGTTGTAACTTCTTTGTCGGCCCCAAAAATGTGTTACCCCTTTCAATGTCATATAACACCTTTGTTTGTCAGTTAAACAAATTCAACTTTAACTGGGTTTTATACAGCTTTAAATTCTCCATCAGAATATGCATATTAAACATACAACAGTCCCAAATGTATGCTAAAAAATAACAAAAATAGAACAAATCGAAAAGTGGTAACTTTTTTGTCTGCTAGTGTATATATGTTAATATTACGAATACCAAAATACACGAGTATTTAAATTTTAAATAGAATACAGAGGGTGGACAAATTATTATACTCAAAACATTTTCGTCAAAATCTGTGAAAGTCATGGCTGTAATTAACGTACCAATGCATGAATATTATTATTTTTTCATTTACTAATTATTCAACATATAAATCTCATTTGTTTTTAAAAGAGCGGGGATAAAATTATTACAAATGAGACAAAAATAATAGAGAATATCATCAGAGTATGGCAGAATATTCCAAAACTGCAGGAAGTAGCCACAGAATGCACTAAAACATGTCACGCCGAATGCAAGTCGTAATAAAAGCTAAAGGCGGAGTTGCCAAATATTGAGTAATTGTATTTCTCGTATAATATAGTCTTAAACCTATATACCTAAAGGTATTTAACTTGCATTCTTAAATACACGTATTAGTACCAAAAAAATAATATTATACCATTAAAAACGAGACATCTACTTTATTCCATCGCTTAAACTTACAAAATCTGAAAACTTTTTGTTTGGGTATAATACCCAGGCCATAATATAGGCCACTCATTGCATATGAATACTTGAAGATTGGAATTACATTGGATGAATATAATCAAACATTTGGATGGACATACTTTTTAGAAAGACCAGTATAAATAATTACGCGGCATAAACGAACTCTTTGTAAATTAAGGAAAGCAGTGATTTTCTGTTTAAACAAACAAATTCTTGAAACTATTCCGTGTGATAAAATATTAAAATTTACTAGAATCAGGTATGTATATTGAAATTATCATTGAAAATGCTTTCTTCGAATTAAGAGAATATTTACTATACAATATAGAATATTTAGTACCTATTCAATGTAAATTTAATGAAACTCGGCAAGTGGCTTGAAATTTTTGGTCGACACTGTAAAAGTTGAGTCTCTTAACAAAGGACCATTTTTTAAATACAGCGTGTCTAGGAATCTTAAGCGCAGGAAGCGATATTAAGGTCTCATAACCATAACCGTGGTCTTAGTAATTTTTATGGTTCGCAATGAGAAAAAAGCTCCGAAAGTTAGTCGAAAGCGCCGCGTATCTGGCCGGGTACGTGTTTGCAGACACATTATGAAAAAAGAAGTAGGAGGGGAAAAGAAAAATAAGAGTGAGCGCGGGAGCTTCCCTTCGCAGATTTTTCGTGACAAGATAAGCCACGTCCTGTTTACTCTGGACTGCTGTGGCGTACGAAGATGCTCGTTAAGCCTTTTAGTGCCGGCGTATCGCGCGAGCACCCACAAAGTCGTATATCACCTGGGGGTACCTCGGTTCGTACCTTAACTCGCCGCACGGAAACCCCTGCGAAGAAGACAACGATTCCACATTAAGTACTCCTAGCTCTATCGCATTCTGAAAGTTTCACCAACCGATATTTCCCCGAAATACTGTCCTTTCAACGATACATCGTCACCTCTAAAAGTAACATTTTTCACTTTCCGTTGACAGCCGTACAACACATAAGTCGGAGTTAACAGTTGAACAAAATAGCAGGAAAGGGGGCTCGTAGCCTTCTCCAAGAAAGAGAAGAAACTTTCCCTTTCAAAGTTTCTATTTCGAGCGTGAGTAAAGGCTTCTATTTCAATGACGACGGTCTGAAAAATTATACATACCTATTTTCTTCCAATATACTGGAAAAACGCAAATTCTATAGGTCCGTGTCACTTTTTACAGTAATAATAACTATGTACCTCGCAATTATTCTCGCATAAAACTGAAGGCGATCAATATTAATCGGTATTATCGTTTCGGATGTCGAGCCACTCCACAATATCTAATACGTTACTTGAACGTTTACACAGTGCAGCGTACAGTCACGCTGCTATTGTAGCGTTTCAAAGCCATAAAATCGGATAAATGGAAAACTGACAGGCACGTAACAGAAAAATCGTGGCTGATTGTTTACGAGTTGAATCGCCAGCGTGAAGAACGATTACCGAGTCGAATGGAGCTGGTTGCAAGACACAACGCAATCAGAGCAAGGAGAACGAAACGGAAAGGCCGGAAAGTCTATAAGACAGAGTAATATTGAAAACAATATCGGGCTAAAGCAATCGTGCTAACGGCTAGGTCACGGAAGATTGCAGGGCGTTTTAGCCATGCAAAGACACCACTTAGGTGAATACGAGTGATACGTCAGAACGAGCTACGTACTTAGCTGGTCCATTACGGGTAAAGGTTTCAGGATCGACAACGTGTTGCTGGTTGTCATTAATATGATCAGGGAGGTGCGTGAGGTGGGAAGGGAGAAAGATGGCAAGTGAACGAGAATTTGAGTGAGAGGGAGGGAATCTAGGATGAAATAAAGGGGAGAAAGGAGAGCAGAGGGAACGACCAACCACCTATAATCTTCGAACCACAAGATTCAGGATCCGATATACCGAATCGAGGTGAGGTACGAAGCAATAACTGGTCATGTCGCCCAGTAATTCAGTAGCCAATTAGTTAGACGGCGGCGGGAGCGTTGGCGAAGATGTCTATCTGGCCTCGTACGAGGCGGCTGCACCAGCGAGCTGTTGCACCTACACGAGTATATGCTCGCACTTACACATGCCTTTATGAACGGAGTTCAGCACGAGTAGAAGGAACACCGTAGTGTCCCAGCGAGAAACCCCCGCGAGAGACAAGCGTGTACCTCCTAGAAACTGATTCAACGGTGATTTATGTTCTCCTCCACCTAACACCGATCCCAAAGATATATTGGCCGAACGCGGTCGCAAATCTTTCGAGCCGTTACACCGGAAACTTTTTCGCGCTTCTCAAGCCTTGCCATGGACTATGGACAGTGGACGGACAGCACATGGCAGCGTGCTAAATACGCGCTGTTCTTCATATTTTGTATAAAGAAATAACTGATCATCTTCATCTTTATCAAATTATCAAATGTATAAAAACTGCGGGGTAAGATCACTGACGCGAAAGATAAAAGTTTTTATCAAACGGAAGTAATATATTATACTCCAATTTATGAAGGACCGGGGACCGTCATTAATCCATATCTTTACAAACGATAATTCTATTTAATATAAATTTTGCATAATGTTATGCGTAGACAACTTGTTGTAAACAGTGAGGAGCAATAAATTGTATACAATCGCGGGGATTAAAATGATGTAATTTCTCATAAATATCATCAGATGCACTTCAGAAAAGATCGTAAGAGAAATCGTGTAAAGTTTTCGAAATCCCCAGTCGGTTGATGAAATCGATTTTTCCGCGCGGCGCGGCGGGTACCATTTAATGTTTCAGCGAAAGATACCGCAACGTCAAGATACAAGGAATCAGCGATAAGTTTCCGAGCCGGTACCGAGCACTGGTCTTTCCGAATTTAAGAAAGTGGATTTCAATTAGCCCAAAGACTTTGGAGGCGGCCGGCAGCCGATAAAATAACGAGGAGCCAAGCCCTTACACGAGCACGCTCGGCAGAGGTAAACCCACACTTTCTTGGCTCGGGTGAATTATGCTCTCCCCGGACCGTAACTTACCCACACGGAGTTAATGCGTGCTTGTGCAATCTTGCCTGCCACGGTCCAGCCTACCTGGGCTAATGAGTAGGTGTTTGTTGGACATTCTGACACGTTTTACGACTCACCAGATTACTTCCCTCCCTCCCGCGGCCGATAGATAGAGCCGCCGCCTGTTGCGAGTGTGCCGCCAACAAAGATTGGAATAGGACAGTTGATTTACTACGAGCAAGCCGTACGATTTCATTCGAGGGTACGCCTGGTATCGCCAGCTCGTTACTCTTTCGATCTTGTCGAATAGAATCGGCCCGTTGATCTGTCGTTGCAGGATTAAAAATTACGATTGATGCTGATTTATTGCCACGGTAACTTGCGACTTACGAAAATCCCTATCGCATACAGGGTGTTTATAAAATTGTGGTACATTTTTTTTAGGATCGGCAAGTAGAAACTCACCAGAATAATAAACAAACTTGGTATACGTCCAATACGGTGTATGTCCAATAATGCTTAGTTTTGCAGTTATAAACATTTATACATATATTCCGTAAAACACGGACCCGGAATGTCCATTAAAGTGGCATTTAACGAAGACCAGCTGTGTTTTCGTGGATCGCCCTTGTTTTTTTAAATGCGAGAAGCAAAGGATTGGAATAAAAATATAGTCAGCCGGTCTTTTAATATGTGTCTACCAATTCTTTTTTATTATTTTGCTAAGTAGAACAAATCCTGCAAAAATGTCCCCCATTTTTATAAACTCCCTGTATACCTCCTCCCTCCCTACACCGACAATGCCATCGCATTGATCTTCCTTTACGCATGACCGGACAGGATAGTTCTCGGAATGATGCATCTTATTTTATCCGGATTTGAATACGCTGACAATTCGACAATGTGTACACGTTGTCTACTGTCACACACTCTCGTGTACTTATTGCAACTTTTCTACCCCCTCAGTTATGTGATTGGCCGTTAAGTTCACGTTGCTCACACGTGTCTTACTTTATAGTTTGTTCACCACGCAAAGAGAGGAGTCCGGTATGTAAGTAATAAATGTGGGCAACTTGTTTCTATTTAGCGCGTGGAACGACTGCGATAGTTTACCACCGCGGTACCGACAAAAAGGTTGCGCTGCCGTCCCAGCGAGTTATCTGATTTTTGGAACTCATCTAAATAACTCTAAATAGCCAAGCGCTTCGTTCTTTTTAGTATTTTCTTCTTATCGAGATTGCTTGCCACGCTTCCTCGAAGGAAGGTCAGCGCGTTAACGTCGGATGCGCTATTTCGGTTCGCGCCGTATCCGCTCGTAAAAGTCGCCCAAGGCGTGGGCATCCATCCTAATTAACAACCATGGAACCAGGTACGGGACCATCTGATACCACGCCGAGAGTATAATCCGCTTGTTACCAACACGAAGCCCACACGGACAAGTACTCCTTACCGCCGTAAACCGTCTCTTCGGCTCCTCTTGCAATTTGGATGCGATAGACTTGGCGCCTTAGGCGGAGGGAACAGTATAAGGGCCGAGGCTTCGATACCTCGCAGATTTAGAACTCCAGAAATCTGCTTTCTTTTACGTCCTATCAGTAATCTATATCTTACTATCGTATGCGTAAAATATTAGACTTGGACTTCCAGTACAATGTTCGGTGATTCTACGAAGCATGCTTAGTTCTCCATGAGTTACAATGTATGCAATTATGTTGAAAGTAGTACTTCTCAAATAAAATCCATAAACGGTTGTTCACCGTTGGAGAAAATAAAACTGTAAATGTTGGAGAAATTTTGACTAATACAATGTAATTATTTAAGGTGGTAAATTTAAAATTTGTTTTCTCAGGTAATTTTTCAGTGAAGAATCGGGATCTTTTTAGATGTTAGGCATCATTGTAAAATTATTTTTATACATTATTTGTTACTTAAAGTTTTAAAATGGCATTGAATATATGTACATACAGGTACATTGAAGAAAATCTATTTATCTTTAAGGGGGTACTCTGGTCTGACGAGCCGTTTGCGTCGCGTTATTTCGGAATTTTTTTACAAAGAACCCTTAAATTTTATTATTATGTAGTTTATTGCTACATGCTTCATGATATTTGAACTATCTTTATAAATTTTTTCAATAGAAAAAAATTAAAATCAAACGCAGTTGACTGCTTTAAAGTAATGGTGAAAAAAAACATAGAGTCACGGTGACCACGATTGGGCTCGTTCCAGTGATCAGAAACAAAAAATCTAAAGAGTTTCTTTATTTGTATGCCTTTGGCTATCGTCCCTACCACAATGATAAAAATATATTGAAAATTAAGCAAATGGTGGAGGTTTGAAAATTAAGTCTCGATTCTCTCACATTTTTTCAACTTTAAAGGTCTGTGAAAGTTTAGAAACAAAATATTTTATCATAATTCTGGTAGGGACGATAGCCACATATGTGCTGATAATATATGCAAAACTTGGACTGAGTTGGTCCGGTCGATCTTAAAATATCATGGTCACCGATTCGAAAAACATGGTTTCGAGAAAATCGCGTTTAAAGTTTACTCAACGTTCGAAGCGAAACTAAGTTGTGACCTAGGAGAGTAACGGTCTCTTTGTAACCAAATGGACGATTTTTGTGTTCTAAAAGGCACAAAAATGCCCACTCCCCCCCCCCCCCCCCCCCCAGAAAGAACAGTCGGCCGAAACTTTGCCGAAATACACTTGCCGGAACAAAAGTGTTATGCGTCGCCCGTCCCGCTCAGTGAGCGCCCCGTATAGGTACCTACCATATTGCACCCTGTAGCTCTGCAAATATTACGAATTGGAAAAAATCTTTTGCACACGTATTATCCACATAATGTACCGGTAGAAAATGCAAAAAAGTCGACTTTTTTACCCGTCAGACCAGAATACCCCCTTAAGCAGGTATGTTACCCTCGATAGCCCTAAAAGAGGCCTTTCCAAACGCAAATTGTAAAGTGATAAATAACAGTAGAGAGAACGTTTTTCTCTAGCTTTAATCGTTATTCTATGAGCTTTAACACGAAAAAAAGAAAAATCTAAATATCTCTATGTACATAAAAGTTGTGAGTAAAAACGTAAAAGCGTGTACGTGGTGCACCGTTTGATAGTGAACATAAAATCTCGAAAACCGCTGTAACGATTTGGATGAAAATTTAATGAGAGATGCAGCAAACCATTCCCTACGATGTGTCGGGAGCAGATTTTCAAAAAAAATAATACAATTTTTATGTTGGAAAATACGATTTTATGGATTTCTTGAATGAAAACTATTTTTTACCTTTTTTTTAAAGAATTTATCTCGAAAATCTGCTCCCGACACATCGTAGGGAATGGTTTCTTGCATCTCTCATTAAATTTAGACTTTTTTAGGTTAAAGCTCATAGAATTAACGATTGAAACTAAAAAAAAACGTTCTCTCTACTGTTATTTATCGCTTTACAATTTGCATTTGAAAAAGGCTTGTTTTAGGGGTATCGAGGGTAATCTACTCCCTTAAGTTGACATAAAAATGTTTTATTTGTTATGTTCCAATCGCTTTCGATGTAGGGTGCCAGCTGATATGTTCTTGCTAGACATGATGGTAAACAATGTTGTATAACACCCCCACTTTAAAACTTTAAGTAACAAATAATCCTGATATTTCATTGAAAAATTACCAAAGGAACCAAATTTTAAATTTACCCATTTTTTAGGCCTGCAAGGTGGGGTACTACCTTAACAATGTTGTTGTAAAAGGAAAAATTGTAGTTTCATTTTTTAAATGTCACGATTAACTGTCGTCCATGGTTCGTTTAGAATAAGCCATAAGTAATGTAGGCCGCAAATTCAAAAAGTACGAGAGATTTTAAGATTTTTTATATACTTACTGTGCATTTGAAAATTTTAACGAATTCTTTTTTGCACTATTAAACTTCTGTTACAAATAACAATAATCAGTTTAAACGAATAATGGGTGTTATCTGTTGACAATCGTAATAGAATCAAGTTTTTACATTTCTTTTGTTGTACCCGTTACAATTAATATTTCTAATAAAATTATGAATAATATACGTGTATAGAAAATTGTCTTAAAAAGTAGGTATAAATATCGGTTATTTTGGTTTGTTCAAAGTTTGATAAAACATGAGTTTTTGGAATTTTAATGAAGATTTGACATTTACATATTTAAGAGAAACTTTTATTAAAAGAGAAATCTTATTATGGCTTCATTGTTAGTTATTATAGTTTGATTTACTTCTCCAGAAAATTATAATAGATATTATTACTTAAAGAAAGACATTACTACGTACTAGGTTTATATTACATACTAGCAAAATACCCCCGCGCTTCGCTTTGGACCTAATACATTTCACTCCTTTTCACCCCCTTGGGGATGGAATTTCCAAAAATCCTTTCTTAGTGAGTGCCTACGTCATGAAAAGAATATATCATCCAAATTTCACGTTCCTAGGTTAAACGGTTTGAGCTGAGCGTTGATGAGTCAGTCAGTCAGTCAGTCAGAACTTCTTTATATATTCTATACATACTTCTTTTATATATATATATATATATATATATATATATATATATATATATATATAGAGAGAGAGAGAGAGAGAGAGAGAGAGAGAGAGAGAGAGATTTAATAACTGGTGACTACAACTTGCCTCATACTGTTTGGCATGTGGATACATACGGTGTTCTTATTTTTTCTACGACCTTGTCATCGGCATAACATTATGCCGTTGTAGTCCACGAAGGGTTTAATTTCTCCAACATGTTCTAGGAAAGTTCGATTAGTATAAGCTCGGGGTCTCATTTCTACCTCCTCTTCACTAATGACGACTCGGTATGTACGGCAATTGCTACTAACACGTTTTTGCTCCGTGATACGTTCCACCCTGCGTTAACTTTTTATTGTAGTACTACTACTGTAGTCGCTTCAAACCTCTCTCCTAACAGGTCTCGTGAATCGAGACGTAATTTTGCCGACTACTTGGCAATTATCAATTATCTTAATTCCATTAACTGCGACTTAATCTTCCATAATTCTGAAGTCGATACAGCCGTTGACACTCTATACGACCACCTCGCATATATCACCGAATCTTTCGTATCTCTACAAACGCTGTGTGAGTTCTCTTTTCCGAGATGCGTTTCCAAGGGCCTTATTAAGTTAATCAGAGTGAACAAAGTGGCACATCAGGCTTTCAAACGTAGCAACTCCACTTACGATTATTTAGCGTTTGCCAAACTGCAATCTGATTATAAACATATGGCTATGCCGTGCCGTTCTGCATGCATCCATAAGTTGTAACCGTTCTTCTAATGCATTGTCTAACACCATGCGCTATAACGGTCTCGAAATGCCGAGCGCCTGCGATATAGCCAATAGCTGTGCGAAATACTTCGAAACTGTATATTCTTGCAACCTTGCCCAACCACCAGCACTTGATTATGCTTCTCCTTCTCCTCTTGATATACCGGGTGCTACTATTAGTATTGAAGCAGTATTCCGTAAGTTTGCCACATTAAACATTAACAAGGGATCCGGCAATGATGGTTTGTCCCTGGGACTTTTTAGATCTTGCCCTTTTATCAACTCGACATTTTTGTGGATTATTTTTTTCATATCTTTCTCAACAGGCAAATTTCCAACCGTATGGAAATCAAGCGTAATTACGCCCTTTTTTAAATTTGGAAATACATCGAACATCGCCGATTACAGGCCAATCTCTATCTTAAATATGCCTAATATTTTTGATGATGTCATTGCCAGTAAATTATAATTTGCTGGCCAAAAACTACATAGCCAATGAGCAGCACAGCTTTGTACAACAACTTAGAATAAGGCCGCCAGGTTGACGTCATATTTACCGATTTCCAAAAAGCCTTTGACACGGTTAATCATGCAACATGGCTTCTCTGGCAGCATGCTCCTCTGGATATCCTGATATCTCACGGGCAGAACCCAGGCCGTTAAATATAAAAATACATGGTCCGGACGTTTGTCCGTGATATGTAGAGTGCCTCAAGGCTCTCAACTCGGCCCTCCTTTATTCAATTTATTTGTAAACGACATCGTATCTGTGTCCCAATAATGTAACTTCTTATTGTATGTACATACTCTGACGATCTTAAAATTTTTCTTAAGGTAGGATCCTCCTCCAACACACATCGTTTACAACATAATATGAATAATTTTTCTGTACGGTGTAGAATCAATCATATGGCCTTAAAGATTGCTGAAAGCAAAGTCATGTGCTTCACCCGAAAACATCTGCACTGACCCCGGGGTCTCAATCATCTCATCCCTATCCTTTAAAGAGCATTACAACAACAGTGTTCGCAAGGCCTCTAGAGCACTTGGTTTTGTCATGAAACCATCCCTCAAATTCAAAAATCCTTCTACCTTTAAAAGACTGTTACGTTTTGCGTTCGACATAATATAAGTTTACTGAACAGCAACGATAACAGAACATTTAAACAAGGGGTAACAAGAATAATATAAGAACAGGTAACGAAATATAATCTGTTAGGAATACAATATCGATACGTCTGCTATTAATGGCGGCTGACTCTCGAATGACAGCTTGACAGGCGATCGATCCGATCGCCTTCTTCTCGCTGTCTCTTGTCTTCGTCGCGAGCATCAGCGGGCCATGAATCCTCTACATAGGGTGCTCGCAACACTGCTCCCCCCCCTTCGAGGAGCGGTCGTCCCGACCGCTGCAGATTCTCCGTTGATTGCAGCTGCACCCTGGCTCGGAAGAGTGGGAAGGACGCTATGTGGCCTCTTCCGTCCGTCGCCTCGGTATTCACCTTCACGCCCAGGGAAAAACCACCCCAAAAACCCTGGGCAAGGCATGGGTGCATGGCTCTTCGCGTCTCTACCCTCCACTTGCGTCTTCGGTCTTGCGTACTTCTTTCTTGTATGGGCTTCATCTTCTTCGATGGCGCATCTTCTTCTTGGGTAGAGACTGGCAAGAGGTCCAATCCTTTTTCTGGTCGGGCTCGTCCAACGATTAATTCCTTGTGTTCCCTCGGCGGAAGTCCAGCGACGACGCTCTTCTGGAGGTTCCGGCTCCTTGTCCCACGACGTCCCCGGAACTCCAACAGTCCCTCGGTGGAAGTCAAGCGACAAAGCTCCTCTGGACTCCAGCTCATTATCCCACGACGTCTCCGGAACTCCAACAGTCCCTCGGTGGAAGTCAGGCATCGAACCTCCTCTCTTCCGTCCCCGGAACTCTAACAGTCCCTTTCAGAAAAACATTTCATGCATTAATTTTCTCTTCTTCTCACGAGGAACGGTGGAGTCGAACAGAGTCAGGGAGACGAAAAGGCGAGACGGGCACGACAACAGGGGGTCACAACTCATGAGCTTGTCACCGGCCCGCTGCCCGATCAATCTTCCCCGGACTCCCAACTCGTCTTCCTCTTCTTTCTTCTCATCTCCTCCAGTACTCTAATCCGTGGCTTCTTGATGGCCCCATTCCTCTTCGTAGCATCTGGTGCTGCTCCAGGGGACCGTCTCGGTGCAGCTCGTCAGCGGTCCCGTCTCCGCGATGCCCCCTCCGACCGATCCGTGCGACTGCGTCGCACGTCCGTGCGGTGATTGGGGACACCATTTCCCGTTTGCTGTCCACCTCGTAGGAAGGGACCCCTTGGTAGACACTGTACCGGGGACGCGGCCAGGATCCCTGCCAGGAGGGTAGCGGGGTGGTTCCACGTATGTCCGCACTCCGCTGCGGACCGCCACGCTGTTGTGGCACATTCGGGGAATTCGGGACCGCATCCACGCCGCGGTAGCAGTCCCCCGACACCTTGTCCCTCGTCGTGGGGTATCGTGCACCTGTAACAGACTCAAGAGCGGGGGCCGGACTACGAAGGCAACCTCCGCAGCCCCGTCCAACGGATTAGCTTAAACTAATCTTCTTTCTTGAGTCTTCTCTGCATGTTGCATCCCTTCTCTCGGAAGTCTTTATTCCTCTTGCAATTGTCCCTCATATTTCGCAAGGCGTCGTACGTGGACCACCTTGCACTTCTTCCGGGGTGACCGCTGGATCCTTTACACCACGTCGTTGATCCTATCCGTTATCCTGTATGGGCCTTCCCAATCCGCTTGTAGCTTCGGGTACTCTTCGTGGTAGCAATCACACTCGTTCTCCAGGCTGGAACTCCCGAACTCAGCATCCTCGACTCTCTCTCTCTCTCTCCGCGACGGTATTCGCTCTCGAACTCCCTCCGTCGCGGCTTCCAATTCGGCCATCCCGCGACGATGTTCGCTATCGAACTCCCTTCGTCGCGGCGTCGCGACGGTATTCGCCCTCGAACTCCCTCCGTCGCGCCTTCAGTAACCCCTGTCGTATTCCTCAATCCCTCAACGGGTAGCAGTTCTTGCGAAGATGACCGGCCCCTCCACATTGCCAGCAAGTTTTCTTCGTGTTGTCGTCTGAGCGATCGTCCGACCCCTCGAACCTCCCCTTCTTCTTCGGGCTCTCAAAAGTGTGGGAAGATTTAGTTCTCCGTTTTTCCGCGTCGCGATCACGGGACTTTGTCGCGAGATCGCAAGACATCGTCTCGATGGCCTCCATCTCCAGAGCTCTGGTCACGGCGGCTATTAGGGAGGTGAACCCGCCAAGTCCCAGTTCCCGCTGTATGACAGAGATCGACAATACTGTTACAAACTGAGACGCGGCAAGTTTGTCGCGGGTTTCTGCCGGGCAATCGGCGAAAACGGACTGCACCAAACGTTCAATTTTGGTGGCCAGCGAGGAGATGCTCTCATCTCTCCGTTGCCTATGGCTCTGGAAGAGTACATAGTTCAAAT
Organism: Andrena hattorfiana; assembly: GCA_944738655.2. Taxonomy (NCBI): domain Eukaryota; kingdom Metazoa; phylum Arthropoda; class Insecta; order Hymenoptera; family Andrenidae; genus Andrena; species Andrena hattorfiana. The sequence goes on from OX122890.1 coordinate 21,554,292, forward strand.
TTGACAGATTCTTCGCCCCGTAACGGAATTCGAGCGCGGAAACCAATTCCACGAAGTTCTCGCATTGGGCAGCGGAGAGCGTCGTGAGGACGCTCCTCGCCGACCCCCCATGGGAAGCGATCAAGACTGTAGCCTTTTTTTCGTCATTCCACCCATTAGCGCGCGCGATAGTCTGGAACTGTACCTTGTACTCCTCCCACGACGTTTTTCCATCGAAAATTGCCGGTTTCACCGCGTACCCCAAGCCGAGTACGTGCGGTCCCGAAAAGGGAGCAGCGGCGGGCATACCGACGGAGGCAGAGACATGCGCCGAGGGGACATTATTTACACCACTATTTACATCACTATGTACATCACTGTTTACATCATTATTTACATTATTATTTACATTGGCGACTGTCTCTCTACCCCGAGGACTCGCGCCGCTGTCAACCGATCCGCGAATATTTTGTAATAAGGAGACTACGACCTGGATGCGATTTTCCATTTCTGACAACCGGGCCTCGAGAGCCGCCTGTGTTTTTCGGTCGGTGGCTTCCTTTTCCTCCCTGCGACGGTCCTCTCTCTGCCAGCGGGCCTCGTTATCCCTCCGCAGCTCCCGCATCTGTCCCGCGATACTCAACTGGAGGCTGGTGAACATCTCCTGTAGAGAGGCATCACCCGTCGCTGCAGGAGAAGGGTTCGCGGAGGCCGCGGACGCACGAGTGGGCATCCCACTTCTAGTGGGCATCCCACTTCTGACACCAGTGTTACGTTTTGCGTTCGACATAATATAAGTTTACTGAACAGCATCGATAACAGAACATTTAAACAAGGGGTAACAAGAATAATATAAGAACAGGTAACGAAATATAATCTGTTAGGAATACAATATCGATACGTCTGCTATTAATGGCGGCTGACTCTCGAATGACAGCTTGACAGGCGATCGATCCGATCACCTTCTTCTCGCTGTCTCTTGTCTTCGTCGCGAGCACCAGCGGGCCATGAATCCTCTACATAGGGTGCTCGCAACAATACTATACTCAACTCTAGTGCTTCCTTAGCTTAACTACTGCTCAACATTATGGAATCCTCTACATCAGATCCATATAGCCTCTTCGGAACAGATTCAGCATCTGCGTTTATCGGTTATACATTAAAAGAGCCGATCCCGAAGACCTGCCACGTATATGACCCCCTTCTCAACTTACTCGGCATACCCGCCCGTGAAGAACGCAGATCTGTTTCCGATTTAATCTTCGCTATCAAAATCTTAAATAATTTCGTTGACTCCCCTGATGTATTAGAACTTTTCAAGCTCAATGCTCCACCTAAAATGCTTAGGCAATTTCTTATCTAAGAAAGCACTTTTCTCTCTAAGAAACCATGCCACAAACTTCGGAGAACACAATATTGAGAGAGAGAGCACAAAACTGACCAATAGTGTCAGTCTCTGCCATCTCCTTCGAAAGACAAATTATTGATGCATTGCGTGACAGTGTTCGTACCTTGTACCTTAGCTTTTCCTTCGTGTACTTTATTATATACAACCAAAGGGTGGCCATCCGTTGAACGATAGTGATAACAATAACAATAACAATAACGACAACGACAACGACAACGACGACGACAACGACGGACGACGGACGACGGACGACGGACGACGGACGACGGACGACGGACGACGGACGACGGACGACGGACGACGACGACAACGACAACGACAATACCGGCGGCGACGACGACGACGACGGCAACAACAACAATAATAATATGCAATATTTATAAAAAAATATATAATCGACTATTTAAATATGTTAACCTAGAGCTCTTACTTTTTGACCCGTAGGGTACCCGTCTATCCGAAACAACAATACCACAGACAATACAACATTCAATTGCTTGAAGCTGTTCTGGGTAGCCGGATACCCAACGGGTCAAAAAGTAAGAGCTCTACTTCCAGGCCGCGTATTTTATAGCCGAGACAGCTGAACGCGGAGCAGTAACCGCCCGCACGCACTTGCAGGAGACACGCGTAGACAGTGATGCCAGAATCGTGGGATATGGGACCCCCGCTATGACCTACCGCCGCCGAAATCCGAAATCGAAGAAATTTTTATTATTATTAATTAAGTATTAATTAAGTATTTATTAATAATAATTACATTAAGGGGAGAATCCTATCTTACGGGCTAAAAACATAGCAAAATACAGGATTTTTTTTAAGGAACTAGCATTTCGATTCATGTGAAATTTGGACCATGTTTTTATGCATCCTTGAAAAAGTTGCAGGTTCAGACGTTTCGGTTTGAAAACTCTCCACACCGCTCAATAAATTTGTTTATTTTTGCTGGTTCATCAATTACAAGCTATTTAGATATGTATAAAATAAAGCGCCGTTTCATTTTTCTGTTTCAGATTACCTGGTAGATAAATATCATGCACACCAACAGACGACGAATTTTGAGCGGCGTGATGGTCGATCATGCATAATTACTATATTTATGATTAAAAATTAATAAAAAAAACCTGCAGCTTCTTCAAAGATGCATCAAAACATGGTTCAAATTTCAGGTGAATCGAATCGCTGCATTCTTAAAAAAATCCCAAATATTGCTACGTTTTCAGTCCAAAGAATAGGACTCTCCCCTTAATATATTATATACATTAGGGTGTTTCAATTTTCCAAAGGTGCTATTTTCACGTAAGTTTGCTCGCCCTCTTGGTTCTATTCATCTAAGTGATCTGTATGCCAAATTTTAGACAAATTTAATAATATTTAGGGGTTGCAGAGTTTTATCACTAGGGTAGGCCTGGGGTAGTAGTAACACTTTGACTTGGGAATTCGATTACGCAGGAACTATTACATCTACAACAGAAACTCTTATACGGAAATGTTACTTACTTATATGAAATTATTGAATCACAACATTTTTACTGTATGTTAAGTAATATCCAAGTTATTAATAAGAAATGAGAAGCGAAGTGTTATAGCCCTAACGTTACAGTGTAAAATGTTGCAACCGTCTCCGACTTCGGGTCGGTTGTAACACTGCATAGATTCTATGCAAACAAGACAATATTATTCGCCTTCTTTGACACTATTCGGTTCTGTTGCGGTACAACTGTCTCCGCCTGCCGATGTTACAATCGCCTCCGACCATGCTTTTGAACTTCAATTATAAATTGTGACTAACGAGACACTTAAAAGTGCTAAGTAACGATCAGTATTACTTTAAAAAAGGTCAAATTACAGATTAATAAAAAGCACATACTTGCAAAGGGAGTGTTTACATTACATTCATAAGTCAATAAGAAAAAGTTACTTTAGGGTATCGGAAAGTTATTTTGTTCGCTATTCATGTCTGTTGCCTATCTATACCTATTGCTAGGATATGGATGTGTGTATTCAAAATGCCATTGTTTATCATATGTATATTTAAAATTGGTGTTAATATTCATTATATGTTTCATATTAGTTTGTTACCTTCGCCCGCCTGTTACTACCGCCCCCGGTCTACCCTACATATTTTCGCTTTTTAGGTTTTAAAAATGTGGGTAAAATAATAAGGTACAGAATTTTTATAGATGTGAACAATAATAATAATAATAAAATATAAATCCATCTAAGTCTAAGTCTTCTTTGAAAGTTAGTTTCTTTTTTAAGAACTTGAAAATAAAAATAATTATTATTGGAAATCGCGTTTTCTTAGCCTACTACATATTATTTAGTGTGCAAAATGTGCAACCTCTAAATATTACTCAATGTTTCTAAAATTTGTCAGATATTCTTTTTATATTAATAGGAATCTAGGCATGAGCAAAGTAAAAAGAAAATGTAATATTGTAATTTTAACCCTATAATATGAAACGCCCTAATATACATATATGATTTTTTACGTTTTCTTAGACCGATTCTTTCAAAATTTATTCTTTGGTTTCGATTTTTTAAAAGTATCGGTTGGAATGATTCGATTCAGAATCGATTCGAGAATCGATTTTTTAAAGTGACTCGAACATGTCCAGCACACAGCGGAGCCGATCGCGCTCGTTTAAACCGTGAGAATAGATTAGTTACTGCCCCGTGCTTACCTGTCTCGGCTTTAAACTGCGTGGCCCGGAAATTGCACCGCTAATATTTAACTGCCCACCCAGCACCATGACATAGCAGCAAAGTCCATGACATAGCAGCAGAGTGAACCTGCAACTTCTCTACAACGATGCGGTGCAACATTGCAATCTCGCACCGCAATATTGCCAAAAAATTGCAGGATCATTGCCACAATTTTGCCGTTTCGTTGCAGAATCATTGCCGGAACGTTGCAGGACTACATATTTGTAATGCTGCCGCAACTTTGCAAAAATACACTCCTGCAATATTGTTAAGGCGGACATAGGAGTGAACCTGCAACGTCTGTGCAATGATTCTGCAACGAAACGGCAAAATTGTAGCAATGATCCTGCAATTTTTTGGCAATATTGCGGTGCGAGATTGCAATGTTGCACCGCATCGTTGTAGAGAAGTTGCAGGTTCACTCTCAGGTCCGTCTTACCAATATTGCAGGAGTGTATTTTTGCAAAGTTTTGGGAACAGTAAAAATATGTAGTCCTGCAACATCATTGCAGAGAAGTTGCAGGTTCACTCCTATGTCCGCCCTGGGCAATATTGAAGGAGTGTATTCCCGCAATGTTTCGAAGATTTTACAGCAATAGTCCCGCCGCAACGTTTCGGGCAGTGAGAAATACGATGACATGAATGTGTGTAGGCAGAATCGTAGTAGTATAAAGCCCGTGTGTCTTTTTCTCATTGAAAATTTTTTTCCCCAGGGGAATTCGAACCGCGGACCTGTAGCATCGTAGACGAACACTTTACCGCCGCAGATAGAACCGCTGATTGATAAGATTGCTTACGTATTCGAACTTATACTCCTACCGTGCAAAACTTTAAACTCAAATTATTCAAAAACGAAGGCTCATTTGACAAACCTATTAGGGATTTTTAATACTGTAGGTGCGGACTCTAACTATAACCTGGTGTCATTTTAGGTTAGGTTGGAAAGTAGTCTTTAGACTAAACCTTTGCATTTGCCTTTTCATCTCTCTTTTCTCTTGCTTGATTGTATATACGTGTTTGTGCAATAAAGATGTTTAATAATAATAATAATAATAATAATAATAATAATAATAATAATTTCATACATTAAAATATCTATATAGTACCTACTGTATCTAAAAAAAGTAAATTGATCTACAAATCTCTTCTGTAATTTCATGTACAAACAAGTCTCACGGTAACAATTTTTTCATATCTTCAACAGCCAACGAGAAATTCTAGGGTATCTAGTTAAATGAAACATGCTGTAGAATCCACTCAACGTCATGTACATATTTCAACAAATTTTGTCAAAGTCATAATTGCTTCAGAATATTGCTGTAATGTTTCTACAATATTTTCACTACATTATTGCACGGCAATATGTGCGCAATTTTGTTTGAGCGTTGCCACTGGAACATTGCACGTCGATGTGCGCGCAATGTTGCAGGAATATTGTAGGATCGTTGTCACTGGAACATTACATGTCGATGTGCGCGCAATATTGCAGGAATATTGTAGGGTCGTTGCCACTGGAACATTGCACGTCGACACGTGCGCTACATCGCAGAAGCGTCGCCACTGCAATATTACAGGAATATTGTACGGCATTGTGGGTGCAAGTTTGCTGGGGCGTTGCCGTTGGAACATTGTACGTTGATGTGCGCGCAATATTGCAGAAATATTGTAGGATCGTTACCACTGGAACAATGCAGTGGCAACGCGTGCGCAATATTTCTGCAATATTGCAAGAATGTTGCCACTCCAATATTGCACAGCAATATTGCAGCATCGTTCCCGCAATATTGCAATGCAACCTGCAATAACGCAATATTACAGCAATATAATTACGTTCCTGCAATACTGCTGCAACGAAGTGTGCTGTATGGGTGTTAGTATTTCGAGAACGAAGCCTTGGATCTCAAAACGGTAAAGGACTTTTCGATGTCTTTTTACATCGGAATATTGCATGTTCCGGGAAGTCTCTGAACTTTGGAACACCCTGTATAGTTATCTACGTAAATTTACTTGAGCACGTTTTTGTATATACTAGGCCTGCCTCAATGGCCAAGTTGGAAGCAGGAAGCTCTCGATTGTTTTGAGAGCAGTGCTGTCCAAGCCAGGGCTGGCGAGCCTGTTGTAATTTTCCCACTCCTGTCTGCGACGCTAAAAAGGCAACTATGACGCTACACATGACATCTGTGGCACATGTTGCCACAGCGTGCCAATACTATTCCTACATATTCCTCGTGAATGTTGTGTGCGGATGGAGCAGTTTGAAGGGAAGCAGGCGCGTGATGGGCTCCACTGCTGGACAGCGCTGGCCTAGATCCTAGGCTCTATACTGCATTCCACTTTAGAGTAGACTTGTTCCGCGCAGGGATATACTGTTGATTGGTAGGAAACCGGCAAGGAAAGTACTACGACCAATCGCGAGTGTCACATTCATGGGAGCTGCGGAGATCAGTCGCGAATCTGTAGGGGCGTAGGTCTACTCTTATATGGAATGGAGAGTAGAGCATCAACTTCCCCTTCCAACCGTTCCTTCCCCACACAGTATTCGGGGGGAAAAGTAGCATTGGCTCGCTGTGGCCAAGTGTGTGAGTAATACACGTGGAATGAGTAGAGTCTGAGCTATATACATGACGTGGTCGCCTCTTTATCGTCGAGTGTATCCCTGACAACGCGGCTGGGAGTGGGAGAACCCCACAGGATAGGACCCCTGCTTTGGGCAGCGCTGTTCTAGAGTTAGAGCAACACTCGGAGCAGCTATGTGAGACTTCTGCACCACGGCACCGCTACTTCTGATGCGTTACTTTCTGGCTCCCAACAAGCGTATTGGCTCCGAGCCCTCAAAAATCTACTCTCGGAGCAGTAAGGTGTGCAGGCCATGATATACACGTATGCGTCTGTACCCATACAGCACACTCTCGTTGCAGCAACATTGCAGGATCGTTGCAGTGCAAGATTGCAACATTGCAGGATCGTTGCAGTGCAAGATTGCAATGTTGCACGCAATGTTGCCACAAAGTTGCACGCAACATTCCTATTTCCGCCTCCTGCAATTATAGTTTCGTATTGAAATACATATCTTTCCTTTTAATTGATGTTGAACTACTAATTAAAATTGTAAACAGCTGTTCACTATTACTATTAAATCATGAAATTTCTTATTTTACAAATTCACTACATGCACCGCAATGCATTTAACTAACGTAAACATATTGTAACGCGAACGTGAGGATCTAAAGGATAATAAAGCTAAAAGCTTGACAAGAAACCGAGTTCTTCGTTATCGCAATTCGTAATCCAATTCATCGTCTCTATTCCACGTCTGTATTGTCACAGAATGAATCACATTTAGCGTGTTACGGAGTTAATCGGTTTCAAACGTGTGATGCCCACGTGTTCTTTGACGCAAGCGCGTATTATCAAATTGTAATGAAGGCGAGAAAACAGGAAGGCCATATAATATGACCTACGCGATTAACGCTGTCGTATGATAGTTTTTGGTACTACTTGCTTCTCGAGTGATTTCTACAGTGGCCTACTTAATATCTCAAGAATGGCGCTTGATACTGCTGCTGTAACAAGTGCAGGTTAGAATCGAAGTGTCCGCTTTTTGGGTAAAACTGGGATGAAATTGTAGAGGAAGACAAGCATAAAGAAATCTTAGAATATTAGCCTTAACGCTTTGCCATTTGTATAAAAATGACTTTAAACGTTACAATTTCTACCAGGAGTTACTCCTAGACAATTTCTCTAGGAGTAGTTTCCATCACAGCTGTAGTCCACATATAAACTAACCTAAACTGTTCAATTCCTGTAGGGGATGAAGTCTTCTACTTCCCATTTTACACTTGCTGTCATTGTGCGTGTTATCATTAAACAAACTTTTTAATTTTCAATACAAGATCCCAATTTGAAAAAATATTGGATTCACTATCATTAACAGGTAGATAAGCATTCTCATCGTTGACATTAAGCACTCAAAATTAATATATATGTAGCTGTTTTGACACCTCATGTGTCATAATAAGAAATGCAAAAAAGAGATAATATACCTAATAAATGGCCATTCGAACGTAGTTTAGGACATTTATAATATGAATTTAAAAAAAATCGTTTTATTGATTGCTAAAAAAACTTACGAAAATATAATGTTTAAAAATGTCTTTGAAAATATGTTCCTCGACTTACAGTCATAAAAAATCCAGAAATCCTATCGTGAAATAAATTATAGAGAAATATAACGAGATCCTAAACGTGCCACATAATCACAACAAGAATGTTCTGTCATCTCTAGACTGCGGATGTTTATGCAAATTCATATATTGATATGCAAAAATTATTTTGCATATGCTTTATTAAAAGGCATATGCACATATGTTATATATTTCTTTCAAATGTATCTCACTGTATTTGGTCGCGATCATAGACGAATTATCGAACCGTTACGTGACATTAGAGATAAATCGCAATGCATACAACGTTTTATACCGATGTTAGTGGAGACTAATTACTCGTTCTTTACAATCGCCCGATACAAATAAACAATTTCGATAAAATTAAGGAGTTTTGCCATGTCAACAAACCATGTCGGTGCAATTGCAACTGCTCAGAATATTTTCCAAAAGACACAAGTTGCCCAAAATTTAACATTTATTAAGGCACATTTACAAATTGTTCCAGTCACAATAAAGAAATTGAGAATTGCTGGTATACCCTTAACAAATTCGATAACAATGGACATGGTATAGTTTACGTGTATAATTATGCAATTGTATATGCTTCTTGTATATGTTATGTGCCAAATAATCCAAATAATCACCAAATAATCTTGTCCATCGAAGAACATTCCCGGCAACGCTGATGTTGTATGTATATATTTTAATGTAGTATAGCGTGTAAATAGTGTATGTATATAGTTTAGCGTTTGCGTGAATGTTACTGTATATAATACAATATATTATACTATGACATTGACTCTTTTAATTGTTCTCGCAGTTCGTTCCGTTCCTCGTTATACAGTCTGTCGTGTGGCATCTTTGATGATAATTCTGTGCAATAAGTACTATTCTTTGTAATGCGTTGTTGTTTATGTACTTTTAAATTATGGGATCTTGTCCCGTTATATTATTATTATTATTATTATTATTATTATTATTATTATTATTATAATAATAATAATATAATAATAATAATAATAATAATAATAATAATAATAATATATTCTCATATATGTTTTCACTTTTGTCACTTTTGTTCTTGCATACGAAATAAACTTTAGTAAAGTTTTCTATATATAATATAAGTGTTCACTTTATTATATCCCCGAGAGCAGTAATTGGATTGAATCTGGTTTCCCAGAAGGTGTAAAATATAAATCACAACATAATTCGACCATACATAGAGCTACCTAGTGCTCCATTACAAGAGATCAAGCGAATTTATCTCTTTGAAAAATTTAATCACATTCAGGATATTTTCAAACTTATTCAAGTTTAAGTTCAAATTCTCTCTGATGTTGAGTCGACTTCTTTCCTGCGAGAACTTAGGGTTAAATAACTTGATATGGTTTTCATATCTATACATCTCATATTATACATCTAACTTAATTTATATTCGGTGCCTACAAAACTTTCCAGCTACACCAAGCTAGCACACTGCACCATACAGTCGACTACCTAAAATAAGTATATTCGGGTGGCTCGAAACATTCGAGTTACCCGAAACATACGAGCTGCTTGAAAAAATCGAGCTAAACGAAACAGATTCGAGCGGCTCGAAATAATCGAGCTACCCGAAACACATTCGAGCGGCTCGAAAAAATCGAGCTACCCGGAACACATTCGAGCTACCCGAAACCGTTCGAGTCTCGGCTCGGCTCGAAAAACCGAGTCCCGCTCGGTTCGAACTTCAAGCTACTCGAATGTTTCGAGTCTCGAAACAGCTCTGATAAACATTCGCAGTCTAGTCATCACGATGTACCAGAAGTTAAAGATTCTCTCGCTCAGGTGTAAAAAAAACTAGATCCCTGGCTGAAAAATTCAATTTCTGCTAAAATTCACTGACCCGAGTAAACAATGACTTGTTGAAAGAAGTCCAGCATTGTCCTTTGGTGGGGAAGACCAAGTTGCACTTACCACAATAATAACTGCTCATATAATCTATACGTACCTGTATCGTTTAAAAGCAGAACGTCCACCTGTTTGCAAAGCGTGGGGCATAATCATTTCTGTGGAACATATCATTACATCTCTTTTAAAATATAAATGAGAAAGAAGACTAATAAATGGAAAAAGATTTTAAGTCGGCCAGGCCTTTTCGAGCAATCGCTTTTGTTGAGAGCGTTTTGCTTAACTCGTCCCGAGAAAAAGTCCGGGGATACTCGGACAATACTTTCGATCCTTTCTAGAACATGTCGACCTCCAAACACGTCAAAGCCGTGCACAGGATGCAAATCACTCGGCGTGATAACACCAAGGAGTGTTGAAGAACTACACAAGAGAAAGCCCATCGACTGGACATAACGCCAAAACATAAACAAAGAACTAAAAAAGACTCTCCAGACTTCCTACCGTAATTTTCGTTCAGTGCGCACACTGTATGTATTTTTGCTGGGAGGTCAATTCGTGCATCAGTTCGATATTCCTTTGAATCGCATTTCCTGTAATTCTCTACTCGCTTTGTATTCGCGCACTAAATACAAACTAGCCTTGAAAAAATCAATGCGCGAGAGTGAAAATTGGTTTAGTGGACATGAATATTCGTAGGAGGAAAGTGTAGATACTGCGTTCGAATCGAAAAAGACAAAAGTGAAGGAGGGTGAGAGGGTAATATAGAGGTACGTCTGTAAGATGCGGGTTACGGGTCGCGAAGTTAGTTGCGTCGTAATAAATTCGAACGGTAGCGTGTCCCGATGATTCCGCCTCGACTTGATCGAGCGCACGAAAATAAAGTAAAACACAGCAGTGTTAAGTTGGTTATAAACAAAGATACAAACTACTGGTGGCTTGCGGGACCGCGACTTACGCATGGCTGCCAACGATAGAAGCAGCCAGTTCCGCTTTATGATCCCATAAATATCTCAATAGGATCTTAAATTACCTCTCCGGCCGGAGTCTGCGACTCCCTCAACCGCTCGCTGGCTAGCTGCTGTTCCGCCACCGCCGTTGGCTGCTGCTGCTGCCTCTGCCACCGCCGCCTCTGGATATACATTTACCCGGCCGAGTTTTCGGTGGAGACGTTACTGTTATTTATGGGCTCGTTTATCAAGGTGGCACCCCTTTCCCCTATCGTTGCTTCGATGCAGACTATCCGCCACTGCGAAGCCAATCCCGAGATATATCGCTTCGATACCAATCCGGGCTCTCTGGAGTGAAAGAGAGTTTCGAGGAGGCAACTAGCTCCGTCTCTCTGATCGCTTCTTTCAACTTTTTGCCCGGGGGCACACCCCCAAACTTCTTTCTGGTGATAAATGCTCGTGAAGAATCGCAGCCGAACGATAGCGGCAATTAGCAGTGCCTCGTTTGTCTCCTTGTCTGCTGCGTGCTCGACGAGCCTGCGGTTTCTGCCCGACGCGCGCAATCCATCTCCGAGTTTGGCAGAAAACTACACTCCTATCGACTATCAATCCAAACAGAGGCGTCATAAAATACACTACACGGAATGATTCAACAAATTTTTCAGAATATATCCGATTTACCCCTCCGTCAGAAATGAGGATTGCTTTTCAACGTTGCAGATTTTAACGATAACGGAGGAGAATTGATTTTGCAACAAATTTCACGAGGTGCCACGTGCAGAGAAACTTTCAAGGAATCTTCCGTTGAATAGTACTGTGCTAACACATGTCTGTGCACGTAGCATATCCGCATTAACCTTTCATAGTGTTCACGTAACATCGAAAAAGGATCGTAGTTTTAGGTTTCCTTGTCGGAAGACAAATAGCAGCAGTCGACAGGGAGCGCAGCCCACTTTGTCCCCGACAGCGAGGCGAATAAACGCCCGATCACTTTACGAGCTAGACGGGGTAAGAGTAAAGCAGATAGTGCGAACGGGAGCAAGAGAAAGGCGAGGGAACAGACGGAGAGAAAACCCACCCTTTCTCAATTCGTACGTATCCACCTACACCCTCGAGGCCAACAATCCATTCCAGTCCCGCCAACACTATCCAACCCCTGATCCGAAACAGGAGTGTGAGAGAGGACTTCGGGGATCTCGGTCGAGCAAAACCGCAGTGTTGATGTGAAAGCTGATAATCCCGTATCTCGCCACTCTACCTGATTAATATCTGTTTCATCGATGATGCGATTTCTGGAGAATTGGCATTTTCATGCACGCAACCCTATCTCTATTCTGCTGTGTTTTAAATGCTGATAAAATACGAGCCAATCTGTATTGGTGTCTATGATACACGAAAAGGAACTGAAATTGCTAAGATAAAGAAGCACAATTTGGTAGAAGATGATGTCTCTCAAAACATTCAATCGAAAATGTAAAATAAACGATTTTGTAAGACACATTAACATTGAATCACTTTTCAAAATACTTCGGGTACGTTCGTTATATTGGACTTGACTGTTATTGTGTAGCATGTTTGTATGCAATTAGAGCTGTCATTTGTCGGGATTTTCCCGGATTTGTCCTCTTTGTTAGGGCGTCCGGGGACGTCCGGTGGGATTTTCTGTAGTGTTCCGGGTTTCGCGATGCTGCTCGCTCAAAAAGTCATAAATAAATTCCTACTTTGAACAACTATATTTTCGTTTTATTTCTTGCTTGCAGTTACAGTCTATAATTTACAGAAATTTTTGTCTTGAGATATCGTACCTATTATAATAAATAGTTAAAAGTGTCCGGGTTTCAAGTGGAAATGTCCGGGGTTTTAATGCTCATTGTCCTAGATTAGTGATTTTACGGATGACAGACCGATATGCAATCGAGAAAAGTCCTCGTTTACAATCAAAAGTCGTATGTATAAGTATATTAATATACATACTGCTTTTTAGTGTTCCAAACATAATCCATTCAACAATTTCCATATGTACTCTAAATAGAAATAAGGAAAATCTTCATTACCATGTTACATGTAAAAAAAGGACGTTTATTGAATTTTCCATTTCAGGGAGAAATGTGGTATTCGTCGTTCAACAGTATGTGTAATCGTACAAAAAACTTAGTTTGCTTAATAAAAACTGAATAGGTAATTCAAATATAATTATGTAATTCATATGCGACTACTATTAGCCAATCAAGTATTTGCCTATAATTTGCTAATATTCTATGTACAGGGTCTTAAAAAAGTTATGGTCACTGCCTTCAGGGCTAAACTTACACCTCTGGATCGGCGGCGATTTGTAAAAACCATCGGGGCAAAATTATTTATAACATTGAAAATTAATGATAATTTTTTATCTTCACGTCAACATATTCTGTTCGCTGAAAGGAGAAAAAGTCTAAAAGGAACCGCATACCGTTTCCTAAAAAATGTGAAAAATGGTTTCATCGAATACATGGATCACTTCATCCATGCCAAAATTTTATCAATTTTTTTATGGAACCATGTGTTTGCGACATATGATTCTTTTCAGATTTGTCCTCCTTTCAGCGAGCAGAATATGTTGATGTAAGGAAAAAAATTAACTTTAATTTTCAATGTTATAAACAAATTTGCAATAAGTTTTTTTACAAATCTCCACCGATACAGGGGGGTAGATTGACCCCTGAAAGCAGTGACCGTCACTTTTTTAACACCCTGTACACGCATACATACTTCTGAATAGTAATTAGACAAATATCAATAGAATGTAATACGAAATCATTTTTTATTCGTACATACCGGCTATGTTAAAACAGTTGTTCTGCGTTCTTTTTATCTATTATTACTACCACATTCCCTACAGCACATTTGTTGCCGAAATGTCTCAGTTACATTGCGGTTTGATATTGGAAACATTGCACGGAATATTGCCGAAAACTTACAAGTACATTGCTATGTCCGCCCTGTGCAACATTGCAGGATATATTTCTGCAACATTTCTGAGATTTTACAGCAATGTTCGCGCAACATATCTGAGATTCTACAGCAATGTTCGCCCAACATTGCTGAGATTTTACAGAAATGTTCGCGCAACATTTCTGAGATTTTACAGCAATGGTCAGGCAACATTTCTGAGATTTTACAGCAATGTTCGCGCAAGATTTCTGAGATTTTACAGCAATGTTCGCGCAACATTGCTGAGATTTTACAGAAATGGTCGCGCAACATTTCTGAGATTTTACAGCAATGGTCAGGCAACATTTCTGAGATTTTACAGCAATGGTCCCGCAACGTTTCGGGCAGTAGGGCCAAAAATAAAAATAACGGTATTTTTATATACACGAACATATATTGCATATACCGGACGTGTCTGAGAGGGGGACATGAAATATCATTGTGTATAAGGTCCGTGTACCTTTTATAAATAGAAAAATCCTTTAACCCCACGGAGATTCGAACCTGCGACCTGTAGAACCGTAGATGAACACTTTACCGCTGCAGCTACAACTGTTGATTGAGAAGTTTACTTACGTATTCGAACTTACAGTCCTACCATGCAACACTTTAAACAGAAATTATTCAAAAACGAAGATTCGTTTTGACAAACCCCATTACATCTCCCTAATCGCGGATCCGAATATTTCACAACAAATTCATTCCGACGCTTGATGTTGTATGAAGTTGATTCATATTCTGAAATGAAATATCCTGTGTAGTACAAGAAAATAATGTTGTTTTAATTTTTAGCGCATTTTTAATACAATCGTTTAACATAATTTTGTTTATATATTTTTTATTTTCTAGTCTTTAGTGTTTGTGGATATACATTTCACAGCTCAGACTTCTTTACAAATATAATTTATTGCTGTAAACAGTTTAACAGTTTGTTTAAACCTTATAGTGCTAATTAACTAATTGTATTAATTACTTATATAACATATTGTCCGTGTTTACATATATTCCCTCGGAGGTAGCCTGTGAAATGTAATACAGTATTCTATCATTGACATTTAATTTATTAACACAAACTTAGCCATTGTATTATTGCACGGCAATATGTGCGCAATATTCCCGAAATATTGCACAAACTTTGCCATTGTATTATTGCACGGCAAACCTTTAAGTTGCAACTTAACGGCAAGATTTCGGCAATCAATCCGCAACATATCCGGACTCAGAAATTTTCACTCGACAATACGGAACTTTTTCATTACGCATAATAAATTAAATGTCAATGATAGGGACACTGGCAGTAATTGGCACGTGTAACACCTTTTTTACGAATATCTTTTCTTGCTGCATATAGTTAATGAATTTGTTTAAACTCTATATTGTTAATCGAATAATTGTATTAATTATTTATATAAGATATTGTCCACGTTCGCATATATTCCCTTGGAGGTAGCCTGTGGAATCTTAGACTGTACTCTGCGTGTCGACAATTCGAGATCGCTCCGCGAAATTCCGGATTTATTGCGGATTAATTGCTGAAATCTTGCTCACAAGTTGCGAACTCGCAACTTATCAGCAAGATTTAAGCAATAAATCCGCAATAAATCTGGACTTATATATCTTCACGCGACGATACGGAACTTGTTCATTACGCATAATAAATTAAATATGAATGATAGGGACACTGTCAGTAATTGACACGTGTGACACTTATTTGCATATCTCTATTGTTGCTGTATATAGTTAATGAATTTGTTTAAACCATATGTGTTAATTGAATAATTGTATTAATTATTTATATAAAATATTGTCCACGTTCGCATATATTCCCTCGGAGGTAGCCTGTGGAATCTTAGACTGTATTCTGCGTGTCGACAATTCGAGATCGCTCTGCGTAATTCCGGATTTATTGCGGATTCGTTGCTGAAACATTTCATGTGGATTGTACCTCAATATATGCGCAATATTTCACGTCAATGTGTGCGCAATATTCCAGAAATATTGCACAAACTTAGCCATTGTATTATTGCACGGCAATATGTGCGCAATATTCCCGAAATATTGCACAAACTTTGCCATTGTATTATTGCACGGCAATATGTGCGCAATATTCCCGAAATATTGCACAAACGTGGCCATTGTAATATTGCACTTCAATATGTGCGCAATATTCCTGAAACATTGCATAAATCTGGCCATAGCAATATTTCACGCCAATGTGTGCGCAATATTCCCGAAATATTGCACAAACTTAGCCATTGTATTATTGCACGACAATATGTGCGCAATATTCCCGAAATATTGCACAAACTTTGCCATTGTATTATTGCACGGCAATATGTGCGCAATATTCCCGAAATATTGCAAAAACTTGGCCATTGTAATATTGCACTTCAATATGTGCGCAATATTCCTGAAACATTGCATAAATCTGGCCATAGCAATATTACACGGCAATGTGTGCGCAATATTTTTGTAACATTGCACAAAGCTGGCCATTGAAATATTGCACGGCAATGTTTCTACAATTTTGCAGTAATATTGCAATGCAACTCGCAACCAAACGGCAACATTGCAATGTACTGCAACTTTTGTGCAACGTTTCTGCAACAAAATGTGCTGTAGGGGATATTGTATCACGACAACCTTTATCTACAATATTGTACCTACAATAGTGCTTTATTTTTTCTATACTTTTTGTTGTAAGCCTCATTAACTGATTAACTTCCTGCTTCACTGATAGTAAAGTTTCTTCGAAAAGCCTTCTCTATGCGACGATATGCACGAGTAGATTTTTCCATTATCTTATCAGGCATAATCGCACGTCTGTCGGCACTCTCCCTTCGTCAGGTGTTTGACATGACAAATTAGTAGACCCTTGTTATGTCATCGAGCTTATTGCTAACGATGATCATAAATTAATGTGGGAGTGAAAGGTTTTTTCTGAATTGAGTATCACTGAGTTGTTTCAAACGGTTAAGAAGCGATTGTGAATGTATAATTTTTTACGTATGTGAAAACATAGCTTATTAGGAACAGCTCATGCGTGGGGAAATGTGATTTAGTTTAGTTTGAAAAGATCTCCAGGCGATTTGTAAAAAATCTTATGTTTCTAAGTTAAAATACCAAGAACAGTTAAATGAGTTCATAAGAATATTACAGTTAATATTTAAATTTGTACCATACATAATCGAGTGTAGGATTACTTACAAAGACTGAGGAGCTTATCAAAGTATTATGCAATTAAAAGTTAAGTAACGTTGATATGATTCATGTCAGAACTTATTTGAAGGTATTATTATTAGTTTTTATTATTATTACACCTTTATTACTCATGCTAAAATGATACAAGTGAGATCAGTGAGAACTAGAAATCCTAGAGTAAAGGCTAGATTGCAGTGAAACTACTGTTTATAAACTTAACCACATAAATCTAAAAACTAAAACTGAAACTAAAGCTAAAAGTAAAAACAATTACAGTGGAACACAATTGAACAAGAATTAATCTCAAACTACAAACATGGGCTAGGACATGAAACTAAGGGATGACATACTAACGATAGTATTTATAGATAAATTGTTGAGCAGCGAATGGGAAAGACGAATATAATTTTAGCTGACGTATGCTTACCGGAAGAGAGTTGTACTAATATGCAGAGATATAAAAAAGGATGCTTCGGGAGAAGAGATTGATGTCTAGTTGAAAGAGAACTGGAAATATTATTTCCCCACTTGTGCATACAGGGTATGATAGGTATACTGAAAAAGCTAGAAGGAGAAAATAAAAAAGAAAACAATCTATGAGAGAGCTTTGGTTGCCAATTATTTTCTAATTATGCCTTAATATTAGATCGTTTGTCGAACTTTCAATTTAGTTCATTATTATATCCCGCTTCGCTTACTTACCCATTTTCGGTTTGGGCATGTGCATTGAAGACCACACTATATACTGCTTGTTATGTACATTCATAGTACTATACAGGATGATTCATAAATGCATGTCAATACTTCAGAGTGTAAATCTACATTCTACACATTAAATATAAATAACAACGTGATATGAACATATTTCCTATTAATTTTCGAGTTATCGATGATTTAAAAAAATGTTCGCCCTGTGCCTCAACACACGCTATTGCACGCCGTAGAATTGAGTTCCGCACTCGCTCGAAAAAACTAGATATTCTTTTGCCTTTGATTATTCACTTGCCTTGAATACATAATTGTTTTTAAATGGCCCCAAGTGTGTGTTGAGGTACAAGACGGGCACTTCGGTATAACTTTCGAAACTAACTACAGGACGTACGTTTTTACGTATATTAGTGTGTATTGATTTATTTATGAATCACCCTGGATAGTTATGCGTGAAATACGAAAACACGGTGAATTTTAATTTCCTTCCTTATAGTATTACTACCCATACAGCACACTTCGTTGTAGCTGTATTGCAGGAACGTTGCTGCAATATTGTGTTGTTGCAGGTTGCATTGCAAAATTGTAGGAACGTTCCTGCAATATTGTGTTGTTGCAGGTTGCATTGCAAAATTGTAGGAACGTTCCTGCAATATTGCCGTGCATTATTGGAGAGGCAATGATCCTACAATATCGCAGCAATATTGCAAGAACGTTGCCGTGCAATGTTCCATTGGCAACGATCCTACAATATTGCAAGAACGTTGTCGTGCAATGTTCCATTGGCAACGATTCTACAATATTTCGACAATATTGCGCGCACATCGATGTGCAATATTCCACTGGCAACGATCCTACAATATTTCGGCAATATTGCCCCCACATCGATGTGCAATGTTTCAGTGGCAACGACCCAGCAAAATTGCCTACATATTGCCGTGCAATACTGTAGTGGGAATATTGTAGAAACAGTACAGCAATATTCTGAAGCAACTATGACTTTGACGAAATTTGAAATATGACGTCGAGTAGATTCTAGAGCATGTTTCATTTAACTGGATATGCTAGAATTTCTCGTTGGCCGCTGAAGATATGAAAAAAGTGTTATTGTGAGAGTTGTTTGTACATGAATTTAAATTGTAGAAGAGATTTGAAAATGAATTTAATTTGTTTAGATAGAGTAGATACTATATACTTTAATGTGCGAAATTATTATTAATATTAAACGTCTTTATTGCACAAACACGTATATACAATCAAGCAAGAGAAAAGAGAGATGAAAAGGCAAATGCAAAGGTTTAGTCTAAAGACTACTTTCCAACCTAACCTAAAATGACACCAGGTTATAGATAGAGTCCGCACCTACAGTGTTAAAAATCCCTAATAGGTTTGTCAAATGAGCCTTCGTTTTTGAATAATTTGAGTTTAAAGTTTTGCACGGTAGGAGTATAAGTTCGAATACGTAAGCAATCTTATCAATCAGCGGTTGTAGCTGCGGCGGTAAAGTGTTCGTATACGATGCTACAGGTTCTCGGTTCGAATCCCCCTGGGGTAAAAATATTTTCTATTATAAAAAGACACACGGGCGTTATACTACTACGATTCTGCACACATTCATGTCGTTGCGTCCCTCACTGCCCGAAACGTTGCAGTGGGACCATTGCTGTAAAATTTCCGAAACGTTGCGGGAATATACTCCTGCAAAATTGCTAAGGCGGACATAGGACTGAACCTGCAACGTCTCTGCAATGTTATAGTGCAACATTGCAATCTTGCATCGCAATATTGCAGAGACGTTGCTGCAATGTTATGGTGCTGTGTGGATATTAGCCACCCGAGTAATTTATCTGATAATAATTTAAACCTGGAAAATCACTCCTTGACAGTAAACATTCCAAATTTTATCTTCTATGTCTCATCCCTTACTGACCTTTAGACTTATGGGAGGAATTCTATTCTTTGGACTAAGAACATAGCAAAACTTGGGATTTTTTTTAAGAATCCAGCGATTCGATTCATCTCAAATTTGGACCATGTTTTGATGCATTTTCGAAGAAGCTGCAGTTTTTTTTTAAAATTAATTTTTAACCATAAATATAATAGTTATGCATGATCGAACATCACGCCGCACAAAACTTGTCGTCCGCTGGTGTGCATGATATTTATCTAGCAGATAATCTGAAAGACATAAATGAAACGGCGTTTTATTTTATACATATGTAGCTTAAAATTAATGAACCAGCAAAAAACAAAAAATTTATTGAGCGGTGTGGAGAGTTTTCAAACTGAACGGTCTGAACCTTTTTCCGCCAATTTACTTATATAACAAAAAAGTATAGAACTTAGCTGTATTTTGGTTCATCAAATTGAAGCTGCATATATACAAAGTAAAACGCCGTTTCATTTTTCTGTTTCAGATTACCTGGAAGGTAAATATCATGCACACCAGCGGACGACGAGTTTTGCGCGGCGTGATGCATAACTTCTATATTTATTATTAAAAATGAATAAAGAAGCTGCAACTTCTTCAGGGGTGCATAAAAACATGGTCCAAATTTCATATGAATCAAAATGCTAGTTTCTTAAAAAAAATCATAAATTTTGCTATGTGTTTAGCCCATAAAATAGGAATCTCCCCTTAAGCGGCCCCTAGATGGTCAATATTATTGTGCAATTTTGAATATATTTGGAAAATATTAACGGAGAAAAAATTTATTTTGAAGTTTCGTATTATTGGTTATGCGGATTGTGCTCTTAATTTTTACTTGTCTCTCCATAATTTTTCTCCATTTATTCATTTAATCAGCCTAAGAAGAAAAGGAGAACAGTGTCTCCGAATACTTACAATAATTCCATAAACAAGGAATGTTTTTCAAGGATGACGGTGGTAGCGACGTCAAATTGAAGGTTTAAGGTGAAATCCAACGGCGCGTGGCTCGGCGAGCTGGCTGGGCTCGTCTAGTTCGGCAAGTCGCCTTGGCGAGCCCGACTCGGCGATCCATAACTAGTGATGGGACTCCGAAGCGATTCCAAGCGCTTCGAATCGGTCTTGACTGTCAGGCGACTACTTTGAAGCGCTATCAATATGATTCGAAGCTTAAAACTCTTGAAAAGTCTTGGTCGGCTTCGAAGTCTCGAAGCTCTTGATTCGAAACCTTGGTAGGTATCCCGTGGCGAGGACAACACTCCCCAGTGCCTCACCAAATTTTATGGCTTTCGACCCTCGAAGGGGTTTGAACACCATTAAAAAGAGAGAAATGCCTAGGATTTTCGAATTTTTCATCAGATCTGTGCGAAAATGACGCCAATCAATTACTTATGTTTCACCGATGAAACTAACACCCAGAACGACGTAATTCGGACCATAATGAAGGAAATTCCATGAAAAATCGAATTATATCATTTGAAGCTGCCTTCGTTAAAAATAATCCGATTTACATGAAATTTGATATGATTTTCATCGAAAAAACATAAGGAATCCATCGGTGTCACTTTCATATCCACACGATAAAGAATAAAGAATTATTTTATTTTATTTTTATTATTTTATTATTTTCATGGACCATGACCGATCAGACGGCGCGTGGCTTGGGGAGCTGGCTCGGCTTGTCTGGCTCGGCAAGTCGGCAAGTCGGCTTGGCAAGCCCGACTCGGCGCGCCATGACCGATCAGACGGCGCGTGGCTTGGCAAGGTGGCTCGGCAAGTCGGCTTGGCGAGTCTGAGCGAGCCGAGCCATGACTGATTAGACGGCGCGTGGATCGGCGATTCACGCGAAAAGTTCACCGAGCTGGCTCGGCTCGTCTAGCTCGGAAAGTCTGCTTGGCGAACCCGATTTGCGACTTGCAAATTGTCGACTTGCCGACCTAGACGAGCCGAGTAAGCTCGCCAAGTCACGCGCCGTCTGATCGGTCATGGATCGCCGAGTTGGGCTTGCCAAGCCGACTTGCCGAGCCAGACAAGCCGAGCCAGCTCGCCAAGCCACGCGCCGTCTGATTGGTTATGGATCGCCGAGTCAGGCTCGCCAAGCCGACTTGCCGAGCCACGCGCCGTCTGATCTCACCTTCAGGCAGACCGAATCGTTTTTCGAATTTACTCCGGCCGGCCTGCCCAGTCTGGATTGAGCAGGAAAAATAAACGTTCTCCTATCGAAATTTACTGAATGTATACTACAGGGTGATTCCCCAGCGATGCCTGTCAAAGAGATTTCGCCTGGTTCCTCCTGGTTCGCCTGGTTCGCCTCCAGTTCCGCCTGGAACCTTGTGGCAAGGACAGGACCGTCCAGTGTTTCACCAAATTTGATGGCTCTCGACCTTCGAAAGGGTTGGAATACCATTAAAAAGCCAGAAATGTCCAGGATTTCCGTATTTCTCATCAGATATTTGCGAAAACGACACCTACCGATTCCTTATGTTTCCCCGATGAAAGTAACACCAAGAACGATATAATTCGGAGCATAATGAAGAAAATTCGATGAAAAATCGAATTATATAATTTCAAGCTGAATTTGTTAAGAATAGTCCGATTTACATGAAATTTTGCATGATTTTCATCGGAAAAACATAAGGAATCAATTCCATATCGATACAATAAAGAATAAAGAATTTCTTAATACGCTGAAATGAATAAATCCGTTGAATAAATTAATAATAAATGAATAATAATGTTTAACTAAACTGTAGATTTTGTCATAATTTCTAATAGTACTATTTGGTTTTTCCTTATACCCATACAGCACACTTTCGTTGCAGCAAAGTTGCAGGATCGGTGCAGTGCAAGATTGAAATGTTGCACTGCAACGTTGCGACAACGTTGCAGCAATATTGCTATGTCCGCATCCAGCAACGTTTCGGGCAGTGAGGCCAAAAATATAAATAACGTCCGTGACGGACACGAACGATACTGAATGTGTGTACAGAATCATAGAAGTACAAAGCCCGTATTACTTTTTCCCACAGAAAATTTTTTCCTCAGAAGGGACTGGGGAACCGGCAACCTGTAGCGTCGTAGGCGAACACTTTACCGCCGCAGCTACAACCACTGATTGATAAGACTGCTAACATATTCGAACTTATACTCCTACCGTGCAAAACTTATAACTCAAATTATTCAAAAACGAAAGCTCACTTTGACAACCTCCATTAGGGTTTTGTAATACTATAGGTATGTGCTACAACTTCCACCCTGTGTCATTCTACACATTAAAATATACAGGATGAGTCACCTAACACTTAAGCTTAAAATATTTCCGTGGTTTCTAATGATACGAGAAAATGTCTCAGGAAAAAATGATTGTTAGACAAAAAGGACAACATATTACATATGGTTGAATTTGTATTTTTATTGGCTATAGCGTTACAGTAATAAAAATACGTCCTCCCATTAAAAAAACCATTGATGATCTTGAAATTTCGGTAAATATAACTTTGAGAAAAAAATCGTCTCCGTTAGAATAATTGTCTCCCCGAAGCAAACATTTTTTTCCTTAGACATTTTCTCGTATCATTAAACACAACGAAAATATTTTAGGTTAAGCAACGTTGCGCAACATTGCAGGATCATTGCAGCAACATTACAGGAAAATTGCCGCAAAATTGCAGGAACGTTGCCGCAATATTGGCGCAACGTTGCATCAACATTGTGGAAACGTTGCCAAATGTTGCCGTAACGTTGCAGAAATATTGCAGGAACGTTGCCGTGCAATATTGTAACGCAACATTGATGCAACTAGGCAGCAATAATTCTGTGTCCGCCCCGTGCAATGTTGCACGGCAACGTCGCAGCAACGTTATATCGACATTGCGCTGCAACCATGCAACACTGCAAGGTTACTGCAACGATTCTGCAACGTTGCCGCCACGAAGTGTGCTGTATGGGTAATCGGAAACTAAAACTTTCCACAACAAGCGATTTAAATCGCTTAAAGAGCATTAAATAAACAACTAAATAAACAGTTTTCAAATTTTTTATAACAATTAAGTTGAAAAAATTTAGAAAAATACATTAAATGAACGTACAATATATTCAATTATAAATCATTAGAAAGGAATAATTTTCCATTTTATTTTTTTTTTGGCGCCATTCCGATAACTTTTATAGTTTAAAAGTTATACAACACGAATGTCACTAACTATCCCTATCCCGACCACTGTGCGGCGTCAAGCCGGCCGAACGCCGTAGTGCAGGCATGCACAGGACCCCCAATTCCGGGCGCGAGCGGACATTCGAGCACGAGCCGAGCTCGGGCTCAAGCTCCGAGCTCGTTCAAGGACAAGCGAGTCCGCCAACGGAGTGGGGAGCACCTGGAGACCCTCTACGCTTCTCTCCTTCTTACCACTGGCACGCCGGTATGGAACTGACACGGAACTGACAAGGAACGGATATGTGTGCGTAGACCTTCAATGTGCACGTCTGCCGTAGAGCACCCACACGCTCCGACCGGCCTGCGCAGGCCAAACTGACAGACCGGCCGGAGCGTGTGTGGCCGCCTTTAAAGCGTTGAATCGTTCTAGTGCTAACGTAAACTGTCCTACGATGGAATAATGGAAGGCCAGTGAAAAGACAGGAGGACAAGCGTTGCCGGCGGTTGACGGACAAAGATAAATAAATAAAGGAAACGGCGTGCGCGTACAAAGGGAAGCAATATCCTTGTCTTTAGTCTTGTGCAGAACTCGGTGGCTCGTATTTGGATAAGGAGCTAATAGCGGTTGCGGTAAACAAGCCGCTTCTGCCACGGAAACATCGTGTGCTCCGCAGTCTTTCCTCTTATTCTTCCCTTCCTCTCTGTTGCTTCTGCCATTGCTTCCATTTGATCCTTGCCACCTTCTTCCGTTCCCGTCGCTGCCGCCATCACCGTTCCTTTTTCTTTCCTGCAACTACTTCCGTTTTCTGGTCACCTTCACTCATTTCCGTCCATTTACTTTGTCTTGCACGCGCGATTTGCACTTTACTTTTTCAACTACACTTCAAATGATAAAGCCACGCGATTCGTTTAATACCATGTAGCTGCTATATAACAGTCAGCTGAAATCTATTTCGGCTGAATGAGATTAAGATAAAGCTGATGCGTTGCGAGGAAATGTCTTGCGCTTTATGTGGGCTGTTGAAATGGATAGATTGCACATTTCTTTATTAACGGATATTGGATTCAGCTTTTAATGCGCTTTTTAACGTCAACTGTAGGTTAAGTGATTATAAGGAAATTCGGGGAGAGATAATGATTTTTCAAAACGAGTGTTAATCTTTCCACGAAGAAACATGAATCGTTGTGATCGTACGAGGACAAACTATATTCAATAACTGGTTTGTTGTATAATTAATATAAGAAACAAAATGTCACACCGAAACACGCAGTAAAAAAATAGGAAGATAAATCGAATATGTAAATGTTTATTAGTAACACGTTAATATGCAATTATATACGCATTTAAGTAAAGTGCGAACATAATAGAATAAACATGCAAGATAAATGTTTGGATCAAATATTGGCAAAATGTCCCCAACAAATGTCCTCGACTTAACATACCTATACAAATCTTAATTAATATTTTTTAAAATGTCGGCAGTTTGAATAGTTAATATTGAGACAGTTCTAATTTCTGTTAACCTGTTAATGTGTTGAAATAAATCATGATTCATCGTATCATTATTTGAGAAATACTTTAACCCTCTAGGGACGAGTGGGACTCCAGAGTCCCATTCAGACTAACACATTTTTATTTACGTTCTATCAATATGATCGAGATTTGATAGGTGTAGTGACCTTTAGTAGGCAGGGATGAAACTGTTTGTAGCATCAGAACCCGAAATTAAACTTTTTACTATTATAAACAGGTGAATCTAGTCGACGCTATGGATCGTGATCTGTGCCTGTTGCAATTTGTCGACTATTTTTATAAATTAAAGTAAGTAAAAGAACTTTTTATAGTAAAATAAGCATATATATAGTAAACGTGAGTCCTAATTGACAAATTACTGCATGGACACTGCACTCAATTTACATTATATATAGGGGCTTTCGGGTTAAAGTTATGGGACGTGTATGTCCCACCGGGACTTAGGAGTAAATATTTATGAAAATTGTTAAGTACTTATATGTCATTCATATTTCTTTAAATATTCGTACTATTCTATATTATTTGTTACATCGTGTGTAATTACATATTTTTATTAGTGTTTATGTTATTTATCGTTACTACAGCAACAAGATGTCGGGGCGTCGATAAGAACAATGCTCTTGTGAGTCTGTATAGATCATGTTTCAAGAGGAGATGGTGGTATCTGCCTATTTTTTTCTATTTACGTGAGTTATGTATAATGAATGCGTGGTTGTTATATAAAAAGCAAAATAAAGCAAACCATCACTTTGTTCACCATAAATCTCAACACAAATTTTAAAATTAAAAGATTTCAGAAAATAAATTATTCAAAGTTTATTTTATTGTGGCAAAAAACTACGTGGACGCCGAAGTGGCATATTTTCGAATAGGACTACCAAAATTTCCAAAACTCGCAAGCAGATATCTACAGAAGACAAGATTTGATTCATTACATCATTTTCCATTATTTAGCGAATGTAGACAAAGATGCACACTTTGCATTCTAAATAAACCGTTTTCATTTTGCGAAATGTGTAATGTATAACTGTGTTGTAACAAAAGCAATAGTTGTTTTTACGATTACCATAAAAAACAGAATAAATATTAAAAATTGTAACATTATTTTTCATTACTACTTACTGCTCAAACATGATTTCCCACATAAAAAAAAATCATTTAAGTACATATTTATGTTGTTTTCTATATTTCCGATCAATGTTCAAAAAATTACCCATAAGTCCGGGTGGGACTCCTACGTCCCATACCATAAATCAATGATTTTCACATTCTCAGCATTCTAACCGAGTAGTTTCCAAATCCGAAGTATAAAATAGATTATTTTAACGTTAAAAAAAATTCTACGTTTAGTTTAAAATATCCCCGTACCTAGAGGGTTAAAAATTAACCTATAGTATTTTCGAGCAAATAATTTCCGCTTATTTTTCTTATTGTATTGTGGAATATTCGAAACCATTGATAAAACTAAAAGTTTATTTCACTCGAAGAAATATAGAACACACATTTATCAGAATTTGGTGTTAAAGTAAATAAAAACTGTAATTAGAGTAAACTTGCCTAAATCGGTTTGCTACTCGGCTGAGTGAAAATCTTGGCCAATTTGCACATCGGATTACTCGGCCGAGTACTAGAATATGAGTTCAGACTGGGCGAGTACTCGGCTGTTGCGTGGCTCTTCAGGAAACGTCGTCCACTTCTCGGGAATGGGATCGAGGCCCATGGAATGCTGAAGCACTCTGCTCCGTGAATGCGCTCTTATTTCGGACTCGTGAATTGGGAGAATTTAAAAGAGACTTTATATTTCAGATTGAATAAATTAATATATTTTGTACAACTCTTTAGTATGTCTTTACAAGGTCGACTCTCGCAATTGAATGAATGTGAATGAGATCTTCTGTTTAGGTTGTTAACATAAATAATTAATATTTTGTTTTCTAACGAGCGTTTACATACTTTCAGTGATGATGAATAAAGATTAAAAAACCCAACAACTTCGTGTAGTTCCGCCCCGTTTCTTTTAGTTTGAATTTCCCTCCGAAGCTTTGTTCACATCGTAGCAAGGTAACGGCAATACAACATCTCCCCACACATTCCAAAAAGATGTTTCTTAGAGAAACAGCTTTTTAAATATAATATCATACGCATAATTACAACCTCAGGACCGATTCCGAACAGTAAAAACGTACAAATAACGCAAATGTACAAATAACGCAAACGTACAAATAACGCAAACAAACAAAACATTTTAACAGTTTCCTTATGAAATTATCTCCCGCGTACACATCTCATATCGAGCACCATCGAACATACTTGCAACTTAAATTAGTGATTACACACTTCGTATACCTAATAATGACTTTAAACAAGAAAAATACAGGTATCCTTATCCGAGTTTGATATTCTACTCATTTAATTTTATGTGAGCTAATTTAAGTTTGTTCCAGTGAACTATTTTAAATTTATTACTTTGTAGTTCTATTTCCGCATTTAAATCGTCGAAAATTCGTGTGATTCTGTATGGTCCCGTCCAAGTTGACTCAAATTTTGAATTCTTTGGTTCCCTAAGTAAGTATACAAAATCTCCTACTTCAAACTTCTGTGGATTAGTATATCTATCGTAATATAATTTACTCTTCTCCTTTGCCTGTTCTAGATTTTCCGCCGCTGTAGCCTGACTACTTGTGATCTTTTGAAATAAATCATCCAAATACTGGATAAAAGTCTTTGGTATTGCCTCCCTCGCAAATTCGGTGGGAATCAAAGCTTTTACTCCAAAAATCAACTCATGTGGAGTGAATCCAGTGGAATCGTGTACCGACGCATTATATGAAAAAATTCCAAACCTGATCCACTCATCCGAATCTACTTTGGAACAGAAGGTTTTTAGATAATCAATAAATACTCTATGAGCACGTTCTAATGAGCCTAACGACTGCGGATGAAATGCGGTTGAAGTTATTCTTTGAATTTTGAAAATTTTACAAAAGTTTTTCATAATCTGACTAACGAAATTGCTTCCTTGATCAGTTTGTATAGTACGGGGACAACCAAATCTACAAATAAACTGTTCAGCCAAAGCGATCGCAATAGAAATTGAATCAATAGTAGCCAGGGGAATCGCATCTGAATATTTTGTTAAATTATCTTGAAGAGTTAGTAAATATTTATTTCCCTTTTTTGTTACCGGTAGTGGCCCCACAATATCCATTTGTATCTTTTCGAAGGCCCTTTTTGGCGTGTCTGTAATTCGCATTGGCTGTCTCGTTTTGGGAGAGAGCAATTTATTTTTTTG
Organism: Andrena hattorfiana; assembly: GCA_944738655.2. Lineage (NCBI taxonomy): Eukaryota > Metazoa > Arthropoda > Insecta > Hymenoptera > Andrenidae > Andrena > Andrena hattorfiana. The sequence goes on from OX122890.1 coordinate 21,583,179, forward strand.
ACAGGTTGAGCACGTCCGAACAAAATCTGAAATTTGTTTTCCCATTTTTGGCCAATAAAAATCCTCTCTAATCCTTTTAAAAAGTTTTGTCACCCCTTGATGTCCTCCTACTACCGATTCATGGTATTCAGAAATAATGGTTGATCTTTCCGATGTATGTGGAGTTATTATTTCGCCTGTACAGACGGTGATTGTATATTTTGAATCATTAAATATTTGTTTCAGGAGACCTTCCATGGAACCCCATTCTACGGAATCAAGATTATTGTCCTTCATGGATATACTGAAGGTCCTTTCATTCAAAGAGTCCATTAATTGTTTTAGTGATGCCAATGATGAATTTAAATTATTAAAATTCACCCGTTCGTCACTAACCTTTTGGGGAAACAAGTGGAAAGTATGAAATTTCTTATCTGGGAAAACCATTGCCTCACCGAGATTAATGCGATATTGCCTCATCTGCGTAATCGAAAATTTTCCACGAATGTACAACATTTTACTATTTTCTGACACGATCTGATAGTCAAGAGACAAGAAATGGATAAGATTATCCCTTCGCATAAAAAGGTAATTCTTGCTAAAATTAATTTTAGGTAATGTAGGAAGGTGATTTGTTTGTATACGTAAGTCAGTTATTGGCAAGATTTTAACCTTTTCAGAATTACATAAGATATCTTTTGTTGAGGCCACTTCTACGGAGGATTGTGTCCGTTCCCCTGGAGAGTCTATCACAAATTTAGACTCTCCAAGCTTCCTTGCATCATGCGTCACAACAATTCTAGGCACTCCAATCCTTACTGTATCACAAACCGCGGATCCCAGGTTGCTGATCCGATGCGGGGTATCTGTTGTCGAGACCTTGCCGATAGCCAACGGATCGAGCAGAGCGAGGGCATCCTGACGCACTTCACAAATCTCGGGTCCCAGGTTGCTGATTCGAAGCGGGGGTGTCTGAATTACCTTACCGTATGCTGACGGATCGAGTAGAGCGAGGGCACCCTGAGGCACATGCACCGCCCCTAACGATGTCCGAAACGGAAGCGATCCTCCACCCACTACAGATTCGCAATCATCGGACAATGACCTACCCTCTCCAGAGAATACACTCGTCGGATTGGGAGACATTTCCTCGTCATCCGCCGTATAGTACTCATCACTGTCTGTTTCGTAAGTTTCTGTCTTTCCTAATTCAAATGTGGCTTCATTCGTTTGATCATCATTATCACTCTTTCCATACATTAGAAACACGTTAGCTACTAACTTTTCATTCTTGCATTCCAAAGGCCTGTCCTTGTCAGAGTTTACCTCCCCGGAAGCAGCGATCGGCAATTCACTGGCGCCCGTGATCACCTCACGCAAACATTGCACGGAAGAAACATCTGGACTGTCGGTTTCGGTATGTTTAATTAAAGCAATTGAAGTTTGGTCAAACTTAGTGGAAATTGAAGGATTTCGAGATAAGGCATCCGCATTAGAATTTTGTTTCCCTGGTTTATACACGATATTATAATCATATTGATTCAACTTTATTCGCCAACGCATAATTTTAGACGTCGGATCTTTCACATTGTGCAGCCAGACCAATGGTCGATGATCTGTCACCAACGTGAATTTATGACCGTATAAGTAAGGCCGGAAATGTTCCACGGCAAAAAGAACCGCTAATAATTCCTTCTCGATTGTTGAATATTTGATTTCAGAATCACTCAAGGTTCTCGAGGCATAGGCAATGGGAAGGTCCTGGCCAATCGATCCCTGGCTTAAGATAGCTCCTAAAGCGTAATCTGAAGCGTCGGTCGTTACCAGAAACGGGTGCTTGAAATTTGGGAACTGAAGCAATGGTTCTGTACATATGATATCCCTGAGACTTTGAAAAGCTAACTGAGTTTCGGTATTCCAAATAAAAGGGGCATCCTTTTTCAAAAGTCGCGTAAGTGGTTTAGAAATTTTAGCCATGTTTGGAATAAAACGCCTGTAATATCCGACGAGACCTAGAAATTGCTTAATATTCTTCTTTGTTTTAGGAATGGGAAACTCTTTTACAGCCTTCGTCTTCCCAGCATCGGGTTTAACACCATCTGAGGAAATTACGTGTCCGAGATATATTACTTCTCGCCTAAGAAATTTACACTTTTCCGGTTGAAGTGTCAGTCCTGCATTTTTCAATCTGGCTAAAAGAACTTTTAATTTGCGGGTATGTTCCTCTAAAGAATTAGCGTATATGACTATATCGTCCATGTAAACGAACAATTCAACACCCTGCAAACCCGATAAAACTAAATCCATGCATCTTTGAAAAGTTGCTGGAGCGTTCTTTAATCCGAAGGGCATTCTGTTAAACTCATAATGTCCGTTCGGAGTTGAAAATGCAGTCTTAGCCTTTGATTCGGGATCCATAGGAATTTGGTGAAAACCTGACGCCAAATCAAGTGTACTAAAATATTTCGCTGCGCCAAGTTGATCCAAAATGTCTGTTATATTCGGGAGCGGATAAGCATCACTTATAGTTTTTTCATTTAATCTGCGATAGTCTATCACCATTCGCCAACGAGGTTTCCCGGTGCTATCCGACTTTTTAGGGACTATCCAAACAGGAGAATTATATGGGGACATTGAAGGTTGGATTATATTACTTTTCAACAATGAATCTACTTGACTTCTAACTTCCTCTTTGTGAATAGGAGGGTAACGATACTGTTTGGTGTTAATGGGGGCTTTATCTGTGGTTAAAATTACGTGTTGAATTGTGTTCGTTGAACCTAGCGTATCGGATGGGAGATAAAACTGATATGGAAATTCATTTATTATTTCTAATATGCTAGCTTGTTCTGCGTCATTGAGATCATCCAAATCAAGATTCTTGAACAACTGGTCGAGTCTACGAGCTTCCGCCTCTGATTGTTTTATTCCCGGATCTCCTGTTCGAGCTGAGCGTGGTGCAGGTGATTTTATTTGAAATTCCTCTAATTTTACTGGAGGTATATCTATTGTAACAGAATCAGCAGTAGTGTTTATGGCGAAAATCTTAGCAAAACCATTTTCCTGCCTCACCAACGCATCACTTACGTACACTCTTGGTTTAGTATCTAACTTCCTCAAATAACCCGTTTTAAGGCGAGTACTCTTTACAGGAATGGATATAAGAGTTTTCATCCGTGCTGGTAGATGAAACGATTTAGATGATTGAAGAACAAAATCCCTATCACCAACCTGAAGACGATTCGGTACTGTATTTTTAAATATTAACGTTGCCTCCTGTTTTTCTAAAAATGGAATTCCTAAAATACCCTTTTCTTTAATAGGAAAAGCCTCATCGACGACCTGGAATTTCATATCCTGACCATAAATTTGGAGAATAACTTCACCACAAGTAGGAACAACCCTAGACCCAATTCCAGTAAGATTATAGATTATATCCGTATTTACTGATATATCAGTAGTCACGGCCGATCGTTTCAACAAATTTAACTGTGAACCCGTGTCAATGAGAAATGTAACAAACCCTCCTTGGAAAACATCATGTTCAAAAGTAAAAATAGGCAACCGGCCAACTTCTTTAATATTCACTTTGAAACAGGCTTGTCGGGCTTGGCGCTTGCAATTAAGGGGTCGCTCCACGTTGCGCCGTTCCGTGAAGTTTCTTTGGAGTTTAAATTCGGTGAAGTTTTAAAAGTGGAAACATTCTTATTTTGCAAGTCATTCTGATTCTGTTTCTTAAAACAACGGGATTCTATATGTCCGGTCTTCTTGCAAAAATTACATCTGATTCTATCTCGAGCAAACGTGTTTAGATGCTCATGGCCCTGCTTAATTTGCGGACAGTCGTAACTAAGATGACCTATCTGGCCGCACTTGAAACATCTACGCTCGTCAGCATTTGCAGCAAGGACTCTTGCATCACGGGAATTAATCGCGGGTGTCAGAAATCGCTTTGGTCGTTCACTAGTTTCTTGTTCTAATTTGCTTGCGATATTAATTACTTCTTCTAGATTGTCAGTTCGTTCTTTTACAATAAAAAGCCTCAAAATCTGGCTTTGCAAATCTCGAATAAACCCCATGACCGCAGCGTGATTAAGCAAGGCCATAGTTCCTGTGAATTGCTCAGAATTAAATCTTTCCTTAGCAGCTTCCAATCCTCGATTCAAGATCTCGCTAGCCCGTGCACCATAAATTTCTACGGTTTCATTTACGCCCTGATGCAATCCCTTCAGTTCATCAAGAATTATATCAACATCGAAAGTACGTGAGAAAACTGTTTTTAATAAACTAATTAATTCCTTTAAATTTTTCGGTTCCTGACGATTGGCAATCTAAAGATCTGCATGTCCCTCGATCTTATTTCGAATTAAAGCAAGGAGGTTAATACGATCTACAGGTTTTACTCGCGATTCAGCTAATTGGCATTGTTGGATGAATTTTATCAATGAGCAGACATTCCCGTCAAAACGTGGAATTAAATCAGCGGCCAACTTTAACGGTAAAAAGGCGTTATTTATTGATTCCGGTGAAGGGTTCTGTGAATTAACAGCGTCAGAAATACTAGAACAAGGCGTTGATTCTTTACTTGAACCAGGTAAATTTAGTTCTAATTCGTTCAATTCTATAGAATTTGTAGGAGTCTGTATGGGAGTTACTTCCGTAGACACATTTTCTACCTCAAATTCTTGAACCCTACTTAGATTAGATTTACGGATTCGCTTGAACCTTTTCGGACCACTACCAATTCGCAACATCTTAATAGTTTTAATAACAACCAATTAACATGAACTAATCCGTACAAGCTATAACTTGATGTTCAAAACGCTAAGTAAATTAATAAATAAATCTATCTATTCACCAATAGCGCTGTGTAATTCTGACGAAACGCTCCTGTATCTTCCAGATCCTCTCCTTCGATTCACAGCAACTTTTCCTTCGATTCGCAGCAACTTCTCCTTCGATTCGCAGCAACTACTCCAGCGTCTCAGCAATTATTCCGGTTGAGTCTCTCTCGTTCACTCCTCCGATGTCCAGGTGATATGTTACTGCAGATTCTCCCCAATACCAGTTGTAACCGAATTGTACGATGTGGTTTTCAGGGTATGCGTGCACGGCCACTGAAACCACCCATCTCCGACATTCGCCCTGAGCTCACAAGGAAAACCGTGCGAAAACCCGTGAGAGAGAGGTCGTACAATTTACAATTCCGAATAAAGAGTGTAGGTCTTAAACACATCCACGACCCGGCACCGTTGAAGAAGATCCAGTTGTTGAATTCAGGAAATCCGGTCTTCGAAGGAAGATCCACCGTAGAAGAAGAGAGAAGATTCCGCCGTTGAATTTCGGATAATCCCACCGCTGTCACCAAATTGTTGCGTGGCTCTTCAGGAAACGTCGTCCACTTCTCGGGAATGGGGTCGAGGCCCATGGAATGCTGAAGCACTCTGCTCCGTGAATGCGCTCTTATTTCGGACTCGTGAATTGGGAGAATTTAAAAGAGACTTTATATTTCAGATTGAATAAATTAATATATTTTGTACAACTCTTTAGTATGTCTTTACAATGTGAATTAGATCTTCTGTTTAGGTTGTTAACATAAATAATTAATATTTTGTTTCCTAACGAGCGTTTACATACTTTCAGTGATGATGAATAAAGATTAAAAAACCCAACAACTTCGTGTAGTTCCGCCCCGTTTCTTTTAGTTTGAATTTCCCTCCGAAGCTTTGTTCACATCGTAGCAAGGTAACGGCAATGCAACACGGCCCAGTGGGCTCACTCGGCCGAACACTCGTCAGGTGTAAACTCGGCATAAGAACAAATTCTTATTACATGAAAAGTAACAGGGAAAATGAAACAAAATTAGTGGTAATCAACTCTTTATTAATAGAACAAACAGTTTTATAACCTCAAACAACAAAAAATAGTCAACTGCTATTCATTAAAACGATTTACTTTTAATATGGAAAAAGTACGATTAGGATTAATGTTCCTAAATCATACCATATTTATCCCAATTTGTACTTTCAAATTTATATATTACAATCATCACGTACCTACATATTCAAAAGTAATTCTATCTATTCCTGCACAAAGCTCGTGCACCCAAATTTTACACTGCGTGCATTGTATCGTATTTTCCTGCCTATTCTCTTGACACAATTTACTAGGAGTGTGCGGATCGTCCCGAGGCTCGGGTTCCCGGCCCTCGGGACGGGTCGGAAAATTTCGGGCGAGATCGGGCGGGGCCCCGATACTTTCATATTGTCACAGCCGACTCTAGTACTAGCCGTGCTGAAGGCAAAATGGCAACACCGCGAAAGTCCGGCTTCGATATATATATGTGTATATATATACCTACCGTATCAGCCTCTCATCGGCCTCCCGGTTACACAGTCTCCCTCTACCGGCCTTTCGGTTTCCCGCTTATCTTTTAAATGTTTATATTAATGTAGTACTGAAGCCCTCTAAATATGAGAAACGGAGCAATAATCCAGGTGTTTTATTTATTTATATTAACCCTACAGATCTTTATTTTTGTGTGTAGCACATTTATTTAATACAATCTGTAGCATTTTTGGACACTTTGTTTTACATAAATTTTTTTACAAATTTCACGTATTCATTAAGGGAAATTAATAGCAAGTGAAATTAATAATAATAATAATAATAATGTTTATTTGTACTACAGGCTCACAGCCTATTACAAAGGAGATTGTTTGGTTCTCACATCTACATCCTTACTTTTATCTGTGTTACATTATAGTTAAGCCTAACATCTATACTTGATATATTATTTATACTCTTATTACACTTCAATTAGTGCTGGTTTACCTATTTTTTTACTGGCTATACAAAATAAAACATATTCTTTGCTTCCTCGATGTTCCTAATATTTAATACTTCAGGGAACTCTTTTTCCCTAACTTTTTGTGCATGCCTTTGTTGATATTGGGGACATACAGACAGAACATGCTTTAGAGTCTCCCTTCTTCCCATGTTGCATAGTTGACATTCCTCTGCGTAGCTTATTTTTACTCTTCCTTCCTTTTCTTCTACCATACTGAATTCATGTCTTCTTGCCAAAAATTGTAAGGGAAATTATAAGGGTACTTTAAAAGATAATAATTATAATTCTATATTTTTATTCCTCAAAGATGAGGAATTACCAAAAAAATAAATGGTTGATATACCTTGTAAAAATTGGACACCAACAAAATATTCTTCCGGTTGTAGATGGTTCCATTTAAATTTACATATCCAGTTATGGGTCCCATTCTAAAAAATTAAATTGCAATATATGTCGATTATTAATTGTGGATGATAACGGTAAAACTGTAGGTGATGTATATTTTAATCACTTACAAAGAGGGGTCCTTTCTGTTCCCACTGAAGAAGTCAGAACCTCATTTATTCATGTATATGCAATAATGTAAGCCATAATATGTGATGGTAATTTGGAATCTCAACATTTGCAATCTGAAAATCATAAACATATTTTATGTAAGTTAACCCATTATAATAAAAAAAAAGGTAAAGCACCATGGTAAATACCCGTAGGGTGGTGAGAAAATTTACCACAATTATAATACTCTCCTTTAACACGATTTTATATTTAACTGCATAATTGTTCCTTTCAATAGCTAATTATGCTAACCTCTTTTCCACGGGCACTTAACCTGTTTGGCTTCGTACCAATAATTTTGTCTACACATATTTCAGGTCTCTATTAACTTATACATACCTTTATCAATTTTTAAATCCTTCAATATGGTCAAAAGATGGTTTTAATTTGTTTCACACTTCTATTTTCTTGAAATCTCTGTAAATAATTAAAATATAATGCATTACAACACCAAACTATTCCGAGAGGCCACAAAATATATACCACATTTATAAATATTAATATACTTCTGTAATACTTCTACTTACTATAGTTATGATATTTACGTATTCCTTATACATAATTAATAAAAAAACTGTACATTTGTATAATTTTATACCGCAAAATAACGTTAATTATAATGCTGAATACAAAACTCCACTATTGAAAATAGGACTCCCGATCCGCACATGAGCGGTGTTGCCACGTTGTATAGCACGGCTAGTAGTAGAGTCGGCTGTGATATTGCTCGAGATCCCGAGGTTGGGGCTACAAGCATGACCGCCATGAGCGGGCAATTTGATTCCAGGTCGGCTGGGCAAAACTCGGACGCGATTGGCTCGAAAGCCAGCTATTAAGAGGGGACCGAGATGGAAAGAATTATGTATATCATTTATATCAATACCAGAGTGATAAGTTTTTACCTTTCTGTCTCCTGTTGAATCATAATTTGTATCTTATTATTTATTTACATATATATGTATTTTCATTGCTACTAAATAGTCTGTGAATACTGAATATGTCCATATACGTACTTAAATAAATACCATGTTCAGAACTTGGGAAGAAGACTATTTTTATATCGACAATATTTTAAAATAGGGTATTATCTTTTTCGGGATACGTTCAGATTTAAAATAGAAAACGTACGAACAACTATATGCATACAGAAAGGAATATTTCCTGGATGTTTCATAGTAACAATAATATCCAGGAAAGCGAATATTTTATTATTTCAAATTAACGCGTAAGAAACATAATTTTTCTATGTTCTCAGGTAATAATTTTGATCTATTACTGGTAACGACATTGTCCGATCACGTCCGAGCTATGCTTGTAGCCCGAATCGAGTCTCGAGATGCCGAAACGATCCCATGAGCGTTCTCACGGCGCGTGTGCTCTGTGAGTCTCGTGCCAAGCTCGCCGATCCACGTACCGTCAGATTTCACCTTAATATTGTACTGTGTAGTTTTGATATGGAGCCGTCGACAAGATAACCGTAGCCTGTTTGGCAAGAGAGTTGTTCTGAAGTTCCTGAGGGGTGCAAGCGATTACAATAAACTCTATGATTTTTTATGATCTATTACAAGTACCTGAAAAAGTTTACGTGGCTCTCGTAATATAAAGAGTGTTACCCAGTAGCTGGGAATTGGTGTAATAGATTCAGAGCACAAAAATAACAAAAATACGTAGTTCATGTAAAGTTAACGTACGACGTACGTCCCATATTATCTTGTTTCTGAGTTGCAGCCTATTTAGTGATTCAACAAATACATTCTTACCTTAAATACAAACAATCAAAATGACCAACTGTAGTTGAAAACTTCAGGTAGTGCTCTAATTTGCTACTTAGCAACCTAATTCAACACGCTGCTGAGATACCTATCTCTACATTATCGATATGTGTTGTATAAACGATGAACTTTTGATGAATTTTCAAGCAATAATGGAGTAGATTCAGATCTGAAGAATGAGATGGTCAGAGAATGGGACCTGGAAACCTACCCATTTACCAGAAAACCGTTCATCCAAACAGCTTGTAGCTTCTCGACTGAAGTGAGGCGGAGCGGAATGAACCACGTAAGACCTATGACATGTATATAAATAACTGTAGTTCATCTAAATAGTAACGGTGCGTTTAGACCAAATGAACGAATGCTCGTTCGCCCCTCCCCCCCCCACACACACACACTTCGACAAAATTCAAGTGATGAAGAATTAAGGACTTTGCAACAAGGCGGCGGCAGCCTCATCTTCACCAATTTCGTGTAAATTAGGAAAAGCTATTTATAAAATTATTCGTTTGACTCAACATTAAAAAGAAAACACTACATTGAAAAATATGTATTTTCGCACAATAGGTGGTAGTTATTGAGTTGCTAAGTTTATTTTTCTATTTTTGGCGAATTTTTCAAGTCTAGGGCTGCTCCTGGCTTGCATCAAAGTGTACAAAAAACGGTTGCTTTTTGATAACCATGCACAATAAAGAACACAATTTATTGATTTATTGTTGGTTTATTAATCAAATATGGAAAAAAATATGTTGACCTTTGTTGTAGACATAAAGAATAAGAGTTTATTCTTCAATTAACACACATTTGAGAGCCTTATAAAAAGGCTGTTTATAAGGTGGATCGTACTTGTGCATTCGTATTGCACAAAACAGTAATGGGTGCAGGTTCAAAATTTGCAATAAATTGCTCATCTGTTATCGGGTTTGTATCAAACGTGCGCCAAGCGATGTAGATTTATGTACGTATATTAGAGTAGACGTAGGTAAAAGTTCGCAGCATGCGAATTACATTGTTAGAGTTGTGGCAATTGCCAATGGTGATTGACAGTGAATTGTCAATCAAGATAGAGTCACCAATGTCAAATTGCGTAGCTGTGCTTCGTTTTGTTATCGTATAATGTGGTAAGTACTGAATTCGTTAGTTCTAATATAATATTCTCATTTTTAGGAATCAATATTATTCTATCCTATAATATTTTAAATAATATGTCGTCTGAAAGATCTGAAATTTTTCTATTCAAAAGCACTAATAGAAGTTTTCAATTCTTTTCACAGATAACAGGATTGATTTAACAATGGAAATGTAGCTGAGTTCGCACAATGCAGTGGGGCAAGAGTTTTAATGCAAACTCCCCATTTAAAAATCAGCTTGAAGTAAATGAAGCAATGAAAAGAAAATCTGAATGCGAATGTGCAATGAACTAATTAGAAACGCAAAGAAAAATAACATCTACTTGTGAAAAATTTTGAAAGGAACAAAACAAATTGCTTCCAAAAATAGAATAGCCCAACCATCAACGTATATGGAAAAAATAATTTGTCCTGCGTGTGAAGAAGAATACACTGATCCTCCTGAAGACTGATGCCTGCGCAAACTAGAAAGGTGGGGTTAATGTTATATGTTATTACTGCTACCTTGATTAAAAAAAATTAATTGTAAACTATTAGTCGTTTTGCTATATTACAAGAATTAATATATGTAGGAAAATAAAACACTTTCGTGAAAAATTCGCGTTGCGTTCTTTTACCCCATAACATGCGAACTTTTGCCCCACATATCGGGTAAAAGTTCGCATTTTACACTTTTTGAAAATATTTATTTTATATAAGTTGTGACAGGTATATTTACACGAAGTCACTACCTATCGAATAATAAGGGATAGTAGTTATTTCTTACCCAATGATATGACTATCAATGTAATACAAAGGATTTTAGGAAAGTCTAAACTTTAAGTGCGCACTCTTGCTCCACAATACTCTGCACGTCATAACTTAAAAATGGAGCAAGTGAAGATTGCCGTCTACAATAAATGAGCACGAATTTTGTCGAAGTGCGCGAGCGGAGGGGGGGCGGGGCGGAGAATGACCATTCGTTCGTTTGGGCTACACGCACCGTAATATGTAATACACGATTATGTTTACAGATTAACAAGGCCTCGATTCTTTTACAATAAAATTTTCAAGTAATTAGCAAAATCGTATCTAATCTTAATTATACTTGCGAGAATAATAGTTGGAAACTAAAAGAAACTGTAACTTGGAAATACAGTCATATTGGAAATGTATTTATTTGAATTTTTTCGTTGCATTCATGCTGTAAATCCAACACCACTCCAGTAACTTTTACATACGAGGAAACACCATGTAGGGTAAATCCGGGAGACGCGGTCGAACTAATATAAAATGGCTATTAAAACTAATACAGATATTACTTATTTTATCAGAACAAACCTAATATGTTCAGAATTTTATGCTGATTCAGAAAAACCGGTCGATATTTGCTTTAAGACAATATTTACTATAAATCGGGTTGAAAACTGAAGTCATGACATTTGACCACCTCTCCCGAGGTGCCGGGAGAAATGGTTTTCGTCGTTGGCAGAGACCACTCACATAATCATTCATGGAAAAATAACAGAGAAGAAAGCAAAATTATTTATGAGTGAACACAACTACAAATTCATTGATATTTAATTTGTTTACGCTAAACAATTAAAGAACACATCTAAGATAAAGCGAACTACCTACCGGCGATTAGCAAGGCAAATGAATACAAAAGTGAATAAATAAAATAAATAAACATAAATAATAATAAAATAATGATAAAAAATAAAAATATAAATAAAAATACTAAAAAAAGCATAACTCTGCAGCGAGAGATGATCTTTTCGTTAGTTTTGAGAGGAAGAGTTAGTATGGCTAAATACTTTGGCTGCATTGTCTCTCAATATCTCTACTATCTTATTATTCCCAAACATTAAACGAAAATAAACTTAGAAGTATATTTTAAATACGATTCTGTACACCGTTGTTTGACAAAAGAGGTTAAATGTAACCTCAGTTTACCTTTTAAAGCCTGTAAATCTAGAAAAACGCAGAAGAAACCGAAGTGACGCTATTCATTCAATTGTGTGGCTTCTAGAGAAGTAATTGGGCTGCACTTTAACCCCTTAACGCACAGTTTTTTTTTAAAAAAACCGGCCAAAAAAAATCAATTTTTTTTATGTAAAAAAACACAATTTAAAACATTGTCTTGGCAAAAAAATTAAAAAAGTACAAAAATAATAAAAATTTTTATTTTAATTTTGGATTTTGATCCACATTGCACAAAAGAGCCGAATATTGCAATGTTACACGTACATCGACTTTTTTATCTTTCTTTTCGAATTGCTATTTCGGAAAAAACATATTTTTATCAGTAAAAATATTTATTTATATTTTTACAACATAAATAATAATAATACTAGTATTTATTTTAAAAAATTATTCAAAATTTTCTTTTGTGTGATATATTTCGAAGCAAGGTGCAGCACATAGCCCAACATTGCAAGTATTACACATGTGTTACGAGCCGAGGCTGAGGGCAATGAGAGTGGCGGCTGCGAGGCCGAGGATTGAATTTTGGTTGTTTGAGTTTGTTAGTAGCGGACGAACCGGGGTCTGGTATCCCCGGGAGTCGATGTTTTCGTCTGTTAAGTGGGCCAGCATCAGGCCGTTTTCCCAATAGTATGGGACTATGGCCCGGCTGCTTTTCGCCATCTGGTCCATGAAGTCTTCTTCGGTCGTCTGACACCCGTGGTCCGTGCCCCAAGCAATCATCGCGTTATTACGTCGACGGTTTTTCCTGCCTCTACTTGGGTCCAGGTCTCGCGGTCCATCTCGAAATATTCCTCGATGCACTCCGGACATTCTGTTGCGGGCTTGTATACTGCGATTCTGCTGTCGCAAGCTTCGCAAATGCAGTTTTTTCGCAACGACTGATTTACGCAGATAGAATGCCATCCTCCTTCGGTGAAGACTGCTTGCTCGTATCGTTGCAATTTTCCCCAGCAGCTTCCGCAAATTCGGTGACCCTCTGCTTCATAAATGTGCACAATGCATGGTTGAACGCAGAACAACGTTGAGAGCTTCCTGTATGTTTCTGGATAATCCGCAGGTCTAACTCCATCCCAGGGCCCATAGAATTCTTCTCCCTCGTCTTCTTCGGATCGGAAAAGATTGTGTGGCACTGGCATAATGACTAGAATGGAGTATAATGTTTTTCATTCTGATTCCGAAGAATCGTCGGGAAGAAACGCGTGCTTTAATTTATCCTGATGTTTAGTAATTAATTTGTGATTATCAGTACTCAGGACTACGTTATGTAAATCTGATACGTCAATTATTTTATATGGTCCAATATAATGAAGATCGAATTTGCTTAATCGAGGTTCCTTTATAACATAGGCGTATTCTCCTTCCTTGAATTGTTGCGAGCGTGCTCGTCTGTCGTAGTACCGTTTTGATCGTTCCTTCGCTTTGCGCTGCGGTGTTGCGGATATTTGTCATCCGAGTGATTAGTTCTGTAAGATAACTCCCGTAGGTTTCTGTATTTGGTCCACATCAAAAGCGCTGGGAAAACGAGCCATTTTTCCAAATACCAGCTCGTGTGGTGTGAAGTTAGTGGCTTCGTGCACAGATGTGTTATAGGAGAACATGGCATATGGAATGAAGAGATCCCATTCTTCATGTGACTCCATGTAATGTTTTAAATATTCTGTAAGGACGATATGGCTTCTCTCCAAAGATCCGTTTGTTTGAGGCCTGTATCCGGAAGTAGTTAGTTGTTTTATCTTGAAGATTTCAGCGAGGTGTGTCATTATCTTCCCCACAAAACTGGTTCCTTTATCTGTTAATATTGAACGAGGTGTCCCAAAGATTGAAATAAAATGGCGTGCAAAAGCATCTGCGATTGTAGTGGCTCGAATATTCGGTATTGCAACTGCGATGCAATATTTCGTGAGGCTGTCTTGCATTGTTAGAATATAACGGTTCCCAGCAGGAGTCTCTGGAAGAGGTCCAACGGTGTCCAAAGCGAGTTTATCGAAGGGCTCCAAAGGCGTATCGGTGATGATCATAGGTTGCCGTGTTTTTGCTCTAACTAATTTTTGTTCCTGGCAACTCTTACATTTCCTGATGAGATCCCGTACGTCTCTTCGCATACCCGGCCAGTGGTATTTTGTTTGTAGTCGGTTGAATGTTTTGGTAACACCTTTGTGTCCTCCAATGAGGCTGCTATGTGCTTCCTTAATCAGTTCTTTCCTGGTGTCTTCTGGCGGATTTTGAAGATTCCTGCTTGCTATAGTTGACTGTGGTATGGTTGGGATGTTGGGTGGTTCCTCTTTGTCCGAACTGCTATCTTCAGGTGGTGAAGATTCACAATCTATTGGAGCGGTATCTATACTCCTGGGGGCATTTGTTCTGAGGGATAAATTTTGTAAAGGGATGGATATATTTTGTACAGGAGTCGTTATGTTTCGTAGGGGGATGGGTGTGGATGCGATAATTGGATTACTGAAAGTGCTTGATATTGGAGATATAGGGAGACTTGATCCGTTTGGTCCTTTCATGATTGTTTGTGAAAATAATTGACTTTGATCTGCGGGTATTAATGTGGCGTCCAAAGGATTTGAGTCATTGAAAGGATTTGAATCTGCAGTTAATGTTCTGTCTTCTTCAATAGGTTCCTCTTCTTCTTGATTTACCGGTGCAGGTTGTACGGTTGGTAACGAAGGAGGTAGTATTTTCTTTTTTAGCACGGTTTGTGGTGGTTTAGTTTTTCGTTGTGTTCGGCGAGCAACCGGTGTAGCGGCTTCATCAGAGTCTTCAGAACTGGGTTCTTTGTAGTTTGGTTTTGCCTGTTGGTTTCGGCATAATGTCCTGATGCGATGTCCTATGGTATTGGTGTCAGGGTTCGTTTTCCCCTTAGGGGTGAGAGGTAAGGAAACTGCTGTAGGGTTTCGTGATAATGCATCAGCATTTTTGTTGATTTTTCCAGCCTTGTGCACGACCTTGTATTCGTACTCAAGAAGTTTCAATTTCC
Source organism: Andrena hattorfiana (assembly GCA_944738655.2). Lineage (NCBI taxonomy): Eukaryota > Metazoa > Arthropoda > Insecta > Hymenoptera > Andrenidae > Andrena > Andrena hattorfiana. Next base: position 21,598,416 of record OX122890.1, read on the forward strand.
ATTTAACCAGTCGTGAAGTTGGATCTTTGACCGAATGCAACCAAACCAAAGGTCGATGGTCAGTAACTAAGGTAAACTCCTGACCAAAAATGTATGATCTAAAATATTGAACTGCGTATACCATGGCTAAGCATTCTTTCTCCGTGGCGGAATAATTTTTCTCGGCTTGATTTAAGCTTCGGGAAGCATAAGCTATTGGTAAATCAGAACCTATGTCTCCTTGGCTTAGAACTGCTCCGATTGCAAAATCTGAAGCGTCTGTAGTGATGACGAATGGTTGATTGAAGTTTGGGTACTGCAGAATTGGAGCTTCACAAAGTTCGTCTCGTAGTTTTTCAAAGCTTCGTTGTTGTTCTTCAGTCCATTTGAATCTAATTCCTTTTCCCAAAAGTTGAATTAACGGTTTCGCTTTCAATGAATAGTCTTGAATAAAACGGCGATAATATCCTGTTAAACCCAAGAATTGCTGGATATTTCTTTGTGTCTTGGGCATAGGGAAGTTCTTCACTGCCTGCAATTTCCCAGGATGCGGTTTTACCCCATCTGCCGAAACTATGTGCCCCAAGTATGCAACTTCTTTGCGGAGAAATTCGCATTTGTTGGTTTGGAGTGTAAGTCCGTGTTCTCGGAGGCGGTTTAATAATTTCCTAACTTTGATTTCGTGTTCCCGGAGGGACGAGGAGTAAACTACGATGTCGTCTAGATATACGAATAATTCACTTCCCTGCATACCTGTTAACACCTGGTCCATGAGGCGTTGGAATGTTGGTGGCGCGTTCTTCAATCCAAAAGGCATACGCGCAAACTCGTAATGCCCGTACGGAGTGGTAAAAGCCGTTTTTGCTTGGTCCTTCGGATCCATTTCGATTTGATGGAAACCATTGGCTAAATCAAAAACTGAAAAATATTTGGCACTCCCCAGTTTGTCCAAAATTTCTGTGATCTGGGGAAGTGGATATTTATCACTGATGGTTTTTTCATTTAACGCTCGGAAATCGATGACCATACGCCAGCGTTTGTTGCCATCAAAATCGGCCTTTTTTGGTACGATCCACAGGGGTGAATTGTATGGTGATGTAGACGGTTTAATGATGCCCTGTGATAACAGTGCTCCTACTTGACGTTGAATCTCCTCTTGATGTAGAAGTGGGTATCTGTACTGTCTTGTATTAATAGGAATTTCGTCAGTTACATGGATAGAGTGATGGAAATTTGGAACTTTATCAAGGTTATCTCCTGGCAAGAAAAACCTATCGGAGAATTCTTGAATAATATCCTGAATGTGTCCTTTTTCTTCAGGATTAAGGTGATCAGTTTTTAGGGTGTTCCATATACTCTGACTTCTGTTTTGTTCGTTGATGGGCTGTGCTAAGTACGACGAGATTGGGTCTTCGTCGGAGGTGTCCATGGTATCGTAAGGTTGTAAATATTGAGGCTCCAAATCTATTTCTTCTTCCTCGTCTCCGGTGTTGGTGGCCAAGACGTAACATTTCCCATCTTGATTAGATACCACAGCTTCGCCAATGAAGACGTTCCTTGGTGTCTGGAGACGTGGGAGATAACCTTCCTTGACTTCCGGGTTGGCCACTAATAACGCTATCTGCTGCGTTGTCCTTCCAGGAATTCGGTGCTTTGTTTTGGAAGAGTTAAATTGTGCCTCCATTTCTGGGAAATTAATAAATCTGATAGGCCTAACCGGTTGACTGTGAGTGACGAGTGTTTTGTGGTGGTAGGAAATCTCTGCTTGTTCTTGTAGCAAAAAGGGGCTTCCTATGAGACCATCTGCTGATACGGGGAGATCTTTAATTACATAGAAATAGACCGGAATGCTGTTGATATGCAACGTAGTGGTTCCTAAAGTGTGAATGGGCGAAGGAGACAGACTCGTTATCTCTATCTTTTCTCTGGAAGTGATCTCGGCCTTGTCTCCCAATACATTGAGGGCGACCAGGTTAATGGAGGCTCCTCCGTCTATGAGGAACTCCCCTTGTCCGTTTTCCAGTTCTGGGACGTCGACTCTGATTCTCGGTATTGGCGCCTCTTTGAATAATCTTCGTTCTTCTCGTCGGTGAACCTGATTGTTTTTGGGCGATCCGTTTTTAAAACACTCACCGGATCGCCATTGCGATGAGCGTCTTGGTAGTTTAAAGGTTTACTTGGTATGGCGGACGAAGTTATCGGTGATCTAGTTCTACGCTGAAATCTGTTTCCTTCCCTACAAGTTTTTCCGTCGTGTCCCTTCACACCGCAATTCCAGCAATATAATTCTTGCCTATCACTACTTTTCCCGGCGTATTTCCTATCGCGGTAATTACCCTCTTCTGACACGTCAGAATTATAGGATGGGGAACGTGAATCGCTCCTACGTAAGGTCATAGCCGTCACGCGTTTTGGTCGATATTCGTATTCATTTTCCGAACCAGATGCGCTCTTGTCCCTAAAATATTGCCTGCGATAACGCGAAAGAGAGGGTGACTGAGGGTACAGAGGTCGCGGCCCGTGATCCCGTTCACGGCTCCGTCTTCTTCCGCGATACTCGTCGTCGTAATCGGTTGATCGGTCGTCGTAGATTTCACGGCGATTCCTGAGGCGACGATCTATTAGGAGGACGGCCTCAATCGTTTCGTCTAAATCCTTGCGTTTTTCGCCCAATGCCGCCATTCGCCACGCAACGCGTTCTGGCAATCCCTCGATGAAGTTTTCCAGAATGTCTTTCTCCATTTCTTTAGTTATTTCGTCGGCGTTTGCACCATACCGATCCCGAATTGCTGCGCGAGAGCGATGAGCAAGGTGACTAACCCGGTCGATATATCTTCTTAAAGACTCGTCACTACGAATTTTGAGTCGAGCAATTTCCCCTTGGAAATGCGCCAGATTACGTCCCGGAGCGTATCGTTTTTTAAGATATTTTAATAACTCGGACGTATCAGAAAATGACTTATCCCGAATACTAATTCTCGCAGAACCCGTGAGTTTTGTTAATACGATTGTTAGATATTCAGGCTCCGTATTTGGCGGTATCAATGCCAACCCGTTTTCTACATTCTGCGCGAAAACCGAGAGGGATGGAGTCTCACCGTCGAAAACCGGAATTGAAGCTGCAGCGTACTGTATGCAGTTACGCTGTGTAAGTAAAGCCATTGAGTTGGCCATTGACAAAGTCAGATTAGCTATATCCTCAGGAGAGGCCGAGGCTTCTGTCCCGGGCATAATTAATTAAGAAAGTAACAACCCGAACAGGCGTTAAAAATAAATCGAAAGATTTTCTTTTCTTTTACAGATAATTTGATTGCTTCAAATTATCCGCACCGTTCACGGACCGTGCGTGAAATAATTTAGTATGCAACGAGGGCAATACAAAATTGGTTGAGTCTCGTACAAGAACTCGTTACAAAACTCGCAAAGAACTATAGGCGGATCACGTTGAAACCGATGTTCTAATGCGGTACTTGATATTTCTTTAGGCGTGGTTAAAGCACACTGCGAGCAGATTATGCTACCATTAACCAAGGTTGTAGTACAACCTTTAATACAAATATTCCCGCGGTATTCCGACCTAACTCTAATAGGCCTTCTCGGACGCGGGGCCGTAAGATTTGAATCGTGCTGAAAGCACATCAAAATCTGAATAACCAGCTAAGAGAATGCATCCCACCGCTGTCACCAATTTGTTACGAGCCGAGGCTGAGGGCAATGAGAGTGGCGGCTGCGAGGCCGAGGATTGAATTTTGGTTGTTTGAGTTTGTTAGTAGCGGACGAACCGGGGTCTGGTATCCCCGGGAGCCGCTATAAGGAGGTTGGATGTCGTGGACGAACCGGGGTCTGGTATTCCCGGGAGCCACTAGGAAGGTAAGTTTCACGGACGAACCGGGGTCTGGTATCCCCGGGAGCCGCTAGGAAGGTGGAACTCGTGGACGAACCGGGGTCTGGTATCCCCGGGAGCCACTAGGAATTCGGAAATCGTGGACGAACCGGGGTCTGGTATCCCCGGGAGCCACTAGGAATGTTAGTTTAGCCTCGTAACTTTATAATGTGATACACCTTGAGCGGTAAAGGAGTATCTATTGTGGGTTTATCTCGAAGAGGAAATTCAGATAATGATTGTTTTAAATAAAAGAACTCTGAATTAGAAATAATTGATTATATTCTATAAGCACAGTCTTTTACAATTGTTTTCGTGTTTATTTGTCGCGGTACCCAAGTCCACCTCTCGGTTTTGACGCACTGAGAAATGCGGGGGTCTCAAAGATTTTAATAGTAACAACACCTATCAGCAACTCTACGTACTGTCTGGTTTAAGTTGAAATAATACTGGATCTCGCAAGCCTCTTTCGTCTAAACGTACTAGACTTGAAATGAGCCCGCGAGTGTGGAATCATGGCCCTTTTTATACGATGAAATTCGGCTAGGAAGTAGTGGGGACATGAGTGCCTTCATTGAATGTTGGGTTTTCGGGGAAAACTTGGTTGCATCACACCACTGCAGGATACGGTGACCTCGTCGGGTCACGCGCACTCCGGACACACGAAAGAGTTAAAAAGTCGAAGATGAATCTGCGTACGTAACACATGTAACGACTCTCTTTTCTTTTCCTTTTTCCTTTGCTATCCCTTTTAGCACAACACACAGCACAATATCTTGTGGGAGCTTCTTTTTTTGGTATTGGTAGAACAAAACTGGGAAAATGACGTTCCGTTAGTCGTAAAATTCCAGAAGATATTGGTCTATCCGATTTTTTTATATTTGTGTCACTATGATAGTTTTGTATAAGTCTTTCTACTAATTTGCTTCTGAATTCTAAATTTTTTTTTCACCTTCATTTTTTTTATACAAAACATATGCGTTCCAAATGCTAATGTCTAACAAATGGAAGAATATTTTTTTATAATATTTTTTCCCCCTTTTTCTGGTAATGGGATAGTCATGTAAATGCTGATCTAGACGATCAACACCTCCCATCGTTTCATTATAATCTATTACCACTTTCGGTTTAGATATAACATTACCGTCTTTATCCGTTTTGTTTGTAGTTGCCTTTTCGGTGTTATGTACTGTAGATAGCAAACAAATATCTCTTTTATCTTGTCACTTCATTATCATCACTTTTCCACGTCGAGCAGCTACTATTTCACACTTTTTCAATTTTTTGTTTTGAATAAATTTTGGTACATCTTTTCTATTCTTCCTTACAGTCCCATATGTGTCCGTTTTATGACTTACTAAAAAATTTGCTAGTTATGGTGATGTGTAATAATTGTCAGTGGTGAGACAGTAGCCTGGGTCTAAAAGTGGTTCTAGCAACGACACAACAATTTGGGAAGTAACCGGCAGATCTTTATATTTGTCAGTTATTACTGTGCCTTTCCCTGTGTATATAATAAATGAAAACAGATAACCACTTTGAGATTCCCACAACAAAAATAATTTTGGACCCAACCTAATCGACCTTTATAAAGCATTAGACTTTCATCAATCGTTAGATCTCATTCTGGTATATATAAACTAGAACATTTATTCTTTATTATTTCATAAATAGGCCAAATTTTATAAAGTTTTGGGTTGGGATGAGTATTTCGGTCAAATGTTTCATTATTACAAAAATGTAAATTTCTTTTTATACTTTGATATCTTCGTAGGTTCATCAATTTTGTAAAAACAGAAGTACACCATATTTCGTTAGTCGACCAATACATTCTTTCTTCTGGTTTTTTTATAAGGCCCTGAAGTATATTTATAGCTAGAAATATCATCATTTCATTTTTGTCAACGTGTTTCCATTGACTGTCAGATATGCTAGGTTGTTGTTCCGAATATCTATTTGTTTCTAAAACTAATATATCCAACACCGAATCATCAAAAAATAATTTGAAATATGCTAGTACATCAAAATTGTCCTCCAAAAGAAAAGTTGAACCAGGAGCGGCAACAAATGGAAACTTTTGAGGAGATGGATTTGGTTGGACATTGCTTATATCCTTCTAATCAACGGCTATATCTTCTTCTGAACTATCTTCAGAATCACTACTATAATTATCACTTTCGTCTGAGTCGCTTTCCGACAAATTTGCGTATTCATATTCTGATTCTGAATCGCTCATTTTTCAATATATATTGTACTAAAATATAACATAGCAAAATATAATAATAACAATAATAATAATAATAATAATAATAATAATAATTTGAAAATGAGAAAACATACCAATTGTATAAATATCCAATATACCCAATTTTATTTTCTGTAATCACAAAATAACTCACTGTCTATAAATATACACTTATCTTTGCAAGTTTACAACACTTAGATAAATATTGAACTAAACTATAAAAGGAGAGAAACAAGTGTTTGATATTTCACGACTAAATCGTAAAATATAAGAAACAATAGCCTTTATATAAATTCACGAAAATACTGTGACGGATTGTAGTCAGTCGAAGTTTACAAAAATACTACGACGGATCGCAGTCAGTCGTCACGAGTGCAGAAATGCAAGAATGTAGTCTTGTGTATCAAACTGTATATAAAATAAAAGAAAGCACCTACGGCGCGCAAAGATAAGTGTATCTTTATAGACAGTCAGTCATTTTGTGATTACAGAAAGTAAAATTGGGTATATTGGATATTTCTACAATTGGTATGATTTCTAATTTTCAGAATATTATTATTATTATGTTTTATTTTACATTATATTTTAGTACAATATATATTGAAAAATGAGCGATTCAGAATCAGAATATGAATACGCAAATTTGTCGGAAAGCGGCTCAGAAGAAAGTGATAAGTATAGTAGTGATTCTGAAGGTAGTTCAGAAGAAGATATAGCCGTTGATTGGAAGTAGATAAGCAATATCCAACCAAATCCACATCCTCAAAGGTTTCCATTTGTTACCGCCCCTGATTCAACTTTTCTTTTGGTGGAGAATTTTGATATACTGGGCTTTTGTTCCATGGAAAAAGGCTATATTTTATTCTGGAATAAATAAGTGTTATAGCTTACAATCCCATGTAAATGATACATATCAATAAAACGATTTTTTTTCTTTGCTTTCACATTGTTATTTTCAATTCTCGATTATATTCGAATGTGAAAAATTATAGCAGCATAAAATACAACGCCGCTCGAATTATCTCGAGCGTGCACAGTTTGGCCTGTTTAGCGCGCTCGAATTAACTCGAGCGTACAAGTTAAGGGGTTAACGTGCAGACTCGACCAACTCTCCGGTCCGACCGCGTCTCCCGGATTTACCCCAAATAAAATTAGTATTATATTAATGATGTGTTTTTGAAAGAAAGATCATGCTAGAGCATCAGGAAATCGAATTGCGCGCTTCGTCTGAATTCTGCGCGGCGAATTTGGCGCAGTACCGTCATTTCGCGAAGGTATGTTCGTTTTCATCATCATGGCGATGCCTTTTGCTCTATACTTTTACTCATGCCCCACGTGTTAACATTGTTGATAGACACATGCTCTCCACGATCAGTTTCATTGTTTAATTATAATTATATTTTACGTGCATTTAAAGTAAATAATAGTGTATTTAAACTTAACGTTTATACACAGCGTTCCACATTAGAGCATACTGGTTTCGCACAGGGATACACTGTTGATTGACAGTAAACCGGTAGGGAAAGTGCTACGACCAATCGCGTGTGTCAGATCCGTAGGAGCTGCGCAGGTCGGTCGCAAATCGGTAGGGGCGTCGGTATACTCTTATATGGAACGCAGTTTAGTGATAAGTCATAAATAAAATATTCAGTCTATCAGTTTCTATAGTATTCTATCTATCAGTTTTATTAAAGTGATCATTGAAAAAATTTTGAAGAAGTTTTACAAAAGGAATACCGTTCTTGGTACTGATAACACAATAAGGTGTATTATAAGAGAAAAGAGGGTCATTTGTTTCCTTGAAAGAAATATTCTAATTAAATCTTGTCTCTTTGTTCGTCCTTTTCAGCGTTTTGCCATTTTCAACACAAGTACTTGTTAGGTGTCCAAATTGTATTAGGATAAGTGCGGATAATAAGGCCCATTTAACAATCTATAATTTTTAAAAAAAAAATTATACATGTTTTTGAGAACTCTTTATTTTATACAAATCTATGCACTTTAACTATAAACTTTAATTATAATATTTTGAATAATACGTACAAGTCAAAATTGGTAGCTTTATAAAATGAATGGTCTTGATTCGTGTAGAGCAAGTAATTAATTAATTAGGCCCATCCATTTGGAGTGTACAGTTGGGACAAACAAAGACATCCTCGTCCTCAGGTATGAGCCCAACGCAATCCTCATGCACCCAGGTGAGATACATGCCACACTGACGCATGTCACTTTTGAGGTTAATTCCGCATAATTTGCCATGGCAAGTTTCTTCGGAGTTGTGTGCTCTTGTTCACAGACTTCTGTTATTTTTGCGCTTCATTTTGTATTTTTTATTTAAGCGATGTATAAAAATTGGGCAACGAAGTAAGTAAACAAAATTATATGTAAATAACTAAACAAAGAAGCAATTTTGTTACGGATTTTCCACTTTTACGGAAAAAGGGCACATAAACCACTTGCTTAAAACTTATAAATAAAGACACATATCATTTGCAAATCATGATTTCTGTTTTCAGAATGTTTGAAAGACACGGTAACTACATCCTTAAAAAAATTGGTTTTAATTGCATTACATTGTATCAAGTTATACTATAATGAAAACTTTGAAATCGATTTTCTTGAAATGGCATTTTGGTGTATGTGCCATTTTTTCATCAAATGCCTCACTTTCAATAGCTCTATGTGGGTGAATTATTTGCAGTAAATGCTTACATCAGTTTAATGTTCACAAGGAAAAAAGAAAACTTAAAAATTATGTAAGTTCCTATAGGTACATGCATACATGCGATTGTTGTATTTGAAGAGTAATAGACGAATGGCACTCAGACCTAGTTTAATGTTAATGTTATCATTATAATATGTCCAAGTTCTCTTATGGTCGTACAAGTTAGTATTATACCTAACCTTCTATCCTTAAAGCCTGTGATCATATCGGTCTGTGCGGTTACTTCCTACCTTTATAATCCTTACTACAGGTAATTGTTTGAGTTTTTAGGACCTTTTAGGACCTACTGAACCGTTACAAACTCTGTATCTGTTCTTCGTTAATTTATTACTTTTCACATAATTCTAGAAAATTTTTCAATCTTTGTAAGTTTAGAATCTTTAGCAATCTTCATTGCTATTAGAAATTACATTGTGCAATATAATTTGGCAGGATAAAAAAATTAATCGTAAACGAAACAACAAAAATAAATAAAAAACCTTTTACAAAGATGATTATTACAATTTCTAAAACACGATTGAAAGTATAAATAAAACTTATTATACCGTTTTAAAATTGCCTGTAAGTATGGAAAACAATTTTTAAAACCGCGAACACCCCCAATGTAGAGTTTACATTACAGCCCTGGTAACGTGGAGCTCTCGGGCGAACATTGAAAAAAATTCCCCCGGAGTTTATAGAGGGTCCCATTTCTTCAGAGAAAATCAAACTACCTATAATATTTATTACGGGTAAAAATAACGGTTACGAGACAAATGATCGAGGGAACGTTTATTAGCCGTTAGGCTTGAGCATAGGTTCGCTGTAAAATGGGTACGTTCTCGTCGCCTTTAATAAAGAAAGAGTCAATAGAACCTAACGTTCTTGAATTTTACGCGTTGTTAAGTATGTATCAAAGTAAACTTCGCTGATGTGCACTGCGAAGCTTGGGCAAAGCAATGTAAAAGCACCCTGGTAGAATACGTCTTTGTAGAATTATGCACACTCATTAGCACGTAATAAACGGTAATGCACTTTACACTATCTTTGAGTTGCCCACCATACTTCATTCAACAGTTAATGCATTCTGCTACGCTATCGGGAGACAGTAACATCAACATGTAATTATCCCTAACCTTTGTGAAGAAATATTGCAAATTCAGACAAATATTCATGTAACCGCGTAAAAGCGTGACTCCACGAATAAGAAATGAAACATTGTTAACCCGCGTAGACCCATTTACATTGTTTACTCAACTGTTTGAATTTCAGTGAGACAATATCCATATTTAGAAATGCTTATTGCAGGTGACATAAACGTTTCTTTAGATTTATGACCTACATGACATAATCTGTAATGATTTATTATTCATTTGATTACCATATAAGTACAAATTATTTAGCGTTAATATCCATTTACATTTATAATTAATTACAGATATGTAATACGTTCACGCTTTAACGATTCATTTACTTTACCAAAAAAGCGATTTCTGTGACTACCTGACTAGTTGACTGGTAATGTTTCGTTAACCAAAATTACATTATACAACTTTTTAAATATTCAATGAATAAAATTAAAATTATTTGAAAAGAGAGATTCCTCTCTTTAAACTTGTTAAATTGGGTAATTTAACGAGAGAAATTTATTTACAAGTAAATAAAGCAACGATTACACACAGTTGTACAGGCTACCTGCAATCTGTGCAGTCTCTACTCTAATTCATATCATTAATTCCTACAAGATATGTGATAGGTATTCGTAACATATTTTTGGTTGTACTGTATACATATTGAATAAATTTAACGTGTACATATCGTGAAATTACATATTCAATATAAACTTTGGCGATAAAAAAAATATTATTTTTTCTTTCTCTACTGCATCACACCAAATCTACGAAGTGTCATTTTCATCTAGTTCTAAAATTATAAACTCGAATTAGACAAGAAAAGAAATTTAACTAAATTTATAAAAAGGTTTGCAAGGCTGATCAGATAGTAGCCCGTTTGTCACGCTGTGACAGGATGGTAGATGAAAAGAAGCAATTCTTAAAGAAGTCCGAACAAGCGTGGCACGCTGAGGTTTTCAGACATTATCGAGATTGAGGGTGCCAACGGTAAAGGTCGTCGGGTTGGAGGGCGAGAACTGAGTGATTTAGTGGGGTGGCTACTCGACGACTGACCGAGATAACCTGACTGTCCACGGAACAACCCCATTTGTCCAATGTCTTCCGCTACAAAACTGCTTGCCGCCCTCCAGGCTCGCGTCCTTTTGAATAATGATCGCGCTTTGTCAACTAGCAGCCCGCTGATAATGCCGGATATGTTGAATGTGCCGAAGAAAAAGCTGCTTGAATTCTTTGCCCTTTACGATAATACTGAATATGTGGAGTTCACTCAGCTAACAGTGAAATACACTAATAAAACGATCGTGTTCTTTATATAATTTCGTTCGCATGTATAAATTCATGAATTATATATCGTAGGCTGCACAATTTACATACTTATTCGGCTCTCCTTACATTTGCATTACTTGTAAATTCAATGTTTTAAGTCACGTAACTTTCAGTTTAATTCCACAGGTAATTGCTAACTTCGTTTTTAGGACGACAAGATTTCAAATTCCAAAATAATTGAACAGTTTCAAATTCCATGTATATTTTGAGATTCCGAGAACTGAAACCTTGAGTGTATTATTATTGTTGTTTCGTTGCTTTTGATACTTTCAATTTATTGTCATGTTAGAAGTGGTGAACGATTCTATTTTATGAACGGAATAAAGAAGAGCAATCGAGATTTGTCTCCCATTGGCGTTGCGTGATGTCACTCACATGCGACGCGACAGGTTGCAAAGCCAAAGCACGTAAGAAAGCACAAGCGTAAATAGTTAGAGCGTGATTACTTATTAATTGCTTGTAAATAATAAAAATGGTTAGAACGTGTGTGTTTTGTGGCGCAGGAGACCTGAGTGAATTGGATGAAGGTTTGACATATCACGGGTAAGTAGAACTCATGTACAGGGTCATCCGTTAAAACTGCAACCTACGCGCGCGCGAACAGACGAAAATGGCAACACCGCCTCACGGACGCATTCCACTACAACCAAGCATCGGCCCGGCGTTCGGAGGGTTGCCAGCGACCGCTGGAAAGCGGTAATGCCCGAGCTTTGAAAATTTTAGGATGGTCTCTTTCAAATTAACGTCACAAGGAGCTATTTGAAATTTCCCGACCGAGGTTGAAGAATTTGGGGCCTTTTTCGTATAACTTTTGAACTATAAAAGATATCGGAATGCAATTTGTGCCGAAAAATGAGGAAAAATTATTCCCTCTTAATGATGGATAATTCAAAATATTTTACGTTTACTTAATTTTTCTTTTATCAATTTTCTAACCATCATTGTTGTGAAAAGCTTTTGCAAACTATTTATTTAATACCGTATTTACTGCTCTTTTTAAAATTCATGATGTTGATAAACAATATGCTAGTTGTTTCTGTGTCATTACTTTCATAAATTGAGAAATTAAATTTTTATTCAATTATGTGTTAGTTCTGCAGACCTCAGAATCTATTGTTCTGGTTTTCTTTTTTATAATTTTATCCTTATATATGCATGCATAGATCGGACGTAAGGAGTAACTAATGGGACGTGTCTTTGATTATAAAGGTGTTTGAATCTTTTTTCTAGAATTTTTGTGTTTGAATGTTTAACCTTTTAGCTGCTCAACGCCACGCCTATACCGGCTTGCGTTAATTTCATTTTTTGGAACGATGCGTCATTATTGTGGCTTTTACACGCAGGTGGCGAAAAATCTCTCCGTACAAGGGTATAGCGCCGCGGTCAACCCTGTCGTAGCTAAAATTTTTTAAATTAAGGCCGGTATGAGATCAGTTGACATTGTTTTCAAACCTCATTATAATAATCCGGGGTGCGAGTGGTAAACCGATGATAAAAGCGGAGCGCACGGCTCGCTTACCTGGGCCGGGAAATTCCGCACAGCTCTTTGCGGCGCTAATTTGAAAGAGACCATCCTAAAATTTTCGAAGCTCGGGCATCACTGCTACCCAGCGGTCGCTGTTAACCCTACGAACGCTGGGCCGGTGCATGGTTGTAGTGGAATGTATCCGTGAGGCGGTGTTGCCATTTTCGTCTGCTGGCGCGCGCGTAGGTTGCAGTTTTAACGGATGACCCTATATATACTATTTGTAGGTGAAGTCGAACTTCGTAAAACGAAATATTTTGGTTTGTTTCATATAGATTTCCATTAGTTACAGAATATGGATCTGGGCCAGAATTTCGTACATTCAAACAACACCTTATTGTGTTATAATCATTTTGAAAAGCACCGTTGAAAAACTCTGGTGGATCTTCTGCCCTCTTTACCTACAATGTACTGCATACAGCATGTAATGAACCTGGAATATTACATGCATTTATTTTACAATTTTACAATTTTAAGTGCTGGAATGTGATAAATAATAAATTAACTTACTCATTGCTAATTTTGCTATATGTTCGAATGTACTCAATGATTGTTTTTGTTATTTTCCGTACCAACTATATTTCTCTGCCACAGAATCCTCTATTAATTTATTTAATATCATCAACGCCATTATCACAATATTGTTTCCGCAGCTCCTTTTCAGTAAATGAATCTATAAAAGGTCATTAATAAATTATTTTAGTCACAAAAAATGGCTTCATTAAAAACAGCATCAATGTAACGCCAATCACAGGGTGCAATGAAGCGAATTACTTTAAATAATTGAACGGAAAGTGAAATGAAAATTATACAGTATATTCATGTTTACAAGGAAACTGTGAAAAGTAAAAGTTTGTACCACAGAAAGCAAAGAAATATTTGTATTTCAAATAATTAAACAATTGCACTTCGTTAATACGCATCAAATCAACGGACGCGGTCGCGTCTGGAAGCTAATTCCCCTTGCCCCTCTATCCATAGGCACACTGAGCGACCATGTCTCTATACAAGGATGCTAATGAAATGGGTACGACCCCGCAGCTATTTTGGCCTTATTATCTTATCTTACACATAGTTCCGGTGTTTTAACATGATCAAGCGAATAATTTTTTTTTTAACCCATCTGTCGTTTTACTTAATGCATCAAGCTGTTTTTCTAAAAGATAGAAGAATTATTCTGAATTAATAGTTATCAAAATGATACTTTTTTTAAGAGTTCAGACAGTCAGAGTTTTCGTGACGTCACGTTTTCCTCCTACACTTGACGCCAGTAGACGTCGCCACCCATACAGCACACTCTCGTTGCAGCAAAGTTGCAGCATCGTTGCGGTGCAAGATTGAAATGTTGCACTGCAACGTTGTCGCAACGTTGCAGCAATATTGCTATGTCCGTCTCCTGCAACGTTTCGGGCAGTAAGGCCAAAAATATAAATAACGTCCATGGCGGACACGAACGATACTGAATGTGTACAGAATCATAGAAGTATAAAAGAAGCCCGTATTAGTTTTTTCACAGAAAATTTTTTCCTCAGAGGGGATTGGAACCGGCGACCTGTACCGTCGTAGGCGAACACTTTACCGCCGCAGCTACAACCACTGATTGATGAGACTCCTAACATATTCGAACTTATACTCCTACCGTGTAAAACTTTAAACTCAAATTATTTAAAAACGAAGGCTCACTTTGACAAACTCCATTAGGGTTTTGTAATACTATAGGTATGTGCTACAACTTCCATCCTGTGTCATTCTACACATTAAAATATACAGGATGAGTCACCTAACATTTAAGCTTAAAATATCTCCGTGGTTTTTAATGATACGAGAAAATGTCTCAGGAAAAAAATGATTGTTAGACAAAAAGGACAACATATTATATAGGGTTGAATTTGTATTTTTATTGGCTATAGCGTTGCAGTAATGAAAATACATCCTCCCATTAAAAAAACCATTGATGATCTTGAAATTTCGGTAAATATAATCTTGAGAAAAAAATCGTCTCCGTCCTCTGCAACGTTGCCGCCACGAAGTGTGCTGTATGGGCATTCGAAAGCAGAATTTATCCAATCAGGAATGATTTTGATAAAAATGCTGTTGCGCAGTTAACGAAGAAGACCAAAAGCAGCTGAATTCGGGTCGCTAGTAAATGTCACCTAAGTAGCTGTCAGTCAATCATAACCAGCCAAGTGCCAGTTGTCAGAAATTTTGAAATGTCACGAGTTTTTCCACCATATAGGACAAGGTAAGTCGCCAAAATTTTTTAATAAACTTTTTATGTAGAGCTTTTTGAACACAATTTTTTTAACAGACTTTTTATGTAGAGCTTATATATTTAAACCAAGGGGGCGAACAGACTTGGAACTTATCCGGAGAAAGCTCGACAGAGAAGCATCTTCTTACGCGCAAGTTTCTGGACATTTGTCAAATAAGGTAAATCGACAAAATTTGTCAAAAGACATAGCATTAAGAATTAAGAAAATTATGGCGGATTACTTGCTATGAAGAGCAAGTCACATTAGTGAAAAAAGTACGCTGAAAACACATCTCCCTTGATACTTTTCAATCTTTTGTGAAAGACATTCGTAATACTTGGTAGGAAACCGGCGGAGAGAAAATCCACAATAGTTCCCACGCTAGTCATTAATTTTATAGTTTCCCATTAACAATACATTTATTTGAATACACCAATAAACATACTAAATTAATTTGATTAATTTTGTTAATTTTATTATAGCCATTGTGCGTTTAACATATATTAGCATTTAAATTTCCTGCAACAAGATATTCTGCCACATGCTGTCACCTCCTTTGGACACATTATATAGTCTCTACACTTAGCAAAAGGCCACTCTTTTTCTATAAGTTCTACGTTAAGTTGTACCTAAAATGTGGCTTTTATATATTTACAGATAATCATAGCAGAAGAGAAAGAGGAAATAAGCCTGCTGCACAAACAAATGCAACAAGCACATTTGCATCTATAATTTTATCACTTGCAGATAATCACTTTAAATAATACAGCTACATGCCTATCTAATACATCACAACAAAAATTCACTAATTATGAAAAAAGTGATGAAGTCCTCCCCCCCCCCCCTCCCATCCTCATAAACATGACTCATGTATGAATGAAGCTAATTCTTTTAATTCACGAAAAAAAATAAAAAAGTTCACATGCAAAGATTTTGAAATCAACTTTGCTAATTCCAATTGTATTCTTGTTCTCCGCTCGAACACTGATTCCTCTGTCACTTTTTATACTTGATATTCCTTTATTGGCCACAAATCAATTCGGAGCTCAGATTTTCAGCTTCAGTTTTAAGGAATTAGCGGGCGTTGTATAAGAAAAGAAATATGAAATCGACTTAAAAAAAAGTTTCACATTCTCCGCATCTCTCTTAATCTATTACCGACTTTGATTCGTTTAAATTAGTCTCGACCAAGTTTTTATTATCTTCCATCGTAAAATGATCTTCATACGACGTTTTTAACAGAAGATGTCCTTCTGGTAAAAGTTTTTGTGTCAACTACAGGCCTCTGGCCCGCTAATTCCTTAAAGCCGAAGCTGAAAATCTGAGTTCTGAATTGATTTGTGGCCAATAAAGGAATGTCAAGTATAAAAAGTGACAGAAAATTAGCAAAGTTGAATTCACAATCTTTGCATGTGAACTTTTTTAATTTTTTCCGTGAATTAAAGAGAATTAACTTCATTCATACATGAGTCATGTTTATGGGGGGGGGGGGGGGGGAGATAAAGAATCTATTTACATTTTTTGTTTCTGCTCACTAGAACGAGCCCAATCATGGTCACCGTGACCTCATGTTTTTTTTTACCATTACTTTAAAGCAGTCAACTGCGTTTCATTTTAATTTTATTCTATTGACAAAATTTGTAAAGATAGTTCAAATATCAATAAGCATGTAGCAATAAACTACATAATAATACAATTTAAGGGTTCTTTGTAAAAAAATTCCGAAATAACGCAACGAAAACGCCTCGTCAGACCAGAATACCCCCTTCAGTAAGAATTGCAGAACCTTTTGAAACATCAACTGAAACTTTATGTCATAATTCAGGTTGTCTGGAATTACCCGTCTATCATCTTTTGCCGCTGAAGCACCAACTGTTGGTGGGATTTCAATATGTTTTCTCACAGATTTCTCAAACAAATCAAGAAATCGGCTTCAAAGGCACGAAAATATTGACTTTCAAAAACCCTAATCCTGCTAGTTGATATCGTTATGATATTAAAGAATTTGCTTGTTAGCGACTTTAAATGCAAAACACGAAACGAACAAAACTTCAAGAATTTTAAAACTTCAAATACTTTGAATACTTCTAAGACTTTTAGAACGATTGACATTTTATAAAGTTTGCATGATTGTACCAGAGACGAGGTATAGGATAGACTTTACTTATGGGAGATAATTTTATGGGAGTTCGTGTGACACGAACTGAACTTCTGTCTTCGTGAAAAATCAGTGTTTTTGACGCGCACTCTGCATTTAAGAATAATGGCTGTAGGAAGTAATTACTGAATTGTTGAATTAATTCGACAACCGAAGTCAGTAAAGCTAATAGAGGAATCTATATAAAAAATTTAAGTTAAATGATTTTATTTAACTTGACCAAAAATGCTCTAAGAATTAAAAAATAATTATTTTCTTGTATTACAATTACAATGGTGATATATCACTTCAAATAGAATTGTGGGGGAGGTTGACATATCACTATCGCAATTGTAGTACACGAAAAGAATTATTTTTTAGTTTTTAATGCATTTTTTATAAAAAAATCGTTTAACTTAAAAGTTTTATACATGTATTTTTATATTATTTACTTTTTAGTGCTTGGGTTTTACAAACTAAAAAAACTTGAAAAATTGAATTATTTGTACTGTCGTTTGCAAAAATGTTGCCGGCAGAAACTTGGTGGTCCAATCGAGTGTATCCTCATAGGCCCACGATCTCTAACACAGTGGTGGATGTAAGGCACACGTATTGTCGCTATTGGCCGACGCGTCACGTCAAGGAATCGGTCAGCAGCACCGCGTGATGAAGAGAGCGAGCAGAGGAATTGGGGAGTTCTGCGGCAGAGAGTAGGGCAGTGCGAGCGAAGTAGCCCCCTTGCTCCGCTCAGCATTTGGACACCAAAATTTTTGCAAAACACAGTACGTACCGGATCATTTTTCGATAAACTGTGTAAGGTAAATATTTATGAAAATCGCGATACTACTACTTAGACAATGCATCGACATTTTATCGTTTTCGAGAAGAACGCGAGAGGCTGATGTCAAGTCTATTAGATTTGTGGAAGTGGGTTAAAATTGAGTTACAAAATTTGAACCAAACACATAAATAAACAAACAAACAGGTACAGGAATTAAACTAAATAAACCCGATTCACATTGTAAATTGGTTTGGTTTCCACGCTAACCTGTCACTTTCATTACCTGCTCCACATTGTCAAACCAGACCGGTTGAATCACCAAAATCAGCAAAGTTAGTAATGCCTTTTTATTTGCCACTATAACTTTGGTGCTATTTCCATAATTTCTGCTGCACTCATGCCTGGCTGAAGATGAGATGCCAGTTCCTAAATTGAAAAAATATGAATACCACACAAATTGTGTAGTCATGTACCGTTAACTGAGGAAACATTGGCATGTTTTTGGAACATTTTGCTATATAATATAAAAAATGACATTTTTACATTTGCTTTAAGTATCCTATCCTAACATTGCATCATTTGTGAATATTCTGCAAGTGTCAAAATGCATAAAATTTTTATTCTTTTCCCTCTTTAAGTAGGTACAGGACCATTGAAATCTCGAAAAATCGATTTTTTTAGTATTATTAATTCCGAAAGTGTCATCCGTTGTGTACATTTACAATAAAGTTTATTGAGGAAATTCGAATAATTACGGAAATTATAGCGCTGATCGTAATTCAGTGCACCGTCCAGTAACGGCCTCGTAGAGCCGTATTGCCGCGGGTGTAAGGGACTTAAGAGGACATTCTACTCTCTCGGCCGAAAAATCGGGCACTTTTCGGTGATAGTTTTTATAATGAAATAAACACTAAAGGTTTTCGAATTTCTGAGGGTATATTCTACCACTCTTGAAATACAAGAAAAAATATTTATTGTTTGTTTATTTCATTTGTCTACATAAATATTTCGCAGTAGAGTTGGTGGCTTCAGAATTGCTGGCGGTTGAAATTTTGGATGACTTGATCATTGGAAATAAAAAAACCAAACATATTTTTAATTTGCAGGAATATGGCTATCTTGCTAACCACGAATATCTTGAGATTTGTAATATTTTCCCACATTTGATATCAATTAAATATAGAAAAGAAGTGCCACTTTCGGTATTTTCAACTTTGATCGATTGGCATTTTAATAATTTTGATAAAAAATTGTTCTTTCGTGGAAAGCAAGATAACCATACTTCTGCGAATTAGAAATATGTTTGGTTTTTTTATTTCCGATGATTCAGTTGTCCGAAATTTCAACCGCCAGCAATTCTGAAGCCGCCAACTTCACAGCGAAATATTTATGTAAACAAAAGAAATAAACAAACAACAAAGATTTTTTATTGTGCTTCAAGAGTGGTAGAATATACCCCCAGAAATTCGAAAACGTTAAGTGTTTATTTCATTATAAAAATTATCACCGAAAAGTGGCCGATTTTTCAGCCGAAAGAGTAGAATGTCCCCTTAACTTTGAAACCATTTATTTCAAAACTACATTTTGTAAAAATTGTAAAAAATTTGTAACCTATTAAATACGATTATTCCGTAAAAATGTGAGGAAAAAATTGATTCATGTGTAACTTTCACAATTTCTGTTTAAATTCGCCAGTAAGGTTCAGTGCTGTAGATTTTGGTGTAGAAATTACTCACCCCAAAGCATTTTGCTTTTAAATGATTGGTTCATCGACTACAGCTGCGCACTATATAGTACCATCTTCAGCGCTGAATAATTTCAACAAATTTGAACACTTCGACAATTTTTTTTGTAATTACTCGGAAACGTGTCCACAATAAACTGTGAGAAGTGCGGGTATAATAATACTTGGTACCTAAACAATCCAACACTAGAAAACATCGATTTTACTTGTCCAATAGTCCTGTACCTCCTTCATACATGTTAATTAGCTGCCAATGTTCCCCCAGTTTACGGTATACTACGGAAAAATGCTACATGTTCTGACCTATTTTAATCACAGTACTTGTATTAAATTTGTCAGATTTTATTTCCATTTCAACACATCCCAGAAAAATTTTAGCTTATAAGAGAAGCAATCGAAATAGCTAACTTTTGTCAAAGTCAGAACATCGATAAACAGTGGGGACGGTCAGTCAGTTCTCAACCTCAACAGTGATCATTCAGATAATGTGCGGATTGGATGCCACAGTGCATCTTATTTCACAATTTTATCGATTACCGGACTACGTAGGACGCTAATCAACAGCACTTCACTGTGATATATTCAGTACCTAGAATACTTTTTGGAAACACTTTACTCGAGTCCGAAAACATCTCCCCACTGCTAGAAGATATACCTATAGAAAGTGCAAAGTGCATGACTGCAGCTGCGAAAAGTACAAATTTTACAAACAGTATTGCTGCATGAAATTATTTCGGGCCTTGACAAAAACTCGCATGAGAAACAATCGAACTCGACATCAACCTCTACCACTGTTACATTGGAAAACAGTGTGATCTGTCAGTTCGGATGAGTAAACTGGTAAAGTGCCATGGTACATCTTAACTCCCAATATTTGGATCCTGCATCAATTCCATCGATTACTCGACTATGAGGGAAGTCCTTTATCAAGATTCTATTGCAATAACTCATTGTCAGTATCTAGAAAAGATTGTGGAAAACACTTTCCTCGGGTCTGATTATACCTCCCAACTGCTTACAGGTGTTTAGAAACATGATATGCTTTTGTAATCGTGCGCAATCCGATTGTATGTAGGGTCAGTGCTTGTTTCTGCGATAAAGTATTTCATAGAGCACTGGGTTAGTGCTGGTGCTAGTAATGTAAACGTGAATGTAGAGTCAGTGTTTTCAAGGGCCTAGAGATAATTGCTTTTTGATCGCAAAATCAAAGGGAAATATTTGTGCGTGTAATTGGTCTGCGGGGTATTTTTAACCTGTAAATCTACGGGCTACTGCTAAAGGGGAATGCCTCTC
Source organism: Andrena hattorfiana (assembly GCA_944738655.2). NCBI lineage: Eukaryota > Metazoa > Arthropoda > Insecta > Hymenoptera > Andrenidae > Andrena > Andrena hattorfiana. The sequence goes on from OX122890.1 coordinate 21,619,418, forward strand.
TACACTGATAGCAGTGAGACTGCCGTCAACAACCGGTGAAATATACTTTTTAATTCTTTCAATCTTTTTGAATGCTATAGAATAAAATGATTGCTGTAGCGAGCATAGTGGTCACGAATGCTTAGTACTCGTCAACAGCAAATAAGTCTTAGCTTAAGAACTTTAGTTGTAAGACTTTTTTTCCAGATTTTTCAATCAATTTCTTAAACACAAATTTGGGCATGGACTAAAAGTTTTTGAAAAAAATGTTTCAGACAAAAGTTTTACGTTCTACAAAGAAGCATCTGATGGTGACGTTGACCAAGGCCTAGCTGTAGTAATAAAAAATAGAAACCGAAAATCCGTTAAAATTTAAATATCAAACACGCGGTTTAAATATCAAACCACATATATCATAAAATTTCATAAAATTTTCCGTTCTTTTCCCTTCTGGTGCCGAAAATAGGGGTTCCCGTTTAAAAAATCAAGTTTACCTTAGGTCAGAATTAAGATCGCCATTAGATGGTGATCTTTTCAAAACCTTCATACGTCTGAGTTAATCCGGGATTCCCATCTTCCCGGTACACCCCGTATACCTGCTCGCTGATGTGCCTGGTCTAGATAACGTTTTCAAGCATTGCGACTTGCAAAACGGTATCAAGCTAAAGCCTACGATCTAAATTAAGGGCCTAGATCGAGCCAAACTTACATTCACTGTGTGTTGTTTCGGTCTATATACCATTCCATATAAGAGTAGACCTACGTCTTTAACGATTTGCAACCGATCTGCGCTAGGGCTGGGACTATTTGTCGAATTTTTCGGTATTCGAATATTCAAATACTTCAGTTGCTCAATTATATGGCAAATATAATTCGAATATTCAAGTATCCAAATACTATTCGAATATTTAAGTATTCGAATGGTATGGTGTGAATTATAAATCAAGTTCTTTAGGTTCAGGTTTTTACAAGCTTTTATTTAGTTTCAATTGTGAGTTCGTTAATTCATAGCATTCGAATACTTGTAAAATATTCAAATATTAAATTATTCGAATAGTCCCAGCCCTAATCTGCGCAGCTCCCACTGCTGCCTGCGCACGCAATTGGTCCTAGCGCTTTCTCCGCCGGTTTCCTACCAAGCAACAGCCACTTCAGAATCATCGTTGCGCGGAACGAGTCTACTCTTAAGTGGAATTCAGTATAGACATCTATTATTATTATATATTCGATTTTACACAGAAGACCATCGTAAGTCGATGACATGCACCTGTTCATAACCACTTTGATTTTCTAGTTTTCGCGCACGGTAGTGGTTTTCGGTCCACCTCTGACCGCTCTGTGGTCTCAGGTGGCTCGTTCAGGTCACGGCGCGCCGTGCTGAGGCTGTGGGGTGTTATAATATGGAGTACCTCATGTAGAATGAAATTTCGGTACATCGGTGTAGTCTCTTTTGCATCTCAACCGGGAGATTCTAGGTTTTGCTAGTCGCTCGAAACTCGCGCAAGTACAACTTTGCAATAGATTGTACCCCTAGGGCCTCTCATTGTAAAGAGTATGGTAGGCTAGATTTAAAGGTAGAGGTATGCTTATTTGAGGATGACAACCTTTGCTTTCGCATCGCGTTGCGTCATTTCTCTTTAGTACCTATATAGCTATACTTTTAGAGACTTATCATTGAGACTTCTCTATTCTCCGTTTTTTTTCCACTTAAATATAATTTACCCTCGACAGGTTTTAAATTAGGGCACGGTGCACTGGCTCATGTAAATTTTCGGTTTTGCGATAGGCGCGCGTATTGCAGCTGCATGTGATATTACGTACATAAGTCGGTTACCGGGAGTCTGACCCCTTTAGAAGCAATACCGAGCGGTGAACATTCGTAAATGGGGGGCATGATCGATAAGCGCCTTTTGTCCGTACAGCTACAATGCGTGAGGGTGTCGTGCAGCTCGAGATTTCTCGTGACGGCGAACCAGTTTCCGTCCGTCAATTCTTTTCTACCTCTATCATTTAGAGTTTGTTTGTTACTTGGACGCAATGCAGGCGTACCTCTTCAGTAGCGAAGAAAATTCAAATGATATACGTATAGAGAGATCCACGCGTACCTCTCGTCTATCTCTCTCGCACATATGTGTTAACCCCTTGGACTTTAACGTAAAGTCTTGTAAGATTACTGTTAGGGTGGGATGCAACCAAATGCTGAGTAAACTCGGGCACGAACTAAACTATATACGCGTATTACAACTGTACGAATCGGTGACGTAATATTCCTACGCTTTTGAGAACCTCGGAAAAAGAAAGCCACCTCGTAGGGAATCGAACTCGAGCTGTCTGCGTGTTGATCAGAAGCGCTTTCCACCACGGTTAGCGCCGGCTCTCCGTGGTCCCTTAGTCTGGGTTTCCTCTTACGATAGGGGTTCCTGATCCCACACAACACACGGAGGGCTTCTTCGCTGACGTGTAACAGCTACAACGGAACGCACAAGATTCCCCGAATCCTGGCGACGAGGCCCAGCGGTCTCTCCTGCGGCGCTGCTGTCAGGTTTAGGTTTTTGCCTACTTTTCCTCTGGGAAGGTCCAAGCCGTTGTTGCCAGCTTTCCGAACGCTCCAACATTCGATTTGTCTTACATTCGGTCAATCCTCACGATAAGTCTGTCCTCAGACGTATCCTCTGTAAAGTGAGCGGCGTTAGTTCTTTGACAAACGAACTGTTAAATTCATGTTGCAGATTACATGTTTGAGAAAGAAGATACTTATCATGTGTAATGTGATAGACAGGCAGGTTTCGATTAGTATTTGTTTTAATCGATACCGATATTGCCTGTTCTCGGCATCGCACGTTGCTCTCGTATAGCGTGCGTTTACTACTCGTTAGAAGATGAGTGTATGTATACTTATCAACGAACTTCTGTGTTGTTTGCTAGGTGCTGGTCAGCGCTACTGCATAGTCTAGTAAAGACCGCGTTGTTCCCCTTTGATGTTTGTAGAGTAGACGCCGCTGCGCTTGCTGAAGGAGAAGCGCCCATACGCCACGGCAAAATCCCTGGTTCCTGGTAGAATGAGTGTTACTGCCCTCGCTGTAGGTGTTTGTACGCCACGACAAAATCAAATGTTGTCTTGTAGAGTGAGCGCCATTACGCTCGCTTGCTACGCTCGCAGAAGAAGAAGCGCCCTTGCACCTCAGCTGTATGTTGTTTTCTTTTTTCAGTTGTTTTGACTTAAGATCCACCGTCAGTCAAAATCAACCATCTCTGACTGTCAAGACATAACACCACATTGGGTGTGTGTCTTGATCAATCGTCTTCCACTGACCCGGCGAATACCCAGAGATCAGCCTGATCTAGGGCACCCATTACCCATCTTCGGCCACTCCACCATGCACCCAGTGCTCTTTCGCAATTGTTTGTCCGCCGTTGTGGCGCAATACCGTGGCGTAACGTCCGATGTCCTTTCGCGTACGTCGTACCTCAGGTACCCCGTTGTGCTATCCCCGACGTACGCCACCTCTGCCTCTTGTAATGCCGCAACCCTCGGTTTCTTGTCCTGGGTCCACATTAAGGCGAATAAAAACATATCGTGCGAACGTTCTCTTCGTGCCCACACCGCGGCAAACGCGAACAGAACTCAGTGTACGAATGTTTTCGATGATGTTCGCGTCGGTACGAACGCAACGGACGAACATTGCTGACGAAACCTGCCGATCCGCATGCCGTCCACTTCTGGGACTACCCGATATCACGCAACCCATTATGACCACAGTTAGGTACCCCAAAGGAATAATACGCGAGACAGAATCTACTTAATATTTACTTTTGACTAGGGTCAACTTGCCTAAATCGTATCCCTTAAGAACAAATGCTTATTAAATGAAAATAACAGGGAAAATAGAACAAAATTAGTGGTAATCAACTCTTTATTAATAGAATAAACAGTTTTATAAACTCAAGCAAAAAAATGATCAACTTGTATTCATAAAAACGATTTATTTTTAATATGGAAAAAGTACAATTTAGGATTAATGTTCCTAAACCGTACTACACTTATCCTAATTCGTACTTTCAAATTTAATCACTACAATCATTACATATATATTCCAAAGTAATTCTATCTATTCCCGCACAAAGCTTCTGTACCCACATTTTGCACTGCGTGCATTGTATCGTATTTTCCTGCCTATTCTCTTGACACAATTTACAAAACCAGCTTTCATTTTCATCGTCTTTCTTCTTCTTCTTTTCGCTCTTTTGTGCATGGGTTTTGGCGGTATTCTTCCTCTTCCGAGTTTCCCTTGATGCTCTGATTTTTCTGGTTATGATTTTCTTTTTAGCCTCATCCAATTTTTTTCCGTATTGATTTTGTATGTTCGTACCAGTATGATTTAAACTTACACACGATGGTAAGAAATAGGCACATAGATCAATTTGAATTCAAATCTATGGCGCTAAAATATAGGGCACTGTTCGTTGATGTCAAAACAAGAAATAATCTTGAAAATAGACGTAGTTTCACATAGAAATTTCTTTCACTGGTTCTCACAAATAGTAATTGTATAAAATCCTTAAGAATCATGGCACAATTTTATTGAAAAGTACCTGAAAAACTTATCTGCTTTATATTTTTTTAATGACGTATGGCTAACTGTTGTTTACAATTGTGACTGTCTTAGGTTAAAAGAAACGGCCGGGGGTACGATTTAGGCGCAGGTACGAATTAGGCAAGTTTACCCTACCTACAGTTGATCTAATCTTCATTTTACAGTACTCATGTTCACACTTCAATGTCTATAGAAATGTGCGGAAATTAATTATTAACATCGTTTTCGTCATTTCTCCAAAATTTATACACTTGAAATCTTTCTATTACATTTCATATATTCCTGATTTATAAATCTCAAATGTAAGAATAATTCTTTTTTTTAATCGTTCGACACTCACTATATCTTCGGTGTAGACGATTAATTTAACTTTACTGCATCATTTCTTGACAAAAATTGTCCTATCAATTTACTTCTTTTTTTAAGAAAATGCATTACTAACTAGTATAGGAAAGTAGTAACGTTCTAAAACAGTATTTTCCAACCATTTTTAAGTCGCGACTCCCTTTTATAATATTCGAATAAGGTAAATGTCCCAGTACTTAAACATGGCCCAATAATTAAAAATCGAGAAGAAATTTTATTAATAATAACAGTTTTACTAATTTGCAACGTTTAAATTATTCGAAATATAATTGCAAAATGTATTAGCTTTACATAGGTACAATTATAAGCTTACATAACTGAATAGTTATATCATGCAAAAATATTATTGTATAGTAAAGCTTCAACAATTTCAATCTCGCTTCTCACCTAATGGGCTCAAACAAACGAGAGAATATTTTTGTTAAGGTTGTAATTAATTATTATTTTATAATTTTTGAAATAGTACAGTTGTTGTGGATTTATTATATATTGAAAAATTGAAAATTAATTGGATCTCTTAATAATTTTTTGTTTTTAATATTGAAATTGTTGCGTTTATCCAATAGTACACGATAACATGTCAGGAACCAGTTATTAAACACGTGTTTAATGGTTATATAAACACAGGTACAGTATTCTTCTCTCGTCAGTATTCAGTGAAGTTTTAAAAGTATTAACATTTATTTAGAATTTAGTTAGTATATTAAATTATCTTGTCCTTAATCGTTCATTAGCCCGAAATATTAGTTTGCTACAAAATGGCGGCTGTTGAAATTAAAATATGGATTTTCGCCACAAAAATTCGCTCATTTTTCATCTGTAAAATAGAAACTACGCAACGGAAATGAAAAAGTCACAATTAAGAACAAGATTTTTACATATAGAATAAGTCTACAAAAGCTGATTTCATTCGATGCAGCGGTTCTCGACATATTTTGGTCACCGATTCTGAAAATGTAGTTTCGAGAAAAACACTTTTAAAGTTTTAAGTTACGTTTACATCCCCCAGGATATACCTATACTAAAACTCGCACAGCTCCGCCAATTTTGGTCGGATCAAATTGAAACTTTCACACAATACTTTTGAAATGTTGTACTTTAAGAAAATGTCAAAACCCCAAAATCCATTTTTCCGAATTTTGCAGGTAGGCATAACCCCATAAGTAACTTTGCACATCATCGAGAGACTGCACAGTTTCCACACTGTTCTCACACATTCATTACGATATTCCTACATGGCTTTCAAATTGTTCACACCGTAATCTTACGTCAATCCTACACAAGTATTTCATCATTTATAAACCACTTATATACATACCATTTGCGTATCATTTCAAAACGCTTCCCACTTCTATATCTACAACTGCAACAAAATTCCAAATTCTAACAAGGAGAGATTCCCAGGTGTCCGCCTCCGATTGCTTTGAATTTTGGATATGTTTTAGAGGACCGAAAAATAAGATATACGTGTTTTTTTATAGCGGCCCGTTTTCATATTTAGGGGGTGAAACCACCCCACAAAGTTATAAGATTTTCAGGTGTTCATCTCCGATTGCTTTGGTTTTTGGATATGTTTTAGAGGGCCGAAAAATAAGAAATTCGTGTCTTTTTATTTTGGCCTGCGTGAATGTTTAGGGGGTGAAACCCACCCCCGAAGTTCATAAGAATAGTTGGTGCCCGCCTCCGTTTGCTTTGGTTTTTAGATATGTTTTAAAGGACCGGAAAATAAGATATACGTGTTTTTTTATAGCGGCCCGTTTTCATATTTAGGGGTGAAACCAACCCCCAAAGTTATAAGATTTTCAGGTGTTAATCTCCGATTGCTTTGGTTTTTGGATATGTTTTAGAGGACCGAAAAATAAGAAATACGTGTCTTTTTATTTTGGCCTGCTTAAATGTTTAGGGGGTGCAGCCACCCCTCTAATGTTCATACGGGGTATAAAATTGTGTTGAGTAAAACTTCATATAGATGTATGGACGATGTTCTTGTCGTCAGTCACCCTTATTGGGGGGTAAACTACCCGCAATCGTTTCAATACGTATTTCAGAGACTTGAAAAGTGTCAAAAATGTCATAAAAGAACTTAAAAAACCATAAACACAAATTATTTTATGGTGACACATCAGTGGTTTTATGCCCTCCCATTGCTACCGACAACCCCCTGTGAACAACCTCTAGTTAGTCAGCTACATCGGGCTTACAGAATTCAAGCAGACTATTTTGTGAAAATTGACTACAAAATGATGGAGGTAATTTCAATCTTGCTTAATGAGAAAATAGCCCCCAAGTGCACAGTTACATTATTGTAAACAATGAAGACATTTACTTAATTGCATTAATTCTTTTTAACTTAAATTTTTAATCTGAATTTCTTACAATATATATACAGTTTACGAAACGATCACTTAAAGTATTTGTATATATACTATCGGAGACCTTACGGTTCATATTTGTCACAAAAGTGGTATTCATGAAAAAAATGCTTTATACAATATGCTTTTTTACACCAGGAGCATCTAACTATCGGTGTTTCATCGCAGAGTGCACATTTCATTTCCGTATTCTGTTCAAAAGCAAAGTCTACAGGATTCACAAAATCCCCTAACTTTTGTTCTGTGTATCCATTTTTATACCAAGGATACTGGAATAGATTTATATATCTGTGTGAAGACAATTGGTTGTGTACAAGTGATTGTAATTTAATTACATTATTTCTTAAATGAAGATTAACGTCATAGTTATGCAAAAGTACATCGTCGGAGAAACGCCTAACATAATTCTTCCACACCCTAAATCCATAAACATCTAGAGGTTGGAGTTTTCCAGTGGTACCTTTTGGTATCATCTTAATTATAATTTCTTTGCCCACTGGTGTCGCATCACGTACATCTTGTTCACAGTGCCCACTCCAAGAGTCTAGCAACAACACACTTGTTTGTTTGGTTTTAGGAAAAAAGACTTCTTCCAACCAGGTTTTGAAATGAGCTGCAATATTAAATTAAAATCCGTCGTAACTACACATATATGTATAGTTAATTTTCAATTATCAATAAGAATTATCTTTAATTAAGATAATTTCAAAATATACATTACCAGATGTGAGTTTTCCAGATTTTGATGCCGTCACGTACACGTTCGTTGGCTTAAATAATGTTTTTTGAACTATTGGTCCAAATTCTCCATTTGCTTCTTGCAAGACCATAAAGAGGGGTGACAACAATCTTCCATCCGCAGTTATTGTTGGTTGTATTGTATAACTATGTGTCGTTGAAAATACAGATTGTACAACGCATTCTACTTTTTTTGTGCCTTGCATTGCTAAGGTTCGTCCAGAATGTATTTCTGATTGAAATCCACTCTGGTCTGAATTATATATATTGTCAGGTCCGATTGTGGCACTCAAAGGCTTTACTTCCTCAACAAAGTCTGTAGTTCTGACTTTTAATACTTCATCGTCTTCTATTGTTGTTCGTGTAACAAATTTGGTTATTTTTAGTGACACAATGCGATGAGCTTTTTTAAAATTATTTACCCATTTTCTAGAAGCTTTAAAAACCATGTTATCATTACCCTGTTCCGTATATGCCTTCAAAGCCCATCGTCGAATATCAATGTCATGTAAAATATAACCGGCATCAATAGCTTCCCTCAAATTTTGTATTACATACTCGGAAATTTGTGCTAATCTTTCTCGTTTGGTTCCTCCTACTTCAATTTTATGAGCCCATCGCCGTAATTGCCGTTCAGAAGAAACATATTTAAAATTATGTTGAACTGTATTAAGCTTACGCTTTTTTCCTCCGCCATTCCAAAATGCAACTGCTCTCCGCTTATAGTCAACATCAACATCTTTATCACGTTGAGAACAAACTCCTGTATATGTTTCTTCAGACCAATTTTCATCATTATCATCTTCATCAACAACTTCAACTTCACACTCTTTAAACTGATCCAGAAAGTCCAATGAAAACTTTTCCGAAACTTCGACTACATTAAATTCAAATATGCTATCAAGCAACATCTTTTGTATAGATTCTTTTAATTGTACTTTCTCCCTTGTTATAGGAGTTTCCATCAAGTACATACTTTGAAATGTTACTAATAATAAATTGATCACGTTCGGCGGATTAATAATCATTTTTAATCGCGAGAACTGTAGTTGCAAATTCTGTGAACACGTGAAGCACTCGGATGTGACTGAAGAACAAACCAGTTTTCGAGAAACAACGTACCGCAATCTTGCGGAAAATATCGTGTAACTCGATATAAGTGCTATTTTTAGCGTCATAACAATAGCGTGGGGAAAAAGATTCAAGTCAAATGCAGCTGACCATACATGTTCCGTATGAAAGAAAACCGCTGCCAATTCATTGGCACTTGGCTTCCTCAATTTTTTTTATTTTTCCAATATTTTAATTTTAGCTTATTGAACTCCCATTGAGGGTATTTGTAATTATAATAACAATTTAGAGCTCCATCTTTATAAAGTACTATTTACCTGAATTTCCTTTATATTCGTTCAAAGCTTACGCTCCTTTTAAATATCTTATATAAGCCCGACGTAGCTGACTAACTAGGGGTTGTTCACAGCGGGTTGTCGGTAGCAATGGGAGGGCATAAAACCACTGATGTGTCACCATAAAATAATTTGTGTTTATGGTTTTTTAAGTTTTTTTATGACATTTTTGACACTTTTCAAGTCTCTTAAATACGTATTGAAACGATTGCGGGTAGTTTACCCTCCAATAAGGGTGACTGACGACAAGAACATCGTCCATACAGTAAATTATGACGCAAATGAAATCTATATGAAGTTTTACTCAACACAATTTTATACCCCGTATGAACGTTAGAGGGGTGGCTTCACCCCCTAAACATTCAAGCAGGCCAAAATAAAAAGACACGTATTTCTTATTTTTCGGTCCTCTAAAACATATCCAAAAACCAAAGCAATCGGAGATGAACACCTGAAAATCTTATAACTTTGGGGGTTGGTTTCACCCCCTAAATATGAAAACGGGCCGCTATAAAAAAACACGTATATCTTATTTTCCGGTCCTCTAAAACATATCCAAAAACCAAAGTAATCGGAGGCGGGCACCAACTATTCTTATGAACTTCGGGGGTGGGTTTCACCCCCTAAACATTCAAGCAGGCCAAAATAAAAAGACACGTGTTTCTTATTTTTTGGTCCTCTAAAACATATCCAAAAAAACAAAGCAATCGGAGATGAACACCTGAAAATCTTATAACTTTGTGGGGTGGTTTCACCCCCTAAATATGAAAACGGGCCGCTATAAAAAAACACGTGTATCTTATTTTTCGGTCCTCTAAAATATATCCAAAAATCAAAGCAATCGGAGGCGGATACCTGGGAACCTCTCCTTGTAAGTGATACCGAGAACCCTGTTGGCACTTTTGTTGCATACTCGGTAGAAAGCAGAGATTGGATTTTGAGTTCGTTGCATATCTGCGGGTACTATAAAATCCGTCGTAAGAACGCAAAGGCTGGACTTGAGTGGATACAGAACAATTTTCACCATGTTTAGTTTCATATTTAACCGGTAGTAGAATTGCGATCGAATTTCACTCTAGATAGTTAATGTTGCTTGCGACACGAAAATGGTTAGGAGGCTCTAGAGCTCTCGATCTGTGTGAAAAAAATTTTCATAGGATGTAAGGTGTACTCTATACCTCGTCCGTAACCGTACAAGATCACCCAACACAAAGCTCTCGTAAACTGTTTGGAGGCCGGATAAAAATGTCTGGCGTTTGGCGCTTCAACTCGAGGCGTTTTAAATCGTCTCGCGTTCCATTACTATCAACCACAAATATCAGTTTCGAGGAGTCCGGGTCCGGAACACATACTTTCCCGATCTACCGTGGCCTGGTTCCGTCGAAAAACGCTCATCCGGCCGCCTACCACACGTTGCCGACGCGTCCGCCAGACATTATCATAGAAAGCGCGCGGCGGCATGAAATACAATTCATCCAATAAATACATCGGTGTCGCGGTGGATGAAGGAGCTGGATCGTTGCCGATATTCGGCCACATAGAGCGAAGCAGAAGCGTAGCCGGAGCCAGGACCAGCTGAAGCTACAGCTAAGCGGCCTGGAAGGATGAGATCCAGCCTGGCGGAGAGAGGAAACGAGAGCGAAGGAGAGAGAAAATCCGAGCAGACGAGCGAGGTGGGCCGTGGATTTATATCCCGGTCAGCCACTTTGAGCCATCAGCGGCTCGTTTGAAGTTCAGCCGCGGCCGTGCAGACGTTATAAAGACAAACTATGCCTACGGCACCGTCATGCCCCACCACTTCATACCATAATTCTTCGGGCCGATCCCTGAAACGGCCACTCGATCTCCAGGAAAGACGTACTGCCCTCCCTTCGTCCGGCTTTCGGTACTTCCTCACATAGAGGCTTCTTTCAATGTGTACACGACAGCATACCCGTTGGCCCCATCGGCCCCGTTCGACTTTCTCTATCTCTTCCCGTCTCTCCCGCTCTCCCCCTCAGCCCCCTCTCCCCCCCCCCCCCACACTCGCCCCTCCCCCCGCCCCGCCTTTCCCTTTTTTCTCTCTTTCTCCCTTCCTCTCTGTTCTACCAGCGTTCACCGCTTCCCTGGACTCGTTTCCTTTACGGTTAGTGCTCGAGGGTAATAAAGATGGTTCTGCTTATGTACTACCGGCAACCGGAGGCGGAGCTAGGCTGCCCTCTGTGGGCAGGACTAACGCAAATGACTCTTCCATGCAAGATGGCGTAGGCATATGCCGCACCATGCCGCTCCGTCCTGCCCGTGAGCTGCTTTTATATTTAGCATGCGATGTGCAGCCTGCGCGGCGAATGCACCACGTGCAGTCCAGCGTCTGTCTGGCCTTAGCCTGCCTCTACTCGATTTCACTCCGTCCGCTCCGTTCTACTCCGCTCAGCGTGATGTCTCGCGCGCGCTTCGTTCCGCGCCACTCCGCCCCATGGCCCGCTTTGACGTCAACGTCTTTCCTCGGCCTTCCGAAACACTCCGTTCACGCCTGATTCGACGATAAGCTAATTAAGCTAATCGCGTGTCCGACCTGCGGACAAAAACTATCGTTCCCAAGAAACACGATGTTCTTTTGTCGTTCGTTAGGCGATTGATAAGATCACATCATCACCACCACCACCCTCCGACCCCTTTGATGCCCAAGGAACCGTTTCGCTACTTTTTTATGTTCACCTTAGATGCAGCGGTGTGTTTGCGGCGCAAATGTATGTTAATAGGCGAAAACGTAGGTACAAGGCTCGTAGTAATATCTGCCGCTGATAAAGATCAGTTACGCTATTATGGCAATTATTTTCGAGAATCGGTCCCGCATAAGGACAAGTGCGTACCGTAGACATGAAGCGCGAGTCGCGCAATTAACATGCGTTGTATTGATCTCTTCGTTCACAGAAGGTACGTCTACACGACGACACTTTTGTGTCTAAATCAGGTGTCTTTTGTGTATAGCTAGAGCTAGTTGCAGTGGCTTTAGTCTAACTCTAGTTGCAACTCCCGCGACGATAAGTCGAATTTAGTGTCGTGGACTGCTCTAGGCAGTTTCGAACCTTCCGGATTTTTCATTGAGTGTCGTATACACTTCATTTAACTTCTCATCACTTACCTTTTCCCACAAGTGCAACTATGCACTTGCAGGGTGAACCTTTACTCTTTCCTTTCAACGGGACTAAATTAGTTCTTCTCATTTCTGCAGCAAATTAGTGCTCCGAAGTCTTTAAAAAACGAGACTTCACGGGATATATGTATGTACTTAATTTTTTAAGTAAGCCCATATTTTATTGAGATATGTATGTGTTTCAACATTTCACCGTCAGATGACCATCCGTATTAGATAATAAGGATTGTATATTCTTAAATAGAAAATTGCTGTAATCCAAATTCCATTTAAACAATTTATTGGAATTCGTTGTTATAATGCTTCTGCAAAGAAACAAATTGACACATACACGTTTTAGAAAAACAATCGAACAATTCAACTACGTACACCAAATCATTTTTCGTCATTTGTCCATAATAATTTTTTCTTCTATTGTGCGTTTGCAATAAATTTTCGTAATAATTTTCGAAAATATTATAACTTAAATTTTTAAATAAACAGTTAAGGGGAGACAACAGGGTAATGGCCCGAAGAGGAAAGGTATCTTTAGAAATTTATTAAAAGGAATCTACTGAATGAATATTTTTCAAACTTTCAGGAGTTTTTATTGGATATTTAAATTACACGAATTGTTTTTTTTCAAATTTATTTAAAGCAGATTTACAAGCTGTACAGGACCAGTAACTTTGCGCTGCAAAAAATCTGGTTGACAGTTTTCTGACGCTACGGTGCTGCTAAAATGGAAAAACCAAAATATTTTAGGAACTATACGCGGATGGCTATAGCACGTCGGGAGATTTTTTGATTGGTCGTTTCCTTCTATTTATTTTTCAACGAAATGGGTTAATTTACTAGAATCACATTTAACCATTTTTTTCAGAGGTTCGCCATTTTATCATTTTCCAAAATTTTCAAAATCGAAGCCGTCGTGCCATAGCCATCCGCATACAGCTTCGAAAACTTTTTCGTTTTTTTATTTCAGATAAAACGTTTCGTTGGAAAACTGTTAACGATTTCAGCGGAAATTTTTTGCAGCGCTGAGTTACTGGTCTCGTTAAGCTTATAAATCTGCTTAAAATAAATTTCGAAAAAGATATTCATGTAACTGAAATACCCAATAGAATGTCCTGAAAGTTTAAAACAAAATAATTAAGTGGTTTGCTTTTAATAAATTCCCGAAGATACCTTTCCTTTTCGGGCCATTACCCTGTTGTCCGCCCTTAAACATCTCTTCCGATCGACTACGTCGTTCAATATGAAGTTTGAAATATTTGCTGAGATATTCAAAGATTGGTACAACAGCATATTCATCATCGCATCGTTCCCCGAAAAAAGAAGATTATATATGATAAACATCCATACTATTTATTTAACTGAGCAATGTAGATATTACATAACGTAACATATTTTAGACGCGAGTATTTTAAAAGTAAAATTTAAGACGCGAAGGTTAAACCAAAACGCGGGCTATTTTTCACCTACAAGAATCTCGTCCCTGAAAAATTACCGAAATATCATGAACGAATAAAATACTGTATATTTAATAATAGGTATCTATAAAATTTGTACCTATTGCGTGAAATGTTTCACTGCACCAATTGCTTTATTCGTACAGATGAATTATTTTTATAACAATTTTAATCGTGGGCAAAGCGCAGAAGAAATTAATAGAGGACTATTACATACAATCCAAATACATTAAAAAATGTCAAACTGTTTTGCGAAAGGAGGAATCGTTTAAACCACGTAGGATGTAGAAAATGTTCAGGATAGCACACGGCAAGAGCTGCTAGTTTGCCAAAGAAACTAAGAGCACCGATAGCTACAGTGAAACGCCAAACGATTCTGTATACGTGGACAAACCAAACATAACAGCCGTTCTCGCTTCAAGGAAGTATTCCACGTCACAAAGAAGCCAACTGAGCTTTTTCTGAGCGATCTCTGATATTCGAACGACCCAGGAACTCGCATTCCAAATGCGGGACAAGCGTGTCTTGAATAGCTCGATGCAAGTTTTCGTTGGCAGGAAGAACGTCGCCTCCCAAGACATGGAAACAGTCGATCGAGAAACGCTGGAAGAAGTTCCCAGCTGCTAATGACGTTAAGGGATACGTGTCCTTTCCATCGAAATTCTCGTAAATCGTGTTAACCACGTGTCCGCTCCGTTGATTCATTGATTCCTGTAAGGAGAGGGCAGGATTCTGAATAGGAAAACTGTGATTGCTTTACAAAGGAAACGACCTCGTTGTAGTACATTTATCTTACAAGATTTATCGAAGCGGCAGAACAAGCTTTTTACGCGAAACATGATGTTGTGGTTACATGCTGTGCAAAAATCGCAATTTTAAGTAATTGGCGCAATGTTAGCGGTTGTTCCTGTGCTCCGAAATATTAGCAGCTGATACTATTAAAACTAAACTCCATTATTTCTTGCATAGTTCAGTTGGTCGCCTATGTGAGCCTCTCAGAAACCAAACTGATCGACTGCATTAAATAAAAAAAAGAAGAACAACTACTTGCTTAAATACTAAGATTGGAAACAAAGTGAAATGAATCAGTTTGGCTTCTGAGAGGGTCATATAAAAAATTATAACTCGTTTCTCCTTTCTTTCTAATTCCTTTCTACCTGCCCCATTTTTTGTTTCACACATTTAAGCGTCTCACAGGTTAGAAAAAATGCTCGCATCGCTGGGATACGTTTGATGAAGAATACATATTGTTCCAGCTTCAACCCCAACAAGCTTTAAATACCAACATTTTGCCTCGTATGTCTGTACTGGCTACCCAGCTATTCTTGCTCTTTGCCAAGCCCATTGTATCAACGTTGTACACCCTAGCCTCGAAAGTAAGGTCGAGAGAAAGAGAGGCACGGTGCAGCGTAGGAAGGCCAAGACAGTTTTATAGAGACGAATTCTCGTCGTAAAAACGTCAGGGCCACCTTCGCAACTCTTGCCTGTCTTCACGAAAGCATTACGAGAGCCGGAGGATTCACAAGTTACCCTGTTACCTTTCCTCCTCGCGTTTTACCTCACGAGACAGGCAAGTCTCTTGGTTCTAGCCGCTGACAATAAGAGTCGAAGCGAAGTGGCGGCTAATTAAAAAAACGTTGAATCACTCGCTGCAAGTTGTGCCCGCGAACTCCCGAGAGTGTTTAGATTGCTGCATGCCCGACGTGATCGTTAAATTCTGCATCGTTTCTCCGTTTTACTCTAAATCTGCTGAATTACGGAACACCCGGTGCTCAGGGATCGTTGGATGGCCAGAGAATGCAAGCGTTTACGCCGGATAAGTTGTAGGGTAATTGCTATACTTTGATGGCGATAGGGGGAAAAAACACATACCTCGTACATTCCACAGTACGGTATACTTATCGCTTGTAAAATTAAAATAAATTATCGAAGCGAGATCCTGGCGTATAATGACCAGGTGAAAATCATTTTTCATGCTCGTCCCTGATTGGATATGTACGCGCTGTAGGAAAACATTTATCACGCGTGCATTAAACATAATTTAGCGCGCTGATTTCATGTCCCCGTGGTATCGAGCACCGGTGATACCGTGGAGAAAAAGTTGGCCGAAAAACGGCCGCCACGGCGTCTACCTACATTAATTTAAATCGTCTCGTTATAAAATGCGAGAACAGTGGAATAAACGGTAGGGAAGGGCGGGACGGGAGGCTCGGAGATGTGCGACAAAAATCGTGGAGAAGCATCACTGTTAAATGTTAACAACTGAAGAATTCCAAAGGAGACGCGGCCCTTTGATACGCTCGTGGAGGGAAGGAGATGCGGGGGACTTGAGCCAGGTTTAAGACACATGCCTGCTTGCTAAGTAGCGGCTTCTGCCGGCGCGTCTACGCGTCTTCGGCCTCCGAGCGCTTCGTCTCTCGCATTGCCGAAGACGACGAAGACAACGACGACGACTGATGTCGGTCCGTTTTGCCGTGGGCCACGGCTCTTCGTCTACGTCTCGCGACGATTGATGGCCCTCGTGCTACGTGCCTTGTCCCTCCCTTCCCCTCTCCCCTCACTCGCCTCCTCCGTCTTGCTCTCTTTCGCTCTTTCACCGCAATCCTGCCAGCCGGAACCACAGCCATTCGAACATCTTACATTTATGGAATATCTTGAAATCTTCGTTTCGCCAGCCACGACAGTCAGCAATCAAGCGATTGTTTCCGCTGGTACGCCAGCCGATCCGCCTGGGGGCTTTTATCTTCGGCAACATCTGACTCTTCGATCGGATATCGAGGCTCAAGCGCGCCGTCCCAATGGTAATAAGGGATCTATGTAAATGTCCTCGCTGGCCATTGGCAAATTTAGCGCACCGCCACTTATCGGAAATAATAAGACCTGGACCCGAGAACTGTCCTACCTTCAACGCACTGGAAGCGGGCTAACAATGCGAATGGATTTTTGGTTAGTAAGAAAGGGTGCACTGAAAGAGCTTCGAGGACGCCACGACACTATGCATTTCAAATTTTCCTCGTGAAATGCATACCTTGCTCTTAATCTAGATTCTACGAGAAATGGAAACGCAATTTTTTAAACAATCCTACTTCAAAATGTATGTTGACAAGCTGCTCAGGAAATAAACCGTCTTTTAGAAAGATAAAAAGGTGGAGCATTGAGCACTATTGTTAATATATGTCATAGGTAAATTATTCGTTTTTCATTTTTTTAACACTTTTCTTTAATAATTCTATAGTGGTTATCCGTTTTTTGGGGGCGGGGGTTCAGGTAGCGTCTTACGTAATATTTTTTAATCTAATTTTCAATAAATACAAATTCTATCATTAATGTTCTGGAAAAGTAGTTTTAGTTTAAATTTCCCGAAACCGAGTTCAATGAATTATATAAACCTTTAAAAGAATTTAAATAACTGAAAAAATTAAGTGTAAAAAATATTACGTAAGGAGGAGGTTGGAATATCAAATCTTACGAATTCTTATACTGGGGGAAGGAGGATGTCAGAATTCGCCAAAATTACCCTTAAGAAATTATTATATAATTTGAAATAAGTACACTTTTACACTTTTTCAATCCCCTAGCGCCTTTGCTCTATAAAAAATGGTGTTACAGGAGATTAGAATTGTTAGGTCATTCAACTTTTCCCTCCACCATTTTTTCTATCGTCCACCGTATAAGAGAGATATGGTACGTGCGAATCGCGTGACTCATTTCATGTAGGAAGCACAAATCAGAACGTTAATTACCTACAAACAAAATTTTATGCGCTTTTCTTATATTTACTTTCTATTCTATTTGGCGAAGAAATATATTACCAAAGGTGAACGAGTAAAATTTTTGAAAACTAAAAACTGTACGAGAATATTTGGAAATCGCTGCTTTTTATTTTACGATCCCACAAATTGGTTGAAATTAAAATAACGAATTAATTGCGAGCAGAACAAATTAAGATGTCGAGCTACCGATTGCAAACGCGAGAATGAGTTTATGTAATGTCGATCGCGTGGGCGTGAAGCGTAGAATGACAAGCATTCAACTAACAATTTTTGGCCGGAGCCTTGGTTCAATTTTCTTAACTTATGCTAGCAGCTGCAGAGGTAAAAGGTACGCGTTATGAACCAACCGCTTCGTTAAATGCGTAAATTAGCTAAAAATTGCGCGATATAATTTATGAGATCCAGATCTATTCCTGCTTAATAGATGCTAACACACAAACACGGAAATGCATGTAATAATTTATTGTGCTACTTGCGCAGCAAAACGAGTAACGAGTAACAATGTCGCATTTTTTGATAACTTTCTAATAAACCATTTATGGACTCACATTTATATAACATTCTTTTCTTCATTTCTATTTATAGGACGTATCTACGGCCATAGTCTGGTTGGACGGATCTGGGACAACTTGTACATCGTTAACTTACGGGGACCCTCCGGTCAAAACGCTAAAAAAATAGTTGATCTTTATGAATTTTTTACAAGAAGAGGTTATAACACATCCTAAAAAATATTTTTCGCATTTATTGATACACTCGTTAGGGTGCAAAAAAATTTGTTTCACGTTTTCGGTCTTGATGGATTTTCTAGGTGGCGCTTAGCGCAGCGCTGCCAAAAAAAGATGTCAAAACGGTAACCACGAAATTTACTCACAGGATCATACAGAATCAAAAATTCAAACAATTTCTTCAAATTTATATCAATGGCTATCACAGCATTCCTTGTTGGGGCAAGGAAGGCCGAAACTACGGTAGCACATTTGAACGAAGTATTGCAAAAATGCGGGTAATTTTCCGCACAAATGTACAAATAAAAAAGATACCCGTGTTTAAAAAATTTTGTTGTAGGGTGCTGCGATAGCGGGTCCAATTACGAATCAAATCTCCCAAGGTCTTTTCGAATCGGTTTATTGGTTCTTCTGAAATCGTGGTTATCGTTTCGAAATATCGTGTTTTGATAATCGCGTGTTCAAAGTGTTCTCGGCTCGAACCTGCGTTTGGAACCTAAACTGATTATGTAACTGTAGAATCTATATCGTTACGAATTTTGATACGAAACTTTCACAGGGTATTCTCGGGATGTTATACTACAAAAATATATAATAATTTTTCTTGAGAAATAAAAAAGTAGTGCCGGTTTGAAAGAAAAAGTTCCCCAAAAGGGTGTTTTCTTGAATGTTTCCCGCGAAAAATCTCAGTTATTTTTCGACAAAAATCATTAATTGAGCTACAGTCGATAGCGACATTCATACAGATTAAGAATGTTTTCAAATTTTTTGTTTCAGATAAGCCGGAGCCGGGAAATCACCTGCGCCACGAACATACCTCTTTTTTGTAGTTGTCACATTGACGCTATAAAAAACCCTCGCAATAAATTAAAGAAAATCTTTTTAATTTTTCTTTATATAATATAAGATTAGTTTAATAAATTCCCAAAAGATTTAGTTCATTATATATTGTATTTATTGAGAAAAAATCTCTAAAATGAACTTCATTTTTCGGCCGATCAAAGTAGAATGACACCTTAAAGGGCCCCATACACGTTGAGATGTGTATCGATACATGCTGCAAGTATCAGTATCGCGATACAAATCTCAACATGTATTTATGTAATTGGCTTGGCATCTATGTATCGGCATCATCTGCTTTCGTCGCCTTTATCGATGTACTGAAACATCGATACCTCGAGCGTGTACTGATACGAATATCTACATGTCTCAGCATATATGTTCTTGTCTTTTGTACCGCGACACCAAGGTTTAGATTTTGTTTTCATGGACAAACAATTTTAGATGTTTTAGATGCAGCAACGAGAAATAAGATTAGAACTTACGGATGTTATTCGGAAATTCCACGAAACCACGTTTTGAACTGAACTGCTGTTTCATGATTCCATTTCAATGGGTATGCGTTGTTTGATACTTGACACAAATCTCAGGACACAAGTATTGCGATCTGTATCGATATGTGTATCGATCTCAACGTGTATGGGGCCCTTAACTTATTTAATATTTAAAAGAAGAGTTTCCAATGACAGTAGAAAATAGGTGTAATCAATACACAGGATAGCATTTCTTGAAAATGAATTCTAAAATAAAAATTGCAAAAATAAATAAACGATCTCTACAATTTGTTTGAGAATAAATAAAGATTCTATACTAATGGACCTATGTAATCCTCTGCTGTCGGTATTATTCGTTATTATATTGTATACTAAATATTCCAATCAGACACCATTTACTCCTAAACCACGATTTATGAAGCATTAAAACTTAATCGGTGTATTGCACTGGTATTGTAAAAAAATAACAAAGAATACTTTAACACGTTACGCCGCCAGTATGTAATATACATAGATTTCTTTTTAGATTGCACGAAGTTTCTGTTTGTTTACACCATAAATGGCGGAAATGGTTGGAGATTTTCATACCTTATTTAATCCACCCCTCATACTTTTCCATCACTTTTCGCGGCAACGACAGATTTTTTTGCACTTTTTCGACACACTCTCGACTATGAAAAATTCTCGTGAATCGTTTAACATTTCCGCCCTTTTCTAATGTAGTACGACCTGGCCCCAGGTTCTCGACTCCTCCACCTCAACGCTCATTCTCATGGCACGTAATGGAGAGCACGGGGTCCCCACGTTGAATCTGACAAGCTTTTTCTGGTACAATAAAAGTCAGAAAGAGGCAATCTATTACCTTCCCCCTATAACCTATCCCAGAGGAAGAGCGCAGACTGCACCGAAGCCTCGAGATGGTCGGCGTCCTTTGATCCACTCTACCTCCAGCCCGGCTACTGGAATTTCTATTTACTGTTTAAGGCCACCACTTATTACCGTCTCTTGTTTCGTTAATTTATATGTAATAGGCACACGCATGTCCAGAACGTGTAACTCTTTTTATGCCGTGCCTGCTTTGTCTCGCCCCCATCAACTTTTCACGACTGTACAATATCGCTAAGGAAATATATCGGCCTTTTGTTGCTACCAGAGAAGAGCGACATGCAGGCTATGTGCCTATATGATGCAGTCGCTTAATGATTTCATTATGCCCTACTATGCGTGGCTACATAACCTTATTGTAGCACAACCCCTAACAGGACTTTGCATTTCCAAGTAATTAAATAAAGTTGTGCCGCCGTCCGAAACGCTTACCTGCTATGCAATATTGTTTAATATTCCCCAGCGTCAAGTAAGCAATTTATCAATAAATTTTGATATTACACACAGATATTTAACTGTCTTCTGTTACGATTGTGGCTGTCCTAATTATCGGCAAGACGAAAAAATTTATCAAGTAATTGATAAAATTTCTTTCGTCTTGTTACGCAGATGCTTAATCATTAAAATGCACCGATCTCAAAAGGTTCTTGGAACAAAACTTGCTGCAAAACTGTTACCACGAATTCATCGTTTGCCGCAAGAAGGTTCGAATGATGGAATTGAAGGAAGTCAAAATCAGACGGGTATTCCTTTGACGAATAAAACACTCGTAAGTCAATCCGGGCAACGACCGTACGATCGGCACGGGTTCAACAATCCGTTTGCGTTTAAGCAGTTTGGCAGTGTGCAGCGAGAAAGAGGGAGAGAAAGAGAAGGGGTGACGTGTATGTGCACACTGTGTTCGCCACAGAGGGGGGGGGGGGGAGAGCGGGGGAGGTAGAAACCTACCAAACGAAAAGAATCGAATCCGTTTGGTAAAGCTGAGGCCGTAGATCTCGCGGCGCCGTTGATGTGACACGCCAGACTTCTGCGTTCCTCCACCCTTTCGTCTTCTGTCCGGTGCTGCCGGCTTCGATACCCGTCCGTCACGAGCCGTCATTAAGCCCTGACCAGATTCCTATCGGAACAGACAGCTGAGCCCCCATCTGGACGAACAGAAAGAGAGACAGAAAGGGAGGGAGAGAGGGAGAGAAGAAAAAAGAGAGAGAAAGAGAAAGAGAGGGGGAAAGAGAAAGAGAGAGGAAGGGAGAAAACCGGGAGAGAGGGAGAGAGAGGGGGGAAAGGGGAAAGTGAGAGGTGAGAGGGAGGGAGTGAGGGAGGGAGAGAGGGGAGAGAGGGAGAGGGAGGGGAGAGAGGGAGAGAGGAGGATGGGAGAGGGGGAGAGGGGGAAGGGAGAGAGGGAGGGGGTCGCGCTGACGGGGAGGATTAAATTTGCCGACGGAACAGCAGGGTCAAGGCTTAGACAACCCGTCAACCGTCCGTTAGAAACCTATCGATCAGTGTCGTTCTCTTCTCCGCGCCGACTAACTACTCCAGCGGTTAGATTTGCGGAAAGCCACGAGGGATCGCTGAATTTCAATGACTGACAGACGTCGAACGTGATTAGTGCTCCCCTTTTTGATCTTCGCCTTTCTTTCCCTTCCGACCAATTTCGTTTCGCTGCTCTCTGTCGTAATTGGGATCCAACGGCGGAGGAAACGTCAAGGTGCTATTCATGTATCGAAATGTAGCGATTATTTCGGCGTTTTTGACGTGCGCTTCCATCCCGTTTAATTGGTTCTTCTGGTCGTCCACATCGATTTTCGGCTTTCCATCTTTCACACAGAATATACATGGCAGCGCGAAATTAAAATAGTTTTTAAGGTATATATGATTACAGCGAAAGATTATGGATAAATAAAGAACAGACAAATATAAATCTGTGTCCATGGATTGGAAAATAAATATGACAATTCAGATTTGGACAGGTCATCGTGATTACTCGATTAATCATGAAACCCATTACATTCTTCGATTGGTTGGCAAAAGCTACCAAAGCTACACCTGTGTGAATTATCCAGTCCTTTAAGATTTGCATTGGCTATCCTTTCAACAAAGTATCGGTCACATTGTCAACATCCTTTATTAATTCGCTTGTATAATATAAATGAATAATAAGTAAGGTCTATTTGAATAGACTCTCTCTTTATAAGGCAGGACTTGAAAAACGTATTCCAGATGAAAACATTTAAATGTTAAATATAAACAGAAAAACAGAATATGACATGTGGAAGTGCACAAGCAGTGGCACTCATGGCTAGCACTGATTTAAATTATAGACATTATACATTTTGATAAAAGAATTAAACAAGTCTATTGCTTTAGAACTAATAGTTTAAATTAAGAAGTTAAGTCCTAAACTAAATTTTGAGTAATACTTTCCTTTCTACTTTTGCCAGTTATCTCAAAATTATTTAAGGAATTTATCCTAACAAGCGTACCTACCACAATTTTCATTCACGTCGCACACAATAAAAAATTGATATAGGTGCGCGCAAATTCGCCAGTTTTATTGCAGAATACATATTCGCCAAACAGTCGTGTCTACTGCAAAAATTAAAGGTATGACGGTAGTTACGGAATGTCGACGCACAGAGGCATGCCATAAGGCGTGTGGCGTAGGACATAAAAGTTTCGGTTGTGATCAGGTAGTTTGAGATAAGCTGCTAATGACGAAGCGTTAATTCAGCCACGTGAGAAGGAAATGACCGGGGTCTGGCACGGTCATCTCGTCGCTCGTTGTCAAGCATCATGGAGGTTTATGCATTAGAGTGATGAACGATGTCCCGCGGCTACGGCACGCTGAACGAAAAGGAACATGGAAGGGGGCCATCTGCACGCGATACGTGGATCAGGTCGATCCTTCAACGCCGTTCGGCTAAAAAACTCTCGTTTATTACCGGCTACGCGGGTACCGGCGTGCCCGTACCCGCTTTCGCGTTTTCACCTTCATTTAAAATTCTCGAAAGTACTTCGCATAATCTATGGCCTTTCGAGTAGCAGATACAGCGGCCATAATAGCAGGCATTTTCGAAATTGCATCCGGTTTCGGTATCGTTTATAGATATGCAACACCGTATGATTGTAATAATACCTCATAGTTAATGGCGCGAACGCTAAATAACCCGTTATTTCCATAATTTTGTATACATTATAGCGTTATTATCTATTATCGAAAAAAATATAAATTCAAGCTGGGACAGAACTAAGTTCGTTTCATGTTTTTATCATACTTCGGCGGGAATGCGAAGTTCTTTCCTTCCACCACCATAAAATTGTATGATGAAAAATTCTTCAATAATTGGTGCTGAGACGGTTCACTTCGTTTCATCTTTTCATTATTTTAAAGTGCTTTTTGTGATTCGCCCAATTACGCATAAGTACTTAGATAACACTTGCGTCGTGGCTATAATTCATTGCATCAATCATTCTGGACAGCATTACGTGACGAACGAATTATGCAATCATTTCGAAATGATTTATGAAAAGTATAAAACAGATCGGACTCACAGGTCTATTTGTATATTCTTGTTCCACTAGATTCGTTTTTGTACAATACGATTTAAATGGGTCACATATGTGCTCGAGTTAATCTACATTGTCGCTCGACATAAATCACTTCGTTCTAAAAAGAATAATACAGAAACGGATGTTTAGTACTGAAATGATGAGGAAGATGTAAATCTCGCAATTGACGTCTTATTGAGATCGCCGAGTCCCCTGTAAGCGATATAAATCAACCAAGCAAATAAGATTTAAGTCAATTAGAAACATTATTACAACAGCTCGAATTTGGAAAGATACATTATCACATTCAGCAAAAAAGAACGTCGTATTAATGTACAAAGCATTTTGCACTGCTCTAATTACCTATAATCGATGTAATATTACAAGAATACTTATTTCACTTTCTGAAACTATAATCAAATAATTTTATCTTACTGAATTTCATCAGTACGTGGATAAGCAAATTTTGTTAGTTATAAGTGTCTAGTTGTAAGTGAAAACAATATTCCATGTGAAAATAATGATAGAACAGAGGCATTTTTATATGTAGTACTCAAGCAGTTCCGCGGTTACGTTCGATTTATGTTCTTAAAATAATAAAAACACATATATTCTTAATAGTATTTCCTAACATTTCCTGACAGCTTGTATTTCTGTCTTCCCCAGAGGAGAATTAAGAAAGATGCAGCGATAATGGCAATTGGCATACTTGTGTATACGTGGAATTGCGAAATGACGAAGGGACAGGCAGTAAATCAAGATATGAAGCTCATCGGGTAGCCATGTGTTGCGACAGTTATACGAGCCATCCATCATCATTTAGAGATGGCATCTATCAGCGTCACCACTCGTGAGAGCGATAATGACGATTCCACGGCTTAGCGGCTTGCTTTGACCCAAGGTAGCCTCCACAATCGTTAATTTACGGGCATTTTCTTTTCTACCCTTCTTCCCATTCTATGCCGGCGTATAATTTCGCTATAATGTTCACTTTCTTATCGCCGCGATTATTGATGCTTTGTTGAACTGTTCATACATTTGCTTTCTATTTTTCTTTAATATCAAGTTTATAGATTCGGGTTGCTTATTTATTGATGCCACGAACATTTATTAACATGGCTGTACATAACTTGCTCAAAATAAGGGTTATCAAAATAAGTTTATTCAAGTTTGTTATATTCCTTTTCGAGTTCTTCCATTCCCCATCAAATGCTTGCATCTTCCGCTCATTTCCTATTACAATGCGTTGATGGAAGCGTACAACCGACAATCGCGTTTTTAATTTCACTCGCTAAGGAGTAATGCTTCGCCTTTAGTGTTATAAAAAATTCTATGTATATATTGCAGTTGTAGGAACACACCTAAATGCTTAAAATAGTACCATAATAAATGTGTGTATTAGGATGGTTCTTATTTTCGACTTTCGAGTTTTCTTCGAAGCACCCTCCAGAATAGTTCCAAATAATTAAAAAAAAATCCGTGTAAAGTTTGAGCTCGATCAGATAATGGGGAAAGGTGCCCCTGGACCCTTAAACATTTAAATCATTATTTAACAGCTCACAAAGTCGATTTTATATAATATCCTCCCCCTTAAAAGCTTATAAAATAGTCCTCGAAAATAAAAATTCCATTGTTTTTGTATGCCTTCATAAATAAAAGTGTTCGAAAAGCATTTAAACTTTCAAAATTTGAGAAAAACAAAAGTTTTTTCTGGTTTTCCAACTTTTTTCGAAAACCATTTGTCGCACGATAAAAAGTAATACAACATAAAAGATGCTCCTTGTCCGGATCTACAACTTTTGTCTGACATATTTTTTTACTTAATCAATAACTTAGAGGATATTATATAAAATCGACTTTGTGAGATGCTAAACAATGATTTAAATGTCTGGAGGGTACCCCGAAGAAAATCTTGAATAAAATTTTTACCTGGAGTAAATAAGAGCCACCCTGATGTATATACTTGAAAAAAGGTACAAAACAATAGGAACTTTTGTACCTCATCTTATGAACATTGAATGGTGGTTTTATCCCCTAATCCTGTAAATAGGCAGAAATAAAAAGACACGTATTTCTTATTTTTCGATCCTCTAAAACATATACAAATCCAAAGCAATCCGAGGAAAATACCTAAAAAAGTCTTATAACTTTCTGGGGTGGTTTAACCTCCTAAATATGAAAATGGGACAATATAAAAAACACGTGTATCTTCCTTTTCAGCCCTCTAAAACATATCCAAAAACCAAAGCAATTGGAGACTAAAAACGTCTCCTTGATAGTCGGACTTACATCAGTATGTTTCGAACCCCTCTGCTCTTGTTAGTTAAGTACTAAAAAGACATGTTCTTATTTCTCAGTTAAGAATGAAGTTATAACTTAATTCACTATGAAAGCAAACAGACGGAGCATTTAAGACGTAAAAATTGTTATTATCTGAAATTATCAATTTGGACTTACACCACTATGATTCTCAGTCCCCCTAATGTAGTTCAAGTTCGACAGCGTGCAAAGGTTGATACAGCCTGCAAGGAACCAGCAAAATCGCTGGAAAATTTCAGCACGCATGACTGTGTTTCTAGTAAATCTAGGAAAGGAACGTACAAAATGTACAATTATATAGGAGAAATTGATTGGTGTATCAGTCATGTCCTGTCCTCGATCTGCTCTGTTGAGGGAAGGTTGTGACGAGTCTAAAAGTTGTTGAGTCAGGCAATACCGACGAGCCACGCAAAGAAGTGAACGGAGAAGAAACAGAGGAAGTCGCGAAAGAAAAGGAGGAAGAAGAGAGGCAAGAAGAAGACGAAGCAGAAGGGGCGGAAAGCAAAGAATGGAGCGGGTTGGGTTAAGCATTGTACGCTGATAGATGTGTCAAATCCGGGCCGTATTGTATCGGCGGAGATAAATGGGGCCTGAGTGAAGAAGCAAAACACGTGCCTTTGTTGCCGCTCTACTCATCGAAGGTAATTTAAAGCGCCTTTCTTTGACAATATCCGCAGCAGTCTGTATTCCTTGCCCTCAAAGTATGTATAGTGTACGCGGGCATACGTCGGTTTGATCCCAGTGTTTCGCCTGGTGACGAGCAATCCATTGCCCCGATTACATACCGACTGGACTAGGGGTATTGTTAGATTCCTTTTAATGCCTGGACAATTGCTGCTCCATTATTAAGGCGACAAGTGACGAACAAGATAACTTCCCTTAAGTGGCAGTGAGAGGCAAACGAGAATAGGATTTCCGAAAAGTACACTTTTAATAGGCTAATAGGTTCCATAAACGATAAGCATCCGAAACTCTGTTCGGAGACAGAGAGTAAATATACTATGGAGCAGATCGGAGAAAATGAAGGCGTTTTAGCCTGTATGTAGTTCTGAAGGGAGCGAACAAAACCAAAATAACCTTTCAACGTCCGTCAGAGAATTATGTGTGCTCGTTCCTGGTGAATTCTTTAACCTATCTCTTTGGTACGTGCCGTTCATTTAGAGCGGACATAATTCAGAATGTTTGTCGTTGCTCTATCTATGATTAGCCTCACTCTTGAATAAGCTTTCATTCGTGTGCGCGTGCGCGCGCGCGAGAAAGACAGAAGGGGTGCGAGAGAGGGAGAGAGAGAGAGAGGGCGAAGGGGGAGAGTGAGAGCGAGCAGTAGTAGCAGACTGCAGAGGAAGGTCGGTAGTTGCACGTCATCCAAGAAAGATGCATCGTAGTGCTTCCAGCGATGTTGAGAAGACTGAGAGAGTGAAGGCAATGCCACACTCTGCCACCCTGGCGACACGGCTGGGTGCAGAGTTGAAAGCGAGAATTCTCCCGCAGCGTGGAGACGCGGCACTCGCTCCGCATAAATCATCCTGCTTCTGCTTGGAACACGGAGGCGAAAATAAATGGAGCCCACCTCCCTCTTTCACTCTGTCTCCCTCCCCTTACTCCTCCCCTCTTTTGCTCCCACACCTCCCGTTTCTATCTATCTCTCTATTTACTTATCTATCTATCTACTTGCCTTTATATCTGGCCATTTATTTTCTCAACTTTCATCTACCTTCCCAACCCTACGTTTTATTTATCAATCCTTCTTTAACACTTTGCAGAGTACAACGGGAATTTTATCCCAGGCCTGCAAGCCCGCGAAAACATTCCTTGTACTCTGTACAACCACAATACACACGAGCGAGCTTTGTTCTACTTCTCTGCAATTCCACCCTGCATGAACACCTTCCATATATTCCTGCGACTTCCTCGATCAGGTATCCGGCCCACGCCACGGGATATCTTACGAAAGGTCGAGCAACCTCGTGGTCCAACATTCAGTTTTCGGAAGGTACTTCCTTAGAATTGAACTGGACACACTGTTACAACAAGATTTTTTGGGATGTCCACGGTTGGTGGTAAGAGCACGACTTTCCGGCATTTGACGTTCCAAGATCTATAGCCATTAAATGTGTTGCAAACCTTTAAAAAAATTCTTTGGAAGACCACCAACATGCATTTCATTCTGATCTCGAATGCGCTGTAAAGGGCAAATACCAGAGCCCCCTTGGATGTGCCGATTTCTTAATTTTTTGTCATTTCTGAGATTGACTTTACTATGAGCTTCACAGAATTATACGAATTGACCGGGAAACATGCATCCAACGAGTTGGCAACTTCTCTGTAGGACACAGCAACTTGCGCCTTGCTCCTCCAGAGATCCTCTGCGCTTCTCTTATTCTTATCACTGGCACGCCGGTACTGACACGGAACTCATATGTGCGCCCAGACCTTCAAGGGACAAGTCGCCAGGCACAAGTTCTGAATACATGTCGCCGGACACAAGTTGCCGGATAAAAGTCGGTGTAACCCACAGAGCTGTTGGCAACTCGCTAGATACATGTTTTTGGCGATTGTTGCCCAGTTTACAGAGTGTTCCTCTACCAATGGTCAATACTCTAGGGGGTGATTATACAGGAAAAAATAAGACGAAAATCAAGAGTAACGAAATTGCTGTAAATGCTTCGTTTGCGAGAAAATTGTCTTTAAATTTCACCTAAATATGCGTGCATCGTAGGCGCTTGAGGGGCACGCGTATATAGGTGAAATGCAAAGTGAATTTTCTCGAAAACGAAGCCTTTACCGCAATTTCGTCACTCTTGATTTTCGCCTTATTTTTGCCTGTATAATCATCCCCTATACTATTGACCATAGGTAGAGGAACACCCTGTATACGAGGCCTGTATAGCTTACACCATCGAAACGATTTGAAATACGCAAAAGTGTGATGGAATAAAATGAAAAGTCGTCAGTACATCTTCGTAAGTATGTTACCAGCAGTAATTGAGAACCTTGCAGTAAGAGGGGTACTCCATCATTACCAATTTCGAGTAAATAAGAAAAAACTGTTTATAAAATTATTACTTTTAACATTAAAAAGAGAACCAAATGATGTAATTTTTTTACGTATATTACACGTTATAACTAAAAAATAGTTATAATACCTATTATATTTCTTCGTAAACGAAACCTGTATTGTTATACAGATCGAATGTTAAAAGTCATCCCAGCTTCATTTTTGAGTAATAATTTTAACTCTAAACACAATTCAATTCTTACGTAATTCACTATTCTCGTGTAAAATTGTTGCTATTTTCATTGCATATGCACTACATCTCATGAAGTATCAGAAAATTACTTTATACATGCTCGCAAATTTCGTTATTATTACTATTTCTCTTACAGAAATTACTCGTCTTTTATGACGTACCTATAGGGTTATTGACATTCTCGGAACAACGCAGAAATAAACACGTTGATAGTGGCAATTATCTTAATACATACGCGAACGTACTTTTGCAAAAAGGTGATTAGCTTTAATTATTTTAATTTCAAATTGCTGAAGTGCTACTTACCTAAATATTAGTTTCAAAATATCCGCAGGTGTTTATGGTTCGCAAGTTTGCGCACTGCCCCCTAACAAATTGCAATTATAGCTTTTCCATTAGGAAAACGATTGACTATTGTCTAACAAATATGTGGAAAGTACTTTGCAAAAATGGAATTAAAATTTCTTTTAAACTGGCAACTTTTTCGGCAGAAACTGACCAAAAATTCTATGAATTTTATTTTATTACAGTTTCTGACAACTGGGGTACAATATGTACTTTTAGATAACAAAAAATACCACATGAAACCATTTATTATGTAATTGTTCCAATAATTATTTCACAGAAAAGCAATTCAAGTCTTTGAAATAAGATTGAACAAGAATATTTTCAATTAGAAATTATCTGTTGTATTATCACATCACATCTCTACATAGTATAAAATAAAGTCCCCGGTAGGCGTCTGTTCGTTTGTTCGGGGTAATTTCGAGAACTATTGGACGGATTGTATTGCGGTTTTCATCGTTTTATAGAGCATTTCCCGAGGAAGGTTTCGGTATCTGAAACATTAACCTGTCAAAAAAGGAGGCCGAGCAGGGACGATTTTAGTGAAACATTCCTTGAGAATGCTCTATGCCAGCGAGGGCCACATTGGGCCATTGGGGAGCCCTGTCTCCATAATGTTTACTATAGCCGCGTAGAAGGAGATCTCGAAAGCCAATGGTAACGTGGGCGCGCCACGGATAAAGAAAACTGTAAGTGTGTATGTAGTAGCGCGCGGCGCAGGTTCGTACCCGTAGGATAGGCTTGAATGACTGGGTTCCTTGGAGGGTTACTCTGGCTAGCAATTTTTTAGATACATTTACTTTTTTACTTGAAAGTGTTAATAAAACTGTGTTATTTTTTACACTGTACTCTATTTCTCATTTTGTATAAATTTTTATTTAAATCAGTTCGTTTAATTTCTTCATTTTTTCATGTTCTTTTCAAAAGTATGTACACATATATCGATGAAAGTAATAGGACTTTCAAGAACGTAGTCAGATACATACATTGAGAGGGATAATTGTCAATTACATTCTCACAAAACACTGAATGGAAAGATGTGTTATTATCTATACGAGGTTGATTAAAAACGTACGTAATTATAGTGTTGTGGTTTTCCACAGACCGATACTTATAACTAATAATACTTAGCTAATAAATATTTTCGAGAACTGTCATCCGTATTTTCGCCGAGACGTTACTGCAATTTTATTCATTTATGAGCAGGAAAATCTCCGAATACTAACTACATCCTAGGCGAGTCCGAGTTTTTTCTACATTTCAATAGCAATTCACATATCATAAACCCAGGCAACGGGACCCCTTGTACACCGCCCACTGGATGGTCCCTGGGGCCCCCAAGAATCCCAATCATTCAAACCTATCGTACGGACATGAGGTTGCACTACACACGACTACAGTTTTCTCTATCCGTGGCGCGCCCACGTTACCATTGGCTTTCAAGCTCCCCTTCCGCTCGGCTATGGTAAACATCATGGAGACCGGGCTCCCAAATGGCCCGATGTGGCCCTCGCTGCCATAGAGTCTATGGGGTGGTGGGGATCGCATTGCAGGCCATCCAGTGGTCTCGAGATTATCCCGAACAAACAGACAGACGCCTACCGGGGACTTTATTTTATAGTATGTAGAGACACATAGGTATGTATAAGCTGGGTACTTTAAGCTAGTGGATCTATATAATTATTGTAACAAAATAAGTGCACGCTTGTAAATATTTTAGCATAAAACTGAAAAAATAAATTATCTATTTCTAATCTAATATGTAGTAATATTTATGGATCACTTATTTTTTAATGCCGCAATGCGTTTGTAGCTAAAGAGACTTCAAACACTTTTACTTTCTGTTAGTCCAAATTTTTCACTTTACAGAAATCATTGACAATTAATGCTCGAAAATTATTTTCATTTTTTGCATGTAAAGCTTGCTAACTTCCACCCCATATATTTTATACAATATTTAAATCAAAATAGAAAGTTTATCATTTGAAATGTGAAGTTTTATAATGCAACTTGTTCAGCATACTTAGTTTAGTTAAGGTACCTATTGTTACATCATCATGTTAACAGATAAATGTTGATTTGCTAATTTTATATTATCCTGTTTTGTACAAGTCTCCGAATTGTTTGTATTCTGCAATCGATTACATACTTCTATTTTACAAATCATTGGTGATGTATCACTGAGACAAGTACAAATATAGTCTAGATCTTCAATATTTTTATACGCTATAATTTCATCTTTCCTTTTTTTTAATGAAAAAATTTAAATCAGCCTTTCCTGACATGAACATATGGATTGAAATAAAAACATAACGCATTGATTTATAATCTCGGTTTGCAAACTTCGGAGCGCTACATCAAACTGGATTTACATCATAAGTTATATGAAATTTTAGAGCGTGCTAACTATTTTATCGCAGACTGTACGTACGCTTTTCGTTTTCTAAAACTATCCAAACAACATTCTCTGAAGGTTTAAGAGCTGAAGAAAGAGTGCGTAACCTTCGCAATCGTGTCCTAGGATCTAGCTATTAGCCCGGTGCACGCGTTCGAAGGACATGAATGAAAAACGAGACGGTGACAAGAGATCGACGAAAATCAATTCGTACCTTTTGGCTCTCGTAGATGTGACACGATCTCAGGGCGTCGCATTGCGTTTGTTTGGCAGTGTTATTCTTCTTTGTGCCACGGGATACTGGGCTGACCTGCTGTTCCCTTTCTAGCGGAACTTTCGTTGGAGTCTCTATCCAACATCACGCTGAGAGGAGCGTGGTGTGCCATAAATCTTCGCCCTGTTTTTACGTGTTTAACCCCCGTACGACTATACCATTATTAGACGTAGCTTTCAACCTTATCCCACTAAGAATTTCATGAAACCGCACCGTAACTAAGCCCCTATATACAACTCACCCCGCTTCCTCCGCTTTTTGACATTTATTGACCGGCTGTGAGTTTCTCCCTGTCCTTTTCGAAAATATCCCGGATTTATCATCTCGTGTCAACAGCCGTAATGCCCCCCGTACCCGCTACCGTCTTACTGTATCAAATTTCTTCAGGCGATACCCTCTCCATCCTCCAAACTCTAAAGGTGCGATCCAACGGCGCGTGGCTCGGTGAGTTTCGCGCCGTACTCACCGAGCCACGCGTCGTGGGAATCGCCTATGGTTCGCCGACTCGCGTTCGCCATGTTTGACTTGACGAGCCTATTGGCGCCGCCGTTGAATCGCGCCATAACTATGTCACACAAAAATTAACCATGAAATCAGAAAAATCCTTCGTTCAAGGATATCGAGTTGTTCAAACGCATCTAGACCCGCGTACATAGGATATTGTACCTACCTAATCTCCGTGAAAATATTAATTTCGAATATTTTTATGCAGGTTAATTTTACTTCTTAACCGGCTTCAAAAAGGAGGAGGTTATAGATTCGACCCGTATGTATTTTTTTTATTTTTTTTTATGTTTGTCCCCGCATAATGTTTGTCACCTAATTATTATTATTTTATGTACGTACGCGCATATAGCTTCAGCATGTTGTGTCCATATATATAAAACTAAAAAGTTAGAAAATAAAAAAAAATTTTAAATATTAAAACCGACTTCAAAATAATAAAAATGCACTAAAAAGTAAAAAATATTTTTTTCCTTTATTTAACCTACGACACTCATATTTTCTATGTTAGTGGCCGATTTACGCAGTGCAAATGATGAGGCGTCGACTTAAAAAATATGAGAGTCATAGATTAAATAAGAGAAATATTTTGTTTTACTTTTTAGTGCATTTTTATTATTTTGAAGCCGGTTTTATTTTTTTTTTTTTTATTGTAGAAGCTCAATAAATCGACTAGTTACGCGCAAGGGAAGATTCCGAACCAGAAAATTAAAAAAAAATTGAAACTTTGTGAATGTGCAGTGGATTTCCTCCTGATAACAACGCAATTTTTGTTTGCTGCCCAAATTCACTCGAAGGAGGTGAAATTAACCCCTGAACATTCGACTATTTTCCGATTTTGTGTTATAAGTTATAACTTGCGAACCGTAAGAGATAGAAAAAAGTTTCAAGACAACAGTTATTTCTTTTAATTAGGTCTATCATTTAGTAAAAAATTATTTTACCGTTCACGAGTAATAACACAAAATCGGAAAATAACCGGATTTTCAGGGGTCCATTACACCCCCATTGAGTGAATTTTGGGCAGCAAACAAAAATTGCGTTGTAATCAGGAGGAAATTCCCTACATATTCACAACGTTTCAGAATTTTTTGAATTTCCAGGTTCGGGATCTTCCCTTGTAAGATACTTTGGAAAATATTTTATTAGTTTATGTATACAAGATGTGGACACGTGACATAACCTCTTCGTAAAACAGAAAAATATTCTTACAATCGGTCTTGCGATTGATTAAAATTGATACTTGCATCATTGCGCAACCTGCCATTTGAAGATATAAAAGGTACCACATATGCGAGAATGGTATAGTCTTATGTATATTATATATATTTTGTACAACTATTGTTGATATGCATGTTCAGATCGAACAGTAATCGTTCGATACTTCTTCTATTACCTGTTTTTGTCTATTTTTTTACAGAAAAATTTTGCTATAATATTTTATTCAATTAGAAATGGTAACATTGAAATATGACTAATATTGATTAAATCAATGTAAATGTCTATGCATTTCCGTATTCGTATAAAATACCTAATTTGTAAGATTGAATACCACTCAAATACAATCAGAATGCAATTAAATTGATTAACGTTATCAGTCTTCCGTGTTCTGAATGCGTAAGAATATGCCATTCTACAATCGCTCGAGCATTTCGGCCATAACTCAGCTGGGGAACAAATTATGTACTTGGAAAGAACGCGTCGGCAACCGTATTTCAAATTAATTTCACTGAGACTGCTATGTGTTTTCAGATTTATGACACACACGTTGGTGGAAAATACGATCGGCTTCACAAAAAGAAACGTGTGTTTGCAATTGAAAAATTAAAAGTAATTTCAGAACCTGTACAAATAAGGCAGATATCTCAGACGGCGTAAAGAGAAAATTATTCTGGGCTTCTATGTGCATGTACGGGAATAGCTAAAAAACACGGTACAGTTTTGAATTTCTTATGTTTAAGAAATTTTCTCTCGCAGGAGATGAGTGGCGCGGGCGTTTTTCTACGCCGAAGGATGTGTATCCTGTCCGCGGTTTTGATGTGTTTTTACGTCGATATTTCTTTGGAAAGCGTCCAAAGCATTTTCCGAGAGTCCTCAAATTTTTTTCTTTGAAAACAAACCAAGCAAAAGAGGTTGCTCAGAAACACCGGACAAATTTAGAATGGAATTTTTCAAAACCTTGCGCTAATGAGGGTGTTAAGTTGCTTACGAGTGCGAGAGAGGAAAAATGACGCTCAAAGCGTGTTTTCTCTCTCTCTCTTTCTCTCTCCCCCCCCCCCCCTCTCTCTCTCTCTCTCTCTCTCTCTCTGCCTTTTATCGTCCGCTTGGGTTCGAAATCAAATTAATACGGGATTTTCTTGTTGAAAGACACATGACGGTCAAGGTGTTATAGGTATATAAATAAATTTATTTTCTCATCACCTGCAAAAATACGATAGAAATTGAAGCATTCAGTTCCACTTCAAACAACAATGGTGATCTTGAAACTTGAGAAAGTATAACCTTGTCAAATATAATTTGTTAACCGCATTATTTCCCCGAATACCCTCTACGCTGTTTGTTTTTCTTTTATTTTATGGAAACAAATTTTAAATTGTCTGACTGCGCGATCAAATCCCTTCTCGTTCTGTCGCGACATGCACATCAGTGTCATTAAATGTTAACAAGTAACATTTGATTCGTAAGGGTGGAATGCTCGTGTTTAATAAAATACAATCGACGACGTTTCGCGGGGCGCCGGCTGGAAAGCGCTGATTCACAGGAAAAGGGACTGCAGCAGTAACAGGCGGCGCGGCGCGGCGTCGGCGAACTGGAAGGTGATTATCGATGCGGCTCATGTAACCACGAGACGCCCAGCAGTCAGTGTAAAACCTGAAACCGAAGAATCACGAGCAGGCTGAAAAACGAACGAGATGAAAAATTTCTGGCGCTTCCATTGAAAACTAATAACGGGTCTCAACATCAAACGCGATTCCAGGAAATCATTACTCGGGCTATACCGGCAGCTTATACGAGCCGTAACGTTTAAACGGCTGAAATGAGAGGTGGTGTGACGGTGGCTAAAGCACAGCGCTGGCAGGTACGGGGTGAGTGAGGGCGAGAGCGATTCAACCCTGCTTCTCCCTGCTTATTCTACCCTCACCGCGAGTAACGTCCCGAGTAATATTACGATGACAGTAATTGCCGCTTTGATCAATGCAGACCCAGCCGCAAGTAGGCAGCTCGTCACACCACCGGGATTCAGTGCGATCCTTTCCGCCCTACTCGACCGTTCCTGGAAGCGGATGTGCCGTGTGCGTCGCTTTATCCTGTATATATATATACACGATATTGATTCACTAAATCAATCAGACTCACCTGTAACATTTTGAATTTTATCCAATTTTCACCGCTCATATCGTTTTCTGTGCTCCGTGCAATACCTACTCATAATAATTCGACGGTAAAGGTATAAATATGCCCCCGGACCAAATTCGACTTACAATGAAGATTCGGGACATCGCACACGATTTTTGCTGCTCACCCACAATTGAGGGGCCCAGTGAACAACAAGCACATGCCACTGTTTTATGATTTTAGAGAAAGGCTGGGACCATTCGAATAATTTAATATACGAATACATTACAAGTATTCGAATGCTACCAATAAACTTCGAATATTTGAATATTCGAATACTATTATTCGAATATTTGAATATTCGAATACTATTATTCGAATATTTGAATATTCGAATACTATTATTCGAATATTTAAGTATTCGAATACTATTCAAATACTGATGTATTGAATTATGAATCACGCGTTTATTTTTAGTCATGTGAGGGAATTCTTCTCAGGCAGTCATCTGGGCCGGTAACAAAATTATTTGTTCCTTTTTAGTACATTTTAATAAAACTTGTTTTTAAAAAAAAATTTTTTACTTTAAAGTATTTCATGCCTTTTAGGAGAAATATTGTATTGTCATCTGAACTATGTAGTATGTGTTCAAAGTTTCAATTACGTTCAGAAAGTAAGTACGAAGCGGTTTGACAGTTAAAAACTTTACACCTGCGCCATCGACGCTTTTAAGATTTTGGTAGATACCTACTTTAAAATGTCATGTATACGGTATAGTTTCAATTGGTTGGGTTTATTTAGTTTCTTTAATTTCTATGCTCTTTTGTTGTAGGTATGTAAAGACATTGAAGATTGCATAAAACACTTATTTGATCAAGGAAGCATGATACGGAAGTTCGATGTTTAAGTTGGTCTGGCACGTGTGAGGGACGAACAAATCGATTTCTAATGTTTTAACTGCGGCACACCAAATTTAAAAATTTAAATGGGTCAGGATATTTGTAACAATAATATGTAGGAAAAATATAAATCTGGTTCTGCAAGCAGCTTCAATACACAATCATTTTTCAATATATTTATAGACTGTGTAATTTTTTAAACCCCTGGAGCACTTTCTTTTTCTTCATAATTTTGTATTGTCATCCAAAATACGTATGCCTGCAATGTTTCAAGTCTATTGGATATTTGGAAGTGGGTTAAAACTGAGTTTCTAGATTTGAACTAAACAAACATACATACAAACAAACAGAGGATTGAAGTTGAATAAAATTCGTTTAATAAGAAACTGTTTGTTAATCAGATGTGTAAATGGGACTGTTCAAGTCTATTCCGTCCAATTATATAATATTATTGTTTAATCATTAGTCAATTCCTGTTTATTTTCCCAATTCCTAAAATGTAGAACACTAGGGCTCCAAGAGCCCCAGTTGTAAAAAAGCCTATGGGTACGAGCCTACACGCACACTACCAGAGTTTTCCTCATCCGCGACATGCCCGCAACGTCATTGGTTT
Organism: Andrena hattorfiana; assembly: GCA_944738655.2. NCBI lineage: Eukaryota > Metazoa > Arthropoda > Insecta > Hymenoptera > Andrenidae > Andrena > Andrena hattorfiana. The sequence goes on from OX122890.1 coordinate 21,657,663, forward strand.
CGAGCACCCCCTTCCATGCGAGCTTTGGAAAACGCTATGAATGTTCGTTTATCTCGGGCCGCCCATCGGGGCATCGCTGCTTTAGGGCTATGAGTACCCTTTACCCCTTTGCCTGAGAATTGTGATTGTGCACTATCTGAACCGCAATGTAAAGCCTACATTAGGGATGATTACGTTTTGGGAACTGTTTGAAATTATGAACTTATGCTTTCAACTGTCTTCTATAAATTCCAGAAGTCATTTTAAGCAGAAGAACTATGTAAACTATTTTTTTTTTGTTTTCTTGCACGTTAATTATTGCGATTAAACTGTTTTTGGTGTACTGTATAAGGGGATCTTATATAAATTAAACTGTCTACTTTCTGAGATGCAAATATCTTAAAATATTTTTAAGACTTAAAAAATATGATAGTTGTAGATTAAATAAGGGGAAAAATTAGTTTTTACTTTTTAGTGCATTTTTATTATTTTGAAGTCGGTTTGAACTTTTTCTCAATTTTTTTATAATATCAAAACTTGTTGGTATTTATACCGGCAAAGAAAAATAGTTTTAAAAACCGCAAATGATCAGTATGCATATTTAGTGAAACAGTCTGTATACTACATAGATATGTAATACTATCATCCCATACGATTTTTCTCAACTATCAGCGGTCAATATACGCAAAGAAATATCCTGAAATATAAACTAAATTTTTCAGATTTTTCCATGCATCGTAAATAGAAAAATATCCTTCAAATTTAAATGACACCAGCACAGAACATACATTATGATTCAAGTAGTATGCAGTTTTAGCTCTCCTACATAAATTAAATTCCAAATAAGTATTAATGCAAACCGTAAAGTTACCGTTTCTTCACTACCAAGCGTTTACCGCGTGCTCCTGTAGAAAGCGAGTCTCGTTGGTCGTGTAGCAGAAAGCATAAATATCCAGCAATCATAAAATGGAAATATCTTGCCAGTGTTGGTGACAGTGTCCCGATGTCGATTAAAAATTACGATCGTGGAAAATCGTCGATGCTATTAGGAATCGACGAATGAGGCTGAAACGAGTGCGGGAAGATCGAAGCCAGCAACCGAAGTAGATCGTTCCTTTCTCTGTCCTTCCTTCTACCCCTGCCTTTCGTCGTCCTCTTTCTCTTCATCCTTTCGTACCGGAGTTTTATTTGCGGCGGAATAAATAAAAATTTATGAGCAATTTACGGAGGGTCCTCAGCCAGGTCAGGGGGATCCATCAATTTACTCTGAAGTGCTCGTTTGGCGCGCAGGTTACAAAATCGTCGACGAAGTTCTCTTTATGAAGCTAGAATAGATTAATGCTCTCGTTTGTTCGCTAATGGCCCCGATAAATTATCTTAATAGCTCGAGGCGGCTATAAATATATTCTTCAGTTCCTGTGCTCTTACGCTTGTTTTCCTGGTATATCGCTGTCTCACTGCACGCCGTCGAACTGCCATGTTTTCCGTGTCACTATATAATTCTGAGAATGAGCGGGCTATAAAGGGGGAAGTATAACCCGGCGAAGGCGTTTGGTGTAAATGATGTTTTGGCACCGATGTGAATTATTTCTGATCAACGATCAGCTATAGCCCTATCGCCAACCTATTTCTTTCTACCTAGATACCTCTAGAGGCCATTCTTACTATCGTAGCTTAATGTCTTCCTGCGCTCATAAAATTAATATTCTGTAAGAACGATAACTACACGAGTTTTTACAGTATCCGATTCTATCCTTCTTTTGTTGCAATACATCGACTGAATATCGAATGATATGAGGTATGCATCTACGTATAATATAAGAAGTAGAATTAGTAGTATAAAATTATATAGAAAAACGAGTTTCAGAGAAATTAGTATCTCGATGGTTTTACGGGAGTGGTAATTGGCGGTGATTTTGTCCACAAGTTTTTCATTTAATTTTTGAACTGTAAGAGGCTGAAAACATGGCAGAGGACATGCATTAAAATTGTTACGAAGGCGGCAGGTGAAATAAATTAGTAGATATAACTTTATTTTTGTTTCTTTTAATTTATCTACAGGAGGCTGGGATGGTATCCAGGAGACTGATGGTATTTTATACCATAAAATTATCATATTGTAATATTACATCAGATATAACTTGAACATCTAAAGGTAAATATGACTATTGTAAAATTAATATAAAATAAAAAATTATTAAGTAAGTGTAAAGTCGTGTCATGAGCATAGGTTGTAGTGTAAAGTTGTGGTTTGAGACGTACCAGGGAACTCAGAATTTCATATATAACAGATACTTTTTTTTAATATAAATAAGTTAAATTGGCAGTACTTCATTATTTGCTCATATATTTTCAGTTTTCATCTTTCGGTTTGATGAAAATGTAGTACGATTTAACGGTTTTAAGACTCCTAAGAAGTGAGAGCCGCAAAAAAATCTTATTTCTGTAGAGTCACCCATCTATATTTTATTACCGAAAAAAACATACTTCGAAAAGGAAATGCCCTGGGTCAGTTTGATGAGGATGTTATGAAATATAGTGTCCTGATACTTTTCCTGTATAAATTGCCCTCTGTAAACAAATATTGATTTCCGAGATAAGAAAATTTCTCAGCTAAATGTATGATTTTATTTGTTTGTTATCAACGTATGCTGTGATAACGATTTAAAGTTAATTAAATTTTTGCAGTTTCGCAACTTTATCATTGGAACGACGACATTACAGGTGTAACTTCTTTGACACTTTCCTTAATTATTTATTTAATAATATTTTCTTTTTCAGTATCAAGTAAAGTAAAGTTACACAAATTTTACAAAGTGTACATGACTGATGGTTGTGAAATTTCAGGCTGAGGCGCACAAGGGAGCAAAGTAATGAGTGTTGCAAAATTCGTGGTAAAATCGAAAACAGAATAAATCCGCGTGCAAAAATAAACAAAAATTTTAGGATATATTTTTTTACGAGACGATTTTTTTCATCGAGTGTAAGTATACTTACGTCGACTTGAATTGTTTAGCTACCGACCTGTAAATACACTTTTACGTGTGCCTACGCATAAGGTCTACAAAATCTTTAATATATTTTAATCCTTTTATTTCGTTAATTTAGAAAATGTTGATCTTGCTGTTATATGTACCTATATGTTACAGTCGAAGCGTTAATGCAGCGAAAGTATGCATAATGTATAGGTAAGTACATTCACTAGTCAATATGCATTGACTGAACACACACTGATGCAATTGATTAAAGTATTCATAAGAAATTAAATTTATACTTTCACTAGTAGATGTATACATCTTCACACTGCCTTAGGGAAACAATACACAAACAAAAATACTTCAATTGAATGGATACTTTTACTAGCAGAACCTATAAAGCAAATGCATCAATTTGAATGGCGGCGTGGTGTGGTCGTGTTGGTAGCTATAATTGCACACCCCCACATGCTAAGAATGCACCCTCTTTATAATTTTTCTGAAAAAAATTATTTTAGGTTATGGAGAAGCTTGGGGATTTGAATCAGCAACTTGCGAATGAGACCCATCCTATATAAACTTAACCGTCCCATACCCTAAAATAATTATTTTCGGGAAAAGTAGGAAGAGTGTGCATTTTTACCATCTGGAGGTGTCTGATTATAGAATACTATAGACAATCGCATCAGAATGTGCTTACGTTGACTAATAAATGTATATATTCGCGAAATTTACGCTTGTTCCTGCTAACGTCCTATACAGCACACTTCGTTCCTGCAATATTGCCGTGCATTATTGGAGTGGCAATGATCCTACAATATTACAGCAAAATTGCAAGAACGTTGCCGTGCAATGTTCCATTGGCGATGATTCTACAATATTTCTGCAATATTGCGTGCTCATCGACGTGCAATGTTCCAGTGGCAACGATCCTACAATATTTCGGCAATATTGCGCGCACATCGACGTGCAATGTTCCACTGGCAGCGATCCTACAATATTTCGGCAATATTGCCCCCACATCGATGTGCAATGTTTCAGTGGCAACGACCCAGCAAAATTGCCTACATATTGCCGTGTAATACTGTAGTGGAAATATTGTAGAAACAGTACAGCAATATTCTGAAGCAACTATGACTTTGACGAAATTTGAAATATGACGTCGAGTAGATTCTACAGCATGTTTCATTTAACTGGATATGCTAGAATTTCTCGTTGGCCGTTGAAGATATGAAAAAAGTGTTATTGTGAGAGTTGTTTGTACATGAATTTAAATTATAGAAGAGATTTGAAAATGAATTTAATTTGTTTAGATAGAGTAGATACTATATACTTTAAGGTGTGAAATTATTATTATTATTAAACGTCTTTATTGCACAAACACGTATATACAATCAAGCAAGAGAAAAGAGAGATGAAAAGACAAATGCAAAGGTTTAGTCTAAAGACTACTTTCCAACCTAACCTAAAATGACACCGGGTTATAGTTAGAGTCCGCATCTACAGTGTTAAAAATCCCTAATAGGTTTGTCAAATGAGTGTTCGTTTCTGAATAATTTGAGTTTAAAGTTTTACACGGTAGGAGTATAAGTTTGAATACGTAAGCAATCTTATCAATCAGCGGTTGTAGCTGTGGCGGTAAAGTGTTCGTCTACGATGCTACAGGTCCTCGGTTCGAATCCCCCTGGGGTAAAAATATTTTCTATGAGAAAAAGACACACGGGCGTTATACTACTACGATTCTGCACACATTCATGTCGTTGCGTCCCTCACTGCCCGAAACGTTGCGGTGGGACTATTGCTGTAAAATGTCCGAAACGTTGCGGGAATATATTCCTGCAATATTGCTAAGGCGGACATAGCAATGAACCTGCAACTTCCCTGCAATGATACGGTGCAACATTGCAATCTCTCACCGCAATATTTCTGAAGAGTTGCTGCAATGTTATGGTGCTGTGTGGGGTATGGTCAGGTGTCAATTTATTCAACCGTTATTATAATCATTTTCTCTACTTAGGCAGGATTTAGACTATTTGTAGTATAAACTACAGAGCTTAGACGACCTGTCAACAAAAGTCAAACAGATTCTTTTAGTTTAACCCTCGTCAGGCGGCATAGGTAGAATTGTAACTTCTGCATTTTTAAATTGCGATAACTTTTTTCGAGAAGTTTTAAATCTCTAAATTTTTGTCTAAATTATATAGACCAAATTTCAGAAAAATATCTCTACCCCCTTCCGAGATAGGAGGTCGAGTCGAGAATTGTATCCATAACATCGTCATAGGCACAATTGCTCCCTCATATATTTTCTATGAAGATAATGCAAGAAAAATAGAATATGATTTTTTTAATTATAATATTATTTTATTAAAAAAAAGAAAAAATAGATAATTTACATTATAAAAGAAAATTTAGGATTTTTTTTAATGATTTTCATTGAGACTAAATGTTATCCATTTATCGTAAAAATTATACCGACAGTGAGAATATTCGTATAAAATATGTGAGGCTCTGTGCCTCTGCCGCCTGTTAACGTTGTAAATTTGTGCCACCTGACGAGGGTTAATGAACTTTGCACTTATCAATTCAAATATGACAGAACGTTATCATGTTGGAAGGTTAGGTTTTATCTAATAGATAGCATCGTGCTATCTATATAGATTCAAACTGGTAGTTGCATGTATGACTACAGGACAGATGGAATACGATTGCGATTGGTAGATATGTACCTATATACTTGTCCATAGTCAGACAAGTCGAGCCGAAATAAATGCACATGTACTCGATGTAATTTCAGAATCGTTTTTCTCGAAAATGAAAACTTACATAGAAAACTTTATTCCAACATTTCTGCTCATTTTTACACGTGAGTTCACATTGTCCTCGCTTATATCACGAATTCTGTCGGAACCTGCATACTGACAGATTTGATTGATAAAACAGAAGTGCAATAAATACAAAATCTCGGTGATTCTTTTCTGTCCCTAGAAGAGCAGCAATTGAAACAAATATAATTCTACATATTTCGATGAATTACAAAAAATGCCTCATGTTTTGCTGAGTATTGAGGAATTTGTAAACTTGTCTGTGTCACTTTATAGAAAGAGATGCCAACTAATAAGCTACACGAAATTCCGAGGAAAAATCTTAATTCTTTGAAATGGCGATCGAATCTTAATTGAATATCCCGTCGGAAGATCAAAAGAATCGAAACTAGGAGCTTAATGTACACGTTTGAGCGAGAGACAGCTTGCACACCAGTATTTGGCAGAAATTAGGTTGGTAATGCATCAACTACCGGTCTCGGCAGCACTTAACGCCGTAAAGTTGTTTGATGGCACCGCTATCACCCCTAACAGTTCCTAACAGTCCAACGCACAGCTCACGTTGCGCCCCGGAGTCTGACACTGCAACCGTGAGTTATTCACTTAATGCGGCCATTACGCGCTCCTCGATGGCGCTTCATCCTGATTTACTTGACAAGCATTTATTGCTTCTATCTCGGCGAGCGATATTAAACCTTCTGCTCGCATTTCCTATGTACGTACGTTACACAGTCCTCCACATACGTGGCAAACCTCCAGTATTGGCTCACAATCAGTGAGAAGTGCATCGAGTAAGGGTGATTGCCATGGACCAATCACGTGCTGAGATAGTTTGAAAAATTCCAGGCTCTTGTCTAGATTCTAATGGCTTGTCCGTTACCCCTGCCTTACACCTCATTTTCTCACCGTTCATCCCAACGGCTACTACAAGTTCGTTAGTGGCGTTCAAAAGACTTCAAACGATCTTGTGGCGATGGTATACCTAGTGATCATCGTTTATATGGAAATCTGATGGGAGAAAGGTATCGAGACTTAGGTAGATAGGAGGATCTCTGTCAAGGATGTAGATAAATCAATTAGCCGTGTGGTCTTACTACAGCAGTTAGCGAAAGGTGGTGTTCCAATTGTGGTTTATCAGTGCCAGTCGGTTATATTCGCCCCTACAAAGTGCTTTCACGATACGCAATGGTAAACAGATATGGTACTTATGAACGATGAGGTTAACTCAACGAAAAGATCTAAGGTTTTATCATATAGAATTCAAGCCACCATGTAAATTCCCAGGAATACGAGCCTACAAAGATTTTTTGGGCATATGGGTTTACCAATGAAGGCGTCACTCGAAAGTTCGAACGTAGATTTTAGCCGGTGGTTGGCAGTCCAGCCATCCTTTGTAACGCGTAGCATCTCTCGTCGTGTCGTAGCGCCTCGGTTGAAACCTCGTAAACCCGGGAACGACCAATTAAACGAAACGAGCAGCGCACTGATGCACTCTCTGGCTGGTTGCCTGCCTGCCGGCATTACCTACAGGTTATACGACTCGCGGAATTACCCTCAAATTACACAGTTGGTACCGATGTGTGCACTCCCCTTCCCTTGGGCCGCTGTGTATACTTACGGCTGGATAGCAACCAGCCTGCTAGCAACTCTACTACGACCGAGAAACGCTCTTTCCTCTCACTATTAAACTTCCCAAGCCCGAACGAAACACCCGCCAACGACGGCTCGAATCCCTGGTAAAGCTATACTTGGTGCTCGCTTACTCGATCATCGACTAGCCACAAAGAAAGTGACGATTATGGAAGGTATTCACGCGCATTCGATTTGACTTAACCCAGTCGGATAGTTCCGAGAACCTATAAACTTTGTACTTGCTCGTTCGAACTCTTTTCTCCGCACCGGCTCTTCCTAGCATCCGTGCAGCTGCGTTTCTCTTTACCGCCTGTCCTGTTACGTCCCAGCAGCCACGCCGAACGGCCGAAAGCAAGACACGGAACGTATCCTGAGAATCTTTTTGATGACTTTAAGCACATGCATTGCTTCCGTTGTTGATACTCGATTGTCATAAAAATCGCAGGCACTCGCTTGAATTATGTTAGAAAAATGTGAGTCGCTGAGGCACGAGAATTGGTGGAGTCGCTATATTTCAGACTCTACATATATAGCGCCATTTCGCTTCCTTCTGTGTTTGTCGCGATTTATAGGCTACAAAGAATAAGCGGAGGCTAAATTTAACCTCTTTTACAAAACGGTAGGTAGTGTACTGAATCGCATTTAAAATATACTTTTAAGTTAATTTTCGTTTAATCTTTTGCCTAATAAGATAGTAGAGGTATTGAAGGACAATAAAGTATTTGGTCATATTAACCCTTCCCTTCAAAGCTAACGCGAAGACCATCTCTCACTACAGATAGAAGAGATGGTGGAGTTATGATTAGGATAAATGGTTCACTTTTAAATTATGGGTGAGAGATGATTCACTTTCTAAACTTTTATTCTATCAGTAAAATTTACAATATTTTTCAAGGGATTATTTTATTATTTTTTTATTTTTTATATTTATTTTATTTATTCACTTCATATTCATTTGCTTCGCTAATCACCAGTAGGTGTTTCACTTTTTGTTTGATGTGTTCTTTACTTGTTTAGCGTAAACAAATTAAATATCAATAAATCTGTAGTTGTAGTATTCACTCATAAGTAATTTTGCTTCCTTCTTTCTTCTTTTTTTCAAGAACCAGCTCTCCCGGCACCTTGGGAGAGATGGTCAGATGTCATGACTTCAGTTTTCAAACCGATTCTCAGCAAACATTGTCTTGCAGCAAATATCGACCAGCTCTTCTAAATCAATATAAAATTCTAAACATATTAGGTTAATTCTGATAACATAAATAATATCAGTATTAGTTTTAATAGCCATTTTATATTAGGTTAACCGACTACCCCGGACTGAACCTAATAGAATAATTTTGATAATGAACGTTGCATAGATTAAGGAGACTAAATTATTTTACTCCGTTTTCTCCATTCAATTCGAATTGAAATGAAAAACGTACTAATGACGACTCGCACTCCTTTCCAGGTTGTACTTAGCATTCGCTCGCGTCACGGATGATGTGTAACCAGGTAGCGAAGAAAATGACGGTTGCGAAGAACTGACATGCGCATTGAATTCTGCTCTGCCATTTAACTCGCGAAGAACATTCCGAGATCCTATAAACTGAACCTACTCAACTCTATTACTCCTAATCAGTAGGTACTTCGACAGACATGCTTTCAGCTCACTGACATCCACGCTGTTGGACATGAATATTTAGTGCCCGATAATCGACGGAGGTACCAAAATCGTGTTGAAAGCGAACTGCGTTCCGACCAGCTGAGAAACAATTACGACTTTCTATATATTTACATATTCTCGTTACCTCTAATTATAAGGATTCTAAGGAACAATAGTGACTATAAGTATAAAACTGTCATGTACTACATAGTACATAGGTATATGCAGTGTGAGGCATCTAAAGCAGGTCTTTTGAGTAACTCCTCTATTTTTGGCGATAGAAAAAAATGTTGTAGACAAGGTGCTTACTTTCTTTGGAGGCATAACATGATGTTAATAATTATTTTGTAGGTGGAGGCGTAAAGGATATATATACAATTAGTAAAAATTTAACAAATTTGTAGGTACAGAGTTATTTAAGGGGGGAGGCCTACCCAGAACTGTCAAAACAACATGCTTCGTTGGGAATTTTTTCTAGAAAAACCAATACACTTTAATTATTAAACATTAGTCTTTTGGAAAGAGTACATCTTACGGGTATTTCAGTATATTTTGTGGTAAAAAGTATTGAAAGGTTTGTGAGTTATAGGCGATGCTCGAGACGTCTTTTTTTAGGCGCTCAACCAAAATTGAAACTTCGAGTTTTTTTAAATAATATATGAAATTATCTAGGCGAAAAATTATTTTCAGACAAAATGGCGGCTGTGCAAAGTTGAAGCATCGATATTTGGCAAAAAATCGCATGTTTTTCGAGTGTAAAAAAAATCCAAGCAGGAAAAGGAAAAGCTCCCGATAGCGCTTAGATTTCTAACCCTAAAATAAGTCTACAAAGCCTCGAGTAAATCGGTTCATTAATTTTTTAGTTACGTATGTCACCGACTTTGAAAACATGATTTTGAAGAAAACGCATTTAAAGTTTTGAATCTGAGCACTACACCCAGGAACACCTGTGTAAGAAAATCCAAGGTAGGCAAGCGGTTGAAACAGGCCGTGTGCATTTCCTGAAGAGTCACCCCCTCTCGAAGGGAAAGATCTTAAGGATTAGAGTCATAAAAAGGGAAAGCGTTGGCGGACTGACGACGGCGCCCTGTCGATGATCGTCACTCTGGTACGGACCGATCTCTGGGAAAGTCACGAATAAAGCTTACAGTTTTAACGGAATACGTATTACTTTGTTTCTTGTCAAACACACGGTATCTTTCGCGTCATCCTACGCCCCCCCCCCCCCCCGTATCCAGCGTACATCTGCCTACTTACACGCGTATAGCTCTGTCAATTTTGGTCGGATTAACTTGACACTTTTAGCGAATATTTTCAAGATGCTGTACTTCAAAAAAATATAAAAATCAATTTTTTGAAAATTTCTAGGTAGGCCTCCCCCCTTAAATACACCACAGTTATAAGGCCTGCAGTGATATCAATGAAATAGTGGTCATTAATTTTGTGTTGATGTACACTACATTATTGTAACAAGTAAATTATATGATTCTACATGAAAAACTCAAGCTATCCATGACTTTGTAGTAAAACCACTTTTCATTTAAACATTTCAAATATTTTTTACTTTTCAAAATTTTTGCTACTTTAATTTGTTGCTCATTCAAAATACGTAATTGTGTCTCTAACTTCTTCATTAAACAAAAATAACTCTTACAATACCTGTATTAATGTCACATAAATCTACTTTTGACGCCCATTGTTACTCCATCGGCTGTAAGTGTGGAGATGCGGGAATAATGCATCATTCAGACGTCAATATAATATACAGAGAGAAATCCCGAGTAAAAAGCAAGATTTAGTTCTGTGTACTTTCTGATGGCGATGAAGGACCATCGCTAACGGGGAACTCAATTAAATGGGCAGAAATATATTGGGGCATCCCACTAGCCTTTCGCAACCAGGGGAAGAGTTTCCTGATAGTTTTTTTTGTCCATATGAATTCCAATCCAGCGAAGTGCCGGGTCCTTCGAAAATGCTACAGCGGGGACATCCATGTCGTTCTCATCGAATACATTAGCGATCCTAGCAGGCGATGCGCCGTAATGAATGTTTCCGGTGACAGCCGACAGAGGAGAATGCCTTCCGCGACAAACAATGCGCTCCTCTGTTCATCGAAGCCGCTTCCACCCCGTCTTCCTTTCCTCTTCTTTCTGCGTGCATCAGTAACATTTGCCGCCAAAAGGATTCGTCGCCACTCGATACGGATGAAATTCATGCGGCGGTTTTAATCCGTGGACTCGGAGGTTTCAACATTCTTGCAACGTTAATTGGCCGATATTCTACGAGTCTACCAAAATTAGATACTAAAAACGATTAGGGGAGAATGGGGCAATCGCGGTCAGCAGGCAATGATAGTCAGTATTGTTATTATAAAACGGCATGTCCGAAATGTGCAATTTCTTTTCTTTACCTTCCACGACATCATTCGCTATATTCTCGAACGACCTCGCCTTAATAGTTGCTAAGCAACCAAGAAAAACAACCCTTTTTGTGTTTTAAACGTCATTGATGTTATATTTTGTGTGCATCACGTAAGAGATAAATACTAATTTTGAAGCTTTTTTTACATTTCGACTTTACGTAAAATACAGATATACCTTCAAGGAAAAGGATTAGAATCAAATTTACTATAAATATATTTAATTTATTTATGTAATCTTCAATTTTATCAATGAAAACGTGTGCGGGCAATGATGGTCGCTTGACAGTTAGCGCCAGCAACGTGATTACCATTATTCCCCAGTATAGAATAAAAATATCTTTCTTCGTTAGAAGAATTGTATTCTCTAGATGGCAAAACTACGCCCTAGAACAACTGTAAAAGCAAATTGGGCTTCCGAAGCGCTTGAAAAGGCAGTGTACAAGTGTATTATTTGCTATCAGTTTGGCCATGATAATGAAATGTGGTTTCGATGCATCTCGTGTGGCCTCTCAGCTCATTCTGAATGTTGTGGATGGGACTCGGCAGATGGATACATATGCGACAAATTTTAAATTAATCGCCCGCAACGTGACCGCTATTACCCGCAGGTATGGACAATGGCGGTCAAACACATCTTTTCTGTATTTTTGTACTATTAATTATTTTCGTATTCTACGAATAGGTTGATAGTTTAAGTTTACAAAAAAAATCATTTTCAAGAAATATTGCACCTTATATCTTGGTTTTATTACACTTATTGCTTAAGTGACCGCCATTACCCACTCTCCCCTACATTTGTACCTAAAAGTTCTCTGAAACGTACCACTATGATTAATCTTCTCTTTTTAATACTCGGATAACCGCAATGTTTATGGAAATTTCTGTATTTTATGGTAATATTCTGAAGATGTATTAATAATATAAATTTATTTGCGAAAAAACACTTCCACGGTATGTTTACAATGATTAAGTATGACTTTGTCGCGATATGTATTTGTAATGTTGGGACATTCCATGCGAAATCGGACACTTTTTGGAGTAACATTTCGGATGTTGCTGAAATTTGAATATGTTGTAGCCTTTAGTGATATTTAAACGTACCTCAAAGGATTTTTCAAAATTTTGAAAATGTCGATTTTACAGCTGTTTGAAGTTAAGTGCTAACTTTTTTTCAATACATTATAGCTATGGAAGTAGTAAAGGGATGGAGATGAGGTTTACAGTGCTTATAGAGAAGACATTGAAGTTTTAAGAAAAAATTAGTTCAGTTTAAAAAATAAAAAATTTGAACCATTTTTGTGCAATTATTTTAAACAAATGCAGGTTTTTAACATCGAGTGCGATTTTAAAAATCTGAAAAAAGAAGAATCCTTCCCCTTGATGGACAAATTTTCAAAAATATGGACATTTTAAAATTGGCCCTGTAAAAATTGCCGAAAGTTGGCGCTGCGTCAAATCACACCGGCTCGACTGGCTGAGCCGTGAGGTACTCGCACCGGCCAAGCGGCTATATCTGCTATTCTTATACAGTGTTCTCGAATATGGTAAATATTTGTAAAAAATTGAAGAATGTAAATATTTTCTCCGACTAAAAGATGATCGTCGCGCGCATGCACGATAGACAGGAAGTTCTGAGCACGGAAATTAATGTTTTGTTCGTGCGCTCATGAGTCCATAGTTTACTGGAAATTGCCAGTGGCTATTAATACATACCCATCTACTTGAAGTTACGGCTGGGACTATTCGAATAATTTAATATTCGAATATTTTACAAGTATTCGAAGGTAATTATTTGGAAGTTTTCTGTCCTCACCGATTTCAATGATTTTTGGACACGTTGTCAGAGACACGATTCTGAACAACTTTTTCCTATACATGTTACCGCAGCACGACCTTCGTTTCCGAAATATTTGCGAAAAACTTCTGTTGATTTATTCCGACGCAACGCATTCCACCTTGTCCCGGGTATTAGTATATAGGGACATATAGATAGAGCATGCTTTAGAGGCTTCCTTCTTCCTATGTTGACATTCCTCTGCGTCGCTTATTTTTACTCTTCCTTCCTTTTCTTCTACCATACTGAATTCATGTCTTCCTGCCAAGAATTGCAAGGGAAATTATAATGCTACTTTGAAGGATAATAATTATAATTCTATATTTTTATTCCCCAAAGATGATGAATTACCGAAAAAATAAATGGTTGCTATTCCTCGCACAAATTGGACACCAACAAAATATTCTGACGGTTGTAGATGATTCCATTAAAATTTACATATCCAGTTATGGGTCTCAGTCTCTTGCTACAAAATTAAATTGCAATATATGTTGATTATTAATTGTGGAGGATAAAGGTTAAACTGTAGGCGATGTATATTTTGATCACTTACAAAGAGGGGGCCTTTCTGTTCCCACTGAAGAAGTGATAACCTCATTTATTCATGTGTATGCAATAATGTAAACCATAATAGATGCTGGTAATTTGGAATCTCAACTTTTGCAATCTGAAAATCAAAACATATTTTATGTAAGTTAACCCATTATAATAAAAAGAAAGGTAACGCGCCATGGTAAATACACCTAGGGTGTAGAGAAAATTTTCCACAATTATAATATTATCCTCTAACACGATTTTATAATTAACTGCATAATTGGTCCTTTCAATAGCTAATTATGGTAACCTTTTTTCCACGGGGTACTTAACCTGTTTGGCTTCGTACCAATAATTTTGTCCACATATATTTCAGGTCTCTATTAACTTATACATACCTTTATCAATTTTTAAATCCTTCAATGTGGTTCAAAGATGGTTTTAACTTGTTTCACACTTCTATTTTCTTGAAATCTCTGTCAATATTTAAAAAATAATGCATCGCAACACCAAACTATTCCGAGAGTCCACAAAATATATACCACATTTATAAATATTAGTATACTTCTATATTACTTCTACTTACAATAGTTATGATATTTATGTATTCCTTATACATAATTAATAAAAATACTGTATATTAGTATAATTTTATATCACAAAATAACGTTAATTAAAATGCTGAGTACAAAACTTCACTATTGAAAATAGGACTCCCGATCCTCACATAAGCGGTGTGGCCACGTTGTACAGCACGGCTAGTAGTAGAGTCGTCTGTGGCTAGATCAGTGCGAGGAGCGCGCGCCCGCTCGCGGGCGCGTAAAAAATGGTACGGAACCGATGTGAGTTTAGAGATTTGAACCAGAAACTTGCGGATGCCCATCAACACCCTGACTCTGTTCGGTGTTGCCGGCGCCGCCGGATATTAAGATGACTCTCGTTCTAAAACATAATCTTTTGCAAGGAAGAGGGTGCCTTCGACAGCATCTGTTGGGTGTGTGGGGACTCCCGTCAACACCCTGACTCACATCGGCTCGCCACCATGCTTTACGCGCCCGCGAGCGGGCGCGCGCCTCCCCCCGCACTGCACTAGCCCTAGCCAATCCTAATACCTGGGACAAGTTGGAAAGTGGAATGCGTTGCGTCGGAATAAGTCAAAAGAAGTTTTTCCCAAATATCTCGGAAAAAAAGATCAGCTTCGTCATTTGTTTTGTCCCATGCTGGCGCATACGCTGCCACGGACGCGTACTGTAGGTACGTATACGGCAGAATACATTGTAGTAGTAGCAGCAGTTTTTCGCGAATATCTTGAAAACGATGGTCGGGCAGCCGTAACATGTATAGGAAAAAGTTGTTCAGAATCATGTTCCCGACAACGTATTCAAAAATCATTGAAGTCGGTGAGGACAGAAAACTTCTAAGTAATTACCTATTTGAATACTATTCGACTATTTAAGTATTCGAATACTATTCGAATACTGATGTATACTGATGTATACGAATAGTATGGTGTGAATTATAAATGAAGTTATTAGCTTAAAAGATTTCACGCTGACAAACTCACAACTGAAACTAAATAAAAGCTTGTATAAAAATGAACCTAAAGAAGTTGATTTACAATTCACACCATACTATTCGAATAGTATTCGAATACTTGGATATTCGAATAGTATTCGAATACTTGGATATTCGAATAGCATTCGAATACTTAAATATTCAAATAATATTCAATTAATTGGATATTCGAATTATATTCGCCAAATAATTGAGCAATTGAAGTATTAGAATATTCGAATACCGAAAAATTCGACAAATAGTCCCAGCCCTACTTGAAGTAAGACATCTGCTTCCGTTTTTTTGTAGACATTCAGCCGAAACATATATTACTTGTACTAGGTAAAGGACCCAATTACTGCCACCTACCCAATTACTGTCACCCTAAGCTGTTTTACATAAAATAACGAATAAACCTTGTGAAATGATACATAAAAAAAACTTAGCATACAACTGAAACTGTTATTTATATGATCCAAAAAAACAGCACTTAATTTTTTCTTCGTTAATTTGGATAAGACGATCAAAAATTTGAAGCGGATATTAGGAGAGTGAAAACGATGACTACCTTACTAGCGAAAGAGAACACAAGACGTTAAAGAAAATGCTGTAATTGTAATATTTCCGGTATTAACAGAACAAAATGTAATGTTTTAGGTAATACATATAAGCATCACAGAAAGTAATAACGATTGCAATTCAACGATTCATTAAGTTTTTTTATTTAATAATTGGGTGACAGTGATTTGTACAAGGGCTTCAAGCATTTTTGTATTACTGTCATAGTAGTAGTTGCTCATGTACATGAAACGACATAATCTTAAAATGAGATAAACAGTATTAGGTTAGCTGACAGTAAATGCGGGAACATACTATTTACACGCCACGCCACCCGACGCGTCCACACACGATGCGAACTGTACACATATGTAACGCATATTACCCATGCATATGGATATATGTGCACAGTTCGCATCGTGTGTGGACGCGTCGGGTGGCGTGGCGTGTCAGTAGTATGTTCCCGCCTTAATTGGGGTGTCAGTAATTCAGTCAAACACATTTTAAGGGTGTCAGTAATAGATCCCAAAATATATTTTTGAAATTGATGAATTTATACATAAAAATCGAAGTTTTAAGAATCAACATATTTTTTTCATCAAGTAAACATATTAAACCATAATAAATAACAAGAACAACATATATTTTTAGTCTATAAGTACAAAACTATAAGGTAATGTCAGAGTCAACGCTTGAAGTGTCAGTAATTGGGTCCTGTACTATTTACCGCCCTTACAGGGAACATTAATGTTATCGTCTTACAATTTCATAAAAAACCTTCTTGTAAACTTGTATATCTACATATACAAGTTATACAAAATAAATTATTATAGGATTACAAACCAAAAAGTTCGTTATGTAATTGAAATTTAATTCCAAAGATTTCCATTTAAAAGAACATCCCGAAAAGAATGAAGCCGTATCATTTAAAAAAAAAAAATGTTCAGTTTTAGACAATTCCAGAAAGAATTGGAAGCTAACGACGAGCATACGTGTGACACGGTTTACGTTGGAATGGAAACCGCATCGGAATATCAGAAGACCCGAGATCGGTAATATGTACTACCTACGTTTCGAAACCGAAAGACCTACGTAGATATCGTATTCCGAGGATTTGGAGCCATTACATTGTAGGGGGTCTTAACATATCGCCGTCCAAAATTGGCTGATCTGTTAGCAATGCGGTATGCATGCATACGAGAAACGGGGCGCGAAACTGCACTTGTGGTCTTCGTTCTGCAGCGCTTGTACGTTCACATTTCGAACTCCATCAGCGATTCGATGTTGGAATGTTTGACCACTTGTGGGGGCTATTCAATACCCACCAAGTCCATTTCCATTGTTACCAGGTATATCGGTAGTCGGTCCACGAGAATTCCAAACTCCTCTGCACGGAGATTCGATTCGGCCGTATTTCGCAATACTCTTGGTAGTTCGTCCTGTTTAAATTGCTCGCATTATTTATATGACGGCTCTTAACCAAAATCGTATTAGATATATTGTAATCGTTAGGCGAATTATCTAGTGTTCCTACTTGAAACGACTGAGTTGTGTGACTTTGGTGTCTAGTGCTTTTGTAACAAGTATAACCAGTTTCTTATATTTTACTGTTTTATTATTGTTTCTAAACACCTGTTTCAGACAAAGACTTGTAACATTCCAATATACATGATTCTATACACTATTGGGCGCCGTAGCTAATGTCCTTTAAAGGAACGCAAATCTCCTTGGATAAGATTTTGATTCCTTCTCCCTACGCGCGATTACCAAGTCGGGTTGAAAAAGTAATGTCATTATCCATTCGCACGCTATCTCGTCTCACATGTACGCTAACGACTAACCGTAACATTGTCACGGAAACACATTCCACGGGTTAGGTGGAGTGGAGATGTATTCCCCTTATCTTCTGGTAAAGCTCAAGTGTATTTCTTACAGTTTCCTGAAATACTTGGCTAAATTATGTCGCGTCATTTTTGAAAACGTTTTTTTTGTTCGCTTAATTAGCTCGAAGATAATGTAATCTTCCTGAACTCGCGTGATTTTTCATTGCATAATGACTCGCGTCGGTCTATGAGACCGTGTTTTACGCGTTGAAGATATAATATTTATTCTGTATAGTTCCATAAAATTAATTTTTAATATTTATTCAGGGTTATAATACAATTAAAAAATGCACAAACTAATTTGGGAAACATATATTTCTTTCTTTAGTAGTCTTCCGAAACAATCTTCAATAATGTGAACATAAAACTACATTCCGCGGGTGTATTATAAAAAATCAACTTTCCCTTCATAAACTAAAAAAATGTCAACAAAAAATAAAATATAATAAGTATGACATTATAAATATAGGAAATAATTGTTTTCGAACATCGAAACAGAGCAATCCTGGCATATGATATTCTATCACATATCATAATGATATTCTATAAAATTGCATATCAAAAGGGTGTACCGTATAAAAGTGTGCGGAAAGCTACTGTTGTCATCCTAAGAGCAATTTAGGAAGGTACAAGGCGCGGGAGACCGGGGCTATTCATGATTTCTGAAAAATGAGCGTATTTTGTATTCGCCGGTCTGTGGGACCAACATGCGAGTTCAAGAAGGTTAATGGGTAAGTATAATCAAAGGAAAGAAACCAAAGGATTAGACAATTTAACAATTTATGCACTAAAAATTAGATGAAATTACAGTTTTGTAAATCATTTATAACTTACGACAAGGAAAATATACTTAAGCAAATACGTCGTTTGTCACAATTGTTATGTTGTACTTGACCCGCCGTGGGTACACGTATTTTCGCACCTTCCGTGGACACACTGGGTGGTTTACGTCCATGGCTGTTTTTTTTCTTACTGTTTTTGACTTTCAAAAAATCTGAAAAAATCATGGGGTACTAATTCAAGTCTCTACTTTAATATACAATCGTTCTTTGAGTCAAATGTTTAAAGGATTAATTAGGAAAAATAAAAATTCGGAAGGAAGTTTAAGAAAAGAAGCAACTTGCCCGGACATAAACGATCCAGTGTGCCCACGGCGGATTAATGCAAAATATTTTAACACTAAATCTTAATTATTAGGATGTTAGTGATCGTCTTCCAAAATACTTGCTCTTCTTTGAATTTTATTCATCAGTTTCTATACTTCAATGAAGAAACTAACCAGATATTGGACACGACAGAAATAATACCATCCGTTGGAATAAACACTTCGAGTCGATCTTACTTCATGAAGTTCTAAATTCAACTGCATTCTACCGATAAATTTTAAGTATTCAAATGGAGAGAAGAAGTGGACCGATCACTTTAAATCTATATTAATTCTTTAATGTCGGTTAGTATATAGCTCTCAAAGATACCTCATACCAGCAAAAGCATTATTGAAATAATTAGAATGGTATTATTATTAGAGATGTACCGACTAGGGTTATGACCGACTAGCCGAGTAGCCAATTATAAGGTTACTGTCTGTGAGTGTGATGTTACGTAGGTAAGTACCTACATATTTTGTGGAAAAACAATGTGATTATTAATATTTTAAATACTTCAGGATACATTTTTGTGTAATCCCTTCAACAAATTGGGAATTTTTTTAAATAAACAGTCTTTTTGGTATTGATTTATACATATTTTACGATAATAAAATATTTTTTTATTGTTTCTTTCTGGTATAGCTATAAATCTGACGGTAATAAAAACATGGTGTACATGATTACTCCAAGACAGGTTCATCTGAAATCAAAAATCGAAAGTTTTTCTTCAAATATGTCAGTATCGTTACTGCATTACTAATCGTTACTGCAAAATAATGTAAATTCGATGATTGATACATGTTTGTAAAAGTGCCCTGAAACCGGTAATTTGTTATTGGTGAATAAAATCAAATTGAGTGGACCAAAATCTATGAAAGTTTTTCTTTCCAAAATCTATATCATTTTTTGTTTTTATGTACACCGTTTTTTATCACCGCCAGAGTTATAGCTATTTATTCAAGATTACATCGGAGAAGAAGCAATAAAAAAAAGTTCGTATCTTCTTAAAATGTGTATAAATCAATATCAAAAAGACTTTTTACCCTATGTGTTACAATTTTCTTTACAAAAAATCCTAAATTTTTTAAGCGATTGCACGAGAATGTACCCTTAAGGTGTTATATAAATTTTAGAGTAACTAAAAGAATGAATCAAAATTATAGTATGAACTTAAATAAATGTAGAAACCAAACGTGATTACTAATTTTAATACATCTATTTCAGTACTTTCAGAAGGGGTTACTTTATCGTCCACGTGTGTGGTTCCATTTATGTCGATGGCTCTTCATCACATATCGCAGGACCTGTCCGAAAACGGCTAAATCACATATGAATGTGTCGGAACTCAGAATGTAGAACCAATTCTTGGTGCAGAAGATTGCCAGGTTTGACGTTACACGATGTTCAATTGTTTGAAATTGTGAAACCGAAATTCCAGAACATATAGAAAAGTGAATTTGTGATGATAACTCATTGAAACGTTTAGTCTAATTTTCATTTAACTACAGTGAGCTATACATGAAATTCGTAGGGTGTTAGACTCCATCTTCCAACGTTGCCAAGCTTGCACTGGAAACGGTATGTATACACTGTCCAATAACATGGTGAGACATCTTGTTCGTGGAGATCATTGATACTAGTAAAAGTAACTTTTCTTTACTCTCTCCCGTAAATAATTTTAAACCCGTAAGTAGGCGCATGAGGTCAAAGCCACTTTGATCGCTAAAAAAATACAGAACGCATAGGTTTGTGAACTTGCCGCTCCCAGTAGCTGCCTATCATATAATGCAATTTTGTTTTCAGTAGTGATCGCAACATTGTCGCTTGCACTTATCATGTATACTTGTTTTTGTCTTGAAATTCTTCCAAGTCATGAAATTTTGAATACTTGAATGTTTGCACCTTCGTTTTTCTTTTTCTTTTCTTTTGTTCTTACTCTGTTTGTTTTGTTTTGATCACATTTATCTGTGTGATAAACACAAACAAATTCTTCGTTTAGTGTAAAGACAGCTCAAACTGTCCCAAAACTCCGTATTTTTTATTTGCTCAAAACGTTTGCAAAGCAGTGTCTTAAAGTCCCATCAATACTCGTAACACATGTCATAGTGAAGGTGGATTTTTACTGTCCGTTTAGTTGGCAGTAGGCAATTATCTATCAAAAGATTCTCCAATCGATTTCTTTGACGGAACAGTGACGGATAATGTGAATATAATGGAAAACCCATTGAAGAATCTTTTAACAAGTGACTGATGGACAATTGTTTGATACTGACTAGACAAGCGGGAAGGATTAATCGTAATTATAAGATAATTTCAGCTTAGTTTAACTTCTATGGTTATTTGAGACCCATTTCAAATTGAAATTTTACCCTGAAAATAAGTATTTTTTATGATTATAATTAGCAAAGTGTAAGTGGGTATTGACGACTTACAATTATCATAATTCAGAAATGAGTATTTTATTTAACTAAAACTGTATAAAGAAAAGAAAAAGATGGTTTAAAATGTACTCGGAAAGGAATAAGATTAATTCGAAAATTGGCTTTGACGTGTATACCTACATGATTCCAGAGTAACGTTTCCTGTACATTGTATGTACATCACTACAGTAAATACTAATTCATTAAATGGTACCTACCTGAGAATACATTACACTTCTTGTTCCTTTTTTGTATTTTAACATAACATGACATTTTACACACAGACAAAAGAATAATTGAAAACAGCAAATTAAATAATGCATAATGCAAAATGAATGGAGTCGGGGAAGGCCCCGCACATGGGAGTCCCGAGGGGGTTGACAAAGAGGCAGTTGCCTCCCCCCCGCCGGCTTTGAGAAAATATCGCTTACTTTTCAAAACTGATGTTTATTAAGTTTATACTAAAACGGACAATATTTTTAAATTTCGGTTTTCAATTTTTAATCAAATTGGCACTATAAAATGGGTTAAATACAGCAAGAGGGGTATATTTTTCTTTAACATCATCCCAAAGTTGCCCCCCCCCCCCCCTGGAAAAAAGTCTGCGGACGCTCTTGGGGGTCATCCTTAAATTACGTAAGGCCTTTTGGAGGGAGGAGGGGGTCACGAATTTCTTACGTTTTCTTACAGGGGGGCGGGGGAGAGTCAGGTAGCGTCTTATGTAGTATTTTTTACGCCTGTCTAGTCAGTATCAAACAACTGTCCATCAGTCACTTGTTGAAAGATTCTTCAATGGGTTTTCCATTATATTCACATTATCCGTCACTGTTCCGTCAAAGAAATCGATTGGAGAATCTTTTAAATTTTCAATCAATACAAATTCTATAATTAATGTTTCAGAAAAGTAGTTTTAGTTTAAATTTACCGAAATCGAGTTAAATAAATTACATAAACCTTTAAAAGAATTTTAATAACTGAAAAAATTAAATGTAAAAAATATTATGTAAGGAGGGGGTTGGAATATCAAATTTTACGAATTCTTATACTGGGGGAGGGAGGAGGTAAGAATTCGCTAAAATTACCCTTACGTAATTTAAGGACGGCTCCTTGGCTTCGCAAGTCCTCTTAGGTTAGAACTTTAAACGCACTCCATTTTATTCTCACGCGGAACCGAGCGCATCGGTGTTGCAAAGAACGTAATATTCTTTGATATATATGTACATACCTTCTCGCCGGCGAAGCTATGCATCGACGATGACATCATTATGACATCTAAGAAAACATTTACTCGCGAAAAGGTAGAGGCGAACACGTGTACGTTCGAGTCGAATGGGCGCGGTACATCTGATCACGATAAAGGAATCCCGTGAAAATCGTCGTATATCTGATGTTATTTTGTTTGTTCGGGGGTTATGGCATACTGCGTAATCTTACGGTAAGCAGTCGTGTTAACAAGTGCACGCCTGCATGTGTGTATGTGTCCAGTAATAAACTTCCAACGTGCATTTCGTTGGGCAATAACCGTCGCTTAATTCATGTATATCCCCGTGGGCAGCGCCACACGCATTATACATACGAGAATCTCCGCGCTGGACTCCGATAGTCCCACCAGCATGCACGGATTTATAAGGGTCGACGTAAGGGTGTCGATCTTACCGCGATTTCCCTTGACCCTCGCAAAATTTACTCAGACGAGTTGCGAGAATTAAAAACCAGCGAGTTTTAGGCCCGCGGATACGTACAGTATAGGTTATGTATGTCGAAAGTTTCCTTACCAACTGTTCGCTATCGACGATTAACGGTAACGACTTGTTATCTTAATTTGAACAAACTTATTAACCCTTCGTGATCACACCTTCTTATAGTCACAAGTTGGTCACACGGAGTTCACTGTACCCCAGCGTCATTTTTTGTGTTACCATTTTCGTATTTTTGAATCTTTTAACTTTTCAGTGATAATTGTACATTCGTAATACTTGTACAATCATGGTCTAATAGTCTTTTTCTAGAAATGTAAATTTTGATATGATAAAATTTGTAGTTGAAAATGAGTGATTTTCCACGGTTGTAGGAAAAAAGCGATTTTTTAATTTTTTTAAATTTTTTTCTTGCGATAATTCCCCTTTGGACGTCGTAAAGGCGCAACATTTTAACTTGAAAATTATTCTTGGGGTACAATACACCCCGTGTGACCACGAAGGGTTAAACAGATGACGTTAGATGACAATAATTGTATCTAAATACAAATGGACAGACATAATAGCTTTTAAAAAATATTACATAATAAAGGTTGATTTTTATTATTTGTCTAACTGACGATAGGTGAGGATATATTTGCACTGACTATTAACCATCACAATAGAAAGTATAGTGGCAGTGGACGCTTGTTCGTTGCCCGGTAGGTGCAAGTTTACTATTGTTTAATAAAGAAAACTGAATACCATACACCATTATTTTTATTATTCCTTGATTTGATTTTTCCTGTACAAAATATTTATATGTAAAAAACACGATTTAGTATAAACGGAAATTATAGATGTACTTTAAACAAAAAAGATCCCATTGGAAGCTGCAGACGTTTCAAGATAGTAAATCTTGCAAATGTGCATGTAGAACTACAAGTGTGCATGAATATAATTTGTTACGTCAATAGGGAAATATATTTCATCACGGTTCGCTACGTTGCTTCCGATCCTTTATCGTCTATCTGGAAAATAAAGTTAACAAGTTTTAGCCCTTTCACGGCGTTATTATGTCACATTGGGTAGTAGAATGAGTTAACAAGCACTACCGCAACACATTACATACCGTAAATCGTGCCGGTCATTCCTCTTTAATTATCGCGTCAGTGGTGAAATCTGGCTCCTCGTCGAATCGCATTCTGACGTCCGTGGATGCCTTGGTTCGAAAACCGTCCGAGAAGTCAGAAAGAGGAACGATCCTCGAGTTCTCCATTACACGACCGCGCCTGGGGCTCCGGTTCCGCCACGAATGGCTCGAGATTCATGCCAGCCCCATGCTTGGATCATGTAGCGAGGGCCTTTAGAGAGTCGTTGATCAGAGGCGAGGTTATCTCTTGTCCCTGCAAGAGGCGGTCGAATGAAAGGCACCGACAACATCCAGCAGCGGGCCATACATCAACTCGCGGCTTGAGTAAATAAACGGTGCCCTGCTCGATCTTCTCTCTCCCTATATTCTTACTATCTTCCTGTGGACTTGCTTTTAAGTGTTATAGCACGGACCCGGCAGGTTTATCTCCACACCGTTTCAGAAATAACTTGACGAGAGACATTTTTAGAAATTCCCTGATAAATGCGGCACACGGAATTCTCGATCGTTGGCTGATGCCCCGATTTACTCTTTTATCCGTGTACATACTACCTACCATCAGTACGACATATCGTTTTTCGTATGCTTGTAGCTTGTACATATCCATCGGTGTATTATTATCATCGACAAGTTTCGTTATAATGTTACTGTCAATGATCTGTGCACCATTCGAAAAAGGAGCAAAGGAAACTTTTAACTTCTAAAGCCGGATCCAGACTTGAATGCGTATGCGCTGAGCAAGGCTGAATGCGCACGAATGATGCATGCGGAGGGGTCGAAAGTGCCATTACTGCTATTTGTCTTTCGTCATCAAGTTCTGTGCTTAGCTTAGCCCACGCCGCAGTCGTAAAGATGGCATCAAAGGTATTGAAATTGAAGCGCGTGTTTATACTCAAGAGATAAGGGATCCGTGTTTAATTTGAGGAAAGGACGACGCAGGTGGAACCATGCGCCGTCAGCGGACTACCCCTTTTCTTCCTGCGTCCCTCCACGAAGCGTATTGCCGTTCCCCGCGAGTAATCTCGTGTAATTTTATAATACAACAGCGAGTCGGTCAGGTTGTATGAATTGAGAACAATACAGGGTGTAATGAAGAAAAGAAAGATAAATTATTCATTCAAATAGAGCTTTAAAGTCTATCATATGGTAAATGCATTACGTTGATAAAAATATAATTTCTTTATTTTTCATTAACTGTTTATGACAATATTAGTAATGGATTAAATTCATTCACACAGATTCATTCTTAATGATTAAAAAAAAAGACGCAAGTTCATGCCTTCAATAATTTAGGTCATTAAAATTTATTTCTGAAAGCGGGTTTCGTAAAAATCACCAAAAGCAGGGAACTTCAAAGATTTGTATTTTTTTTAACAATTTCGAAACTAGAAAAATGAGTACTTAACCCTCCCTAATTTCATATGGACTACAATTTATTTTAATATCATGAAAATCCGGGACATCGAGAATTTGAGAAAAGTATCTCATCTGCTCCTATCGTCTACGCTGAGCACAATGCACTCCAAACTTCCTTTGATGTGTGGAAGAAAACCGACAACGGTCGGCTCAGCCAATGTGCCTTCGTCGGCATTCCCGAGTCGTGTCGCATGCGTCGAGTCACCACGAATGACACGTCCGCACTAGCATATGCGTTCACGCTCACCCTTTCTGACGTAGAAGCATGCGGCCCTGGATACCGTTTCACCCGTCCACATCAGAATATTCGTGCGCGTTCAGCCTTGCTCAGCGTATACTCATTCAAGTCTGGATCCGGCTTAACGTAACTTCTGTATCGCTAACTTACCTATGTATTTCTACCAAGTTTGAGATATTTAATGTTAAATACTGATTATGTCGATGCTTGTATGAAGAAACGTTATTTTGAGTAAAATACAGTTTCAGTTTCAGTAACATGTATGTACAAAAACTTAGATAATTGCTAACAAATAACAAGGGGTTTAAAAATAGTACGACCCGCGAATTGATTCGATATGTAATAATTACTGGAACATTAACACTTCGTGGTCACACAGGGTGTATCATACCCCAGGCAATTTTTTTCTTCGTCAATATTTCTTTAAATTTTTAGACTTTAATATTAGAAATTTAAAAATTTGGTGAATCTTATCAAAAAAATCGCGTTTTGCACAACATTTTTTTAACTACAAATTTCATCATATCAAAGTTTACATTTCTAGAAACAGACTATTAGAGCATGAGTGTATGAGTATTACGAATGTATGTATAATTATCACTGAAAAGTTAAAAGATTCAAAGATACGAAAATGGTAACTCAAAAATAACTCTGGAGTGCAGTGAATCCTATGTGACCAATTTGTGATTACATGTAAAAAAAGTGTGATCACGAAAGGTTAAAAACGAATAAACTCACATTTTCGAAATTTCTTACTCAAGAGACTTACGAAAAGTACATTATCAGTAAATTATATTAATGTTGTCGATATACAAGGTGGGCCAAATAATGTGTTACAAGCTGTTTTCTTCGAAACCACTGCAGATATCGACTTCAATTTTTTTTTACATTAAATGGGACCGTTTACTGTAAAACACATTTATCTGGAGAGACTTCTAGTGGGATAAACCTCCCATCATTTTTTTTTTAATGTAACGGCGTATTAATTATTTTTGTTCGGATAGCTCTTATCAGATTTAAGAACATTTACATGAAACATTTTTTTATTTTGCACAGTTAAAGAGTTATGACGAAGAATTAAATTCAATTCACTGAATACGTTTAAACACATTCTTAGTACGTTTAGAAACAAGTATTCTAAGCTATTTCAACTCTTCTAACAAACGTTTTTCCCAAACTTTCGGAATATATTCCATTAGATATGAAACGGAAAATATGGTTTCAGCATGACGGTTCCCTCAGCACACTTTGGTAGAAAAATTAATATGCATAGAATATGTATTACAATGAAAATTTGAAAATAAATGGATTGGACGTAACGGTCTTGTTTTTTGGCCACTTCTTTTTTCTTTCTATGGAGTTACATAAAACATAACGTGATGGGTATAGCTTCTACAACAATGGAAGATATGAAAGCAAGACTACGTGCTCTCTGTGAATCGGTTACTCCATTAATGTTATCAAATGTTCGAAACAATATTCGTGAAAGCCTTAAAAGTGTTTAGAAGTGCAAGGACATCATTTTGAGCATTTAATCAAATGATTCTCAACCCAGAGTACATTTATTTTTATATCTTTCGACGCTTCCACGACATTTCTCTCGAGAAAAGTATTCTTCGTCATAACTCTTTAACTATGCAGAATAAAAAAATATTTCAAGGAAATGTGATTAAGTCGGACAAAGGCTATCCGAATAAAAAAAATAATACGCCGTTCCATTTAAAAGAAATGAGGGGGTTCGTTTATCCCCCTAGAAGACCCTTCAGAAAAATTGCACACTAAATGATTAGCTCTCCTGTCCCATTTAGTCCTCCTTGTCCCAGGTTTCGGAGAATACAGCTTGTAACATTTTATTTGGCCCACTCTGTATACCATAATTGTATATCCTATATTATGTGCAAGAAGGTAATAAATCAAGTTACAA
Source organism: Andrena hattorfiana (assembly GCA_944738655.2). Lineage (NCBI taxonomy): Eukaryota > Metazoa > Arthropoda > Insecta > Hymenoptera > Andrenidae > Andrena > Andrena hattorfiana. Next base: position 21,685,479 of record OX122890.1, read on the forward strand.
GAAACATTATTTGCCTTGAACGAGCAACAAATTAGAATAGTAGAACTTTCAAAAACATTTCTTTTTTTATTTGTAAAATTAAGGTAACTTGCATTTTTTAATGGGATTATACGATATTCTTTTCCTAATGTTGTAAGTAAAACCGGAAAAAACTATAAGACAAGTGCGACTTGAAATAAGAAAGGAAGATAACTCCAAGTGAATATTCAAACTGAAGGCCATCTTTTGTAGCTACAAATTCTGCTTTTTCCAGTAAACTAAATATTATGGGTAGTAACTATCACTCTATGTATATTCTAATTCACTGTTCGCTGAACTGTGAATATTTTTTCTTTAAAAACTTCAACATTTTCTATGCGTATTTGAAATACACTCGTAAATAAAGATCAGAGAATTCATTGAATTCTATCATGCAAAAATATCTCTGGAAGTAATATTTGTATTTATGTTCTTACTCAGAGCTTATAACAAACTTGAATAACACAAACCCGCTTAACTCACTTGGTGAAAGCACAGTTTAAATAACGCTGCCTTAATTAAATATTGTATATTTCATGCCAAGTAAATAAAAAGTCCTGTAATATTATTTAGAAAATGGTATGTTTTCAAGATCTCTGGCACTTTTATTCCATACTCGATCGGTGTAGCATATTAGCTGATCTTATTTCTCGAGATTACAATGCTTTTCTTTTGCCACTTTCATATTTACAAGGGGCTTTTCGCTTTGTGTTTCAAAGTTCCACGACTCTTAAGACGCCTTGAAGCGTAGGGCGATGGAGACTGAATTGCCGAGCTTATCCAATTTTCTTCGTACATTGGCGAACGAATGTCTCCCGGGAATGACGTTTCCTCTTTGAGTTCTTCAAAAACTGATAAAACCTTCAAAGCTCCGACCTTTCTGTGAAACAATATCTGTCTCCGCGTATTGTTCTTATATTTCACACTGTTCTCCCAATAACTTTTCTACTCGAAAAGCATCATTCGCTAATAAAATACTGCTCCGTTCCTTTGATCGCCCTATGGACTAAAGTTTAAGATGTTAGGAAACATTTATATCGTGATCGTATTTAAAGTATCGATCACAGATGTATTAGATACGATTTTAGAAGCATCGCCTTCATTGTTCACGGATTACGTCATAACGTCATTTTGATGAGTAGGTATTTATACGAGAAATGTGATATAACTTTTCAAACGGCACGTACGTTATTGGGAAGTGGCATCCGTCACCATGACATCTGGTGGCGAAAGTAAAGAAGAAAGGTGGCTCGTTGGGCAACACATCAATCCCTCGATGTACACGTTCACTTTCTATAAAATTCCGCTGGTCAGGATTTGAACCTGCCCAATCACATATACTTTGCACAGAAAGGAACATTTTCGCAAACAACCACAATACCGCAAATATCTTGTACCCATATCAGCGTCATTTTGGCTAGGCCCCGCCCTATGTCACTTCCCAATTGAACGTGCGATATCATCGAGCTATGAAGTGTGCAAGTATTACATCTAGCAGCAAACAAAATAAGCCGCACACTGGATCGTTTCGATGCTAGCCCTAAACAGGTAGGGCAACTTACCGCCAAGGTTTCCCTGTCGGGCGTATAAACGCATTAGTACACAAATATATTTAAAACATGTATGTATTCTGTGCTGGAGCATACGATAAGCGTCCCTAAAATAAAACAGCTATCCGGCCGGCAGATAAACCGGTAATATGTTTTAGGAGTAAATGGCTGGATCCTGATAAACACAAGTTATGCGCTTACGCGCAATGTCTTTTCGGCCATCCAATAATTTAAAGCCTTCTCTTTCCGCGTCCCTGCGCCTCTTCCATCGGTACGTACGAAAACGCGGAGGTTGCGAAGAGGGTGTTAGTATGATTATAATTTATTCTTGATTAGCATTAATCTTCGGCCCTCTATCTCCCTTTTTCTCTCTTTCGACATTAACTTCACTGTAGCATTTATTGGACCATTGGCCCGGCCGTAACTTACACTTATGATTATTAATGCCGACAGATTTATCGGAGATTGGCACGAAAATCTGATACGTTAAATAAAATGATACATAAATTATTGAATTTGTAATTGTAATTTGCCTTAATTGTAAGGCCAATAGCATGCGTGAAACTGTCTGGCCAGAGCTTTATTGGTATCTTCCTTCTAGAGAAATAGGTAGGTACGATGCACTTAAGAACCTTATCACGCGTCAATAAACCGTTGTCTGCTTTATGCTCATCCACTGAGATTTTTTTTTCCACAAGTGTGTTAACCGATCGTGAGCGTGACATGAAAAATCGTGCATGTCAATTCAGTGGATACAATATTTTCTGACATGCTTAGAAACGATAAGAGAACTTTTTCTTAGAAATGTATTTTCAGTCATTCGCAACATTGCGTACATTGTGATAAGTTTACGCAGGAGAGCCGAGTTTCTGACAGAAACTTTCTGTGGGTAATAGATTGTTCATGTGGAATATTTTGGATCAGATAATATATTTAGAGTATTTATGTTGAGATCGCTCGAAATGTGAAACGTTTCAGGTCAGACCGTTTCGACAGTAAAATTCATTCCCTAACTATTTATGTAGTCAAATATCTCCTCTTCAAGAATTTGGTAATGTTTTAAATACATAATTGAAGAGTCCTTGTAGAAACCACTATAAGTGCCAAAATGAAAAAAAAAATGATCTGAAAATGCTCTACGTGCTAATGGCAATACTATAGTATTGAATTTTAATGCGATTTCCCTTTGTAAATAAGTTACCAATAGTGCTTAAAAATGGTACCGCTGGTACGTCCAACACTACTTCTGTAGAAAATAATGTAAGAGCCAATTACAGTGCTTGCAAATTTAAATAAATGGTGCATTTAGTTTTCTCTACAACTAAGAGATGGCATATACAGGGTTTTCTACAAATACAACTCTTTTTTTCTTGAATTTGGACTACATTAATACAAAAACTAATTTTTTTGTGTGATGCATTTGGGTTATATATTTAGCAATCAAAACAAATCAAATTTCGCACACAATTTAAAGTCAAGGAAGTTTTTTCTCTTTCCTGAAAACTTTGAGTTTGGCTACAAGAACTCTTCAATTGAGGGCTCGGATGCAATAAGGGGACTAGCGCTCAAAAATGGGAAAAATAATTGTCCAAACACTAAGAAATATTGGAAAATTAAATGTTGTTAAACTGTATTTTAAAAAATATAGTGTTGTAAAGATGGTCACGACACACATTTTTTCTATTTACAGTTTGTTTATCGAATCATTACTATTCGAGCTAAAAATTATAAACAACAAATTTTTCATCGTCCAAAATCATTATTTCTTTAAACATAAATTGCGATAACTTGAGTAAATATTAAGGGATCGTTATGAGACTTAAAACATAACTTCAGAAAACTCCAGCGAAGCCGTAAAATGCATGCACAAAACCCTTGTGTTAAAAAATGTAATAATATTTCATTAAAAAATAAATACTGGACATAACCCATGTTTTTCAACTTTCGCCGTTAAAAAGTATCGAGGCAATTTTGAGGTTACATATAACTTGCAGCGACAAAGCTTTTCCTTAATATACAAGGAAGATTTTCACAAATTTTCACACTGAATAATAAATAATTGTAGAAGATATGATGATATACAGTGACTCACAGCCATAATCGTACACTCTTTAAAATCGCATAACATTTTTAAAATTGGTCCAAACGACTTGAGTTTTTTTGAGAAGCTAGAAGGATTAGTTTGCTAAGTGATGTGTTTCGTCGTTTTTAAAAAAACTGCAATTGGTCGGAACAGTGAAAAAAATAGTAAAGGTCGTTTTTTAAACTTTTTTTGTGAGCCTGTAATGAAAATTCAAAAAACCCGTTTGTAGATTGAAGTAAGTTATATAAATGCATAAAATTTCATCAAAATCGGTTAACGTTGCTCTGAGCTACAAACGTTTAAAGATCGCAGAATAAGGTCGAGAATCGCGGAAATTTCCGAAATCAGCTCACAAAAAAAAGTTTAAAAAACGACCTTTACTATTTTTTTCACTGTTCCGACCAATTGCATTTCTTTTAAAAACGACGAAACACATCACTTAGCAAACTAATCCTTCTAGCTTCTCAAAAAAACTCAAGTCGTTTGGACCAATTTTAAAAATGTTATGCGATTTTAAAGAGTGTACGATTATGGCTGTGAGTCACTGTATATAAATCTCGCGCGCCACCACCAGTCAGCAGCCGCGTATAATACGCTATTATGCTTCATGTCTCGTTCTCGAGATCACTATGTAGTACCGCTAGTGTACGCAGGTGTCGCCACAATCTTCAGCCCCAAAATTTCAAACACGCACGCCGCGAACTTCCCATCGGTCCTGCGGCGCCATCCGATCATCATATCGTTTTTTGTGCGCGTTTTGAAGCCATATTTTCAGGCATCAGGGAAGTTTTTTTTCAAAAGTTTAAGTAGGTTTCCCGTGCAGAATGGGAAAATCAAGCAGATCGAGAGACAGATCTCCGTCCGTTGAAAGGCTTCGGAAAAAGTTAAGGAAGATACAGGAACGGTTAGAGTGGAAATTAAACAGAAAAGTAGAAAGCATACCATGCATTGGTGGCGTCGTAGTGGGAATGCCGGACGAAACGGCTCGTTCAGACGAAGTACACGAATCAGGTATTACCTTATTCTACTTTCCTTCTCAATCTGGCTTGAGCAAAAACTAAAGTTTTTTGCTCTTAAAGGTGGCGAGTTCACACATGAGGTGAAACAAGTTCCGTACATTTTGACTAGGTTACAATCTCGCGTCTTTAAACAAAAGACAGCACGTAACCTAGATCTCTTGCTCTTCTAGATTTATCGGGTAATCCTAATCCATCAGAACCATCGGATATGGATGAGGTTTCTGAGGACGTAGTCATGGACAAAGAAAATATATCAGAGATACCCAAAAATCTCCAAGAGACAGAAAAGGCAGAAGAAAGCAACTTCGCCGAATTGGACCAGGTAACCCTAGATATCTTGGGTGACGATAGTAGTTCAAAGACCACAGGAAAGTTTATTTTTCATCCCAAGTTAGCGGGCACATGGGAGAAGGTATTACAATCTGGATTGAAGAAGGAACGAAAAATTGGATTCCTGGAGAAGTACCCACGCAAGGGTAACTGTCCTATTGAGCCACCTAAACTCAATCCTGAGATTGAAGTGAACATGAACGAAACAATCAAAAGGAGGGATAAGTATCTGGTGGAGGATCAGGAATTATGTGATCCAAGTTTATCAGCGCTAGGCTCAGCGGTCACCAAGGGCAAAAGCAACCTATAGATTCAGAACAGCTGTTAAGGGACCTGGTAGAGTCAGGTAAGCTCATGTGTGAGCTGTTTAATCAGCTAACGACAGCAAGGAAGGCTTTCATATATCCAGGCTTGGATGCAAAAGCAAGGAAGGTTTTGAAAGCATCGGAAACAGGAGAGTTCTTGTTCAGATCCGAATTATCCCAACAGATCATGTCCGCTAAGTCAGTGGAGAAGTTGGGGTTGTCTTTAAAAGCTCAACCTATCGATAAGAAACCGTCATTTAGAGCCTCTGGAGCTTTAAACTTCAAGGGCCCGCTTGTAACAGCCCGAGGTCAATCGGAGGTGGGCTACAAGTGACAAGGCTACCAAAGAGCCCACGGTCAGAGATTCTACTCACAAAGGGGGAATCGTTAAACAGGGAATCAAGGCCACTCACAGGGCCGTCAGTCATCATCACAGATGAACCCAGCACTAGCTCAGAAGTAAAGGGTCCTGCATGGGGCAATTTATATGGTCCTACTTTTTGGTTCCAAAGTCAAATGGTAAACAGAGATTTGTGCTAAACTTGAAGAAATTGAACACCTTTATTGTTACCGACCACTTCAAAATGGAGGACATACGAACCGCGACTAAATTAATGCCGGAAAGAGGTTATATGGCAAGTCTAGATTTAAAAGATGCTTATTTTTTTATACCGATTCACAAGAGCAGTCGCAAATATTTGAGATTTCAGTGGAAGGGACAAATATATGAATGGACGTGCATGCCTTTCGGATTCAGTCTAGTCCCTTGGCTATACACAAAGATTATGAAGCCAGTAGCAAATTTTCTTAGAGGAAAGGGACTATTATCAGTCGTCTACTTAGACGATTGGTTGTGTTTTGGTAAAATGGGAGGAGAATGTGCCAGAAATGTCCAATTAACGAGACGAAAATTAGAATCTCTGGGCTTTGTAATCAATGAAGAAAAGAGTTGCATGGCGCCTAACACTACTGTCGTTTGCAAAAATGATGCCGGCAGAAACTTGGTGGTCCGATCGAGTGTATCCTCATAGGCCCACGTTCTCTAACACAATGGTAGATGTAAGGTACACGTATTGTCGCTATTGGCTGACGCGTTACGTCAACGAATCGGTCAGCAGCACCGCGTGACGAAGAGAGCGATCGGAGGAATTGGGGAGTTCCGTGGCAGAGAGTGGGGCGGCGCAAGCGAGATAGCCCCCTTGCCCCGCTCAGCATCCGGACGCCAACATTTTTGCAAACCACAGTAGGTGTCAGTTTTTAGGCTTTGTTTTAGATTCAGTTTCAAAAACCTTAGAGCTACCTGAGAGCAAACGGATTCAATTAGTCAATTTAATTAAAATGTTAAGAGGTTTAAAGTCGTGCAGTATTAGAGAGTTTTCGCGGATGGTGGGATCCATTTCAGCGTCATGTCCGGCCATCCAATATGGTCGGCTATATTCGAAAGGCCTAGAAAGGCAGAAATATTTGGCACTGCTAAGAAATAATGGAGACTATGAAGGCATAATGACGATTTCGCAATCTCTCGTTGCCGACCATAACTGGTGGGAAGAGAATATCCAGAGGTCAATCAATCCAATTAGGCAGCAGAAATTCGTTTTGAAGATTTTTTCAGACGCCTCAACAACAGGTTGGGGGCAGCATGCAAGGGAGAAGTCACTTCTGGTGTCTGGGACAAATCAGAATTAACCCAACACATCAATTATTTGGAACTGAAGGCAGCCTTTTTGGGGTTGACATATTTTGCTAAGGAAAAGCGAAATTGCGAAATTCTACTTCGTATTGACAACATAACAACGGTGTCATATATTAACCGTACAGGAGGTATTCAATACCCTATTTTGAATACGATAACTAAAACAATTTAGCAGTGGTGCGAACAACGGAATCTGTGGATATTCGTATCTTATATTCCTTCCAAAAAGAATGTGGAAGCCGATACAGGTTCTAGGATAAATAATATTGACGCGGAATGGGAGTTGGCACCCTGGGCATTTCGTGTTGTCTCTAACCGATGGGGTCACCCGTACATAGATTTATTTGCATCACGGATCAATAAGAAATGTCAAAAATTCTGTTCTTGGCACCGAGATCCGGAGGCGTTTTGCGTTGACGCTTTTACTTTGGAATGGCGCGAATGTAATTTTTATGCGTTTCCACCCTTTGCCCTTCTCCTAAGAGTTCTAAGAAAAATTCAGCAAGACCAAACCAGGGGTATTTTAGTCGTGCCCGACTGGAGGTCGCAACCATGGTACCCCTTATGGAGTTCCATGTTAGTAACAACTCCAGTAATTTTTTAGCCAAATGATAATACGCTCCTGTCCCCGTGTATGAAGATCCGGCACCCTCTAGCTATGAAAGTGCATCTGATGGCCGGGCTATTATCCAGCAGGCGTATCAGAGACTGAACATCAGTGAGCAAGCCATAGAATTGCTTATAGGATCTATCGCGGACTCGACACTAAAGCAGTATTTTAAACGAATCAAGGATTGGGCTAACTTCTGTTACAGGAAGAGATGTGATATATTTAACCCACAAATCGAGTGTGCGATTAACTGGTTAACTAACAAGTTTAACAAAGAAGCCTCTTATGGAACGTTAAACTCGTACAGATCGGCTCTATCGTTGATAACAAATGAAGGGATAGGTAAAAGTCCTATTATATCTAGGTTAATGCGAGGTATTTTCTACCAGAGACCATCGAAACCAAAATATGACCACACATATAGTTTAGAGCCGGTACTAAATAAATTGGAAGAGCTTTATCCCTTGAATGATCTAAGCCCACCGGAATTGACGGGAAAGTTAGTAGTGCTAGTGGCATTAGTTACGGCACACCGTAGGCAGACGCTATCGCTGGTAAAGCGGACTAACATCGACAAAGATATAGAGGGATATAAAATAAAAATACCTGACAGAATTAAGGTGACTAGACCTGGTGCATATCAACCGTTATTAGTACTGCCAGTGTTTCAAGAGAAACCAACACTGTGCGTGGTAGGAACATTAGAAAGATATCTAAAGATAACGGATAGCTTAAGAGGAAATTATGATGCATTGCTCATCACAACAAGGCGGCCTTAGAAGCCAGCATCAAAGGACATGATAAGTCGGTGGATACGTGCCTTCTTGGTTAAGTGTGGTATTGGGAAAGAATACGCACCTCATAGCATTCGCCAGGCAGCAACTTCGCTAGCTTGGAAAAAGGAGGTTGATATTAAAATAATCAAAAACCTAGCAGGATGGTCAGAGACGTCGAAAGTCTTCAATAGGTTTTATAATAGACCAATAATTAGTAATAAGGCGTCGTTTGCGAAGGCAATATTAAATAATTACATCTTTTTCGTTCGTGGAGAGTGTTTATAACTTGTTACAAGTTTCTTGTATTTTATGGAAATAAAAACATATATATAACTTTAAATAGTGTCTCATATACAGCTCTGAACATTTACATTGTGGTCTCCCAATTTAGCAGTTTTAGCACTCGCGTTGACTGTTGGTGGCGCGCGAGATTTACATATATATCATCTATCTTCTACAATTATTTATTAATCAGTGTAAGAATTGATGAAAATCTTTCTTGTATATTAAGGAAAAACTTTGTCGCTGCAAGTTATATGTACCTCAAAATTGCCTCGATACATTTTAACGGCGAACGTTGAAAAACATAGGTTATGTCCAGTATTTCTTTTTAATTAAATATTATTACATTTTTTAACATAAGGGTTTTGTGCATACATTTTACGGCTTCGCTAGAGTTTTCTGAAGTTATGTTTTAAATCTTATAACGCTCCTTTAATATTTACTCAAGTTATCGCAATTTATGTTTAAAGAATAATGTTTAATCGTAATAATTATTACGTATGTCACTGTGGGCGCCAAAGCGCCGGAATTTAATTTATGTGTCTCACACTGGGCCTCTTCAAGGCCTATTGCCGACACTCGTCGATATGTGACTCTGTTTTCTCTGGACGCTGAGTGTGACGAATCAGCCGCGCCTAACTAAGTCACGTGCGCCGATTTTCCGGGGGTACGTCCTGGCTATTGAGGAAAGAAGGCAGTTCGAGACTGCACTCTGTAAATTGTAATGTAACGGGAGCACTTTGGACATTAAAAGCTATTTTTCTTTTATTTACATCAACTCTGTTGTCCAGTTATTTTACGCCCTCTACATCACAATGTTGACAGGCTTCAACAATGGATTGATTGATTGCCTCGTTAAATAATATCAGATAAAAAACAGAAACACTAGGTACAAATCACTAATAAGTTTCCTTATTCTACGTTTCATAATGGCAAGAAAACGCAATTCTTGCTTTGTAAAGGCGCATTCTATGGATGTTGAAATCGAACGGTGCGCTAGGCTTCATTCATCAACGATATTTTACAGTGCACATTTCTCAAAGCGTAATTTACGGAGTGAAAATTACCGGTATTTCGCAACTGAAGGCCGCGTGATAAATGGCACTAGAATATTGGAGAATAACATTTTTCAGAGACTAATACTATAATGTGGACGTAAGAGAGGACTTCAATACATATATGCATTATGCAAACAAAATGGCGTTCTTTTTTGTAATCAAAAGAAGAAGTCTCCAATTATGCAAACAAAATGGTGTTCTTTTTTTGTAATCAAAAGAAGAAGTCTCCAATATAGGTTAGATAAGTATCGATCTTTGTATTATAATACGAACTTTTGGCCACATTGTTCAGGACCTCTTATTCCTTAACAAGGCAAAGTTTGTCAGCTGCTCGGCGTTGATCAAAATACAAACGCACGGCCTGACGTGTACATAGGTAACTTTCCCCTATAGACACGCGTATTACGCGCGTATCTGCCCCCGAGGCGAAACGACATTAGCCGCTCTTATCCATTCAAACAAAATGTCAAAGTGCCAGATGATAATGCGGAGAAGATAAATCAAGCATGCTGAAAAGATGACGGTGATAAATGTAAACCCGTCTGCCAGGCGGCCCCGGAGATAGTTACCAAGATACACGACGAGTCGTGACTGATGGCGATGTCGTGAGATGTGGTATCATAATAATTCATAAAGGCTGAGGCCAGAGGCTTAATCGCTGATTAATGAAAGAACAGACTTGTCCCGATCTCGTTCTTCCTTTTTGTCGTCCCACTTCTCCTCCTTCCTCTTTTTCTGCAGTGCTGTGCCGTCACCGTTGTTACTGCCGCTGCCTTTTCTTCGCCCTCTTCTGCTCCTTCTTCTTCCTGCTCTCCTTCATCTTCTTCCTCGCCGACGGTGCTGCCGCTTGACGTATGTATATGTACTAACGGAGCGGAACGAGTAATCCAACATGTGTTCGTTTGGGCGATAGAACCAATTAATGTTGCAGCGGCCACGTTGCCCCGTCGAGTCCATAACTCACCGAGCAACCTCCTTCCACGAGATTCTTTGACGCAGCTTCGGATCTAGAAGGGGTTACTCAAAGTCATCCGTAATGCTATTTACAGCTCCGGCAACGTATTGGTGTTCACGTTCATATGTACATTGGAATACTTTTTTGTTTATTGCTCGCAAACAATTCATAGTTTCGGGGTCAATTAAACGTGTGCATTCCAAAATTACAAAATGCAAGTTTCTATACGTACTATTATTATTTACATAGTTGTGCATTTATAATTCACAACGTATTATTACGTTGTCTATAGCAGTACAATACCAGTGACATTTAATTCGTTTGAATTGTGACAGTTACATCGTCGTGTATGAAAGAATTACAGTAAAGAGAGATAACAGCTTTACCGACTAGGTAACAAGCCACGTATTTACCGCCATCTAAAGCTGTCCCCAATCAACTTGCAACTTGGAATTTTAAATCCGTTGAATTTTCAGGATATTCCGTTAACTGGACCATTTGACGACCAGAAACACCTTCAATATATATATATAAAATTCTATATGTCAAAATAAATAAAAGTCAATTAGCTCATTTCATCCACATGTAGTTATTACACATGCCCTAATACTGTATTTACTATTTTCGTATGACCAAAATTATTAACTATTCGCGATAAATTAACTCGTATTGCCCAACACGGAGGTATTCTCAAATAACGAATTAATTTACCTTTCCCCATTAACAAGTAAAAGCAAACAGAATTGGCTCTTTGAACATCGCTGCAACCCCTACATCATGTTACAGATTAAAAATGTCTCTTGAGAAAAAGATAATACAATATGCAAGGATTTCAACCTTAGAAAAGTGGTATTCGCGATTCCAAAGCCATAGTGTTTAAAAACACAGAAAGAACATACTACATTCACTAGATACCTACTACACAATATATTCTCTATTCCTACTGTATATTTAATTACAATTATTTGAGCACAAGAACTGTACATTGAGATGATTTTTATTTGTGTAATATTTCATCCTTCTTTTAATTTTGATATATTTTTTTTAATTTGGTCTGAATCTTTTTCGTCTTTCTAGGCCTACGGAATAGTTATTTGCTTTTTGCCACCCCCTTTTTTAGCTTACTATTGTATAGATAACTTTGGAAATTTAGTGCAATGAATGATACCAATGTATTCTTGACAGTTGACAATTTTGGAATACTTGGTTTTGAATAGCTTCGTAGTAGGTACTAGATATTATTGAGTCTATGTAAAACACGGCAGTTCGTAAAACATAAACACGAAATTATTATTAATTTTATTTTCTCTAACAATAAGTAATAGCGGCTAATACGAAGAGTTCGTTAAAGAATTCAATTAAATAATAATAATATGTAATAATGATATGTTTTTCAATAAAACAATTTTGTCGTAAGTATACAAATATTCTTTCTTCGCTGATACTCAAAAAAATTATTTCCATGTATCATATGTGACGTAAAAGATACCTCATATTTGTAGATAACTATATTTGTAAATAACTTGTGAAAAATTAAATACTATAAATATACGTATCTTATCCATAGAATTGGGAAAATGTAATCTAATTACAAATTACAAATTACGATTAAAATGTAATTGTGTAATTGATTACACATATGTTATAAAAATTACCCTCAAAGGTGGAAAAGAAGCTAAGGAAGCACGCTCCAGGACAGTTCAGGGGTAAGTGCTGTGTGGTTCATCACAGTCCTCTTGCCAGAAGGTAAAACCTTCCCCACTCCGTGGCCAGATCCTCCATGAACAGAGTCCCTATTCTTTGACAATACGGCGACGGGCCGATTGCTATTCCCATAATCTTTATCTTACTCTAAACAACCAATCCTTCGACACCCGATGGCTAAAGGTGAAATCAGACGGCGCGTGGCTCGGCGAACTTGCTCGGCTCGTCTAGCTCGGCAAGCCGGCTTCGCGAGCATGGGCGAGCCGAGCCATGACCGATCAGACGGCGCGTGGCTCGGCTTGCTTGCTCGGCTCGTCTAGCTCGGCAAGCCGGCTTCGCGAGCATGGGCGAGTCGAGCCATGACCGATCAGACGGCGCGTGGCTCGGCTTGCTTCCTCGGCTCGTCTAGCTCGGCAAGCCGGCTTGGCGAGCATGGGCGAGCCGAGCCATGACCGATCAGACGGCGCGTGGCTTGGCTTGCTTGCTCGGCTCGTCTAGCTCGGCAACCCGGCTTGGCGAGCACGGGCGAGCCGAGCCATGACCGATCAGACGGCGCGTGGCTTGGCTTGCTTGCTCGGCTCGTCTAGCTCGGCAAGCCGGCTTGGCGAGCATGGGCGAGCCGAGCCATGACCGATCAGACGGCGCGTGGCTCGGCGATTCACGCGCAAAGTTCGCCGAGCCACGCTCCGTCTGATTTCACCTTTACGCGCCCGCGAGCGGGCGCGCGCCCCCGCCCTTATCTAGCCCCAACCAATACTAATTGGCGAAAAAGTTGTTTAGAATCGTGTCCCCGACAACATATCTAAAACTCATTGAAATCGGTGAGGATGGAAAACTTCTAAATAATTACCGTGTTTTCTACTAACAGTCTCATTATTTCTCTGTCACACCTCGTATGCAATTGGGGTAATTATGGGAGAGATGCCGCACTGGGAGAGGCGCCGCACTTTCGGTATTTCGGGGTTGTCGGGAATAAAATACAGCTCTGTCGATTTTATTTGTTTTGAGAACGTGTTTGCTTTGTTTTATTTTTATTTTATGTGTAACGAATGTGGAAGGAAGAAGAAAGACAATTAAATTTAGAAAAACGGAAGTAAAGTTTCACCTGTATATTTTTCCAATTTTTTGTATTTTATAATTGTAAAAAAAAATAATATGTTTCATTTTACTTTGCTTTTACTACATTTTGAATTAAACACGTAAAATAAAGAAATTTAAATGGAAAATTAAACATGTTTCGAAATGCAGCATCGCACACAGAAGTGCGGCGCCTTTCCCAACAAAAGGATGTTTTTAGTTATAATTTTTTAAGGGTGATAAATATTACATTTTGATTTTCTTTAATGCAAGTAATAGCACAAGATGTTTAACTAATAATATTTACCTATCCTTGGAAAAAGATTGCATTGTAAAATTTAGATACGGTGACAATTTTGCGTAAGGTGCGACAACACTCCCATAATTACCCGATATGTATATCACTAGTGATTCAACCTGGAAAGAGAGATGATTTTCTTTAAGATTTGCTAATGTAAAATTCGTTAAAAATGGTATCTATATTGATGCATATACATAGTACTCTGCCGTGCGAATTAAATTAGTATATTATACCTTTTCTAGCGTACTTTTGACACTGGTGCTATTGACACTACAACAGCACTCTCTCATTACATGCACTATTTTCGTCCTCACTTGCATATGTAGAGGATTCATCCCCACTATATTTTTGTTGTAACTCCGGTTGTGTGTTAGGTGGATCATCCGCTAATGAAAATTAAAAGTTTTATATTTTTCATGACATGGTTTAAACAAATAGAGGTTACACAGTATGTTACTCCTGCAAATCTTATTATGGGCCTACAACTTGTTTGTTCCAGAAATAAAGTCTTTTACTTTTGTGGTTAGTTTATCCGAATCACCAAGCATTTTCTAACAAGTTGATACATGTCCGAAATGTAATAGTAAGACTGTCTTCTAAAGTGAAACGTTCATACGAGAAACTGATAGAGTTAACTCGAGCATCTTACATCTTTCTTACCTCAGCTGTGTATGTTACTGTAAGATTCCTATTATTTATGGACATTCTTCTCATTTAAGCACCGGAATACCAGAATCACTTCGGTCGCACGATCGCATAAACGCACCAGTAGCTGGGAATAAATTGCAATTTACGAAACGGTCTTACAGAATATAGGTGAATCCCTGCTAATGTTTGGATATTTGTGGCGAAACAATAAAGTTACGAGGCAGAGATCTCAAACACGATACACGTTGTTGCGTCTACAGGAATGGACACATGTGTACTAGGGCTGGGACTATTTGTCGAATTTTTCGGTATTCGAATATTCGAATACTTCAGTTGTTCAATTATTTGGCGAATATAATTCGAATATCCAAATATTTAAGTATTCGTAATAGTATGGTGCGAATTATAAATCAAGTTCTTTAGGTTCATTTTTTTACAAGCTTTTATTTAGTTTCAGTTGTGAGGTCGTTAGTTTGTCAGGGTGAAATCTTGAAAGTTAATTTTGACCCACTTCAACATATCCGATCGACTTGAAACTTTGCATACATACATAGTTCCGATGACAATACAATATCTTCACTAAAAAGTATGATTTAGAATTAATTATAAATTACAATTCACGATTAAAATGTAATTCTGTAATGCAATTACAGATTACTTTCTATAATCGTTAATTTAGGTGATCACAATTACAATTGTAATTGCCACATGTAATTGTCTTGCACAATTACAATTATATAGTTCGTAATTCTCTTATACAATTACATAGTTCGTAATTGTCTTGTACAATTACGTAGTTCGTAATTATCTTGTACAATTACATAGGGTGACTGTACCTAATATCGCCTAGCAAAAGTAAAATCGCTGTCAATTGAATAATAATGTATGCTTCTGCATGCAATTTGCTTGAAAGTAAAGAGAAATTCTCCATCTTTCATGCAGTATAAGTTAAAATCGTTGAAACCCATAAATTTTGAATTAAGGATTAAAAAAAGTGTAGCTAATATCGCCTACTCAAGAAATATTGATTAATTTATATATATGTATATATGAGTTTTTAAAGTCATTTTTACATGTGCTTTTATTATTTCTTGCTCTATAAATGCTTTTTTATCCATCTTTGATTTTATTTTTATTAAAAAAATATAGAAATTTAAAAATATAGATTTTTAAAATATTTTATTTTTTACGTTCCGATGTACATATTGGACAAATAAAGTTTATTTCGGTAGCTCCGCTCATTTCGTGACCCCACCTGTAACAAACATTCCACCGAAACCATTGTTCTCCGGTAGGCGGTATTGAGAACACGCATACTGTTAAAAGAAAAACACTATTTTCATTACGAGAAATATTTGAATCGATTTCATTTCTTAAGTACATCATTAATTAGGTATTTCTAGTAGATATTCTTACATTCACGGAATTATTAGACTTACCTTCTCCGAATGTGATGTAAATTTGTGGCAGTCCAATAAATTTGTACACTATTAAGATTCTCTAAAATTCTTCCCTTTCTGTAATTGTTAATCACATGATGCTGGAATTATAGTATGTCTTCCTACAAATGTTTAGGTACTAATTCAGTGCATAACCGATAAATTTTAGTGCTTATTTTGCGAGATATAGCAAGTGGCAATATTAGGAACATGGGCGATATTCGGTACGGTCACCCTAGTTCGTAATTGTCTTGTACAATTACAATTACATAGTTCATGATTGTCGTGCACAATTATAATTACATAGTTCATAATAGTAATTGTGCAGGACAGTTACATTGTAATGGTAATCGTAATTGTGCAGGACAATTGTATTATAATTCTACGGGAGAATTACATTTTAATGGTAGTGTAATTGCGCAGGACAATTACATTGTAATTATAATCGTTCTGCACAATTACAATTGTAATTGGCGATTGCAATTATAATTATGGTCAATAGCAATTTTATTAGCGATTACAGAAAGTATTTTGTAATTGATGGAGCAATTACATGTAATTGCAACTACTTTTTAATCGGAATTACACGGTAATTGCAATGAAAGGAATTGATTACATAATCAATTACATTTGTAATTAATTACGCTTAGCTCTGTGCAAGGAAAACGTGTTGTTAATTGCTAAATCGACAAATTTTTTTACGCCAGGTGATACTCTGTGTTTTCTTGGTAATGTGTCGAATGACGTCAAAACTTGTGGTAAACACGAATACATAAAGAACAATATCTATACAGGGAAAACACTTCGATAGCAGTCAAAGAGTTAAAAGCAGAAAAAATTGAAACACTTCGTTCTGTATCCCGTTTACAAGTCCTTTCGTAGTATGTAATACCTGTATATACGTCTTTTCCTGGCCGCAGACTGATACGTAATAGAAAATTTATTCCAGTTCTAAATCACCAACTGAGCGTGACGAGCAGAGGCATTTAATTGAATCAATTTGCACTGACATAATGTATTAAATATACGAGGAAAACTCTTCAATTTCTAGCCGAGGAATGCTAAACAGTCTTTTAAGCACTAATAAATAAGGAACGATGTGTATACGTGCGGCGCACCTGGTATTTACATACTATGTATACCTAATTACCCGCGCAACAAGTAGCGGTGTTTCTTCGAAACAGAATTCAAATAATACTTCTATGAAAGTGTCGGTTAACTAATTCCAATCAACGCATTATTCAGTTAACTATGATGAAATCTCGTTATTGCATAAAATATCACTAGACGTATTTATCTGTTTGTACAATCGTTTCATTGCATAAGAAAAAAAGCTAAAATTTATGATGAGCAGGCGCGCATGTTATTGTATACAAGAAACGTTATGTCAGTTATAAAAATACTTATGAAAAGACGATACATACATATACGTAGTTCCTTTTCTTGGATGCAACATCGTGGGTACGCCACATTTTTTATTTGCTTTACTAAACCTTAAAAACTAGTTGTACAGCGGAACTGATGTACTAGACGAACGTTAATATTTTCTTCAAACGATGGCTAATTTTTATTGCCCTTATCTCCTTTTCAATTATATGTAAGTCTCATTATGTACAGTTTGTAATGATTATGCTGCAATACATTCAGGTGATTCCTCACTGAAAAAGATATCAGATAGGCCATATTGTAAGTTTTTTAATATTATACATTTATGTACGAGTCCATTTTTGTTTAAAGTTTCTATTTTGTAGCAAGAAAGAATAAAAGGATCTACAGTGTCAAAGGATGTCCCGTTGTAAGCACGTCGCTCGGAGGAAAATGCGGCCTCTTAACGAAACAATGTGCTATTCCGCTCGCCTTTTGCCTTTGCCGTCTTCTTTTAGTAATACGATGCCGCCGCTATCACGAACGCAATTTATGGTTTGTCGCTGTCGCGTATCTTCTCGCTCATTCTATCTCTCGCACTCGCCTCGGCGATTACAGAGGAAGTAGCGGGGGTAGAAATGTTCTCTTAACGAAACAGAGGTCGCGTGCTCTTAACGGGACAGCACTATATTTGTAAGAATTACTTTCAACAAACACTACTCGATGATTTTAACAGCTAGTTCTATTTATAAGTACTAAAAATTCCAGAGCTGAAAAGTCATCCCCTATTCTGCGTTCAATACCATACAAATGAAAGTTATGACTTTTACATATTTGAATGAATATAAAAATTTGAAAAAGGTTTGTTGTATATAATAGTTTCATCTCCTTCTTACTAACTGCAATAATCGTGAGAGGAAAAAGGGTTGTAATTTTCCACAATTCTTTATATTTTGATAACATGTAGTGATAAAATAGATTTCCTGTGATTTTCAATATTGTTTTGTAACTAATATTGTCAACGACGTCAGGAATAATATATGATAGAAATCAACTGCTTGATAAGCAGAGATGGGCAAACTGTAATCTAATTACAAATTACAAATTACGATTAAAATGTAACTGTGTAATTGAGTACACATTATTTTCTGTAATCGTTAATTTAGGTAGTTGACGAAATTGTGGCCAACTACCTAAATTAATGATTACAGAAAATGATGTGTTAGCGTCACCAAATTTAAGGGTGAGGTCGAAGGCGGATGGCCCCATGCTGTCTTGCCTTCTAGGATTTTATGGCAGGGACTTAGCCTGCGTGCGGTATTGATAGAGGGTACGCGAGACTAAACAGACCTGGCGACGGGCGATAGCTGATGACCACGTTGGGTCTCTTAAGGTGAAATCAGACGGAGCTTGGCTCGGCGAACTTTGCGCGTGAATCGCCGAGCCACGCGCCGTCTGATCGGTCATGGCTCGGCTCGCCCGTGCTCGCCAAGCCGGGTTGCCGAGCTAGACGAGCCGAGCAAGCAAGCCAAGCCACGCGCCGTCTGATCGGTCATGGCTCGGCTCGCCCATGCTCGCCAAGCCGGCTTGCCGAGCTAGACGAGCCGAGGAAGCAAGCCGAGCCACGCGCCGTCTGATCGGTCATGGCTCGGCTCGCCCATGCTCGCGAAGCCGGCTTGCCGAGCTAGACGAGCCGAGCAAGCAAGCCGAGCCACGCGCCGTCTGATCGGTCATGGCTCGGCTCGCCCATGCTCGCGAAGCCGGCTTGCCGAGCTAGACGAGCCGAGCAAGTTCGCCGAGCCACGCGCCGTCTGATTTCACCTTAAAGCATGGTAGAGAACCGATGTAAGTCGGGGCGTTGACGGGCATCCGCAAGTTTCTGGTTCAAATCTTTAAACTCACATCGGTTCGCTGCCACGCTTTACGCGCCCGCAAGCGGGCGCGCGCCCCCCGCGCTGATCTAGCCCCATCCAATACTAATACCCGAGACAAGTTGGAAAGTGGAATGCGTTGCGTCGGAATAAATCAATAGGGATTTTTTCGCGAATATGTGGAAAACGAAAGTCGAGCGGCGGTAACATGTATAGGAAAAAGTTGTTCAGAATCGTGTTCCCGACAACATATCCAAAAATCATTGAAATCGGTGAGGATGGAAAACTTCTAAATAATTACCGAAAACACTCTATTTGAAAGTGATTAAAAAATTAAATTTAATGTAATTCATACAACCTATAATAATCTACACTTTGACTTGAATTATTATTTAATTTAAATATTTAGAAAAAAAAATACATTGTGCGAAGTACACGACGCCTTCTTTATTTTATGTATCAAAAACTAAAAGAAATGCATCGTCTTTATTGTTTTATATTAAGTAAACCAGGGTTTAAAAGCGTATCAACCAAGTACGTTAAGATTGTATGTTCCTTTAGTAATGTGTGCATGATATTGTTTATTGCTAAATGATAATATTTTCTAACGTATATAACGCAGAAACTATAGAGGTAACATTGGGGCAAAAAGTCGCTCAGACTGAAAATATATATTTTATTATTGGTTTTCATAATATGATGGCCAAACTATAAAGAAATGATGCCAAAGTCTTTAAATAGTGTTTTTGTTTCAGTTGAGCGATTTCTTTCAGTTTTTAGTTCAAAGTGAGCCTCTGACTTATATTTTTATTTTTTGGTAAAGAAATCATGCTTTCCTTGGAATATTGCATATCAAAAAGAATTGGTTTAATAAATATTTATTGATTTGAATAGAGTTTTTTACTTATTTAGTTTAATATTACACGAAAAGACATTAGGGACTTTTGACCCTATTAGGGGTGTGCGGGTACCCGACTTTTCGGGCTCGGGTCGGGTCGGGTAAAGTCGGGCGGGCTCGGACGGGGGCCCGGGACAGACGGGCCTACGGGTAGTCCGACTGTGTCGTGTAGCCCGATTGTGCCGGGTAGTCCGATTATTTCGGGTAATGCGGTGCTTGATAAGTTGATATCCGTATTCAGCTTTTTTAAACAACCGAGTACTCGACAAGCATGTACAAAATCTTTACCTATATGAAACTATAGAATAAGAGAATTTTCACGTGAAAAAATAATGCTTCTGACGGATTTATTCAAAATGAACTTCCTTCGATAGAACCTGTATATTAATTTTGTATAAGGTGCACAAGTTGAATTTTTATTTAAGGGGGATTCTCGCGTAACAGCCACCAAAATTAAGTGATATGTATGATTTTTTAAAAAAAACTATTGTTAATAATGCATTAAACTTCCTTTTTTTAATATCGCAGTACGAAATACATGTTTAAAAACGCATATTTTCTGGATGTTTCATAGTATTTAATAAAAATATACAAGCATGTGAATATATTTTTTAACGCATTTTTTTTAAATTGGCATGTAGAAGGTGTTGGTAGAATTGACCACACATCCGGTTCGGAAGAAAGAAGAAGGAGGTTTTGCGCATGCCCGTCAGAGAGTAACGTAGCGTCACGGATGCATATAGAAAACACACATGTATAACCTTTATACTATATTATATATATTCATATCACTAGATACTTAGAATAAAAGCATATAAAGTAATGTGTCGTTATCAGTTCAAAACCTCCAACATTATCTGAAATCTATACAATACTAACTTAAACAATACACAATAATTATAATAATAACGTATATGGTGAAGCGTGGCGATACACTTGAAGTTTAATCACAACATGAACCATCGAAATGATAATATAGGAAGATAAATGTTACTAGTTTTAAGTTAACGACTAGTTTTAAGTTAACGAATCGACGAACATATTTATTTTAAATTTACGTGTAAAAAACAAAGTTGTTCCACATTTTCCGGTATTAACTTTGTCCTTGTATTTGTGACGATATTTCCGGAACATGAGAATAACCGCTCGCTTGTTACTTGCGCCGCCGGTATAGCGAGAATATGTCTAGCTGCTAATGCTAGTATCGGATATCTTTCGTGGTTTAATTTCCACCAATCCATTACATTTATTTCCCTTGAAATTAATCTTTCGGAAAAATACATTTGTATTTCCCCATTTTTCCGCGAATTAAATGTTTGGGGTTCGTCGTCTGCTGTCCCCAACGTTTTATTAAAAAAATCCCGTAATTTGGATTTTACCCCACCTAATAAACAAATTGTAATATAAAAACGAGTTTTGAAATTGGTGAAATTAATAAAGAAACATTGTAAGTACTTATTATTTTAAAAACGAACCATTTTCACGTGTACTTTGCACTTGAGCATTGCTATGTTCTCCGTTGTTTTGTGGAGTATTTATCTCATTGTGAATTAATTAAACTTTCTCGCTAAATTTTTTATGAATAATATTTTTTTTTCTACTGATATAAGATGGTCTTTGAATCGTGGGTCCAGAAGCATGGCATACATGTATAATATATCGTGGTGTATAATTGGTTCGAAACGTTTCTGCAAATAAAATTTCATACGTTAGTTAGTATAACGTACTTTTCACTTCTTTGTACAAACTGTTTTGTTTCAAAATTTAAATATATAATTGAAATTACTTTTAATGCGTTCCGAACACTATTGCAAATATCTGCTGTTAATGGATGTTCTGTTGAATGATCCTGAAGTATACTAATCAATGCAAAATACATTGGATAATACTGTGATAGTGTCGGATAAACTTCCCCGCTCATGATTTCTGTGGCATCTTTTATTGGTTCCAGTACGGTTGTTAAACATTCTACAAAATTCCATTCTGCGATGGTTAAATTGTTTGGCATCTTTTCTTCGCAAAGAATCATGTTTAATGCAGTGTGTAATAAAATAAATCGTCGGAACATTGCGTATGTAGAGTTCCACCTTGTGTCTACTTCTTGCGTTAATTGTAATGGTGCTATATCTGGATTTATTGATTTTTGGATATTCATTCATTTTTCTCTAGCGGTTGTGGATTTTGCGAAAAATGTGACTATGGATTTGCATTTTTTCCTGAGTTGATCGTATTGGTTAAAATTTTTCATACCCGACTTAATGGCTAATTGCAAACAATGGGCAAAACAGGGAATTCTTGTCCACTTTTTATATGTGTTGATAGCTTTAACCATGTTACTTCCGTTATCAGTTGTAAAATATGCCGATTTATCTATATCTATGTTCCATGTGTTTAAAGAGTTTAGTATCATGCTTTGTATATATTTGAATGTATGTGATTTCGGTACATGGTGTAAATTTAGCATGTAATGTTTCAGTTCCAAATCTTCTGTGATGAAATGAATTGTTAAAGAAATGTAACTTTGTACTGCTCGCGATGTCCAACCATCGGTAGTAAATGCAAACACACTATTGCCTCTTAATGCTGATAACATGTATGAATTAAACAAAATATAATATAAAGAAAAAGAGTATAATTCGGCAATGAAATAATAATAAAAAAGAGTATACTTTATACCTGTGGATAAGTCGTTTTTTATTTTCAGTTTTAAATCTTCGTACAATTTTGGGACTATCACTCGTGAGAAAGTTGTCCGAGAAGGAATCTCGTATCGTGGTTCTGCAATATTTAATAACGAACGAAATCCTACGTCATCGACGATACTATATGGTTGAAAATCCATGCCCATCATGCGTGCAATTCCATTTGTCAATTCTTTTGCTCTACTAGAATTTTCATCTAAGTACGGAATATTGCTAATGGTGGGTTCTGCACTGGGTCCCACTTCGTTTGATCTCGTGCTATTATTGTGTGTTCTGTTATGTATACTTTTAAAATGACGAAGTAAGGAACTAGTATTTGAATACTTAATTTTAAATTGTTTGCAGCAAATTTTACACTTTGCCCCGGAAGAATCTATTTTCTCAAAGGGTTGCCAAATATCACTTTTCTTGCGAGTTGCCCGCAACACACTTTCACTTCTATTAGATACAGTGGAAGAACTTTCCGCATTATTATTATTATTATTGTCACTCATGATTTTAACTCAGTAGAGTATCTTGCTGTGGCCGCGATTGACTGAAGACTGAGCTTCAACCATGCAGCGTCGATTCGTTAACTTAAAACTAGTCTAAACATTTAACGTCCTATAGTATCGGTTCGATGGTTCATGGTGTGACATAGTCGAAGTGCATCGCCGCGTTTAGAGATTTGTTTACCTTAAGATTCTTAAGACTACAGACTTCAGTGCCTTCTTTCAGTTCAGACCTAACACCATATACTAAGTTAGTATTGTATAGATTTCAGAAAAGAACACGTAGTCTATGAATCCACGAATTGAACTTATTCAAGAAAACGAAATATTAAATAATATAACACCAATATAATTTCAAGAAACATGTACTACAATTAGTTAAATAATGACCTAATCGTAAGGGTATTTAAACCGTACATACATATATCGTTTACTGCAGGCTGCTGGGACAATAAATCTCGATAAGTAATCGTGAATGGAAACCGGATACGCGGTCAATTGTACGTAGTATGATACTCTCCGGATTACGACTTGAACCCGATTAACATACCCGATACTCGGCTTAATTAGTTTTTTGTACCATCAACAACCGCCTTTTATAAATATACAGAAACATTTTTTATAAACATTTATGAATACAAATAAACAATACCCTCACAGTTGATACAGGAAATAGACATGCGATGGAACAAATACACGGACAAAGTCATTACCGAAAAATGTGCAACAGCTTTGTCTTTTACATGCTAATTTAAAAAAAATACGTTAAATAATATATTCATATGCTTGTATATTTTTATTAAATACTATGAAACATCCAGAAAATATGCGTTTTTAAACATGTATTTCGTACTGCGATATTAAAAAAAGGAAGTTTAATGCATTATTAACAATAGTTTTTTTTAAAAAATCATACATATCACTTAATTTTGGGGGCTGTTACGCGAGAATCCCCCTTAAATAAAAATTCAACTTATGCACCTTATACAAAATTAATATACACGTTCTATCGAATGAAGTTCATTTTGAATAAATCCGTTAGAAGCATTATTTTTTCACGTGAAAATTCTCTTATTCTATAGTTTCATATAGGTAAAGATTTTGTATATGCTTGTCGAGTACTCGGTTGTTTAAAAAAGCTGAATACGTATATCAACTTATCAAGCACCGCATTATCCGAAATAATCGGACTACCCGACACAATCGGGCTACACGACACAGTCGGACTACCCGTAGGCCCGTCTGTCCCGGGCCCCCGTCCGAGCCCGCCCGACTTTACCCAACCCGACCCGACCGCTCGGGTACCCGACACATTCGATTACCCGCACATCCCTAGTGGGTGGATGCTTCATCATGACAATGCCTCCTGTCACTTCCGCAGCCCCCTATTCACCAGATCTGCGTCCTGTAGACTTCTTTCTTTTCCTCACATATATTCAGGTATTTTTTATAATGATCTTCTGACTCTTTCTATATTTTTTAAATTACCGCAGCTTCTTCCGAGCGAACATGTTATCAAAGGTTTGTGATTTTAACCCTTCACTGGTATACTGTTTTTAGCAAACATGACTGGTATACTGGGGTCGTGGCAGACCCCAAATAAAAAAGGGTACAGAAATTTGTAAAGTGGACACTAGATTAACCTCTATGAATATTTTGTTCTTAGGTAATGTATAAAATAATAGAAACGTAGAAATTTAAACTATTATTATAAAATTAAAAATTCAATTTACAAACTTAGACAACCAAAAATTTTGCAGCGAACTTTACGTGGTTGGGGTCATGAGTGACCCCAGGATACCAGGTAAGGGTTTAATTCCTATTTAACAAAATTGAAACTGAAAGTATTTTATACTCGTTCATCTCCAAAACTACTTAATTAATTCAATCAATTTTATTACAGGAAATATACTCAAGAACTACAAATCGTGTTGGTATGTACCTTCCAGGGGGAAATGAAATGGTTTATATGATAATTGCCTGATGCTGACATTCGAAAATGAGACGAAAATTCAGTATGTGAAAACAATTCGAACTTTCGAACTACCAGCGCATACCTAGGCTATGGATAGAGGGGTTCTAAGGATAGGAAAGAGGGGAAGTGGGGTGCGCATGAAAGAGCGTCGAGGGTCGGGGGGAGGGTACAACGCAGGGCTGCGTGCCTGCCGGTAATCACGCGTCGGGATAAAGTTATTCCGGGGCATAAATAACCGACATGTCTGGAATAAGGCATTAATTTATGTTATTTATCGCCCATTACGCAGCAAAGAAACATTCGCATGGGAAATAATGTATCATTCTCAACACGCGTCTGCGGTGAACTCGGGGAGTCGAGAATGATTCAGAATGCCAACGAACGGACGAACAGGCCTATGTAGTATGTACACCGTGCTTTCTAAAAACGGTCGGAGATAATGTTTGATGTATGCGCAGTTGTATGCATCGTGGATGCGATTGCGCAATAACACCGAGGTGCTTTTCAGATCAAGAAACTCTCTAACACTCTTCGAAATCTCTCACCGTGTGCGTCCCGCGTAACGTTGCGACGTTCGTTTCTCTCCTTACTCTCCTTTTATATGAACGGTCGTAAAAATTATTCGAGAAGTTAATTATACCGCGATAAAAGGCTTAATAAACGGGGGTCACAAGTCTAATTCCTATCTGCCTGAATCATATTAACTATAATTTAAGCCTCCTGTGTACCTATGCTGTCGGCCGTAGCATCGGCGCAATAAAATAATAATGCGATTGCCCAGTCAATTTGAAACGGAATTTTCTGCTTCTGCATAGAAATATTTACATACAAAAATGATAACATGAGAACGTGATTTAAATGCGGAAAATGCGGAAATCGGAATTCACTGCTCGTTCTTTTACTTATTTTACAAGATGATATATTAAATCGATGGATTTAAATAGACGTACATATCATGTATTATTTACTAACATATGTATACGGGCGAGTACAGCCTGTAACGTTCTCGAACGAGACGTTGCCTTCAGTTACAGGCGATTCCACAAGTAGAGCGGTTTACCTGTGAAATAGTAGGATTGGTTCGGGTGGCGTGCGATAAAGAAATGAATTTCAAGAACTAGAGTCCTTCCTTTTAACAATAAGTAACAAAATAGTTTATTCAAGAATATAGATTTTGACGCTAGGTCGTAATGGAACATAAGATTTTACGCTGAGTCGTTGAATTGTGATTATAAACTAATATAATGGAACATAAAGTAATTTCGTGATTACGTTTCGGTCGGTAAGAAAGTATAATGCTTGATTTCGATTTCGACGCTAAGTCGATTATAAAGAGTATTATTTCGGTTCTGACGCTAAGTCGATAATTAAGAATATTGCGTAATTAGTATTAAAGATATGGTATAATGGTACGATGCTAAATCGTTAATTGAATATAAGGTCTCGACACGAAGTCGGTATAACGTAGTACAAGAAATGACGTTTGGTCGATTTGGTATGTTTAGTTGAGAACTGCAGAGAGTTTCCTTCCCTTAGACTAGTAGTGTCTTCTGGTGCCTATTAGCTGGCCCACGCTTTCTGGATAAGATGGAGGCGCAGGTTAGGCGATTTTTACTGGAGTTGAGGGGGCTAGTTAAAGCGACCTCGTATGGATGTGAGGGGGCTAATTAAAGCGACCTCGGATTAGAAGTAGAGGAGCTAACTAAAGCTACCTCGTAAGGATGTGAGGGGGCTAGTTAAAGCGACCTCGTATGGATGCTGGTAGTTCGTATGGAAAGGAAACGGAGTTTAAGATATACTTCTTTTGACCTTTGAGACAAAGGGGCCTAGTTAAAGCGACCAGAGTCTGTTTGGTTCGGTGGCAGAACCGAGTCTGCTCTCTGCTGCTGGCGGGCCTGTATTTATACCGATCTGTGGTACTTGGCCCGCACCAATTACTAGCTGTGCGGACTCGCGCATCAATTATAATTAACATCCGGTTCGCGCCACTCTCGCACTAGACTTGGTTTATTCGGCGTCCGGCTGATCGTGCGTTCTACGCATGGGCGCTTGGTTCACTCGAGGCACTGAGTTCACTGTTTGAATGGGCGGCTATCCGCATGCGTTGCGCGTCACTATACTCTCTCGCGCGCTGTTTGAAACGCTCTCGCACGCGTTGTATACTATCTTACGTCTAATATAAAGGAAATTAACAATATGTGATGATTAACATAGATAGAAACGGAAAAATGTACGGCGGTTCGTAGCGGTACGTTACAAGCCTGAACACAAATCGTGATGCTGTTTGTTAAAAACAAAGCGTAGTAATTTAATTTTTAACATACAATTTTTATTTGCAATCATTCCTGAGGAATGTAAGGGAGGCCGGGGCTAGTTGACTAACGAGGTTAGTTGACTAATTCCCTTTAATTGTTGTATTATGGAATAAATTATGCTGCGATTCGCGATATTGAAGCATATGAATGGCCAGCTTGCCATTTAATCCCCTACAGCACATTTGTTGCAGAAATGTCTCAGTTACGTTGCGGTTTAATATTTGGAACATTGGACGGAATGTTGCCGAAACGTTACAAGTAAATTGCTATATCCACCCCTGTGCAACATTGCAGGAAATATTTCTGCAATATTGCTTCGGGATTTTACAGCAATGGTCAGGCAACATTTCTGAGATTTTATAGCAATGGTCACGCAACATTTCGGAGATTTTACAGCAATGGTAGCGCAACATTTCGGAGATTTTACAGCAATGGTAGCGCAACGTTTCGGAGATTTTATAGCAATGGTCACGCAACATTTCGGAGATTTTACAGCAATGGTAGCGCAACGTTTCGAAGATTTTACAGCAATGGTCACCCAACGTTTTGGGCAGTAAGGCCAAAAATAAAAATATCGGTAGAAAAAGGTATTATATACCGTGTATTTGATGGATGCGACGACATGAATGTGTGCAGAATCGTAGTAGTATAACGTCCGAATGTTTTTTTATAAATACAAAATTCCTTTTACCCCAATGAGATTCGTACTTTACCGCTGCAGCTACAATCGTTGATTAAGCACATTGCTTACGTATTCTAACTTATAGTCCTACTGTGCAACACTTTAAACTCAAATTATTAAAAAAAAGATTCGTTTTGACAATCCCCATTACATCTCCGTAATCGTGGCGCCGGATATCTCACAACAAATTCATTTAAAAGCTTGATGTTGTATTAAGTTGATTCATATTTTATTGTGAAATATCCTGCGTAGTACCAGAAAATAATTTTTTTTAGTTTTTAGTGTTTGTGGATTTACATTTCACAGCTCAAACTTCTTTACAAATATCATTTATTTCTGTATACAGTTTAATAGTTTGTTTAAACCTTATAGTATTAATTAACTAATTGTATTAATTACGTATATCACACATTGTCCGCGTTTACATATATTCTCTCGCAGGTTGCCTGTGAAATGTAATACTGTATTCTGTTTGTTAACATATGTGATATAAGTCATTATACAATTACTTAATTAACACTAGGGTTTAAACAAAACTTTAAACTGCATACAGTAACGAATAGATATTTGTAAAAAAGTGTTGCATGTGTCAATTACTGCCAGTGTCCCTACTATTGCCATTTAATTGATTATATATAATATAAACGTCGACTGAAAATATGTAAGTCCTTATTCTGTGATCGTCGTTTGCGAGCGGCGCCCGCAACTTATGAGTGAGATTTCTGCAATAAATCCGCAATAAATCTGGAATTAAACGGTACGACCCCGAATTCTCGGCACGCAGAATACAGTCTTATATTCTACAAGCCACCACCGAGGGAATATATGCGAACGTAGACATTATCTGACATAAATAATTAATACAATTATTTAATTAACACTATAGAGTTTAAACAAACTCATAAATTATATACAGCAACAAAAGAGATTTGCAAATATGTGTTACATGTGTCAATTACTGCCAGCCTCCCTACTATTACAATTTAATTGATTATAGATAATAAAAAGTTCCGTATTGTCGAGTGAAAATATGTAAGTCTGCATACATTGCGAATTGGTTGCTGGAATCTTGCTCATCCATTACGGGTGCAACATTGCACCGTATTTTGTGGTCGATGTTGCAGGAACGTTCCACGTGGGTTGTACCGCAACATTGCACGGCAATGTGTGCGCAATATACACGAAACATTGCCTAAACGGGGCCATTGCAATATTGCACCTCAATGTATGCGCAATACTCCCGAAACATCGCACAAACGTAGGCATTGCAATATTGCACTGCAATATTGCACTGCATATGTGTGCGCAATAATCTCGAAACATTGCACAAACGTAGCCATTGCAATATTGTATTGCATTGTGTGCACAATATTCCAGGAACATTGCACAAACGTGTCCATTGCAATATTCCACGGCAATGTTTCCACAATGTTGCAGTAATATTGCAATGAAACCTACAACCAAACGGCAACATTGCAATGTACTGCAACGAAGTGTGCTGTAAGGAATGTGTCCCGTGACAAAAACTTGCGTGTTCTATCAGTGAGAATGAAAAATCTGAAAAGGTTGGCGGGAAATAAATATTTTTGTTTCGAATATTTATGAATTTTTGTCCACTAAGTACTGCTTGATGTTTTTTCATGAATATTTTGCGGAAACGTGATACATTGACTATAATTTACGGTATTTTATTTTATCTGGTGCGTGGAGGTTTTGTACTTACGGCCCTTAACATGTTAACAATGTCGGACGCGGTTACTTGACTAAGCATAGGAATACCAGTAAAAACTGCAGTTTTTATCCTCAAGATGCAGTCGAGGCAACGAGTTTAGCTGCCCAAGTCCACTTCCCCCACCACAAATCCTTCCAAACTCACCCCTACCAGTTTTACATTGTACCCTCCCTTCAAACCCTCAGGCCTTCCAAATAGATCATAACAAACAAGTACAAAATAATTACAGTATCTAAAACCATGATAATTAATAAGAAAATAACACTGTGAAGGAGTGAAAAAAAAATTATTGGTTGTAGAATACATACGCACGCATTTCGTAACTATGTTGATGGAATTGTCAGCGTATATATACGCCTGTAAAGTCTCACGCAGACGCAAACCCAGCGTTACCGACCATAAGTAAAACAGTATTACTTATAACATTGCGCAGACCTTTATACATATTTTTATATGTAAATTAGGAATTAAGCGAAACAAGTATCTTAGGAATATTAGGAATAATATAGTGTAACTGTTAGCGAAAGCACGCAGCACAGTAGTCACTTCAGACTCTGCCAACAGAAGCGAGCTCGCCCCGGAGACGGAAGCGGCCGTACACTGCAATACACGAAGTCACCGTAGAGTAAAAATCTGCCAAGAGTAGCGAGCTCGCCCCGGAGACGGAAGCGGCCGTTCTTGCAGCAGACGTTGCCAAGAGTAAGATCTCGCCCCGGAAACGGAAGCGGCATTACACTGCGACATACATATAATACTAGTTCATATAAAATACAAAAAAAACCCAAAAACATAAAATACATAATCATAGCTGTAGTCAATATTAAGTTGTTATTGTTAAAGTAGAATTAAGTGTTGCTGAATAAATAGCCATTGTTAAGTTAAAAGTTTGGATTTTAATCCTTAACTCTCTACCAACGAACCCCACCTATCCTGTACTTGAGGGGAAGCCGCTCTCCTCTCAAGAACCTGCTAGCACTCAGTCGCTCCAAAGCAACTGGACGTTACACGCCTTTCGTATATACAGGGTCATCCGTTAAAACTGCAACCTACGCGCGCGCGAACAGACGAAAATGGCAACACCGCCTCACGGACGCATTCCACTACAACCATGCATCGGCCTGGCGTTCGGAGCGTTGCCAGCGACCGCTGGGGAGCGGTGATGCGCGAGCTTTGAAAATTTTATGATGGTCTCTTTCAAATTAACGTCACAAGGAGCTATTTGAAATTTCCCGACCGGGGTTGAAGAATTTGGGGCCTCTTTCGTATAACTTTTGAATTATAAAAGATATCAGAATGCAATTTGCGCCGAAAAATGAGGAAAAATTATTCCATCTTAATGATGGATAATTCAAAATATTTTACGTTTACTTAATTTTTCTTTTATCAATTTTTTAACCATAATTGTTGTGAAAAGCTTTTGCAAACTGTTTATTTAATACCGTATTTAATGCTCTTTTTAAAAATTATGATGTTGATAAACAATACGCTAGTTGTTTCTGTGTCATTATTTTCATAAATTGAGAAATTAAATTTTTATTCAATTATGTGTTAGTTCTGCAGACCTCAGAATCTATTGTTCTGGTTTTCTTTTTTATAATTTTATCCTTATATGCAGTGCATGCATAGATCGGACGTAAGGAGTAACTAATGGGACGTGTCTTTGATTGTAGTGGTGTTTGAACCTTTTTCTAGAATTTTTGTGTTTGAATGTTTAACCTTTTAGCTACTCAACGCCACGCATATACCGGCTTCCGTTAATGTCATTTTTTGGAACGATGCGTCATTATTATGGCTTTTACACGCAGGTGGCGAAAAATCTCTCCGTTCAAGGGTATAGCGCCGCGGTCAATCCTGTCGTGGCTAAAATTTTTTAGATTAAGACGGGTACGAGATCAGTTGACATTGTTTTCAAACCTCATTACAGTAATCCGGGGTGCGAGTGGTAAACCGATCATAAAAGCGGAGCGTGCGGCTCGCTTACCTGGGCCGGGAAATTCTGCACACCTCTTTGCGGCGTTAATTTGAAAGAGACCATCCTAAAATTTTCGAAGCTCGGGCATCACTGCTACCCAGCGGTCGCTGTTAACCCTCCGAACGCTGGGCCGGTATATGGTTGTAGTGGAATGTGTCCGTGAGGCGGTGTTGTCATTTTCGTCTGTTGGCGCGCGCGTAGGTTGCAGTTTTAACGGATGACCCTGTATAGATGAAACTGTGACACGCATACACCCACGCAGCACCATGACATTGCAGCAACGTCTCTGCAATATTGTGGTGCAAGATTGCAATGTTGCACCATAACATTGTAGAGACGTTGCAGGTTCAGTCCTATGTCCGCCTTCGCAATATCGCAGGTGTATATTCCCGCAACGTTTCGGAAATTTTACAGCAATAGTCCCACCGCAACGTTTCGGGCAGTGAGGGACGCGACGACATGAATGTGTGCAGAATCGTAGTAGTATAACGCCCGTGTGTCTTTTTCTCATAGAAAATATTTTTACCCCAGGGGGATTCGAACCGAGGACCTGTAGCATCGTAGACGAACACTTTACCGCCGCAGCTACAACCGCTGATTGATAAGTTTGCTTACGTATTCGAACTTATACTCCTACCGTGCAAAACTTTAAACTCAAATTATTCAGAAACGAAGACTCATTTGACAAACCTATTAGGGATTTTTAACACTGTAGGTGCGGACTCTAACTATAACTCGGTGTCATTTTAGGTTAGGTTGGAAAGTAGTCTTTAGACTAAACCTTTGCATTTGTCTTTTCATCTCTCTTTTCTCTTGCTTGATTGTATATACGTGTTTGTACAATAAAGACGTTTAATAATAATAATAATAATAATAATAATAATAATTTCACACATTAAAATATATAGTATCTACTCTATCTAAACAAATTAAATTCATTTTCAAATCTCTTCTATAATTTAAATTCATGTACAAAAACCTCTCACAATAACACTTTTTTCATATCTTCAACGGCCAACGAGAAATTCTAGCATATCCAGTTAAATGAAACATGCTGTAGAATCTACTCGACGTCATATTTCAAATTTCGTCAAAGTCATAGTTGCTTCAGAATATTGCTGTACTATTTCTATAATATTTCCACTACAGTATTGCATGACAATATGTAGGCAATTTTGCTGGGTCGTTGCCACTGAAACATTGCACATCGATGAGCACGCAATATTGTAGAAATATTGTAGAATCGTTGCCAATGGAACATTGCACGGCAACGTTCTTACAATATTGCTGTAATATTGTAGGATCGTTGCCAATGGACCATTGCACGGCAACGTTCTTGCAATTTTGCTGTAATATTGTAGGATCATTGCCACTCCAATAATGCACGGCGATATTGCAGGAACGTTCCTACAATATTGCAATGCAATCTGCAACAACGCAATATTGCAGCAACGTTCCTGCAATACAGCTGCAACGAAGTGTGCTGTATGGGTATACGCCTTTCGCAGGCAAAGAATTAAAACTGAAAAGTAAATGTCAAGTCAACTAACCCCATCATATTTGCCATCTCACCCCGCAGCCGGGCTTTGTTGATTTATTCGTCTCACTACTCTAAATACAATAAAAACTGCAACCTAGACTCCATTAAAACGATTTTCAAAATTAAGCTTGTATACCTAATGAAATTTGTAAACTTTTGGTATGCAGCAAGTCAACAAAATACCAATGGTTTATTTATAAAAATTAGAAATGTTAAAAATTAGTCAACTAGCCCCGATCTCCCCTACCCAACGTGTATAAAGCGTTGAATACAATAAGTAGATGCAAGTATTTGTTACACCGCACGTGAGCATTACGACAAAGAAACCTTCAAAAGTTATCAGAGTTGAAATACACGAATCAAGATTACACCAGAGTTAGGTAAAATGTAATCTA
This sequence comes from Andrena hattorfiana, assembly GCA_944738655.2. Taxonomy (NCBI): domain Eukaryota; kingdom Metazoa; phylum Arthropoda; class Insecta; order Hymenoptera; family Andrenidae; genus Andrena; species Andrena hattorfiana. The sequence continues at coordinate 21,719,265 of OX122890.1, forward strand.
ATTACAAATGACAAATTACGATTAAAATGTAACTGTGTAATTGATTACACATTATTTTCTGTAATCGTTAACTTAGGTAGTTGTCAAAATTGTGGCCAACTACCTAAATTAACGATTACAGAAAATAATATGTAATCAATTACACAATTACATTTTAATCGTAATTTGTAATTTGTAACTAGATTACATTTTGCCCAACTCTGGATTATACTAATATCGTAGTGTATGGATCAAGCACATTCTATTTTTCTTGCAAGTGAGATCGAACGTTTCAAAATTTATCGCGAAGACGTTCAAACGTACCCAGAGCCTGTCACATGTAGCTGATGTATTTGCATCTTACATGCTGAAATTCTATGACATCGCATGCTAAATTGAATTTCACAATTCTTTCACAATTCACATATGGACTGGTGTTCTCTTCAAAAGTGCCCGCCTGTAGTTTATAGGTACTACATAAAGTATTACGTGGCAAACAAACACCAAAGTAAAGAAATTTACAGGTAACGTACAGCGCTTTTCATGAAAGAATTTATAGCGCATATGAATATTTTTGAGCCTCGAAATTATTCACAGAACTTGAGTGTGTCAGTGTCATAATCTACAACTATGTATATATGTATCCCACTTCGTAAGTTAATGTCAAAGAATGAAACCAAGGACGGGAACAAAACAATTCTTACTTGACGCACGCGACATGTTTACCATGTCCGTGCAAAGATTATATCAATGTAAATAGGAAAATATGCATTTTAAAATGCCGTATGCGGATTATATATGATTAAAAAAATATGTTTGTACTGTATGTTTTATCGGGAGATTACATTGCAGTGTGTACGTAATAACAGCACGCTGTAATACCTTGGTATTATTGTTATGATTTATTGATCATTTCCGGATTACAAGGTCTTCTGTGGCACTATGTGCACATTCTGTACATTATTTTTATACATTCTTTAAAATTCTATAGCAATGTTAATATTTAAATAAATAAGCACAGCATATTACTTATTCAGAAAATAAGTTGGTAAGTAATATTCTGTTAGATGCAAATAATTTACCACAGTAATATGTATATATATCTTTGTGTATGTTTAATTTCATACAAAATGAGCTAAACGAATATTCAAAGACATTTGGAAGGGGATTTATAAAATACTTAAAAGTTGTTTTTTTTAAATTAATTACTTAAAAACTCTGGCAGAGTAGTGTGAACTTTTGTTTCAGTAACACGAGTTACTTCCTACACTTGTCTTTACTTGTTAAATGTTGTGCCAAGGTATATAAGAAAACTTGTCACTAGATACGTGAAACTGTCTCGTTAACTTCTGTGTCCCTGCGTTTATAGGTAATTATTTTCACATGATCACAATAATGGTATAAATATATATCCCATGGGCAATTATTACGCTGTGATTTTACTCGTTTCTTTATTTATATTTTTCTGCCTAACGATAATTATTTTGAAGGGAGTGCGAAACTCGCAAGTGTATAATACTGTAATTGACAGGCTACTTGACAAAAGAAACGGTGGCATAAAAAGCTTTCCGAAGTTATTTTTACGTATATTTCAGGTTAAAATATTTGTAAAATGTTCTTAAAACATTTGTAAGTAAATATAGATCATTGTCATATAGTCAGGAATCGAAAAATATATAATTAATGTAAAAAAACTCAACCGGGGGGGGGGGGAGGATTTGGAAGTTCGAGGCTCGAACCTACGTTCAAAAAACTATGCTGCACCAAATTGAAAAATCTGAAAAAATATTCGGGGCATTAGTAACACTGATATGTACTTACAGTAAAAATATAATAATAGTTCTGCAACTGCTTCCATATGCAACCGGCATTTTTTTACGTTTTTTATTTTTAGCAACTTAGAATTTCAATTTCAAAATCATAAATTTTTCTCTAATACATGACTCGGTAACAAAAATGCCTCTGATTTTTTTTCTTCAAATTGTTACATGCACTAGTATAGGAGAAATTGGGGGAAAACCTGATTTTCAATTTTGCTCTTTACTACCCTCCAAGTCGAGATACAAAGTTGAAACTTGCCAAAAACTGCTTTTTTATGAGCTTTCGAATGACTCGGCGCGAGTCAAATTCGGTATAGGGGCACATTTGGCCATCTTAACCGGCTATAGCCTTTTATTGAAAAGTAAAGTGTTTCCTTCTGGATTATGTAATGTTTCTGATGTGTACAAAGGCGGACTAGTAGCATATGTACGCACACAAACATTAACTGAACAGGAGTAAACTGTGCAGTCACTTAAGAATATTCACAAAATAGAAATGCAAGACCAGTATTATATTTATCATAGAATTTTGCTGAAACGATGGCCATATATCAATTTCAATTTAAAATAAATCAGAATTTCAATTTAAAATTACGTACCTATGTCTGATAGGACTCTATTTAGAAATCTAAATTCTGATTCAATTCGTATATTCGGAAAGAAAGAAAGATAAAAATATTCTTCGTTATGTGTAAAGATTTGAAATAAACCATTCGTCAAATGTAACGGTAATTTGTTGCGCAAAAAATAAAGTGGCGAAGCCTGAACCTAAAGGAAGGAGCCGGGTGAAAATTTCTTGTTCTTTGAACGTAATTCTTCGTGGTCAGGCTCAATATGGTGGTGTCTTTCCAAGCTCGATTTATAGTTTTATACCTGCGGTAGAGAGAAGAAGAGATATCTAATAGACAAGATTTACTACTGCACGCCCGTCTCAATTGCGGAACAAATTTATCTTCTCTGTGGTCAGCAGCCTTCCCACCGCTTCCGAGCCTCAATCTTGGTCCCGCTCCTCGTGAAATATTGGCTTACCCCCGAACTCGAAAGTTACTTGACAAACGAATCGATGTACGGTTTAAGGAAGAGGGAAAACGAGGGTCCGTCCCTACAGAATTGGCGAACCGGTAAACTTTTCAGTTTCCCGATGCCAACTGAAAAAAAACACTTCTTCTTTCTCCGTTCCCTTGATTAGAGCACGTGTTCATATGCAAAACTAGAACCAAGTGAAGCGACTAATATTATGGCCTGGTATCTTGGCGACAATTATTATGTTGCTAGAATGTAACAAAAGGGAGGGAAAAAGTGAATGTATATTTGAAAGTATCGTCTCGGAAGGCAATGAACTGATTTCTTGTAGTCAAGGCTACTATATACGTTCCAGAAAAAGTAATGGCCATATGATATATCCGTGTGCAATTTAGAAAAAAAAATCTTGAGCATTGTCATAACGGTCGTAGTGAGTACCTTTCCTAAGGATCTGTACTAAACAGTACGTATTTTGTGAAGTATATAATAGGTCACTTCTGTAGTCTGTTGCTATCTGTTCGGGAAATTTTTTGTATGAATTCGCCAGCTTAGTTTAGTGCACTCTAATACTACATATACTGCTACTGACTGGCTTTCTTTAAATATTTCAGTTTAGGCTACTTTATTCATTTGTTCATTATACGTTAGGGTTTGTCGGTTTTTAAAAATCGTGTTTAAAAATCGTTTTTTTTTATAAATTTGAAAAGTTCGAAAATCGGTTTCTTAATTTAAAAAAAAAACGGTTTTATATACTAAAATTAATATGTAAAATGAATTAATTATTTAATTAAAAACGTTAACATTTTGATTTGAAATCGCCTCGGACACAAGCATATTGTAGTAGGTAACAGTTTACTGTAAAACTAATCTTCATGAATTCATACTTTCGGAAGAAAAATACTGAATGAAATAAAGATTTATTTTTTATATTTTGTACGGATTTTAGTTATTTTAATTTTTTTTATTGATTTGGTTTTGTATAAATAGATTATATTTTATTTTGTTATATTTTTGTAATTCCATAAATATTAAAAAAAAACTGAGAACTTTGAAAATAATTACAAACATTTATTTTCTATTTTAATTATATTTTTTTGTGAAAATTCGGAAACCGGTACAACTGGTCTTTTGGGAATAGTGGAATTCGGAAACCGGTTTTTTCAAAAGTCGGTTTTTGTATAAACCTTATTATACGTGCTTAAGGTTGATTTAGAAACGATGAGAATAGGATTAATGGAGGTAGCAATATGTAACAAATAAAAAATTATATAAAAGATAACGAGATCAGAGGAAGCGTACTATCTAAATATTCTAAATGCAAAACAACCGTCCCCGTGCAAAGGAACCAGGTAGAAACACGTGCTGCCCACTTTGAGAATGACAGTACCCTAGAGAGTGTCAAAGTATAACTGTAGCGAGGTACGATTCGAAACACGATTTCTCGTTTCATTGTGCGTAAAACTGAGCGTACAAAACCAGCGCAGGTCAAGTGGAGCCCCGCGAAGGAAAATCTGATACTTAAGACTGTTTCGACAAGCTGTCACTCCACAACAATGAGGTCTGTGCCGTGCAATAACTATGTATACCACGGATTTTCTCTCCGTTAAAACCCACGTGCCTTGGAGCAACAGAACGTGGAACTCAGTTGGCGAGAAGCACCTCTGCTCATCTACTTTCCGTGAAATCTACTTGTGGTCGCTTTTGACCCACAAACATTCTAACAACGATTGTGCTTACGAGGTTCGCTACCCTGTGCGCCATGTTTGCAGCACGTGTGCGCGAGATCCTCTTATTGTTAGTAGTTCGTTGGAATACAGAGGCTCAGTGATTCGCAATTTTGTTACAAATTCACAGAAGTACTTGCTCCGAAATTTAAATCCATTCCGTGTATACAGAGGTTGAATCGTTAAATTTCATAAGCTTTTTCAGCTTAGCTGCAGGCCAGTGAAGCTTACAAAATGTGATATTTTCCGCTGATTATAATAACACAATTTCTCGTGGATTTCTTTTCTCAGAAATCGGGATTTTCTGCAGTATAAGTTAATTTAGTTTCAAAATATTTCAATTGTCTAAATTATATTTACAATGAGTACTTTAGTCGTGCAACTAAGACATTTCACGTATACTTTTAATAACAATTAATGAATTAAGGGAGTAGTCCATATGCTATATGGATACGACTTAAAGGGCTGTGCCGGCCTAGAGTCCATACAAATAGGTGATCTCTAGGAATTAATTAAAGGAAAGCTACTTCATATAATTTAATGGGACTTTTTGCATTGTATTAAGGATGTCTTAAACTATAGAAATATTTTTTGTTTGTTTTATAATTAATCATTACAGACGGTACAGGGGAGTCGTTAATGTTAAGGCGTCAAAAAATTCATACAAAACGGTAGAACCTGTAACACCTAAACCATTGGTCTGAAATAAAAAATAATGCCAGAATATTAAAGGGCATGAAATTTGCTTGTGGACTGACCAGTAAAAATTGCAAAAAATTACTGGTCTGTCCACGAGACAGAAATATAGACTTGTAGCCTTTTGGATTGCAAGGAATATGGATATTTCTGAACAGACAAGATTTATTCGGATTAGGAAGGAATACATGGTTTGATTGACAGGATGGGGCTACAAATTTCGAAGGTCAGACGTTGCGTCTCGATGTATTTATACAATTTTCAAAGATACTATTGTGCAAACGGCACTTGACTTTACTCTAATGAGGCGTCCAGGAGTTACTCTGTACTCTCCCGTTCGATTGGCGTCCAGGTATTGTCGCCGAACTCTCCATATCGAACAGGCGTCCAGGAATATTCTCCCGTACTCTCCTCTCTACGTTAACGAGGCGTCCAGGAGTTCCTCTGTACTCTCCTGTTCGATTGGCGTCCAGGTATTGTCGCCGAACTCTCCATACCGAACAGGCGTCCAGGCATATTAGGCGTCCGTACTCTCCTCTCCTGGATAGGCGTCCAGGTATTATCGCCGAACTCTCCTGCCGGAGTCCCTAAGCTGTCTGAGAGTGGCCGTGTGTCGTACCTCGTTCTCTCTCTCAGAACAGCGAAGAAGAAAATGCCATTGCGGGCCTCTAATTTATACCCAATCGTTGCTATCCGCGGCTGCAGAAATCAACAGATGCGTTGTTAAGCGCGAGCCTCGCGAGACGCAGTCCCGCGCCCGCACGTCTCTCCTCACGGGCGGCCTACAAGCGTGTTCTCGAAACGTCTCGATGGTCAGCGTTTCTCAAACTTCCTTTTCTGCATGCTACAGACTTCAAAATAAAAAAGTTTCAGTCGAATCGGATAACAACTTTTCCAGATACAGGTTCCACCGATTTTAAGGGGGGATTGCGCCTTACTGGGCCGAAAAATAGGTAATTTTTTGTGAATTTTTTCTACAAAAATGGTTCGACAAATTAATTTGAGGTTTAGTACTCGGTTTTATTGTATCTTGAACTATTGTTCTGAATTTTTGTGTCACAGTGAAAAAAACATGGCAGATACGAAAAGAGCGTTGAAAAATAATCGGGTGGTCCTGGCGTTGACGAAAAGTACTGTAAGGTTTATCCAAAACACAAAAAGGAAAAGAGCTTCTTAATCTATATGAATGTAGCTATCGGTGGTAGTAAATTTATTGCCGTATCTGTTACCGGTCCTTTTTTATTTAAAGAAGTTTTCCCGATTTTGGGGCAAAACCTGTTTCAGGCTCAAACCACCCATACAGCACAATTCGTTGCAGTTGTATTGCAGGAACGTTGCTGTAATATTGCGTTGTTGCAGGTTGCATTGCAATATTGTAGGAACGTTCCTGCAATATTGCCGTGCATTATTGGAGTGGCAATGATTTTACAATATTACAGCAAAATTGTAAGAACGTTGCCGTGCAATGTGCTCATTCGTGCTCATCGACGTGCAATGTTCCAGTGGCAACGATCCTACAATATTTCGGGAATATTGCGCGCACATCGACGTGCAATGTTCCACTGGCAGTGATCCTACAATATTTTGTCAATATTGCTCCCACATCGATGTGCAATGTTTCAGTGGCAACGACCCAGCAAAATTACCTACATATTGTCATGCAATACTGTAGTGGAAACATTGTAGAAATAGTACAGCAATATTCTGAAGCAACTATGACTTTGACGAAATTTGAAATATGACGTCGAGTAGATTCTATAGCATGTTTCATTTAACTGGATATGCTAGAATTTCTCGTTGGCCGTTGAAGATATGAAAAAAGTGTTATTGTGAGAGTTTTTTGTACATGAATTTAAATTATAGAAGAGATTTGAAAATGAATTTAATTTGTTTAGATAGAGTAGATACTATATATTTTAATGTGTGAAATTATTATTATTATTATTATTATTATTATTATTAAACGTCTTTATTGTACAAACACGTATATACAATCAAGCAAGAGAAAAGAGAGATGAAAAGACAAATGCAAAGGTTTAGTCTAAAGACTACTTTCCAACCTAACCTAAAATGACACCGAGTTATAGTTAGAGTCCGCACCTACAGTGTTAAAAATCCCTAATAGGTTTGTCAAATGAGTCTTCGTTTCTGAATAATTTGAGTTTAAAGTTTTGCACGGTAGGAGTATAAGTTCGAATACGTAAGCAAACTTATCAATCAGCGGTTGTAGCTGCGGCGGTAAAGTGTTCGTCTACGATGCTACAGGTCCTCGGTTCTAATCCCCCTGGGGTAAAAATATTTTCTATGAGAAAAAGACACACGGGCGTTATACTACTACGATTCTGCACACATTCATGTCGTCGCGTCCCTCACTGCCCGAAACGTTGCGGTGGGACTATTGCTGTAAAATTTCCGAAACGTTGCGGGAATATACTCCTGCAATATTGCTAAGGCGGACATAGGAATGAACCTGCAACTTCCCTGCAATGATACGGTGCAACATTGCAATCTCTCACCGCAATATTTCTGAAGAGTTCCAGGATCATTGCCACAATTTTGCCGTTTCGTTGCAGAATCATTGCCGGAACGTTGCAGGACTAAATGTTTACAATGCTGCCGCAAACATTGCAAAAATACACACCTGCGATATTGCGAAGGCGGACATAGGACTGAACCTGCAACGTCTCTGCAATGTTATGGTGCAACATTGCAATCTTGCACCGCAATATTGCAGAGACGTTGCTGCAATGTTATGGTGCTGTGTGGGCAGGACGCTTCGCCTCCTTCACAAGGCTGCCATTTTACCATTTTTTTATTTTTCTTAATGTATCTACTACCACTGATAACCACATTAATATAGATTAAGAATATCTTTTCCTTTTTATGTTTCGGATAACCCTTACATTACTTTTCGTCAACGCCAGCACCAGCCGATTCTTTTTCAACCCTCTCTTTGTATCTGCCATGCTTTTTTCTCACTGTCACGCCAAAATTCAAAACAATAGTTCAAGATACAGTGAAACAGCCTGCGAAACCTCAAATTAATTTGTCGAACCGTTTTTGTACAATAAATTCACAAAGAATGACATATTTTTCAGCCCAACAAGTCGCAATCCCCCCTTAAGAATACTGTTTCGAGAAAAACGCCTTTAATGTATATAGTGTAAGAGCCCCAAATTTCTTCCCCAAAAGTTTTTTTTAACACTTATCCAAAACCAAATCAATTTTTTAATCTGAAAAATTGATATAATTACCTTGAAAGCTTATTGTTAGTAATAAAACTCTGTAACCAATATTTGATATATGATCAAGTAAAAAATATATACATACGTAGAAGGATGCATTTTTCAATTGTTAAGAATAGTGTTCCCAATTGCGTCTCCTTAGTTTCCCTGGGAAATAGTGGAAAAATTGCATAGTCGCATTTTATGTGCTTAAAAAATGTTTTATTATAATGCTTCCAAAGCATTTATGCAAAAATCACATGAAATTTTTTGTTTGCAGTTTTTGTAGTGTTTGTATGTATGTATACAACTCATGGCACCATTTGAAGTATACATTTTTCTCCCTTGAAACGTAATTAGACACAAAGCCATTTTTAATATAATTGCTAGTTCTAATGGATAAGTGACAGAACGAGTTCGCCCCTTCAGAATATGAAAATAGAAGTAATATGCATATACTACACATGAACAAAAATAGATGGTACAATTACATACCTCAGATGCCAAAATACGACTTGAAATATTAATAAATAATACTCCTGAAGAAACAAAGCGTTATAAAAAATCTGGAAACGACGAATTCATTTGTTTTTGCTGCCAGCTCACTAATAGTGGCGTTTCTATTATATATTCCAATTGCCGCGAACAGGGTGCAGCACATAACAATAGAGATTAACCAGGGGATGAAATTTGGGCCCCTTACGCTATAAAACAAATTTCGACGCACACATTTTATAATTCTTTTACATTATTGTATATTATGTTCTTGACTCTGTGGTTATATTATTCGTATGTCTACTTACAGATTATAAACGTACACCATAAGTTAACGAACAGTTTGATTTACATTTCCTTTATTTACCAAAATTAAAGAACCATTCGTTTTAAGGCGGATTCATACAGTTCCGTGACGATTCAGAGCCGTCAGTGTAAAAAGTATCGTTTCCCTGTTTTGAATCGTAGCAATTTGCACTTGTCCGTGTCAGTTACTGACATTGAAACAAAGAAACCATTGGCATTGACGACACTCAAACGTCACGGAACCGATACATATGAAGCCGCCTTTACTCAACTCCCCGTAGCACATTGCACAAAGATTTACGATTTAAGTTGAATAGTTAGAGTATAATGGAACATGAAATAGGCGAAGCTGATCTAAAACATCCTAAATTATAAATACGCCACTGAGAATTTCAAGGCGAAATGGTGTATCGGGAGGGAAACGTCAAATGCAGCTTTGCGCAGACAGACGTGCAGTCTCCCGTGTGACAAGTTAACTGTACGGTAGATTATTGTCGAAATGCATTCCCGTGCGACAAAGCGTCGCGGCGTAAGCGACAGCATCCATATACCGCACAGTTGACCGATAGGCGAGATCTTTGGCCAAGTAAACACGGTTAATGGAGTCGTTGCTCGCCCGCTAAGCCAACGTATGCGTACCTATGCACGTGTGTGCGTGTGTACCTAGAGGTACGTGCATGTTAATACGTTTGATACCTTGACTGCGTAATCTTTCGCAGGGGTAGGAGGTAATTAGTAGTAACGGACAGTTACGTCCGATATACGAACAATGGAACACTGCCGATGCGATGGGAATAGGAAGAGGGTGATGGCTGAGCGAGTATGATAAATGAACGGTGCCTGACAAGCGGCCATCGTTGCCCAATGATGGATGATCGACGGTCCGCTCCCTAATTATTTCATACTTTGCAATCAGAACGATAATCCATCCGCAGTACCTGCAGCCTGTCACGGATAAATCATCGGTTATCATTTCTGAGTCACAACACGTGTGCGCCAGCGCCGTCACAAACAATCGGCGAAAGCTCGTGGTGCCGCATTAGTGTCAAGGCGAATCGTTAGTTCTACGCCATCGAATCATGAGAATATCGTTCGAATTCACGAAATCGAGACAGATTATACTGATACGCGAATCTCCAATTGATTTGAGGACAAATGGAACGGCTACACATGCATATATGCAGCCTCCCGCTTTTCAGTTGTCGCCTGATTTTTGTAACTATGAATAAGAGGCGAATAATTTCCATGTGATATATTAACACTTTGAGTGGTGCAAGGTTTTGAAAACTGCCTCTTTAAGGGGTTACATACGTTCTCAACTTTTGAAAAATCGATTTTTGTTTTTTTTTCACTAAAATTAAATGTTGATAGTGTATAGAATATAGGGCAAAAAGATTTAAAGTGATATCTCAATATTTAACGAAGATATTTGTCACAATGTGAAAGCGTGCACGGTCAAAAAAATTCGGCCGTGCTGAACAGTAAGAAGTCAAGTGCAGCATTCAGGTAGAAACTCACAAATAAATGTTATCCTTGCTGCTAATTGTATTAGTAAAAGTATAGCTATATATTTGATTAGCAGAATAACCCCGCGCTTCGATTCGGATCTAAGAGATATTAAGGACACCATGAAAACACAGTTTACCCCGTTTCACCCCCTTAAGGGTTGATTAGTGCAAAATCCTGAAATTAATGTTTACGGATTTGTGTGGGAAACCTTTGTATGTATAAACCAAGTTGGTATCTAATAGGGCCTAAGACATATTGAGAAGTCCGTAAAAATACACTTTACCCCTTTTCACCGCCGTAGAGATTGATTAGGGCAAAATCCTAAAACTGATTTTGAGGGATTTGTGTGAGAAACCTTTGTGAGTAAGAACCAAGTTGATATCTAATCCCGTCTAAGAAATATTAAGGAATCCGAGAAAATACATTTTACCCCTTTTCACCCCTCTGGGGGGGGGGGGGGCGGAATTTCCAAAAATAATTTCTTAGTGGGCGCCTGCGTCATGAAAACAATGTACCTTTCAAATTTTACGTTCCCAGGCTGAACGGCTTGAGTTGGGCGTTGATGAATCAATCAGTCAGTCAGTCAGAACTTCTTCTTTTATATATATATATATAGAATAGATAGATATACATTATATAGTATCCTTAATGGAGCTGCAAATAGCACTGCAAGAGATATTCTGCCCGATACTATTTTTTTCCGTATATGTATATGATTATGTATACATTAATTGAAAAGTAAATGCATATGTGCAAACATTACAGCAATTGGGGTGTAAGATTGGCTTCAATTTGCACAATTATTGTAATAAAGAGGATGCTGACAGACAAGGGTGTCCGGGGACTTTTTCCAGGGGGGGGGGCAACTTTGGGATGATGGTAAAGAAAAATATACCCCTCTTGTTCTTTAACCCACTTTATAGTGCCACCTTAATTAAAAATTTAAAATCGAAATTTAAAAATATTCCCTTTTTTAGTATAAATTTAATAAAGATCAGTTTTGGAAAATAAGCGACTTTTTCTCAAAAGCCAGGGGGGCAACTGCTCCTTTTTGCACCCCCCCCCCCCCCCCTCCGGATGCCCATGCTAACAGACTGAAACACGCGAGGATCGCAGCGGCGCAAACTACAAAAGAAATTCCAAAAATGTACAAACTGAGCAAAAGAGGGCTTGACAGTATGCTGCTGGAATGGCAAATTAAGTGTAAATTGCAAGAAAATGTTTTTTCAATACTTTTCGTCCTCAACTTTAAATGCGTTTTTCTCGAAATTACATTTTTCTAACTTATCAGCATGATAACTTCGACAAATTACAACATTTTTTCACGAACTTTGCGTTAATCTATGCAGAATGACTTTCTCTAAGGGCTATCGGGCCAGTCTTTTAAATTTTTAATCTATAATATTTTTCACCATTTAAAGATCGAAATTGTAGACGAAAAGTCGGATTCATTCTTCAAAATGGCATAATTTTCTTATTTCCTGAAAATTCAAAAACTTGGCCTGATGGCCCATTGCTACAACACCATTTTACAAGACCGGCTTTCAATTTTCATTGTTGTGTGTTTTTTTGCGGGAACTATCAGGCTGATAAGGAGGCCCCCTATTTGGTGCAAAGGTTGCCGCAGCTGCAGAAAACGAAGGGCAATATTTGACAATCGTGTGAAACAATTTTTTTATATGCATAAAGATCCCAAGAACAAGATACAATTATAACATTTTCAAATTATTTAACACCTCTCAAAAAAAATCCCTAAAATAATCAATTATTTGGCACCAAGAAGGTATGTAACCCCTTAAAGGCGGATTCACATATGTCACTTTCGTGATGGTTCAGTACCGTCAGTGTTAGCGGTAAAAAATATCAAACAAAGAGAATTGATATGTGTGAATCCGCCTTAAGTCTGTCGAATCTTTCCGAGCGATTACCTCCGCCGGGAAATTTTGATGTAAAGCGAATTCCGAACTTGGTTTGTTTTCGAAGTAAATATTCCGGTGCACTCGGCCAATACCTGCTGTTGATACTTTCCAGAAAATATCAAAGAGTAGAAACCTGCCAAAACCATGCACAAGGTGAAAATTCCTCGTCGCGAAAAAACGCCGAAGCCGTTCGAAGTGATAAGAAGTAAGATTGACTTTGCATTTTTGAACGGACACTTGATATGGCAGGCAATATTGACAGTAAGATGGGTGTAATGAGCCAATCGCATGTGATTGTCAGGAGCGTAATGACGAGTCGTGTATAAGAATGAGAGGTATTCAGGAATTCAGGGTGTGTACCTATGGAAGCGAGAATCTCTTTGCAAACCGAATCTCTTTTCAATCGATATCAAATAAGACTTTTATGTTACTGGTATTCGGTATGCGAATGAAGAGCTTACAGTACCAATAATTTTCCAACCATGCATTGTCGAGAGGAGAGTTATAGCGAGATTCAGTATCTACTACGTAATACGTATATATATACATAGAGTGCATTTGATTTTCGGACACCAACCGCGCTGCGCGCGAAGGAGGGGTCTTTCACTGCGTGAGTGCGGCTGGTGTCCAAGAATCAAATGCACTCAGTGTATACTATAGCATGTGAAGTTGTATTTGATTCAGCTTGAATAGCTGTTAAGTATTTAGGCTAAAATGTAACCAAAAGCATTGCGATTTTAATATTGTTCACAAGTTCTTACAATAAACAGTTCGATAAATACACAGTACACCATCGGGATATAGAGTAAGTCCGGGACAGTCGGTTAACCTAACATAAAACCTAACATAATTATTAAAACTAATACTGATATTATTTATTTTATTAGAATAAACCTAATATGTTCAGAATTTTATGGTGATTTAAAAGTGAGGTCATGGCATCTGATCATCTCTCCCGAGGTGCCGAAAGAAATAGTTCTCGTCGTTGGGAGAGATGGCTCACATAATTATTCATGAAAAAATAACAAAAAAGAAAGCAAAATTATTTATGAGTGAATACTATAACTACAAAGTTATTGATATTTATTCTAAGCAAGTAAAGAACACATCAAACAAAAAGCGAACTACTTACTGGTGATTAGCGAAGCAAATAAAAACACAAATGAATAAATAAAATAATAAAAAATAAAAGTAAATAAAAAAAATAATTCCTCTCAAAATATTGTAAATTTTACTGATAGAATAAAAGTTTAGAAAACGAATCATCTCTCCTATCTGCAGGGAGAGATGGTCTTATCGTTAGCTTTGATGGGAAGGGTTAAAGTAATTATTTAGAAGTTTTCCATCTTCACCGATTTCAATGATTTTTGGATATGTTGTAGGGGACACGATTCTGAACAACTTTTTCCTACACATGTTACCGCTGCTCGACCTTCGTTTCCGAGATATTCGCGAAAAAAATCTGTCGATTTATTCCGACGCAACACATTCCACTTTCCAACTTATCCCGGGTATTAGTATTGGTTGCGACTAGATTAGTGCGGGGGACACGAGCTCGCTCGCAGGCGCGCAAAGCATGGCAGCGAACCGATATGAGTTTAGAGATTTGAACCACAAACTTGCGGAAGCCCGTCAACGCCCCGACTTATATCGGTTCTCTACCATGCTTTACGCGCCCCTAATCTAGCCCCAACCAATACTAATTGGCGTCCGTTGCATCGACGAATAAGTCAAAAGAAGTTTTTCGCAAATATCTCGGAAACAAAGGTCAGCTTCGTCATTTGTTTTGTCCCATGCTGGCGCATACCCTGCAACGGACGCGTACTGTAGGTAGGTATACGGCAGAATACATTGTAGTAGTAGCAGCAGTTTTTCGCGAATATCTCGGAAACGAAGGTCGAGCGGCGGTAATATGTATAGGAAAAAGTTGTTCAGAATCGTGTCCCCGACAATATATCCAAGCATCATTGAAATCAGTGAGGATGGAAAACTTTTAAATAATTACCTAACATGTCGGCAGCAGAAACGATTAACGTAGGGTAAACTGTACAAAGATTGGCACCCTAAGCGGAAATCCCAATTGGAATATCTATATTTTTTGTAAAGTTTTTATATGGCAGTTATTAATTTTCAGTTATTATCAATGATTATGGATTTCTCGTAAAATAATACATCTTGAGTACCTATTAAGTCTTTTATTTTAAAATAGTCAATGAATAACAAAAATAGGCATAAAAGTACAATCATGGGCACCCTAAAATTTCAGGTTGTATAGAAAAACGTATGTAGTTGAAAACGAAGTTTAAAATGTTTAAACAGACTATTTCATTCACTATTAAACACCTACAACACTTAGTAAATCTGTATTTCAATCCATTACTTAGTTATAAAGCGACAAAATATACTTACCTGCTCCTTATCAAAATTTTAAGAAAATTCCTAAAATTCATCCCTTTATCCCACTTTGTGGTGTTGCCAGATGTAAAATGTATAGTTCAACTACTGGACTTTGCAGTGTTGTAGTAAAAGAAAAATAAGAAATAGTAAAAAAGTACTTTCTAAGCTCATACTTCTTAATATTTGGCTTTTGAATCAGGAGTGCCAAATCTGAAAGCAAAAAAGAATAAAAAGAAGACTGATAGAAGTAGAAAACGTTATAATACTGACACCAGAAATGAAGATTTAACTTTAAGGGAAACTGAAAACTTGATAACACCAAAAGTACTACATGAGGCAAAGTTAAAAATGGATGAAAAATATATGATGATTGAAAGTATCAACACCAGTACTCAAAAGATAGTTAATCTTAAGTCTAAAAGTAAAGAAAACGAAATTAAAATTTTATCAATTTAAACTATTTGTACATCATCTAAATGAAAACTGACAACTACAATAGAAGAGAAACATTCCGCAACGAGGAAAAGTTGATGGCTTTCTTAAAGCGACTTGTAGACGGTCAATATTATTGTGCAATATTCAATATTGCACAATATTATTGACTGTATGTGGATCATATTGGAAGGTTGCACAATATATTGTGTGAATGAAGAAGAAAATTGGCCCCTAGACGCTCAATATATTGTTCGATAATCATATTGCACAATAATACTGACCATTTTTGGGTCATATTGGAAGATTGTATAATATATTGTGTGAATCAAAACGGTTTTGATATTTATTGTCCAATATTAAATATTGCACAATAATATTGACCGTTTGTGGGACACCCAGCAAAATATTGTGCAATATATTGCACAATAATATTGATCGTAAACAGCCCCTAGATGGTTAATATAGATCGTGTGGGACACGCAGCATAAATATTGTGCAATATATTGCACAAGAATATTGACCGTCTACAGGCCGCTGAAGCAATTATCCTGAATCAGTTGACTCTAACTAGGTATTAATTTCCTTTTCTTTTGTCTGATCTGTTATTTATTTTTATTTTTAGTTATTAATGAAGAATGAATTATTAGAAAGTCAACAATTTATTTTTAGTTTTTGAGTGCCAATAATTGATACACGCTGTGCCAATAATTGTAGGTACTAAGTATGCCAATGATTATACTTTCATGTCTATTTTTGTTTTGCATTAAATATTTTTAAAATAAAAGACTTAATACGTACTCAAGATACTTTATTTGAATGAGAAATCCATAATCATCGATAATAACTGAAAATTAAGAACATATAAAAACTTCACAAAAACATAGACATTCCAATTGGGATTTCCACTTAGGGTTTTGCAGTGTATCCGACATATGTATTTTTGTGTGAAATAAACATAAAGTAATTTCGGGTAATAATATCCAGCCGTCACATTTCCTTAGTAGGTTAATCTACAATAATGGTAGTGCTATCTATTGCTATTATTATTTACATCTGAATTGTCATCCGACGAGTTTCCGCGTCGTTGATATAACACTTACTGGTTGTAAATTCAATAAGTGTTTCTCCGCCGACTTTCGTGGCTCGAATTATAACAATTGGGAGTAGTTATCATCCAGTTACTATACAACTACAGGTATGTATACGTATATGTATACATTGGCAACGTATTCGTTTGGATTATAAGTTATAAGGAAAAGTTATTCAAGGTCATATCCTTGACAACATATGTCAAGATCAAGGTTATCGGTACTGCCTTCCCTATACTGCATAATTAAAGCCACCGTCCGTTCACGCAAAGTCAAGTTCAATAAACACCTCGCAATTAGTTGGAAAAATTATTTTTTTAATCAGAAAAACCTTTAGTAAAACCGGATGCGTTTATAATATGAGGGAATAGAGACCAAAGAGTTTTGAAATTTGAAACTGGGTAACAATTTTTTCCAGGTTGTTCCGAATGTAACCATTTACTTCTTGGGTATAGTACCTAAGTGCCCAGTGGACCCATAAAACTGATGTGCAATGGTTGCATGCTATGCGTACAGTGTGGGGGAAAGCTTAAGATAATGCCATCTTATGTCTGGCTTTATTAATCAACGGTAGATTGTTTATGCGAGTAGTAAGACCATCTAACAACATCAGGACATACAACAAAAATTTCACTTTGCATCCAATCACTTGAATGGCATATTGCGATTGTTCCTGGCTGCGCATAAACCAAGAGTTCGGTTTTCATGCAAACTCTTGGGAAGATCAGCAATGGAGGAACATCAATTTCCTGAAGCAGAAACGCAGATTACAGCTGTGAAGAGCTGTGTTCCTTCTGCTGAACTGACTAGGCCCACTTGTTCTCTTCACTTCAGTGCTATAATTTTAGATTGTTTTTTAGGTACTGTCGTGACACCTGTCCCGTCAACGTTAAAAATCTTGGTTGTTGGAAATTAATGTTTGTCTATAAGCTCATTGAGCAGGCCAATAAAATTATCAACACTAACTTTATCAAAACTCATAGCTCGTGCCACCGCGGTGGATTCTGCTGCACGGACATTTCAGGGTGTCGTTTCATAAAACCACCTTGCCAATCGTCCCCACCTAATTTTTCCGTTTTGTTAAAATGATGAGATATTTTATTAGCTTCTGCTAGTTGAAATGCTAAACGCCGGAGATCTTTGTACGTAAGGTCAAATAAAAACTACTTTCCATACTCAAAATATGTTCAACTAAGCTTCGTTCGTGAACTGATGAAAATACTGCCTTAAAACGGCGTAAATCTTTGCTTAATGCGTTTTGGGCTGCCTTTAAGTGCCCATGTTTCCATTAATTATACTCACGATAGCTTTTTTCTTTTACATATCAACAGACGCGGTCGCGTCTGGAAGCTAATTCCCCTTGCCCCTCTATCCATAGGCACACTGAGCGACCATGTCTCTATACACGAATGCTAGCGAAATGCGTACGACCCCGCAGCTATTTTGACCTTATTATCTTATCTTAGACATAGTTCCGGTGTTTTAACATGATCAAGTGAATAATTATATTTTTTTTAACCCATTTGTCGTTTTACTTAATGTATCAAGCTGGTTTTCTAAAAGATAAAAGAATTATTCTGAATTAATAGTTATCAAAATGATACTTTTTTTAAGAGTTCAGACAGTCAGAGTTTTTGCGACGTCACGTTTTCCTCCTACACTTGACGTCAGTAGATGTCGCCATTCGAAAGCACAATTTATCCAGTCAGGAATGGTTTTGATAAAAATGCGGTTGCGCAGTTGACGAAAAAGACCAAAAACCACTGCATTCGGGTCGCTAGTAAATGTCACCTAGCTGTCAGTCAATCGTAACTTGCCAAGTGTCAGTTGTGAAAATTTTTGAAATGTCACGAGTTTTTCCACCATATAGGACAGTGAATTATTGTCTCTATTAACAAGGTAAGTCGCCAAAATTTTTTAATAGACTTTTTATGTAGAGCTTTTTGAACACAAATTTTTTAATAGACTTCTTATGTAGAACTTATATGTAGAAAGCAAGGGGGCGCACAGACTTGGAACTTGTCCGGAGAAGGCTCGACAGAGAAGCATCTTCTTACGCGCAAGTTTCTGAACATTTGTCAAATAAGGTAAATCGACAAAATTTGTCAAAACACATAGCATTAAGAATTAAGAAAATTAAGGCGGATTACTTGCTATGTAGAGCAAGTCATATTAGTGAAGAAAGTACGCTGAAAACACATCTCCCTTGATACTTTTCAATCTTTTGTGAAAGATATTCGTAATACTTTAAAATCCACAGTTGTTCCCATGCTAGTCATTAATTTTATTGTTTCCCATTAACAATATATTTATTTTAATATACCTATATACATACTAAATTAATTTTATTAATTCTATTAATTCTATTAATCCTATTAATTCGAGGTTACTTTGGGATTCGGTCATGGCATCGTGTGTAAGAATGGGCTGTGAAGAAGTAATTAGAAAATAAAGCAAGAAATAACACAAAGGAGAAAGTAGGGTACAAAGCATAATAAAGAAACAAAAAGGCAATAAAATAAGATAATAAAAGCGAAATTCTGACAGCGAATAAAGTAGGAAAATAGGGAAAGGGAAACAGAGGTTAGGAAGTCTAGGTGGAATAAAAGGATCCTATTAAAAACATAACCAAAATGGCAGAGGAAAAAAGCTCAAGAGGAAGACCACTAAAGCATATAACAAATAGTAAGATAGCAGCAAAGGACGAAAAACAAGGAACACTAAGCATATGTAAAGACAGTACAGGCAATAGCAAGAGAAATGAAGAAACAGAGCCCGGCATAACAACGATGCTAACTCAGCTGATACATAAGGTAGACGGAATGACAGATGAAATGAGAAATATGAAAGAAGATCTAAAAGAAGTAAGGAAGGAAAACTCAGCCCTAATAGATCTCTTAAGAGACATGTCAAGCCTAAAAGAAAAAATGGAGGAGAAGGAAGTAAGATAGACAGAAGAAAGGATGAAGCTGGAGAAAAGAATAGCGATATTGGAAGAAACCGAAGAAAGCAGAAGAAGGAAGGAGAGGAAGAATAATATTATTATTAAAGGACTGCAAATAAAGGACGGAGTAGAAGAAGAAACCAGACAATTTTTTAAAGATAAGCTAAGAGTGGAAGTGGAAATAGACTATATACAAGAGATAAAAACAAAGAATAACAACCAATTAATAAAAGTCAAGTTAGCAGACTGGAAAAATAAACTGAAAATAAAAGCAAATAAAAAGGTGCTGAAAGGCGAAAGAATATACATTGACGATGACTTAACACCAGAGCAGAGAGAGATACAGAGGGAAATAGCTTCATATGCAGCGACGCAAAGAGAACACGGGAAAAGGACTAAGATAGGATACCAAAAGGTTCATATAGATAATGAGACGTTGATATGGAAAAAAGGACAGGGACTAGTTAAAGAGAAGTTATTTCGGTAGTAAGGGAGGAAAATACAGAAAGAGCAAGGTGAGTGTAAACAGAATGGAATTTATATTTTGGAATATTCATGGACTGGCGAACCTCCATAAGCTAGACATAGAAGATTATACTGAACATTTAAGGAACTGTGCAATAATATGTTTAAGTGAAACATTTAGGACTGATGCACAAGTACACTTACCATCGTTCCTAAAGGATTTTAAATACATAACAAGGGAAGCAACCAAAGAAAAATCGCTAGGAAGGGCAAGTGGAGGGCTATGCATTCTGTATAATCCAAACATAATACAGTCGTTAAACGTAGTAAAAATGAGCGAAACGTGGTTATGTGTAAGAATTAAAATGAATCAAAGAGAGTACATAGTGTGCAATACATACATTAAGGGAAACAATGCAGAACACTTGCTGGAAACATTAGGAGAAGTGCTGAAGGAAGTCAAGGAAAAATTCCATACGCCAATGATAGTAGGCGGCGACTTCAATTCAAGAATAGGGAATTACAACCAAGTGGAGGAAATTGTAACAGATGGAACAGAGTTTGCAAATATCAGGAAAATAAAGGATAACACAGCAAATAGAGCAGGGAGGATATTGTGCGAAACAATGGAAGAACTTGGCCTAATAGTCTTAAATGGAAGAAGTAACTCGGATAGAGAAGTGCAATATACATATATAGATAAGAAAGGCATGAGTACAATAGATATGATATGGGTGGATGTAAACATATTAGAAGAAATCGCGGATTTTGAAATAACAGAAATGGGAACGTCAGATCATCTGCCCATAAAAATCAAATGGAAGGCAACAGGAGAAGAAAACAGAGAGGGGGAAGGTAGAGGAACAGTGGAAAATAAATTAATTTGGGATAACAATAAAGCTGATCAATACCAAGAAGCAATGGCGAATCAAGAAATAGAAACCGAGCTACCAATAAAAAACTTATGTAATAATATAACTATAAATATAAAAGAGACAGCAAATAAATTAGGAATGATAATACAAAAAAAAAGGAACAAGGCACACAATATGAAAAACAAGCCATGGTTCGACCAGGAGTGCTACAAATCTAGAAAGGAAGTAAAGAGCAGATCGAAATCCTTTAGAAGAAGAGAAGATGAGCATTCAAGAACAGCCTACTTAGAAGCAAGGAAACAATATAGAACTACAATCAAGAAGAAGAAAAGGGAGTATTACAATAAAATACAAGCAGACATGGCGAATATAAAGGATAATACAAACTTCTGGAGCTTGGTGAGGAAAATAAACTTCAGGCGGAACCCAGAAAACAAGATAGAAATAGAAGAATGGGAAAAATTCTATAAAGAACTCTATAGACAAGAAACAAATATAAAGTATCAAGTGGACGATGCAAGACACCCATTCCTAGACAAGGACATATAATTGGGAGAATTAGACTCAATCTTGAGGAAACTGCGGACGAATAAAGCTCCAGGACCAGACGGCATTACTAATGAATATTACACATACCTGCCATACAATATGAAATTGACACTAAGACAACTCTTGAATAATGTTCTACATAAGGGAGAAGTGCCTTCAAGCTGGGGAAACACCAGTACAGTAATGCTCCACAAGAAAGGAGATAAGCAAGACCCGAACAACTATAGAGGTATAACATTAGCCAATGCTATTACAAAAATTTTTACAGCAATTCTAGCCAAGCGAATAAACTCATGGTGCGAGAGCAATAATATATTGCCCGAAGGACAAGCAGGATTCCGGACCGGAAGATCATGCGTGGACAATGTATTTGTACTACAAACCAAGATAGCAGAAGCGTTAGCAAGGCCAAAAGGGAGATTGTATATATTATTCGTAGATTTTAGGAAGGCTTTAGATTCTATATGGCACTCAATTCTATGGAACAAGTTACACAGCGCAGGAATTACTTCGCAAATAATAAGGGTTCTAACCGATCTGTATCAAAAAGCAAATACACGAATAAAAATAAAAGTTAATAAGTGTACGGCGAACATTAATATAAATAAAGGAGTGATGCAGGGGGATAGCCTAAGCCCAACTCTCTTCTCATTGATGATATATGATATCGACAAATTCTTCATCAGAGAAGGACACAGGGGGATTGTGGAAAAAATGGAATTGCTATTGTTTGCAGATGACTTAGTGATACTATCAGGCAACCCAATAGACCTACAGGATAAGGTTAATATACTGCAGAGGTATTGCACGGAAAACAAACTAGAAGTGAATACAGATAAAACAAAAATACTAGTATGCAGAAGAACTAACAGAAAAGTAGGAACAAGAAAAATTAAATACAAAGATAAAATAATAGAAGAAGTGCAAACATATACCTACCTAGGGGTACCATTTTCAAGATCAGGCACATTCCAAGCAGCAATAAAACATTTTGTATCCCGGGCAAAAATGGCAATGGGTACAGTTTGGAAACCACTAATAGTAACAAAATGTAACAGTTGGAATACAGCAACAAAACTTTTTGAAGCAATAGTAACGGCCACATTGCTATATGGCGCAGGAGTATGGGGTTTACGCTACTCGGCAGAAATAGAGAGAATACAAACAGATTTTCTAAAAGGATATTATGTGTGCCCAGGAATACACCAGGCTACATAATTAGAATGGAATCAGGAAGGATACATCTAGAGCATGAAATAGTACAAAGAGGTACTAACTATTGGCTAAAATTAATAAGCATGAGAGAACATAGATACCCAAGAAGATGCTTCGAGCTACTGAGGGCATTAGATAGAGAAACACCAGACTTGAAAAGGAATTGGTACATGCAGATGAAGAATAAACTCAGCAAGTATGGATATGGTGGTAGTGATCTAACAACACCGGTCAGTCTAGAAGAGAGAATGATAACAGAAATACCGGAGAAGCTCTTTAAAGAAGACAAGGACAGAGTGGATAAATCTTCATATAGCGAAGTATATAAGTATATAAAAAACACCACAATAATAACAAAAACTGAATAACTGGATTTGAAGCTGCCACTAACAACCAAAAGAATAATGGCACAAGTTAGATTAGCGGGGAGGCAAGAGTGGTCAGTGAGGATAGGAAACGGAATAACATATAGAATAGATGAAAGCATAATATGCGCTATGTGTAACAAAAATGTACCGGAAACCAGGAAGCATATAATAGAAGAATGCCCCCAATACGCGGAATTCAGGACAAAATTTCTGAAAAACAACGACTGGACACCTATAATATCAGCAGATAAGGAAAAGCAAATATGGGAACTAACGAACTTCATAAGGAACAGCATGAGGCTACGAGCATTTTGCCTAGAAGAGTAACAGAAGGAAGAGCACTTTATATAGGGTTTAACTACAAATAAGTAATTTGTAATAACTTAAGTAGACTGTAAATAACTCTAGGTAGGCTATAAGTAAACCATAAACATACCATTATATACAAACAAAGATTATGCTAGGCGATACGCCTTATCTTAATAAAAAACTACTACTACTACTACTACTACTACTACTACTAATCCTATTAATTCTATTAATTCTATTAATTCTATTAATTCTATTAATTCTATTAATTCTATTAATTCTATTAATTCTATTAATTCTATTAATTCTATTAATTCTATTAATTCTATTAATTCTATTAATTCTATTAATTCTATTAATTCTATTAATTCTATTAATTCTATTAATTCTATTAATTCTGTTAATTCTATTAATTCTATTAATTCTATTAATTCTATTAATTCTATTAATTCTATTAATTTTATTCTCGGCTGTCCCCCAACCCCCGTACAGGGGAGCGGGGGACTAGATCGACCCGTGTCGATCTAGGTTGAGCACCAACCGAGCGCGTCTCCAGGTGGCGGATAGGAGAACGGCCGGAACAACCACAACTTTAAAGATGCGGCGGGAGAAGGGCCCTCGCAAGAGGGAACATCTCCCGTACACATAGCGGAAGCCATCATGGAGGGACCGGCGGAGACCGTCGCGGCGTTAGCTGCGGCGGTCGAAACCGGGCTCTCGGTGACGGACGCCTCACCGCGGAGGGCGGGTGACGGCATCGGCGGCATCGCCGAAGCAGCACCCGGCACTCCAGCTAAGAAGAGGAAGGCGAACCGCAGCGGGGCGGCAAAGAGAAGGGCCCGGAAAGCCAAATTGGCTTTACTCGGGACCACCTCGGAGGCGACCCAAGCGGGAGCGCCGACCTCCGAAAAGGCAGCGGAGGGGGAGGTAGGCCCGCAAGACGGGCAAACAGACCCCTCCGCAAAGCAGGGTGGGAAGGAAGGGGAGACCTCGGGCAAGGGCCTAAAAAGGGCCCGACAGACCGATGGTTCGACCCCCGAACACCCTGCTAAAAGAAAGGGGAAAATCTTCCCAGAGCCCTCTAGCTTCAAGGAGGCGCTGGTGGGGGCTAGGAAGATGGCGATAGCGCCAACTGACTACCCCGAATCCACGCTAACACCGGAGCAGGGGGATCTGGTGATGAGAGGGCTCGGAGAAGCGATGGAGGCCATCCCGAATGGGATGGCGGTACCTCGCTTCGAAGAGTCCAGGTTCGCGCAGGGCATCCTCTGGGTAACCTGCACGGACGAGGCCGCCAAGCAATGGCTGAAGGAAGCGGCAACAAACCTGAAGCCCCGGGAGGGCGCATCTCTCCAGGTAATGGAGAGAGAGTGCCTACCCAGGCTTCGGAAGGCAACCGTCATCCCCGGACCTCCGGAGAAGACGGAAGTCATAATGCAACGGATCGGCCGGCAAACCCCAGACCTCCGCACTCAACTATGGAGGATGTGGAGCAGAAAGGAAGCGGGACGATCCGTGCACTTGGTTCTGGGCGTGGACGCTGAATCGTATCAGGCGCTGAGCAAACAGGGCTTCGTCGCCCACGTGGGGCTGGGCAGGGCGCTCTTCAGAGAGATCCCGGCCCGGACCGGCGTGGAACGCGGGGAACCGGGAGCAGCGCCTGAGGCAACGGCAGCGACACCCCAGGGTAAGGTAGGGGACGGGCCTGAGGGAGCGGGAGAGGCTTCGAGCGCGAGGGCAGTGCCCAGTGCCGGCGCCGATCCAGCACCTCAGGACCAACCCCAAAGAGGAACAGTGAGGGGAACAAAGAAGGCAGGCATGCTCACCCGCGGAAAGAGGAGGAGACCCCCGAAGGCCGAAGGGTTGGGTAGGGCTGGGCCCTCGGGGACCCGAGGAGGTATCCAAAGGACCACCGCCCCTGGGTCACTGAGGGACCAGTTCCTTAAAATCGCCGGGGTGGCGAGCAAGGCCACCACGGTAAAGCGAAGGGGGAAATAGAAGTGGACCGTAACGCGGGACACACTATTTCCCCCGGAGCACGTGCAAGAGCGAGCAATACTGCAGTCAATATGGCTGCAGCATGCATCAGCATCTCGCAGATAAATCTGCAGCACTGCAAAGCGGCGACGGACATACTCGACCGCCGCATAGTGGTGCGGCAACAGATATAGTACAAATACAGGAACCCTGGCTAATCAGGGGTCGAGTAGGAGGACTGAACGCGAAACAGGGCACGATAATACACGGGCCCGGTGACCCTGGCCCAAGAGCGTGCGTCTACGCGAGTAAAAGACAAAACGCCTTGAGCCTGGGAGAATTCTGCACTAGGGACCTAACAGTCCTAATAGAGTCAAAAATGGGCGGGAACACGGAAAAAGTCGTGGTCTGCTCAGCATACCTACCATACGACTCTGAGGAGTACCCCCCCCCCCCCCCCCCCCAACGAGGGAACTCAGAGTACTGGTGGAGGCATGCGAAAGCAGGGGGCTGCAACTGGTGGTGGGATGCGACGCAAATGCCCACCACATCATATGGGGCAGCACCGACATCAACAAGAGAGGGACGAGCTTACTCGAATACCTCTCAACCACGGAACTGGAGATCCTTAATCGAGGCTCCAAGCCCACTTTCGTTACCACTAGAAGGCAAGAGGTAATCGACATCACGCTGGGCTCCAAGAAGGTGGCTCAGGCTATAAGGGATTGGCAAGTGGCGGAAGAGGTAACTCTCTCAGACCACAGGCTAATCGAATTTAGACTGGCGGGAGACGAGAACCACGAACCCACGGAAGTCTACAGGAACCCCAGGGCTACCGACTGGCAACTATACAAAGAGGAACTAGAAGGAAGGCTCAGGGGGGACTGCGGACGCCCGAGAACGGGTGGGGGGGTCGAGCAGGCGGTTGAGGAACTGCAGGCTGCGATAACCCAATCGTATGAAGCATCATGCCCAGCCAAGCAAAGGAGGAGCAGCAGACGGGTACCCTGGTGGAACCAGGAGCTGACTAAGCACAGGACCAGAACCCGGAAGCTGCTAAACAGGGCCATGAAGCATAACACGAGGGTCGATTGGGAAAACTACAGGGATACCCATAGATCATACAAGAAGCTCATCAGAGCATCAGAAAGGAAGACCTGGAGGGGATTCTGCCAAGAGGCCGAGGCCCTACCACTGGCTTCGAAGGGTCTTCGCATCCGGGCCTCCCGAAAAATTGAAAGGACTCAGACTCCCAGACGGGAGGTACCTAGAGGACTGACAACAAATTCTAGAACACCTGATAGAGGTCCACTTCCCAGGCTCAGGACTCTTTCAGCAGGGGCAGCCAACAGAAGAGCTGGAACCTCAGAAAGATGGACCGAAGGACTGGGGGATGGCCTCCAGAGTGGTAAACCGAGACAGGATACGATGGGCCATAAACTCATTTAAGAGATTTAAGAGTCCGGGAGTGGATGGGATCTTCCCCGCCCTTCTACGGGAAGGTGGGGAGGACCTCATAAAACGACTGGACCTTATCTTCAAATCCTGTCTTGCCCTGGGTTATATACCCACAACATGGAGAACGGCTAGAGTCGTATTCATACCCAAACCGGGGAAGAAAGACTACCACTCTGCCAAATCCTTCAGGCCTATCAGCCTAACGTCCTCCCTTCTGAAGACGCTCGAAAGGCTGGTGGATAGGCACATCAGGGAACATGCGCTCCACCACCTGGTAGGGGTGGTAGAAGGGGCCCTGGAGCGGAAACAGTCGGTCGTGAGCGTATTCTTGGACATCGAAGGAGCGTTCGACAACACCTTCTTGGATGCCATAAGTAGGGCTCTAGACAGCTTCAAGGTCGAAGACTCGATCGAAAGGTGGATCCGCAACATGCTGCGGACTAGAGCCGTGATGGCCAGCTGGGAAGGGACCACGATAAGTGCTCGGGCCGACAGGGGCTGCCCGCAGGGGGGGAGTTCTCTCCCCACTGCTGTGGACCCTGGTGGTGGACGAGCTACTGCGTGGGCTCGGAGAAGAAGGCGTAATAGTACAGGGCTACGCTGACGACATAGTGATCGCGGTCAGAGGCACGAGCCCGACGTGCATGGCCAAGAGAATGCAGAAGGCGCTCACACTGGTTCAGGAATGTTGCCACAACCAAAACCTAAGGGTAAACCCGTCAAAGACGGAGATGGTACTGTTCATGAGGAAGCGGAACATAAAGTTTAAGGCCCCCTCGATCTTCGGAGCGGAGCTCCACACCTCCGCGTAGGTGAAATATCTAGGAGTGACCCTAGATAAGAAGCTCACGTGGAAAAGCCACATCGCGAAGCAGACCCAGAAGGCGCTCGTCACCTCCTGGGCCTGTAGAAGGATGTTCGGCAGCACATGGGGGTTAAAACCATGGGTGGTCAAATGGATCTACACAGCCATCCTGGAACCCCAAATGATATACGCCTCAGTGGTATGGTGGACCTCCATGAGGAAGGACACTAACAGGAGGACATTAAGTAAGGTGTATCGTCTGGCACTGCTGGGGATAACGGGGGCGTTCCCCACCACGCCTACCCTGGCGATGGGGGTCTTGCTGGACCTGGCGCCACCGCACTTGGTTGCGGAGGCCGGGGCTAGGAAGGCTGCCCTGAGGATACACTTCGCGGGAAGATGGAAAGGCGCGGGGAACGGGCACCCGGCGATCCTGCAGGACGTAAGGGACTCGTATGAGGCTCTGGACTGCGGGGGAGACCAACGTGACCCAGCCTACCGCTTCCAGCAGAACTTCGTCGTTCGCTTTCCGAGTAGTTTAGGAGGGAATGGGAAGAGAGCGAGAAGGAGTTACTCTCTCCGGGGGGAGGGGGGCGGCTCATCTGGTACACAGACGGCTCCAAGACCAAAACCGGAACCAGAGCCGGGATATGGGGAGAGAGGCCCAGGATTGGAAGGTCCATCGCCGTGGGCACACACATATCAGTTTTTCAGGCGGAGGTGCAGGCTATCAGGACCTGTGCCAGATTGAATCTGGACAAGGGCTATGAGGGCAAGCACATATACATTTGCAGCGACAGTCGGGCCACGCTGGGAGCTCTACACAATACAGTGGTGAGATCCAGTCTAGTGCTAGACTGCGTGGACACACTGACGCAATTAGCTAATAGCAACCGCGTCAGTCTAGTATGGGTTCCGGGACATGCCGGAATCAAGGGAAACGAAGGGGCAAACGACAGGGCCCGAGAAGGTGCTCGTAGACCGAATCGGGACCCGTCCTGCACCTTAGGTGTCTCCGTGGGGACTGTGAAGGAGTGGACGAGGTGCTGGATCAGACAGCAACTCGAACAGCTCTGGGAACGGACCCAACAGATGAGACACGCGAAGGCTCTGTTGAAGCGGCCTTCGAAAAACTTAGGGGCGACACTCAGCCGCCTAGGTAGGTCGCAGTTGCGACTGCTCGTGGGCATGATCACAGGACACTGGCACACGAGGAAGCACCTGGCGCGCCTATGGATCATCCAGAAACCAAGGTGCCCGTGGTGCGGTGAAGACGACGAAACGCCGCTTCACCTTATGACGCAGTGCGAGGGCATGGCGGGCCAGAGACAGCTGTTGCTGGGAGTTGCCTTCCCCCGCACGGCGAACCTGGAGGACATGACCGTGAGCGGGCTTCTCGGGTTTGCACGAGAGGCCGGTCTCACGGGAAGCCCTCCTAACTAAGACTGCCCGTATGGGCTCGGGCACAATGCTCCAATAGGACTGAGTGCCCGGCAAGCGCCCAAGCAAAAAAAATTAATTTTATTTATTTGATTAAATTTATTAATTTTATTAATTTTATTAATTTTATTATAGCCATTGTGCGTTTAAAATATATTGGATCTCTTCGTTCATTTTCGCTAAATTACCATTAGCATTTAAATTTCTTGCAACAAGATCTTCTGCCATATGCTGTCACCTCCTTTGCACACATTATATAGTCTCTACACTTAGCAAGAGGCCACTCTTTTTCTCTAAGTTGTAACTAAAATGTGGCTTTTATATATTTACAGATAATAAAAGTAGAAGAGAAAGAGAAAATAAGCCTGCTGCACGAACAAATGCAACAAGCACATTTTCATGTATAATTTTATCACTTGCAAATGACCACTTTAAATAATATAGCTACATGCCTATCTAATACATCACAACAAAAATTCACCAATTAGGAAAAAAGTGATGAAACCCCCCCCCATTCCCATAAACATGACTCATGTATGAATGAAACTAATTCCCTTTAATTCACGAAAGAAATTAAAAAAGTTCACGTGCGAAGATTTTGAAATCAACTTTGCTAATTCCAATTGTATTCTTGTTCTCCGCTTGAACACTGATTCCTCTGTCACTTTTTATACTTGATTTTTACAAACGTTTTATACAACGTTTTTAACAAAAGATGTCCATCTTGTAAAAGTTTTTGTGTCAACTACAGGCCTCTCGCCCGCTAATTCCTTAAAACCGAAGCTGAAAATCTGAGCTCTGAATTGATATCTGGCCAATAAAGGAATTTCAAGTATAAAAAGTGACAGAGAATTAGCAGAGTTGATTTCACAATCTTTGCATTGAAACTTTTTCAATTTTTTTCGTGAATTAAAGGGAATTAGCTTCATTCATACATGAGTCATGTTTCTGGGGGGGGGGGGGGGTAGATAATTTATTACTAGTTTCAAACATTACTAGTTTTTCTTTTACATATAATTACGCGGCATTTTGCTGACACCTTTAAACAAAAATTAAACACTAGTTTACGAACTCTCGTTCGAGGTACGGTTTTACACTTTTGGTTACAGCTAAATATGAAAACGACAACAATCGGCCATAATCTTCGAAATGTAATAGAAATACATACCGTAAACTGGGGGAACCTTGACAGGTTTTTGAAACGTTTTGTTATATTATGTAAAAATTAACATGTTTACATTTGCATTAAGTATCCTATCATAACATTGCATCTTTTGTGATTGTAATAAAAGTATCAAAATGCATGAAATTTGAGTCCTTTACTTCTTTAATACATGTTAAAAACGTTATTGTACCGGGGTAACATTGGCACATCATGTAGATAGCATTAACGGGTTACGTTTTATTAATCTGAGGTCAGTAAACTTAAATTTGTTTATTTTATTTTATTTTTTACATCTTAACAAAAATCAACTCGTCACATTGGCACACGATATAAATAGTATTAACAGATTAAGTTTTACTAATATGACGTAAAACAACGTAAATCCGGTGTATGCCAATGTTACCCCGTGCTGGCAATGTTCCCCCAGTTTACGGTACTGTTAATACATATCTTCATCTAACTTACCTACTAATTACCAAAATACTATATAATTCGAAACACTTAAAAACAAAATAAATATAATTTGCTGGAGCATACGTATTTCGTCACAAATCTCTGTCGACAAACACTTCAATATATCAAAACATATTTGTCAAATCCACGCAGGATTTCTTTCATTTATTTTTAGAAATAAGTATGGTATACGATTTTATACAGGTCTCCCCTATCGTCGCCTCACACCTCAACGCGTATATACCTAAGCGACGATAGCCGAGATTTTATCATCCGCTCCGAAGAGCTCGGAAGGTTGGCGAATAAGTCTACAATATAGTATTTCTAAACTAAAGTATACATCATAAATTAATATTACATAATAATTCACTCGAAAGGCGACGTTTAGTGATTTGATTTCATTTTCAAACAAACAGTAGTGTTATGCTTATGTTTTGCACTATAAAGAAAAATATAAACAAAACCGTAGACAAACTTGGCAAGTCATAATTTGCTCCCACAAATTTTGAAAATTTTACCGCTCGTTAAACAAACCAGATATTAAACATGTAAAAAGCTTAAAATAATAACCATTTTTATAGATTTTTTACATGCATGTAACTATAATTCATGAAATGTAATTTAACTCACATTTTTAATACCCTAACTACATGTATTCATTGAAACTATGAAAGCAATAATTGGTCTTGTTGATCTAAAATGCAATGTAGGTCAATGGAATGAGGACGCACTAAATCACATGTCATCTATACCCCCTGGAAACGCATAATTTATGGGACTGTTATTTTACGAGTCTTGCCAGTCTACGATTTTCTATTTACATTCGCCGTCGACACATAACACCGCGTCTTTACGACTCTTTCATCGTGGCCTCGCTAACCCCACTCAATATTACGGTCATTACGCATAGACGGATTTTACGGCGTGTCTCGATTATTATTAGTTTACTTGAGTCTGCAATGCAGCCCTATAAGACGACTTTACCTTCTCGTGAGCGACGTTGTAAATAGCTAATGTCAGGCCACCGGTTAAGCTTGTCAAGGCCACAGGGCCGGAGGGGGGAAGGAGCTAATTCCCACTATTCCATTTGGACTTCTTCCTGCAGATTTTTCAAAATCTTTTCGCAACATTCATTCGTCTTAACCGTTTTAGTGTCAGGGGTTTTTAAAAATCCGTGTCGGATTGTGCCATGAAGCGCGATAGCGCTTTTGTTAAAAATAAACCTTGGGACTCAATGTGTTAAACAAAGACAGCTAATTATGCAGGTTGTTTACGATTATTTGAAAGAAAATTTGTAATTACGAGAAGAAACTCTGACAGACTCGCGACAAGATACATTCTGAACCGAGCTTAATCGAATTGACGATCGTGACCAAAAAAAGCGACACGGTTCACCACAGTACGCGAACAGCGCGATCGCGCTGCGTGGCACAAAAACGGTTAAGCCACACGTACTCGCATCTAGGAGCTATACTTTAGGGATGTGGGGGTAAACGAATGTGTCGGGTACCCGAGCGGTCGGGTCGGGTCGGGTAAAGTCGGGCGGGCTCGGACGGGGGCCCGGGACAGACGGGCCGACGGGTAGTCCGACTGTGTCGTGTAGCCCGATTGTGTCGGGTAGTCCGATTATTTCGGATAATGCGGTGCTTGATAAGTTGATATACGTATTCAGCTTTTTTAAACAACCGAGTACTCGACAAGCATATACAAAATCTTTACCTATATGAAACTATAGAATAAGAGAATTTTCACGTGAAAAAATAATGCTTCTAACGGATTTATTCAAAATGAACTTTATTCGATAGAACGTGTATATTAATTTTGTATAAGGTGCATAAGTTGAATTTTTATTTAAGGGGGATTCTCGCGTAACAGCCCCCAAAATTAAGTGACATGTATGATTTTTTAAAAAAAACTATTGTTAATAATGCATTAAACTTCCTTTTTTTAATATCGCAGTACGAAATACATGTTTAAAAACGCATATTTTCTGGATGTTTCATAGTATTTAATAAAAATATACAAGCATATGAATATATTATTTAACGTATTTTTTTTAAATTAGCATGTAAAAGACAAAGCTGTTGCACATTTTTCGGTAATGACTTTGTCCGTGTATTTGTTCCATCGCATGTCTATTTCCTGTATCAACTGTGAGGGTATTGTTTATTTGTATTCATAAATGTTTATAAAAAATGTTTCTGTATATTTATAAAAGGCGGTTGTTGATGGTACAAAAAACTAATTAAGCCGAGTATCGGGTATGTTAATCGGGTTCAAGTCGCAATCCGGAGAGTATCATACTACGTACAATTGACCGCGTATCCGGTTTTCCATTCACGATTACTTATCGAGATTTATTGTCCCAGCAGCCTGCAGTAAACGATATATGTATGTACGGTTTAAATACCCTTACGATTAGGTCATTATTTAACTAATTGTAGTACATGTTTCTTGAAATTATATTGGTGTTATATTATTTAATATTTCGTTTTCTTGAATAAGTTCAATTCGTGGATTCATAGACTACGTGTTCTTTTCTGAAATCTATACAATACTAACTTAGTATATGGTGTTAGGTCTGAACTGAAAGAAGGCACTGAAGTCTGTAGTCTTAAGAATCTTAAGGTAAACAAATCTCTAAACGCGGCGATGCACTTCGACTATGTCACACCATGAACCATCGAACCGATACTATAGGACGTTAAATGTTTAGACTAGTTTTAAGTTAACGAATCGACGCTGCATGGTTGAAGCTCAGTCTTCAGTCAATCGCGGCCACAGCAAGATACTCTACTGAGTTAAAATCATGAGTGACAATAATAATAATAATAATGCGGAAAGTTCTTCCACTGTATCTAATAGAAGTGAAAGTGTGTTGCGGGCAACTCGCAAGAAAAGTGATATTTGGCAACCCTTTGAGAAAATAGATTCTTCCGGGGCAAAGTGTAAAATTTGCTGCAAACAATTTAAAATTAAGTATTCAAATACTAGTTCCTTACTTCGTCATTTTAAAAGTATACATAACAGAACACACAATAATAGCACGAGATCAAACGAAGTGGGACCCAGTGCAGAACCCACCATTAGCAATATTCCGTACTTAGATGAAAATTCTAGTAGAGCAAAAGAATTGACAAATGGAATTGCACGCATGATGGGCATGGATTTTCAACCATATAGTATCGTCGATGACGTAGGATTTCGTTCGTTATTAAATATTGCAGAACCACGATACGAGATTCCTTCTCGGACAACTTTCTCACGAGTGATAGTCCCAAAATTGTACGAAGATTTAAAACTGAAAATAAAAAACGACTTATCCACAGGTATAAAGTATACTCTTTTTTATTATTATTTCATTGCCGAATTATACTCTTTTTCTTTATATTATATTTTGTTTAATTCATACATGTTATCAGCATTAAGAGGCAATAGTGTGTTTGCATTTACTACCGATGGTTGGACATCGCGAGCAGTACAAAGTTACATTTCTTTAACAATTCATTTCATCACAGAAGATTTGGAACTGAAACATTACATGCTAAATTTACACCATGTACCGAAATCACATACATTCAAATATATACAAAGCATGATACTAAACTCTTTAAACACATGGAACATAGATATAGATAAATCGGCATATTTTACAACTGATAACGGAAGTAACATGGTTAAAGCTATCAACACATATAAAAAGTGGACAAGAATTCCCTGTTTTGCCCATTGTTTGCAATTAGCCATTAAGTCGGGTATGAAAAATTTTAACCAATACGATCAACTCAGGAAAAAATGCAAATCCATAGTCACATTTTTCGCAAAATCCACAACCGCTAGAGAAAAATGAATGAATATCCAAAAATCAATAAATCCAGATATAGCACCATTACAATTAACGCAAGAAGTAGACACAAGGTGGAACTCCACATACGCAATGTTCCGACGATTTATTTTATTACACACTGCATTAAACATGATTCTTTGCGAAGAAAAGATGCCAAACAATTTAACCATCGCAGAATGGAATTTTGTAGAATGTTTAACAACCGTACTGGAACCAATAAAAGATGCCACAGAAATCATGAGCGGGGAAGTTTATCCGACACTATCACAGTATTATCCAATGTATTTTGCATTGATTAGTATACTTCAGGATCATTCAACAGAACATCCATTAACAGCAGATATTTGCAATAGTGTTCGGAACGCATTAAAAGTAATTTCAATTATATATTTAAATTTTGAAACAAAACAGTTTGTACAAAGAAGTGAAAAGTACGTTATACTAACTAACGTATGAAATTTTATTTGCAGAAACGTTTCGAACCAATTATACACCACGATATATTATACATGTATGCCA
Source organism: Andrena hattorfiana (assembly GCA_944738655.2). NCBI lineage: Eukaryota > Metazoa > Arthropoda > Insecta > Hymenoptera > Andrenidae > Andrena > Andrena hattorfiana. The sequence goes on from OX122890.1 coordinate 21,754,269, forward strand.
TGCTTCTGGACCCACGATTCAAAGACCATCTTATATCAGTAGAAAAAAAAATATTATTCATAAAAAATTTAGCGAGAAAGTTTAATTAATTCACAATGAGATAAATACTCCACAAAACAACGGAGAACATAGCAATGCTCAAGTGCAAAGTACACGTGAAAATGGTTCGTTTTTAAAATAATAAGTACTTACAATGTTTCTTTATTAATTTCACCAATTTCAAAACTCGTTTTTATATTACAATTTGTTTATTAGGTGGGGTAAAATCCAAATTACGGGATTTTTTTAATAAAACGTTGGGGACAGCAGACGACGAACCCCAAACATTTAATTCGCGGAAAAATGGGGAAATACAAATGTATTTTTCCGAAAGATTAATTTCAAGGGAAATAAATGTAATGGATTGGTGGAAATTAAACCACGAAAGATATCCGATACTAGCATTAGCAGCTAGACATATTCTCGCTATACCGGCGGCGCAAGTAACAAGCGAGCGGTTATTCTCATGTTCCGGAAATATCGTCACAAATACAAGGACAAAGTTAATACCGGAAAATGTGGAACAACTTTGTTTTTTACACGTAAATTTAAAATAAATATGTTCGTCGATTCGTTAACTTAAAACTAGTCGTTAACTTAAAACTAGTAACATTTATCTTCCTATATTATCATTTCGATGGTTCATGTTGTGATTAAACTTCAAGTGTATCGCCACGCTTCACCATATACGTTATTATTATAATTATTGTGTATTGTTTAAGTTAGTATTGTATAGATTTCAGATAATGTTGGAGGTTTTGAACTGATAACGACACATTACTTTATATGCTTTTATTCTAAGTATCTAGTGATATGAATATATATAATATAGTATAAAGGTTATACATGTGTGTTTTCTATATGCATCCGTGACGCTACGTTACTCTCTGACGGGCATGCGCAAAACCTCCTTCTTCTTTCTTCCGAACCGGATGTGTGGTCAATTCTACCAACACCTTCTACATGCCAATTTAAAAAAAATGCGTTAAAAAATATATTCACATGCTTGTATATTTTTATTAAATACTATGAAACATCCAGAAAATATGCGTTTTTAAACATGTATTTCGTACTGCGATATTAAAAAAAGGAAGTTTAATGCATTATTAACAATAGTTTTTTTTAAAAAATCATACATATCACTTAATTTTGGTGGCTGTTACGCGAGAATCCCCCTTAAATAAAAATTCAACTTGTGCACCTTATACAAAATTAATATACAGGTTCTATCGAAGGAAGTTCATTTTGAATAAATCCGTCAGAAGCATTATTTTTTCACGTGAAAATTCTCTTATTCTATAGTTTCATATAGGTAAAGATTTTGTACATGCTTGTCGAGTACTCGGTTGTTTAAAAAAGCTGAATACGGATATCAACTTATCAAGCACCGCATTATCCGAAATAATCGGACTACCCGGCACAATCGGGCTACACGACACAGTCGGACTACCCGTAGGCCCGTCTGTCCCGGGCCCCCGTCCGAGCCCGCCCGACTTTACCCGACCCGACCCGAGCCCGAAAAGTCGGGTACCCGCACACCCCTACTATACTTATACATATGTACACGCATACAGAGTAGAGGAAGTGCAGTACCTATATTTGGAATACCAATTTGTTTAAGACGAATAAAAAATTACGGCAGAGGATGGGAACAAATAAAACTGCATATCGTAGGGGAACTAATAAACTTTTATATTTCAAACTCTCAGAAGGGAACACCGCGAACCCGAAATCGCCGATTGGAACGCAACATTGTGGGTTTATACAGTAACTCAAGACAAGAACAACGATGTGTATCATTCAGGCCCTATCGACCTTTAAGGGGGTGAAAACTAACCTCAAATTCAAATAGGCATTTCCACTCTTTCACATATAACTCTTAAAGCACAAGAGACAGAAAAAAATGTTTCAAACAGAAGTTTAATGGTGTAATGAGCACTGCAAACTTGCTTTAACAAAATTTTGAAAAGAGTTTAAAAAAAAATACCTGAACGGAAAAATACTTTTTTTCGAAATTTTGTTAACGCAAGTTTGCAGCGCTTATTGTATGATTAAACTTCTGTTTGAAACATTTTTTTCTGTCTCTTGTGCTTTAAGAGTTATGTGTGAAAGAGTGGAAATGCCTATTTGAATTTGAGGTTAGTTTTCACCCCCTTAAAGGGCGATAGGGCCCGAATGATACACACCGTTGTTCTGGTCTTGAGTCACTGTATAAACCCACAATGTTGCGTTCCAATCAGCGAGTTAAATAACAAAACAAAAAGTAACTGAAACTAATGGCCGTTAGAGTTTGGAATTTTTGCTCATTTTGCGAAAACGGAGTCTATGAATGTAGTTTTATCTCCGAAATAATACATCATACCGAGTTGGTTGTTGCATCACTTTAATCATGAGGGATTGCCTTTTCTAAAAAAATTACGTTCTGTCCGAAAGGTTGTTTTTGCAACCACGAATATTACAAAAAAAATCTTGTTCTTCAACTATCGCTTCAAGGTCACTGCTTTTAAAAATCCTGGAAATATATGAACAAAAAACAAACAACTGCAATTATTATTTTAAAAAAGTAATGTAGATAAGGAGTGTTAAATTTAAATTTAGTCAAATCTATAATGTTTTCGGTCCCTAATTTTTAACACAACACTAAGTAATCATATTCCACAGAACACCAACGATCTGCGAATCGTATATTGGAAAGCGCTGCTCCAGTGCTTTAATATCTTATAGCACAGGCTTGGGAATTAAGTGAACTCCGCGGCCGATTTTCAGAAGCAACGCCCCCTTTCTCCCGCCGCGCGACTTGGCCCCCGCGGCGGGCAAGCAGCTTGGAACTGTGATGCCAGATCGGGGACGGGTTCCCTCGAGAATTTCCCCCACCTCGCGCACACTACGCCGGAGCTGCGTGTCCGTGAGTTGGACTCCGAAGCGCCGAGCTCACAGACACGCTGCTCCGGCGTAGTATGCGCGAGGTGGGGGAAATTCTCGAGAGAACCCGTCCCCGATCTGGCATCACAGGCTTGGAGCGCCTCAAACCCGTACAACCGCGCGTGGCGTATTAGGGCAACATTGTATCAATAGGTTTTCACATCGTCCCAGATAGCACGATTGTCAATGCGTTTTTGTTTTGTCAACGCCCCACGTGCGGTTCATATGGTACGGACCTGAGGCGCTCCAAGCTGGTAGGCCGCCGCGAGACCAAGACGCGTGGCGAGAGAAAGAGGCCTCTGAAAATCGGCCGCGAAGTTCACTTAATTCCCAAGCCTGTTATAGCAAATATTTTCTATAGCAATTTTGCCTATATTGTACCGATACTCAGGGAATGAGAATTTTCTGTCCTTTTATAATACAGTATATAACAGGGTTGACTAACTGGTGACTCACGAGCCGCCGGGGGCCCCTCCGCCTTGCTACCACGCTGAACGTCCCCCTCCATGCCTACCGAATTCTGACGATCGCAGTCGAAAAGAGAAGGAAAGAAGCAGGAATCGACTGCGATCGTCAGAGTCTAGTCGGTATGGAGGGGGGCCGCTCAGCGTGGCAGCAAGGCGGAGGGGCGGCCCCTCAGGGGCCTCCGGCGGCTCGTGAGTCGCCAGTTAGTCAACCCTGGCTATATAATATCAACCATATGAAATAATTATTTTCGTCAGTTTAAAAGTTTATGTTTAAGAGCAAAACAAATGAAACTAAAAAACGTAAGTACACAAGCATTTTCGTGTAACGATTTTCTTGTCAGATGGTTCGGGCGAGGGCCCTGCCAAAGATGAATCTATTTAGTGCTAACTACTGCCTCGGATCATGGAGAATTTCGCGGTCACGAATCTTTCCACCTCCCCGACCGTAAGTTTTTCTAAAACTTACAAGGGGAGTACACCATGTGGCAGACATCGATTTTGCAGGGCCTTGGCACGATGGATATATGTCGAAAATAAGTAAATAGGTGTCTGAGCGTTTCTGCCAATGGGCCTTAATAATAGAGATATTTACATGTAAATTATTAAACATTTCATAGCGCCCATGTAAAGCATAAAATCCATAACCTCAATTTAAGAATACGCCGTGAAGCGTTGTTGCGGTCGTGAGTTCGATTCCGCCTGTGTCTACATATTTTTTTCATACTTTATTTTTTCACAGTTTATTTTTTCCACACTGTATGAACAGTGAGAAAAAAGGTAACGGTAGTAACGTTCATTATTAATCATAGGCTTCCACATCCCCTTCGAAAATCGGCCGCTGCGTTCACTTAATTCCCATGCTTGCTCCACGGCATATTCTTAAATTGAGGTTATGGCTTTTATGCTTTACATGGGCGCTATGAAATGTTTAATAATTTACATGTAAATATCTCTATTATTAAGGCCCATTGGCAGAAACGCTCGGACATCTATTTACTTATTTTCGACATATATCCATCGTGCCAAGGCTCATCAAAATTCATGTCTGCGACATGGTGTTCTCCCCTTGTTAGTCAAAAATGCACATATACACAAAGGGAAAAAATAATGGATTAAGGATAGAAATTTATAACTTGCAATTAGTAGGATTCTTTACAAAACAAAGAAAGTGAAAAAATATTCTTACACCAGTACTGAATGGCAGCGTCGTAATATGCGTTCCTATTGGTCTAACTGAAAGCCATAGTGCGTAGTTTATATTAGTTTCGTGAAGGGCCTCTTTTGAAGCAGTGCCGATGCCAGGAGCAATGCAACGTCAAGCTAATAATTTGAAGAACACCCCTCCAATATGCCGTCGAGCAAACAATTGATTCCGCCGTGTCTAATTCCCGCTGATGATTCCGAAACAACCCGTCATTGTACAGCTATATAATAAATGGATACAGCGGATCCTTTAAGTAGTATAAGAACCCAGCCATTATTTTCGTCGAACACCGAAAAGGGCCGCCTAATTTACTTCCTAGCGGTGCCAATGTGCCGCATTGCTCGGAACATTTCTCAGATTCACCGTTCATGGATTTCCATCCACCATGATCTGCTTCTGATGCTCCTGACGAAGTAAAAATATTTTTCCCACATTTTTTTTAAACTTTAACTTTTTCCTCCCTAATCGCATACAATTTGATATTACGAGCAAACAATATATATTACGCATATGTTACGTGCCGGTTACATTTTCAAATTCATTTCTAAATTTCTGTGAAAATTCAAATTGAATAGTCAATTCACAGATGTCGACGACTGATTCAACCATCACGTGTTATGGGAACTTCCCTCAATCAATAGTCGATTGTCTGTGAAAATTCTTAATAGTTATAATTTAATTCTGCTTGAAGCCTGTCACGCCACGGCATATTCTCATGGAAGATTATTGTCAACGATCTCCAACGCCGTCGACGTTCTTAGAATGCGCGTTGTGATAAGCATTCCGAAACCTAAACATTGTAGTAGGCCACCTTATATTTTTCTTCCCTGTTAAATTTTGTTACACCATCATTGACATCTGATCCTACCATTGAGTGTTGTGGGAGTTTCCCTCGATCAATTGTCAATGATTTACAAACCGAATTATAATAGTAATTTTATATGAGCCGCTGCGCCACTGCATTCTTCCATGCGAAAATCTTCCAACACCGTCGACGTTCTTAGAACGCCGGACGCGATAACAACCTAGGCAGTGAGATGCTGGGAACGTTCGAGCGACGACGGTTGGGCCCGTGTGCATGAGGTGCAGAGTCAGCAATTTTGGCGCTCTTTGTTCAAAGTCCCATGTGCTCGGGCCTACCCTGCGTTCGTTCGTTGCAGTCGGCTAGCAAGTCGCGTAGTGCGCAGACGTTCTGTCCGAGGGACATTGCTATTTGTGTAAAATAGTCCTTGAGCTAGAGTTCCATCGTGAATAGTTAATACTTAAGGTGGAAAGACTCAGTCCCCGTAGAGACTCGATTATTACGTTACTCATTATCTTAAATCATTATAATTTTCTCATTCTAATAAATAAAAGTTAAACCGTTACTTCAACTCCGACATAATTTAAAAACTGTTAACACTATAACATCAGTGTACTGTTCGACGTATCCTGCGCTTCAACATCTTGTACCGGCGCCCAGCACTCAAAGTCGCGCAGAGACAGAGAGAGAGAGACAGAGAGGGAGAGAGAGAGAGACAGAGACAGAGACAGAGACAGAGAGAGAGAGAGAGAGAGAGAGAGAGACAGAGAGAGAGAGAGAGGGGGGGGAGGGAGGGAGGGAGGGAGGGAGAGAGGGAGAGAGAGGGGGAGAGAGAGGGAGAGAGAGAGGGAGAGAGAGAGGGAGAGAGAGAGGGAGAGAGAGGGAGAGATAGATAGATAGAGAGAGAGAGAGAGAGAGAGAGAGAGAGAGAGAGTGAGCGCTCGAGCAAAAGAAAGAAGGAGAGTAGTAGGTATTAAAGCCTAACCATCTACGCGTACGAGGTCGGTGAGTGCTTTAGAGTTCGTTACTATATACAACAATTGTCTGTGAATTGTGGGCACCATTTGAATCTTTCAATCTTATAAAAATTGTTTTTTTCTTCTTTCGTTACCCATGTACGGAGGGGGCAGTTGATCCAACCATTATGTGTTACGGGAATTCTCCCTCGATAAACTGTCTTACCTTCCTTCCACGGGTACCGCATTTTTAAATCATTTTCAATTAGAGAAGGTACAAAATCAAGCACTCGCGTGATAATTGATCCATTACGTGTTACGGGTTTTTCCTGCGGTCAATTATTGTCGATTAATTATTGTCCGTCAATTGTTAGTAGATTAGCTATGAAGATTCTGGGAATGCGATGTAAGGGGGTGAGGCGGGGCGGGGGGTTCCGCGCTCGAGGGCGAGGTTGGGAGGGGGGTACCGCGCTCTTCCGCGAGATGGGCGAGGGGGTGAGGCGGGGCGGGGGGTACCGCGCTCTTCCGCGACATGGGCGAGGGGGTGAGGCGGGGCGGGGGGGGGGGTTCCGAGTTCGTTGACGAGGGGGATGACGTCACAGGGGAGGGGGGTTCAAAATGGCGTCTATCGAGTTCGTGGGTGAGGGGGATGACGTCACAGGGGAGGGGAATTTTCAAAATTTTCAAAATGGCGTCGCGCGCCCAGGTCGAGTTCGTGGGTGAGGGGGTTGACGTCACAGGGGAGGGGGGATGGATTTTCAAAATTTCAAAATGGCGTCCTATCGGATGTTTAAGGTACTTTGGGCCCGCGTCGGTATTTGGGCCCGCCTTGGTAAATTTTCCAGGTTTTTCATACAATTCGTGTTGGCGCCACCTATCGGATGTTTAAGGTACTTTGGGTCCACGTCGGTATTTGGGCCCGTCTTGGTAAATTTTCCAGGTTTTTCATACATCTCGTGTTGGCGTCACCTGTTGGATGTTTAAGGTATATTTGGGCACGCGTCGCCGCCGCGCAATCTCCGTACGCGTGCGGGGATCGGTGCGCAGGCGCGACCGCGACCGATTCCTGAAAATTCAAATCGAGTCTTCGATGATGATGATTTCTGAGAAAGAGGGCGAACCAGGATTTCTGAGAAAAGATAAGGCGATCATGGCGCGCGACAGGATTGAACGCGTTTTTATGCCTACGTGCACGCGCTTCCTGCCGTGTGTTTATATTTGAATCGTGGGACCGATGCAGCCCACGTGCAATGATGTAAACATAGAGCGATAATTATTGTAAATCAATCATCGCGATAGCCCATGGAATAAACATTGCACCGCGCCATGCCGTGTGTTTATATCTGAGCAGGATTGAACGCGTTTTTGGTGCCTACGTGCACGCGCTTCGTGCCGTGTGTTTATGTTTGAATCGTGGGACCGATGCATCGCAAGTGCAATGATGCATACATATAGCGATAATTATTGTAAATCAATCGGCGCGATAGCCCATGGAATAAACATTGCACCGCGCCATGCCGTGTGTTTATATCTGAGCATTGACTTTTCCCAAGACCATGCCTCTAAGAAGGAAGTACCCTCGAGAAAACGCAATGTCCCTGAAGCAATAAATTAGGCGTTGCGTTCACGCGAGCAACTAAGCGATAATTATTCGGGGTAGAGTTCCGAGTATTTTCACGATCGAGAACAGGGCGACGTCTCAAGCACGCTTCTCGAGGGTCTGCGAGTCAAGCGTCGTGGGAGCGTGTAAAGGCGAAAAGAATTCGTACATAAACCCACGGACATCTGGTTTACAGCAGACCCGTGTTATGGTCAAGCGTCGTGGGAACGCGATTGACATTCGCTAAGACCACGCCTCTAAGAATTAATATATGGATATGAATATGTACGAAAGGATATTATAAATAACACGTTATAGGTATTGATGTGAAAGTCATACATTTATTATTAAAACATATATGCACGTACTATAGTGGTACGTGGTTTACATCACGCAGCATGGATTGTAATCCTAACGCCAACAATTCACAATCGATCAATGAATGCTTTTCGAAGTGCTCGCTTTCGGAAATTAATTTTACATAATTCGTTGGTACGGACGCGGTACATAGAACTTCTACGAAGGTGGCATATTTACTGCTTACAGAGTACATATTTTCAGTTAGCCAGGTGAACATATGTTTAATGCAATGATTGTACGCGAATAGTTTACGCATCGTGGCTTCAGTCATATATATGACAGTGCGATTATCAGTGATTTTAATAAGTTGATCATCATGCATACGCGTGAACTCTAGTCGTAAATGATCAATTACGATGTGAGTTTGGGGCGATGTTGCGTTGCTACGTAATCGTTGAAGTATGTCCGCCTCGTTTTGTAGCAGGAGCTTCCACGTAGACATTGAAAAGCTCAACTCGCTGCCTTTATTGTCGGCTATGGTGATCTCAACATGGCACGAATCCATGCCAATGCGAATTCCAATACTTAGACGTTTATACGCTGTTGCGGTCAGTGGGTAATCACGTCCCAGGATCCGTACGACTGATGGTTTTGGTGTTTTCAACGCTTTTGCCGTGGTGAATCCAGAACTGTAAGAAACATGTATATGAAATTAATACTTTGATCGTATACGGTTACAGTGAAAGAAGTAAGTGAATGAAATAAGTGAAAAGTGAAAAAGTGTATAATAACGCGTACGTACCTCATATCGGATTGTTGATGATGTTGTTGTCGTTGGCGTTTATTTGGAATGCCACCATCGTTGTCGGATGCGCAGGATGAATCGTTTAAGCTGCGTTTGTACATTTTGATATGCACTGCGTATGATTCTCATCGACGGAAAAATGACGCGAGCGATACTTGTTAACACTCGAGCGTACGTGACGTTATGAAGTCTGCAAGACTGACCAACGACATTTTATACGGATTCACGTACACGTACACGTCAATGTATGAAAGTATATCATATTAGTGATGGTGATGGTTAAGACATGTATGTATATATACCGCACAAGGGTTAGAGATTACGCGGTAAATTCAAATGGCATGCACGACAAATTCAAGGAGCATGCGTGTCATAGAAGAGTTAGAGACGATTCGTGAGGCAAAACATAAAAGTGTAAGTGATAAAAGTATACTATAAGCTGGAATAATTAGTATCAAATCATTGAAGAAGAAGAAACTGTGAAACGGACACCCCCACACCACACCTACTCCACGACTACCCCTACCCTGTAACGTGTAGGACTAACCCTCCAGCATAGAGAACCGAAATGCATATAAGGACGTCGACCGCACCCGCACGGATCAGTATAGTTAATACATTTTACAAGAAGTATTTTTAAAAAATGTATCAAGGAATGAATGCCGCTATGATGCAGCGATGCATCGTAAGTATAGTTGTGTAAATTGAATTGGTGCAAGTATTTCCTTCGACGATATTATATTGAAGTTGTGCGTTTGTTACAGCAACGACATGGCGAAATCGAGCGGACGTGGCACGAGGAGCGAGATGCATTGGCGCGAAAAATCGTAAGTATACCTTTTTTTTATTTTTTTGTGTATATTGAATTGATGTATTTATTCGATTGAGCAGTCTTCTAACAAAGTTCTGCGTTTGTTTCAGTATGTACTTGATAATTTAGTGCGAGTGTGGCGCGTAGAGCGGCGTGAAGCCATTCGATATCTCGTAAGTGTTGTTTAGTAAAGAAAAAAAAAAAAATATATTGGTGCGCGTATATATCATTCAACAGTGTTTTTTAATCGAATCGCGTGTTTGTTACAGCAGGAACGAGAGGTTGAAATGGCTGAATGGAGCGAAGATTTCTTAGGAGCGGTTGGGCGCCTCGTAAGTGATGTTTCGGGAAAATGATTCTGATGCGCGTACACCAATCGATGTTGTTTTAATCGTTTCGCACGTTTGTTTCAGCGTCGAGCTGACATCGAGGCCCGGGCGCGTGCTGGGGACCGCGATGTCGTAATCCAGCTACTCGTAAGTGATGTTTCATAAAAATTATATTGGTGCGCGTACACCATTCAATGATGTTTGAATCGAGTCATGTGTTTGTTTCAGCATCGCCAATACCCGACGAGGAGAGACGGGCGGATCTGCCGCGAGTTACGGCAGAAAATTCAATCTGCTAGGCGCAAGTGGCGCGAGGGTAATATTGACGAGGAGTTTTGGGACCTCCCACAACTATTTAATGAGTGAGTATAAGTGAATTTTAATTGTTTGGTGTTTCGCGTGCTAATACTAACGTTTTATATGTAATAATAATAATAATTTGGTGTTTTCTCTGTGTGTTGCAGGACGTAACATCACGAAGGTTTTTTTTAATTTTAAATTTAAATTTTTTAAAATAAATGTATAATTTTTAAATAAATGTATATATTTTTTCTTTGAAAACAGTATATATTTATTAATGTACATCCACGCATGCATGCGTACTTAAATTATAGAATAAGTATTTGCGTAAAATAACGTTCGTATGGGAGGGATCTTCTTGCTCGTGGGTAGAGGAATCAGTCGCCGCTGTCATTACGCTCATCACCGCCATCGCCGTTGTGTTCATCGCTATAGAAAACAGAAAAAAAAAAGATAATAATTCTTACATATTCGTTTCTCGGCATATGACGCGTAAAGTAGATTGTAATGTGCGTGTATGACTTACATTAGGTGACGCTACGTATATAATCCCATATTTTCCCGACATTCTCCAGCGCGCAAACACCGCCGTTGTTATGAAATGCACATCGAAGGGCATTCGTTGAAGACATAGACTTCAGATTAGGAACGTCAGGCATGATCCCGCAATAATCATCGTCAACGTCGTAGCCGCCGTCGTCTTCGACAGTTCGAGCATTGTTGTTGTTGTTGCAGTTGTTGTTGGTGTTGTTGATCTTTCGCGCCGTCAGTTCATCCAAATCGCATACATCCACAACGATTATGTCAGGTAGAAGTTGTAGCATCCACGTTTTCTTTTCCGCACCTTTCACGATGACGAAGTCAATGTTCGTGAGCACGCTGGTGAGGAGCCCCAGAATTTTGGAGTACGGAACGTAGCCGTCGGACCAGCGAAGCCCGTGATGATGCTTCGCGAGCCAGGACGCTTGACGGTGCTCACAGGAATTCAGATGATTCCAGAAGTATGGCGGTTCGAAGATCCAATGGCTGATCGTCGTTTTATCGTTGTTGCTGTTTACGCGAATCGCGATCTCTTTGGCGACGAACTCGCGTTCGATATTGAACCCTTGCAGAACGACAATGGCGAACATTATTATTACTCGTTTAGGTAGCACCGTCGGCGATGGTGTCAGAACAGCAACTGAGGTCTTCGACATCGACGTTTTAAAACAGTAGCAGTATCCGCAGTAGGAGTAGGAGTAGTAGTATTAGTAGTAGTAGTAGTAGTAGTAGTAGTAGTAGTAGTAATCGATCTCGTACGCACGCTATATTAATTTGCGTACCATGTTGGTTAAAGGGCCGTATTCGACTATACGATCGTGTATGAACAAACAAACGGCGGAAGTATTAGCGGGGATATTTTCTTTGCATTCGAAATCTATTCGCACGTCCACGGTAGCGCTTTTCAACGATTCACGCGTACCTTGTCGCCGACGTTGAATTTCGCGCGTCGTCGAAAGCCTTCCGTTGCGGAAGGGGAGAGGGGTTCATTCGCGGCGAATGACAAACGCGTCGCGGGGGTTACGTCAACGGGTCGGGCGTTGATCGTTCGATGCTTGCGATGATTGTAGGTGCGTACGAGCGTAGGTAACAGGTCGACCCAGCGATAGGACGCGTTCAAGGAGAATTGTTTCCACATGAGGTTTTTCAGCGTGCGATTGAAACGTTCGACGACCGACGCTTTCATCACGCTGTGCGTGGAGTAGTGGTTGATCCCGCGTGTCTTCGCGCATCGTTGAAACTCCGCGTTGTAAAACTCTTTACCCATGTCGGTTTGTAAATTTCGCGGGCATCTATCGCTCTGTCGCAACACGGTCGCGAACGCCGCGGTCACGTCGCGTCCGCTTTTCGTTTTCACGGGTACGGCCCACGCGCACTTGCTGAACGCATCGATGATCGTTAGTATGTAGTGATATCCTCGATTTTGCTTCGCGTACGGACGCATCTCAACCAAATCGGCCTGCCACAAATCATCGTAGCCGCGAATCACGACGCTGCGCCGTGGGAAATTACGTCTCGCGGGAGCGTGTAGTTCGTTCACTAGTTGTACTCGTTCCTTGTTCATGCTTCGCGGGTGGGCTGGGGATGGTCGCGACGTTTCAAGGACGTTAGAAGTAGTATGAGTTCCTCGAGTACTCATACAACGCAATCGGCGCACGTTCTTCGCAATCGTTCGTTATTATTAGACGTTTCGGATCCGTAGCCGTTATCGTCACCATCAGTGATCATCGTCGTGGGCGTCGTCGTAGACCCTCGTCTGCTTTTCGCCGCTCCTTTCGTTTGTACAAATCCGTGTCCGCTATCGCAGTCGACGATGTCGTAAACTCTTCGAGTCTGTCTGTCAAGTAACTCCATCACGTTATTTAAATCATCCTCTAGTTGGGACAATTGCGCGTTAACGATATCCGTCATCGTTCGTTGTACTCGCGTCTCGAGTTGAGATCGTTGATACTCGGCGTCCAGTCGCGCGGTCGCGATAGCCGTTTCGATTTTTTGGTTAAAGCGTTCGTCCATCGAGGACAATAACCTCGTCATTGTCATTCTCGCTTCGTCGCTGTTGTTGTTGTTGTTGTTGTTGTTGTTGTTGTTGCGTAACGCGGTGCCAAACTTGTTCACCGACATAACGATGTGTGTGCGCGAACACTACTGACGCGATGATCACCGAATCGTTCAATTTAAGATGCGTCCGTCCTCGCGAAGTTCCTCCACGATGGATGCGATTTCGTTATCATGACCCGTGTGACCTGCCGCGCGCGATGCTATGAGTAATCTAAGTCTATCGACCAATTCGTTCGGGTCATCCCAGTACACGTAATCGATTGCGTTATCGGTGACAGTCATCGATTCGTCAATGGACAATCCTCGACCTTGTCGCGTGCCCGCGCCGCCCGCGCCGCCCCTAACACGTCTGACTCCCGATGTCCGCACCCCACCGATTATCGCGGATATGATTTTCTTATACTTATATCCCTTGTTTCCCAGCGTGCGCTTGCTCGGCGAATGGTTTCGCTTATACGCGTTCGTCGATAGCAAGATGCGACGGTACGCGTGAATATCCGCGTCTGTGTACGTGCGAACGTTGGGTACTCGCATGAACAGCAATTCGTACAAACCCCGAGTCCCCACGTATCGCGTTCCGTTCACGCGAATGTCATCACCGTCCTCGTCGATGGTGAATACGGAATCGCCGATCATTAGGTCTTCGTCGGACCCCAAGTATACACCGTACACGTTGTCGATTCGTTTCTTGGTATCGGTGAAGAACAGTCGCAGGTATTCTCGCGACAAGGGTCCCTTGGCGTTCCGTACATACACTTCGACATCATCGATGGGATTGCGCAGCGAATCCAAATCATGAACCTTTGCTGACGGCTCATCATCCTGAATTTTTCGTCGTCTTTGTGATCGATATCATGAACAACATCACCAACAACATCATCAACAACATTATCGTCAACATCATTGTTGTCATTATTAGTATCGTTGTCATTGTCATTGTCGTTGTCAGCGTCGTCATCATTGTCAGCGTCGTCGTTGTCGTCGTCATCGTCGTCGTAGTCATTGTCATAGTCGCTAGAATCTGGAAGGTTATTCGGACGTTCCTTGGTTATCGACGGAGTAATGGGTCGAAGTCTCTTCGATGATTGTTGTTGATCGTATTCGTGTTTCCTCTTCACTGGTCGCGATCGAGGCGTTGAGCGCGTTATCAACGCGGACGAGTTCTCGATCAATCGTTTCAGCGGTTCAACGATGGGACGCGTACTCGCTTCCACAGCCGCTTCCGTAGCCATTTTACCAATTTTCAAGGCTAAGCACTTTTTACGTATAACGTCGCTAACTTTGGCGATTTCCACCTTTGCGTCCACGCTCCGACGTTTCGTCCCTTTTTGATGCTTTGTTCCTTTTTGATGTTTCGTTCCTTGAATTTGTCGTGCATGCCATTTGAATTTACCGCGTAATCTCTAACCCTTGTGCGGTATATATACATACATGTCTTAACCATCACCATCACTAATATGATATACTTTCATACATTGACGTGTACGTGTACGTGAATCCGTATAAAATGTCGTTGGTCAGTCTTGCAGACTTCATAACGTCACGTACGCTCGAGTGTTAACAAGTATCGCTCGCGTCATTTTTCCGTCGATGAGAATCATACGCAGTGCATATCAAAATGTACAAACGCAGCTTAAACGATTCATCCTGCGCATCCGACAACGATGGTGGCATTCCAAATAAACGCCAACGACAACAACATCATCAACAATCCGATATGAGGTACGTACGCGTTATTATACACTTTTTCACTTTTCACTTATTTCATTCACTTACTTCTTTCACTGTAACCGTATACGATCAAAGTATTAATTTCATATACATGTTTCTTACAGTTCTGGATTCACCACGGCAAAAGCGTTGAAAACACCAAAACCATCAGTCGTACGGATCCTGGGACGTGATTACCCACTGACCGCAACAGCGTATAAACGTCTAAGTATTGGAATTCGCATTGGCATGGATTCGTGCCATGTTGAGATCACCATAGCCGACAATAAAGGCAGCGAGTTGAGCTTTTCAATGTCTACGTGGAAGCTCCTGCTACAAAACGAGGCGGACATACTTCAACGATTACGTAGCAACGCAACATCGCCCCAAACTCACATCGTAATTGATCATTTACGACTAGAGTTCACGCGTATGCATGATGATCAACTTATTAAAATCACTGATAATCGCACTGTCATATATATGACTGAAGCCACGATGCGTAAACTATTCGCGTACAATCATTGCATTAAACATATGTTCACCTGGCTAACTGAAAATATGTACTCTGTAAGCAGTAAATATGCCACCTTCGTAGAAGTTCTATGTACCGCGTCCGTACCAACGAATTATGTAAAATTAATTTCCGAAAGCGAGCACTTCGAAAAGCATTCATTGATCGATTGTGAATTGTTGGCGTTAGGATTACAATCCATGCTGCGTGATGTAAACCACGTACCACTATAGTACGTGCATATATGTTTTAATAATAAATGTATGACTTTCACATCAATACCTATAACGTGTTATTTATAATATCCTTTCGTACATATTCATATCCATATATTAATTCTTAGAGGCGTGGTCTTAGCGAATGTCAATCGCGTTCCCACGACGCTTGACCATAACACGGGTCTGCTGTAAACCAGATGTCCGTGGGTTTATGTACGAATTCTTTTCGCCTTTACACGCTCCCACGACGCTTGACTCGCAGACCCTCGAGAAGCGTGCTTGAGACGTCGCCCTGTTCTCGATCGTGAAAATACTCGGAACTCTACCCCGAATAATTATCGCTTAGTTGCTCGCGTGAACGCAACGCCTAATTTATTGCTTCAGGGACATTGCGTTTTCTCGAGGGTACTTCCTTCTTAGAGGCATGGTCTTGGGAAAAGTCAATGCTCAGATATAAACACACGGCATGGCGCGGTGCAATGTTTATTCCATGGGCTATCGCGCCGATTGATTTACAATAATTATCGCTATATGTATGCATCATTGCACTTGCGATGCATCGGTCCCACGATTCAAACATAAACATAAAAAACGCGTTCAATCCTGCTCAGATATAAACACACGGCATGGCGCGGTGCAATGTTTATTCCATGGGCTATCGCGATGATTGATTTACAATAATTATCGCTCTATGTTTACATCATTGCACGTGGGCTGCATCGGTCCCACGATTCAAATATAAACACACGGCAGGAAGCGCGTGCACGTAGGCATAAAAACGCGTTCAATCCTGTCGCGCGCCATGATCGCCTTATCTTTTCTCAGAAATCCTGGTTCGCCCTCTTTCTCAGAAATCATCATCATCGAAGACTCGATTTGAATTTTCACGAATCGGTCGCGGTCGCGCCTGCGCACCGATATACCTTAAACATCCAACAGGTGACGCCAACACGAGATGTATGAAAAACCTGGAAAATTTACCAAGACGGGCCCAAATACCGACGTGGACCCAAAGTACCTTAAACATCCGATAGGTGGCGCCAACACGAAGTGTATGAAAAACCTGGAAAATTTACCAAGGCGGGCCCAAATACCAACGCGAACCCAAAGTATCTTAAATATCCGATAGGTGGCGCCAACACGAATTGTATGAAAAACCTGGAAAATTTACCAAGGCGGGCCCAAATACCGACGCGGGCCCAAAGTACCATAAACATCCGATAGGCGGCGCCAATACGAAATGCGCGTGACGCCATTTTGAAATTTTGAAAATCCACCCCCCTCCCCTGTGACGTCAACCCCCTCACCCACGAACTCAACCTGCGCGCGCGACGCCATTTTGAAAGTTTTGAAAATTCCCCTCCCCTGTGACGTCATCCCCCTCGTCAACGAACTCGGCCCCCCCCGCCCCGCCTCACCCCCTCACCCATGTCGCGGAAGAGCGCGGCGGTACCCTCCGCCCCGCCTCACCCCCTCGCCCATCTCGCGGAAGAGCGCGGTACCCCCTCCCCACCTCGCCCCCTCCCCACCTCGCCCCCTCGCCTCCGAGCGCGGAACCCCCCGCCCCGCCTCACCCCCTCACCCCGCAGTCCCAGAAGCGGCATAGCTTATCTACTATTGTTGTCTATCGACTGACGTTCGCGGCCGTATTCGTCGTACGCTGGCTCTAGAATCCAGTTTAGAACAACTATAATCTCCGAAACCGCGCCGAATATTGTAAAATTCTACATACCGGGATTTAACCTTGCATTGTTATTCATAACGCAAATCCACGTAAATTCCCCACTTTTGTACCACCTTCCGATTTTCCTTTTTGCTTATTTATTGTAATACATGGTAATATTTACTTAAATCTGTCTCATTCTGTTCGAACCTGTCTCTACCAAAGTACCACATCCCGACTGGGCAACCTGTATGGGTTGTAGACAAAAGCCGTACCCAAAAATAATCCTGATTTTTGCTTAATAACTCTGGTTATAGTAAAATTATACAATCTCTTTAAATTCGTTAAGCGTTGCGTGAGAAAATTAGACTCAACCGCTCGGTCGCTTAAAAATTAACGCCCTCACGTAACACATATATTCTGTACTAATTTTTTGCGTATTTTGATTAAAATGATTAACAGACCACCTACTTAATTTTGTTAATTTCCTAGCTTATGTACTACATTTTGCTAAATGTAAACCTTGCGCTTCTTAACGAAAGTAGTACTACATTCGATATGGTATTTATTTTTTTACAACCTTCTTTACGGACCCCAATTATTTTGAGAAACTTAGTATTAAAATACTAGTTTTGGTATTTAAATGCAATTACATAAATAGTTGCAATTTAGGTTTCAAACATTACATGTATTTCATATAAAATTAATTAATATCGAGAAACTAGTAAATATAAAGTAAATAATTAATACATAACTGTTAAAGTCTATAGTTTAATTTTATATTGTTATTGTTATAAAATAAGTCATATTATTGGTAATATTTATTAATCTAGTCATAGGGAAAATAATCTGAAGTAAGATCTTGTAAGGCTAACTATAGGAAAATATGTACACTAGGGTGGACCTCATTTTTCGATTTTCAAATTTTTTTCGGGACACCCCCCAGGATTGTGTCATTGGGGGGAAAAAAAGAATGTGTTCAAAATTTGAAATCGGTCGGATGGCGGGAAACCGTGCCTCATCGCATTTGAAATTTTTTATTTTTGTAACTCGTTTTTCTCCATTTTAGTATATCGTTAATACACATGTTTATATTTCGTTGAATTTGTCTTCTTACGCTCTGTAACAATATAGAATCAAAGTATAAGATTACTTAAAAAAAATCATCACCTTGAAATCTCATAAATTTACCTTCAGAAAAAACTTTTTTCGTTAGCATTATTTTTACCTTGTTAAACAGTAAAACTTTCGTCCAAGAAATGTTTTCATATATTTATAAATTTTCAACAGATTTCAAAATTTTAATGAAATAACCGATACTGTCATTAAGAGTACACTGTTCTAACAGATTTTATAAATATCAATTCTCTAGAATGGGAAAATGATCCCAATTATAATATTGGATTAAATATAGTAAATAATTTAGCAGTAAACGATTCAGCCGAACGAGCAGTCAAACTCATGCAAGAGTTTAATTGTATACCCATTTCATATAGATTTTTTTGCGCTGAATACGAATTCGCAAACCGTTTTTCGCCATCAACCTCAGTTTTCGAATAATTGTTTTTTGAAAAAAAAAATGCAAATTTTTAACTTTGAACATCTTTCGTGTTCAAACAGTAATAGTCATTCGGTTGCTTGTACCGTCAAAGTATTCTATCCAATCTCCGGAATACAACGATATAAGTTATTATTGCATTATTAACATTCAAAATATATTTAAACAACGATTAAAGAGAAAATGCACTCGAAACGCACCAGTTTTTGCAGATATCTTTCAATTTATTGTAAAAACTAAGAGTCTAAAAGAACATCTGACTACTCCACGCGATACAGCAGATATTTTTCCTTCGAAAAACTTAAAAAAAGTGGTAAATCACGTTTCGTTTTCAATACCAGAGCGAAATAGTCGGACGCGTTTAAGGGGGTATTCTGGTCTGACGGATAAAAATTTTTTTTTGCATTTTCTACTGGTACATTATATGGGTAACACGTGTGCAAAAGGTTTTTTCCAATTCGTAAAATTTACAGAGCTACAGGGTGCAGAATAGGTAGGTATCTATACGGCGCAACACAGAGCGGGACGGGCAACGCATAACAGTTTTTTCTTTCTGTAAGTGTATTTCGGCAAAGTTTCAGCGGACTGTTCTTTCTGGAGGGGAGGGAAGGGGTTTGTGCATTTTTGTGCTTTTTAGATCGCCAGAATCGACCATTTGGTTACAAAGAGATCGTTACTCTCCTAATTCACAACTTAGTTTGGCTTCGAACTTTGAGTAAATTTTAAACGCGATTTTCTCGAAACCACGTTTTTCGAATCGGTGACCATGATATTTCAAGATCGACTGGACCAACTCAGTTCAAGTTTTGCATATATTATCAGCACACGTGTGACTATCGTCCTTACCAGAATTATGATTAATTATTTTGTTTTTAAACTTTCACAGACCTTTAAAGTTGAAAAATTGTGCGAAAATCGAAACTTAATTTTCAAACCACTGCCATTTGCTTAATTTTCAATATTTTTTTATCATTGTGGTAGGAACGATAGCCAGAGGCATACAAATAAAGAATCTCTTTACATTTTTTGTTTCTGATCACTAGAACGAGCCCAATCATGGTCACCGTGACCCCATTTTTTGCCACCATTACTTTAAAGCAGTCAACTACGTTTGATTTTAATTTTTTTCTATTGACAAAATTTTTAAGACCGTTCAAATATCGATAAGCATGTAGCAATAAACTAAATGATAGCAAAATTTATGGGTTCTTTGTAAAAAAAATTCCGAAATAACGCGACGAAAACGCCTCGACAGACCAGAATACTCCCTTAAGGGGGCCGTCTCGGCGGGCCTTGAATGTGTGCGTACGCTCACACAAGCTAGAAAAAGCGTGTACGTATACGCGTGCAGTAAACAAACCGTAAATTACAACTTTCGTCCTCGAATCGGCCAGAAGGAAGTTTTTGCGGGTATAGTTGCCTTCAGTAGACATCCGTGCAGACGGGTCTGGTGCGTTTGAACGCTAATAAGCACCGTACGTTGAAATAATAATGAATTTATGACTCCACAACTGACAGAATGAGGCTTCAAGGCTTCTCCGTCGGTGGCGCTGATAGTATATTCGAGCCACGTAGCACCAGCTTATACCTATACGCGATGTAGTAACCAAACCGTAAATTACAACTTTCGCCCTGGAATCGGCAAGAAGCAAGTTTCTGCGGGTATAGTTGCCTCCAGTAGACATCTGTGCAGACGGGTCTGGTGCGTTTGAACGCTAATAAGCACCGTACGTCGAAATAATAATGAATTCATGAATCGTGTACTGAGACAGAATTGACAGAATGAAACTTCAAGGATTCTCCGTCACCGGCGCTGATGGTATATTCGCGTCATGTAGCATCAGAACCGGTGGAAGTCCAAGCTAGTCGATAAATGTAGGAAAGACATAGTTGCCGAGACGCATCGAGAGTCAGATCGCGCTGTTGCCGCATTTCCCCTATTACTATTTTGTCGTCAGACAGGCTTGAATGAATCACGGCGAAGCGGCTGGAGAACAGTGATGGGCAAAGATAATATGTGGATAAACTCAAATAAAAGATACTTTATGCTTATCCGTTATTCGACGCTGCGAATAGCACGAGTTATCTATATTCCAAACACCACGGATAAATAAATTTATTTCAAGTGAATTTATTCGACGGCGAAAGATAATTTTTTTATTCGAAGTGAATTCCTTCGACGGCAAAAGATAATTTTTTTATTCGAAGAAAGTTTATTCGAACCATAGAATAAGGTTTTCATCTTTATCCATAGTTTATTCGGGTTTTATTCGAAGGCTTCGAAATTTCAAATAACTTTCGGCAGTGTGTTTACCCAAACCGGCGCGATCTCACTTCGTGCTGAGGACTTGAGCTGTTCGGCGGCGGCTTCTGATTTCGGTTCGATCCTTGGCTCGAAAGACATACAGTGCTGCTTGCGATGGATTATGAATTAATAAAATGTAAAACGTAACGTTTTCACTAACATACTGCTGAGATTTTCCAGATTAAAATGAGTTCAAACACAGTATAAATCGGATTATTTCTAGAACAGTACTAGATAACACTATATAGTTTACAGTCATTTCTTGACGTAGACAAGGTGGTCCCCTAAATTCAAAAATCGACATGAAACGAAATCCCATGAATACATTTTTGAGATATTGCCCGATCAATATTTTGGTAATTTTTTAAGAAGATGACCCGTCGTTTTTGGCCATATCTTGCGTGAGAGTTGACCGATTTGATCGCGACGACTCTTAAATTAAAGGTAGTTAAATTGCATAAAATTATTTCCTACAGTGTTTTCCAATCGGACAAATAATTTAAAATTGAAATCGAAAATTCACTATATAACCCGTAAGACATAGGAATTGTCATGTAACGTCCAGTTTCTTATTTTTTTACGTAGAGTGTGTATCTTTATGAAGAAAACAAGGCCAACCTGCGCAAAATCCATGCGAAAATAGGGCAGTTATGGGCGATAGAGTGGGAGTGCCTATTTTCAAGTTTTTCCCTATTTTTGCATTTCTTCCTGTTTCTTGGCGAATTGCACATTTGTCTTCGATGAAAACGCATTTTTATGTATTTTATTTTATTTTAGTTTTGAAAAGCAATTCTGGCTCTTTCTGCTTATTTTGCCCGCATTGACATTAGTTTCTCTTACAAGGAACCAGTCGTAATCACCCATCATTGACGATTCATCCCAGAATCCTTGGTATATAATAATTACATGACAATTCCTGTCTTCCAGGCTATGTAGTGAATTTTCGATTTCAATTTCGGCCCCAAAACATGACATTTTTCTTAAGTTTCTCTCGATTCTGCCTAAACTATTGGTCCGATTGGAAAACACTGTAGGAAATAATTGTATGCAATTTAACTACCTTGAATTTAAGAGTCGTCGCGATCAAATCGGTCAACTCTAACGCGAAATATGGCCAAAAACGTGGAATCGTCTTCTTAAAAAATTACCAAAATATTGATCGGGCAATATCTCGAAAACGTATCCATAGGATTTCGTCTAATGTCGATTTTTGAATTTAGGGGACCTCCTTACATAAGAATTTCAGAGTGAAGTCTCGATCAAAAATAATGTTTTGGATTTTGTAAACTAGTGTAATTAAATATAAATTTAACATTTATAATCTGATAATGTTAAAAATAATCCGATTTATACCGTGTTTAAATTCATTTTCATCTGGAAAAGCTCAGCAGTATATTACTGAAACGTTCATGCCGATACGATAGAAAGTGTGAAAGTTTTATATTCTATTAAAACAAACAAAATAAACAATCATTGAACAATCATATCATTATATTTTTACACAAGAAAATATAAATATTGCCCTCACTGCATACGTTACATTTCGCTTATTTGCTGTAACAACGACATATATAACTCAAAATTCACGATTTTTGGGGAAACGGGTTTTGTTAACGGGAAAAGTTTTGTTAGACAACAACTACTTTTTCTATACTAATAACTCAAAAACTACAAATTTTGAGTTGTGCCCTTGCTACAGCAAATGAGCGATTTCATTACGAGCGGTCTGATAAAATTGTAGGAAGACCGGTAATGGAGAAGAGGAATTAGGTAGAATGAGAGAAGATAATAAGAATTGCGAAGTTTAGAAGGGATATTGATACGTAATTTAGTATTGTTTCATTGATATGTTTCCTAATTTCACTACCCAACCTCTCTATCTTTCATTATTACTATCCTCCTTTACTTTCACCGAGGCTCTGACGCTAGACGCAGTGATCGGCGGGCTCCAGCTACCGCTGATGGAGGGGGAAACACCTACAGGAGCGGTGGTTATGTGTTTGAACTGTGCCTGCCTGCGTCAGTCACGCACACATAACCACCGCTCCTGGATGTGTTTACCCCTCCATCAGCGGTAGCTGGAGCGCGTTGATCCCTGCCTAGACGCAGCTCTCGTGCCGTATTCCTTCAAGACTTCTCGATAGAAGGAGCTGTGGCAACAACGCAGCAGAGACAGAGAGAACTTTTTATCGACCGCAGTAGTTTCATTAGGGTCCGTCTGTTTACAAGGGACGCTTCGATCGATTCGGACCATAACAAAAATGAGACGGCAGCCTTAAGGTTGCCGTTCCAATGAGCGGCTGGCGACTGCGGTCGGCGGCTACAGCCACACACGACTACGACCAGTGGTGCCAGATCCGTGGGTTTTCGCCCGCGGGCGTTACCACCACTCCACGACCAAGCGTACCCCCTCCTAGCGCCTATACCGCACCACACGAACATACCCCAGTCCCTCCATCCGTGTGCCGTACGCGCTGCCTGGCCAGCGCTCTCCGGCGAGAATTCGTTTCTCCGACATCGAAGCGCTTGGCTTGCAAGCAAAAAGTCAAGAGTTCAAATCCCGGTGCGAATATTCTACTTTGTTTTTTAAGTATTCTCGAATTTCTCTTTCTATATTCTCAGAAGACTAAAGACTTGAAAACTGTTAATTTACAAAGCATTTTCGAAGCTTGAATTGCTGCTAAAGATGCGATCCCCTTCTGGCTTGCAACGCACCACTACAAGCGTACCCTACCTTCTGTCCTTGTGCCGTACGCGCTGCCTGGTCGGCGCTCTCCGCTATATTCATTTCACCGAAATCCTAGAGCTTGGGTCGCAAACAGAAAATGCGAGGTTCACATCCCGGTGCGAAGATTCTACTTTTTTCATTAATTATTCTCTAACTTCTATTCCTATATTCTCAGCAGAATAAAAACTTGAAATCTGTTAATTTACAAAGCATTTTCGCAGCCGGCTAATGTACGATGTTGGTCTTCGTCGGTCTGTCGGGGGTTGTTCCTCCTACGAGTGGTATCGTCGTTTGTAGGACAAAAATCCTGTAAATTATAATGCCGAGGTGTAGTCGGCGTTTCATAGAGTCTTTCCTTGTGCGCGCGCGCGCGTGTGTGTGTGATAAATTTTTTGCGAACGTAGTACAGTTTATCTTCTTCGTCCGGGCTTGAGTAGAAGTGAGAAGTTAGGGCAAATGGGTCTCGATTTTCTTAGTCCCTTCTTATTTCGTTGCGATCTCCTGGACAAAGATGTTGTCGGCCATCTTAGACGTGCCCCCAGACATTATGTTTGCTCTAATTGTACGTGCGAGTGATGTTTGTTTGTTTGTTCTTCGTGTGTGTTATTTTATTATCCTATTTATCCGTTTATCCCTCTAGCGTTTCCAGTGCCCCGCCCCGCCGGGTTGTATCAGCATTGCCTACATGGTGGCTATTAGGGAGTATCGGGTGCACTGGCACCGATTCTTCCAGCATGCAGAATTCTGGGAGGATGACGAAGACTCATGTGGTCTGAGGGTCCTATTTGGTGATTGTCTTATTGCATCGGGGATTGTAGATCTGCTTATTGTTTCTATTTCCGTGCGTATAGTAATAGTCTTGCAATTGTTTTTTTTTGTGTAGAACGTCATGGGGACATCTTCGTTGGGCCTGATCCGCGGCCTCGACTGTGGTCGTTATTGGAGGCCGACTGCGCCCTACGTGGCTGGGACGACGACGCCTAGCTGTGCGCTTATTTACCATCTTTTTCAATAAATTACCTTTCTTAGTCTTATCCTTATATGTAATTGTTAGTGTATCGTTACTTTCCTTCAAAACTGTGACCATTTCCCTATTACTGCCCTATTCTATGAAGTGTTTGTCTGAACGCGGATTGTTCGTCGCCCTCTATACTGTAATTATTATTATCGTGCGTGTTTTGAATCGTGTTAGAGCCTATCCACGCAGGTGTTCGTTTTTGACCGCTCGCGTCTTGTCGTGCAGTAGCACTTGGTCTCCGATTTTAAAAGAACTATCCGCGATTTTCTTGTCGTAGTATTGGAATTAAAATTAAAATAAATTTAATATAATATTGAAATTTATATAAATCCAATAATGAATAATTTTCAATTAATAAAATTACAGAAAATATTGTTAAAAATAAACTTACATCATAAGAAACTGACTGTGAAATTGACCCAATCGCTCCTAATATTGAATAATTAGAATTTGGAGCCAAACCAACAATTATCACAGGGTAAACACCTATTCTTAATGAACATAAAATTCCAATTTTTATTGAATATAGCAAAAAATAATTTACAAATTAAGTCCTTTTGTATAAAAATTTATTGGGTAAATATAGATAGAAACCGATCTGGCTCACGTCGATCTCAACTCAAATCATGTAAGATATTAAAAGTCGAACAGACTTAAAATTTAAACTCCTGTATTTAAATTATATCTTAATTCAACATCGAGGTCGCAATCATCTTCAAAAATATAGGTAATCAAACAAAGGTGATAAACAGAACATGGAAGAAAGGGGACTTTCCGGAAGAATGGAAAGAAGGAATAGTAAGTTCTGTATTCAAAAAAAAAAAAAAAAAGAGAAAGGGAAATGGTTAAGAACTATAGGGGCATAACTTAGATGGACACGGATTATAAGATATGCGTGAAAATTCTAAGGAGAAAATTAGAAGAACAAATGGAAAATGGGATATTAAACGATACGCATATGGGATTCAGGAGAAGGAGAGGAACAGTAGACGCAATAGCGGTAGTTAAAATGGTTATAGATATAGTAACCTCAAAAGAAAGGGGGAAACTATATCTGTTTTTCACGGATATGAAGAGAGCATTTGATTGATTGGAAAGGGAAGAAATTTGGAAAAGACTTTATGAAGAAGGAGTAGGCGAACAACTAAGAATACGGATACAGGAAATGCACGACAGAACTATATGCGCTTTAGGAATGAAGAAGGAACTGATAGGAAAGTTTTTTTAACAGGAAAGGGTGTTAGACAAGGGTGCCCGTTAAGCTTGACACTTTTCAATGTCGCATTTGCAGACCTGGAAAGAAGAAATGAGCAAAGAACAGGAAGGAGGAGTCGTAATAGGTAGAAGGAAAATTTTAACAATTTCATACGCGGGTGATGTGTTAATGGTAAATAATGCACAAGGACCTAAGAATATGATAAAGAGATTCGAGAGATACATAAAGAAGAAAGGCTTGGAGTTAAATGTGTAAAAGTCTAAGATAATGATATGCAGGAAAGCAGGAGGAAGAAGAAAATAGGAAAAGTTCCGTTGGAATGAAGAAGAAAGAGTAAGAGAACTGAAATATTTAGATTATAGAACGAGAGGGAGAGCACAACGAGGATAAACACCATATTAAGAAGGTAGTTAGGGAAGCGAATATGATACTAGGAGAAGTATGGGGGGGATTGAAGAAAGATTATTCAGAGATGACTGAAAGAAGAATGAAACTGTTTGATGCGCTAGTTAGAAGCACCGTGGCGTATGGAGCAGCGATATGGGGATGGAGAAGGTATGAGGAAATAGAAAAATTGCAGGCGAAATACATACGATGGATAATGAAATTGGAGAGATCAACATCAACATATTGGCTGTTAAAAGAAACAGGAAGAGATGGCATAGCAATTAAAATGGGAGTAAGGGTAATGAAGTTTGAAGAGACACTAATAAACTCGGAAGAAGGATCGATACGATATGAATGTAGGAGAAGACTAATGAGAGGAAATGCAGTAACGAAAAAAGGAAAGAATGCGAATCAAATTCTTGGAAGGGAGAGGATGGTCAAACGAAGAATGGAAAAGAAGAAGATTAAATGGGGAAGAAGGATTAAAAATTAGAACAGATAAGTAATTGACATCCAAGAACAAGAAAGACAGATGAAAGTAAAAGAGTCAAAGTTCCTAAGAGAATTAAAAGAGGTGGCAAGGAAACCAGGAGATAAGCCGAAATGCTTATGGGGGGAAATGAAAAAAGGAGAGGAGAATTAGAAAGGATAGGAAGATTCATACAGGGTAGTGAAACAAGAACATGCAAATATTGGCTAATGAAAGAAGAAAGGGTATGTAAGAAAGAGGAAGAAACAGTGAAACACGCGATTGAAACATGTGAAGTAAGTTGAGAGAGTGGCAGGAATTGTGCAGAGGTAATTAGAGGAGAAGGGAAAAACTTGGCTATTCTACGGGAGATAATAGGGAGAAGGAAAAGATGGGAAGAACAGGAAAGTGATAAAAGAAGATTATGTAACATAGAATAGATTAGGAAACACTTGTAAAATAGAAAAAATTGTTAAGAGACAACAGGATATATTAGAAGGGTGGGACTTACACTGACACAATCATGGGAATGAAATGGAAAGATTATTTGATCGTTAAATTGTAACACGAAAGTGGCAATAAATTAAATTAAATTATTATTATTATTATTATTATATTTTTTCTTTTTATATTGTATTTTGATATCCTATTTGTATAGAGAGAACTAAAAAATGTTGAGAATAGTGCGATTTATTTAGAGATAAAGAATTGAGGCGATACAATAGATACGTAACAGTTTCGGCGAATATAGTCGAGTTATTTACTGTTCTGTGTAACTGAGCACTCGGGTTGGTCACGAGAGCGCGAGTGTGTATGAATTTATACGAGGTGTTGTGGGAAGAGTATATATGTATGATGTCGCGAAAAGTAAATAGGAAGTCCATCAGCTGTTCGAGAATGTTCAAGTTGTCTTGCGATTGATGTGAAGAAGAGAAAAAGAGAAAAAGAGAAGGAAAGAGAAGGAGAAAGAAAGAGATTGATAGAGAGAGAGAGAGAGAGAGAGAGAGAGAGAGAGAGAGAGAGAGAGAGAGAGAGAGAGAGAGAGAGAGAGGGAGAGAGAGATGGTTCTGCCGAGACACTATTTATATTCTATTTTTATATTTTTTCTTTTTATATTTCTATTTTTTAATTAATGGAACAATATATAATCATTTTACATATATTACAATCTATTTACTTGTCTGTCTGCCTCCTTCACTCCTCACCAATTTCTATCGACTCTGCATAATTCTTTCTATGATTCTCGCCTCCAATTGTAAAGACGACACTACATAAGAAGTCTTTGTATTTCAAACTGAATACAGTATCATTTTTATTTAATCTTAAGCCATGTATAAGCTATGTGTATCCGCGGCTGCATCAAACTGCAGAAGATGTGAGGAAAAACTTTAAAACTTTTGTTAACGTGTTGTAACAGAGCGATGCTGCCTGCGAAACATTAGATACGCGTCCTGCTGCTAAAATCATACGTGATGGCGAATATTACGACGAGGATTATCTTATAGATTGCGAACTGGTAGCATGTGCCATCAATGATATTCTAGCTAATGCTCGTAGGAAAAAAAAAGTTCAATTATATTACATTTCTATTTATATTTTTATATTCTTTTAATTTTAAATAAATCTCTTAATCATATTATTTCTCTATTTACTTATCCGTCTTCCTCCTTCTCACCTCACCAATTTCTGTTGACACCACATAATTCTTTCTATGATTCGCGCCTTCTTCGCGCCACCACATGACGTCATCCCGTACGGCTGCTCCAGAGGATTCGAATTACACGTGATCGCGCGATACGTTGCGATGTTAAATCGGAACGCTTTAGAATACTGTTAGCTTTAGAATGCTCGCTACATAATGGTTCGGATAAAATGTGTCTGTTTTCTACATAAAGGTTCGGTAGACTAGTGTGGGAGGGGATTAAAATTATTATTTCTCTGCGTTGGGAAAAGAATGTCTGTTGATATGGAAAAGATTCTTTCTGCTGACGCCATATAATTCTTTCTATGATTCGCGCCTTCTTCGCGCCACCACATGACGTCATCCCGTACGGCTGCTCCAGAGGATTCGAATTACGCGAGATCGCGCGATACGCTGCGACGTTAAATCGGAACGCTTTAGAATACTGTTAGCTTTAGAATGAATGCTGCATAATGGTTCGGTAGATCGCTGATTCAAAAATTAATTATTAAACAATTTCAGCTGCATATTGGTTTGGAAAAAAATCCTGGGGGCCGTCCCCTCCCTGGGTTAGGTCTGAAAAATTTTTCGGGGTGGGCCAAGGTCTGAAAAAGACTTTTCGGGGGTCATTCCCTCCCTCTAAAAAATTTCGGGGACGGTGGGCCAGGTCTCCGCGGCTGCTCGGCCCGGACTGATCCCCTCCACGGTTGTGGCTTCCCCCACTCCGCGGCACGTGCGCGCGCAACCACTCTTCCACTCCCCGCAGGCCCCGCGCCCATGTTTCTCTCCGCCGCGCTCCCCCGCGCGCCCGCACTCCCGAAAATGGCAACACCGCCTCACGGACGCATTCCACTACAACCATGCATCGGCCCGGCGTTCGGAGGGTTGCCAGCGACCGCTGGGAAGCGGTAATGCCCGAGCTTTGAAAATTTTAGGATGGTCTCTTTCAAATTAACGTCACAAGGAGCTATTTGAAATTTCCCGACCGGGGTTGAAGAATTTGGAGCCTTTTTCGTATAACTTTTGAATTATAAAAGATGTCAGAATGCAATTTGCGCCGAAAAATGAGGAAAAATTATTCCCTCTTAATGATGGATAATTCAAAATATTTTACGTTTACTTAATTTTTCTTTTATCAATTTTTTAACCATAGGAAGTAACCTAAGTTTAACCTAAGGAGTAACTAATGGGACGTGTCTTTGATTGTAGCGGTGTTTGAATCTTTTTTCTAGAATTTTTGTATTTGAATGTTTAACCTTCTAGCTACTCAACGCCACGCATATACCGGCTTCCGTTAATGTCATTTTTTGGAACGATGCGTCATTATTATGGCTTTTACACGCAGGTGGCGAAAAATCTCTCCGTACAAGGGTATAGCGCTGCGGTCAATCCTGTCGTAGCTAAAATTTTTTAAATTAAGACGGGTACGAGATCAGTTGACATTGTTTTCAAACCTCATTACAGTAATCCGGGGTGCGAGTGGTAAACCGATCATAAAAGCGGAGCGTGCGGCTCGCTTACCTAGGCCGGGAAATTCTGCACAGCTCTCTGCGGCGTTAATTTGAAAGAGGCCATCCTAAAATTTTCGAAGCTCGGGCATCACTGCTACCCAGCGGTCGCTATTAACTCTCCGAACGCTGGGCCGGTGCATGGTTGCAGTGGAATGTGTCCGTGAGGCGGTGTTGCCATTTTCGTCTGTTCGCGCGCGCGTAGGTTGCAGTTTTAACGGATGATCCTGTACTTGTTGTGTCAAGGCGCCTGGGGTCGAGATTCTAGGGGGGAAGCTCGGGGTGCTCCGGGGCGTCCTTCACTGTCGTCGTCCAACGGGCTCCGAAGGTTCGGGTGGATATGCCGGGGCGGAGGGGTTCGGCTTGGAACCGAAGGTAGAGGATCGTTGCGGGTTAAAGAGTTGGAACTCACCGTAAGGTTAAACAAGTTTTATTCTGTCCCGATCTGGGTGACTATGACACTTTGCCTTTTTCAGGCGTGAGTCCTGCACAAAGTCGGTATCGAATCTTTATCAAGTCTGAGCTCGCATTGCTCGTACATTGTTTTATATACTTTAATCGGGACGAAGCGGGGGCCATCGAGGTCTCTGCTTTTGGCCTTCTTTTGGGTGTTTCACCATGCGCTAACTGGTCTCGGTGCGTTTCCGAGAACCTTACGCTGCTGTGCTAGATTTCGGCAGCTTGATTGACTCAATCGGAATGTAAGGGGTGTTGATATGCTTAGGTGTTGGTTGGGACACAACATACTGCCCGTAGAACATTCCTCTGACCTCCGTGTGCCCCTCAAGCACCTACGATGTACGCGTATTTAGGTGAAGTTCAAAGTCAATTTTCTCGAAAATGAAGCCTCTACCGCAAATTTGTCACTCCGAATTTTCGACTTATATTTGCCTGTAGAATCATCCCCCAAAGTATTGACCATAGATAGAGAAACACCATGTATATGGAGGTCGCGTACGAAGGAATATATATGTACATACATGAACAATGTGATATAAGTAATTAATATAATTACTTAGCACTATAGTGCTAAGCGTTTAAGCAAACTGTTAAATTGAATGCAAGTAACATTTTTCAAAGAAAAATCTGAACCACTCACTAATCCTTACCTCTATTTGTATTTATTACAATTAAGTATCCTATACAAAATGTAGAGTAAGAGATATATTTGTTGGCATTATCAATTATTGTTGGCAAAATAATGTCCAATTATGACAATAATAATTGAAAAAATCGGAAGGTTTAGATAAGAAACTTGAAGCGAATGAAAAATATTTAATTACATTCAATTATTGCAAATTTAATTAAATGTGTTTTTTTCACATCTGAATTTCGTATCCAAATATTCTTAACATGTCAACAAATGTATCTCTTATTTTATATTGCCGTACGCAGATCAACGCAGATTCTGACCGTATTTCAATTTTCCCGGTTTGGGTCGCCATATTGAATTTTAGTTCTAAATACAATCTCATAATTTAGAGGACGTTGAAATACGGATCTAAAACTTTTACTGGAGATTCTGCCCCCTGACTCATGTACTGTGAGGCAGACTCGAGAAGTGACAGAATGAAGCTTCAAGGCTTCTCCGTCACCGACGCTGACGGTATATTCGCGCCATGTAGCATCAGAACCGGTGGAAGTCCAAGCTAGCCGATAAATGTAGGAAAGACATAGTTGCCCAGACGTATATTGAGAGTCGAATAGCGCTGTTGCCGCATTTCCCCTATTACTATTTTGTCGTCAGAGAGGCTTGAATGAATCATGTCGAAGCGGCTAGAGAACAGACATGGACAAAGATAATATCTGGATGAACTTAAATAAAAAATACTTTACGTTTATCCGTTATTCGAAGCTTCGAATAACACGAGTTATCTTTATTCCAAACATAACGGATAAATAAATTTATTTGAAGTGAATTTATTCAACGGCGAAAGATAATATTTTTATTCGAAGGACGTTTATTCAAACCGTCAAATAATATTTTCATCTTTATCCGTAGTTTATTCGGCTTTTATTCGAAGGCTTTGAAATTTCAAATAATTTTTAGCAGCGTGTTTATCCGAACCTCTCTTCGTGCTGGGAACTTGGGCTGTTCGGCGGTGGCTTCTGATCTCGGTTCGAACCTCGGCTCGAAAGGTATACAGTATTGCTTGTAGTGGATTATGTATTAATGAAATGTAAAACGTAGCGTTTTCAGTAACATACTGCTGAGATTTTCCAGATTAAAATGAGTTCAAACACGCTATAAATTGGGTTATTTCTAGACCTGCACTAGATAATTAAAGATAAATGTACCATTTCAAATGCTAAAAAATATATATAAAAAAATTATTTTAAACGATTTTATTCAAAATGCACTAAAAACTAAAAAATAATTCTTTTCATATACTACAATATTTTTCCTATTCAAACGTAACGAATGATTTCTCATTATAAATTGTGTATTTACTACGGAAATCGCGATGCCACTAACGTCCCGAACGCAGCGTCTTTTTGTCGTTTTCGTAAAGAACGCTTTCCAAGTCGTTTTGTGGTTATGTGTTATATTTATTGATGATTGGGTAATTTTTCCACCCCTTCGTGGTTAATGTTTTTTAGAAAGGTATTGTATTCCCTGCTGGAACTGACAGTTAGAACCGCATTGAATTTTGAACTGGATCTATCTGGTTCAATGCTGTACTACCTGGATTTTCAAGCAGTGATTTTTGGCAGTTCAAAAAAGAATCCGGTTCAATGCGAATATCCAGATCGATTGATGAAACAGGATTTTTCAGGCCCAAAATTTATCAGTTTCTATCAGGAATTGCCATTTGCATCAACCCGGAAGGTTAGTATATGAAAATGCGGATCAAAAATCTTACGGATTCAATCTGGAAATGCCACAAGCTCTTTCGAGTCCGTCGCGATCCGGATTGGCAGAGCAATTAATTCACGGGATGCATATCGGGCTCGAAGAAAAAAATTTAACCCGGTTTCAAATGGATTGGCGGATAAAAAATTAATGCAGTTCCTTCCGGTTTTACGAAACTCATGCTTCAAAATAATTAATTTGGTTCGAACACCGTTAGGTGGCCGCGATACTGGTAACTCCTCCCGCGGCAGCGATATGCGCTGCAAGACATAGGGCGGTAAGGTAATGTCCCAATACCTGGCCACGTCCCAATACCTGGACACTAGTGCAAATAATGCTGATTATTACGTTTAATATTCGCTGTATCCATAAAAGAATTATTTTATTCAATTACTCAAATATTTAATAAAATATATTCATATACATATTTTTCTTAGTAAACTTTTAACACTCGTAACAAAAATAAACTTTCTTGAACTCTCCAGTTTACTCCATTTTAGTATTGCTCTTGTCTGATTTGTTAAACAATCTCTACTTTTTCTTAAGCGAATATTATTAATAATGTTTAGTATATTGGTGCAACTAATGCAGTTTTAGAAAAATAGTACGTTGTAGTATTATTTTTTGATTGCAATATTAAAATTAAAGTTCGCATTAGTTTTTTATTCGCGTGTCTATCCACTGGTACAGTGAAATCTCGGCACGACCCTAAACCTGACCACGTGTACAAACTGTGAAATAAGTACGGGTTATTGTTGACATAATAATAAAATAATTATTTAACACCTTAACAATAATTTGCACCCTGCAAACACTTCGTATTCTTCGTATTGTTACGTTTTGCGTTCGACATAATATAAATTTACTGAACAGCAACGATAACAGAACATTAAACACGGGGTAACAAGAATAATATCAGAACAGGTAACGAATATAATCAGTTAGGAATACAATATCGATACGTCTGCTTGTAATGGCGGCTGACTCTCGAATGACAGCTTGACAGGCGATCGACCCGATCGCCTTCTTCTCGCTGTCTCTTGTCTTCGTCGCGAGCACCAGCGGGCCATGAATCTTCTACATAGGGTGCTCGCAACACTGCTCCCCCCCTTCGAGGAGCGGTCGTCCCAACCGCTGCAGATTCTCCGTTGATGGCAGCTGCACCCTGGCTCGGAAGAGTGGGAAGGACGCTATGTGGCCTCTTCCGTCCGTCGCCTCGGTATTCACCTTCACGCCCAGGGAAAAACCACCCCAAAAACCCTGGGCAAGGCGTGGGTGCATGGCTCTTCGCGTCTCTACCCTCCACTTGCGTCTTCGGTCTTGCGTACTTCTTTCTTGTATGGGCTTCATCTTCTTCGATGGCGCATCTTCTTCTTGGGTAGAGACTGGCAAGAGGTCCAATCCTTTTTCTGGTCGGGCTCGTCCAACGATTCATTCCTGGTGTTCCCTCGGCGGAAGTCCAGCGACGACGCTCTTCTGGAGGTTCCGGTTCCTTGTCCCACGACGTCCCCGGAACTCCAACAGTCGGTCGGTGGAAGTCAAGCGACGAAGCTCCTCTGAACTCCAGCTCATTGTCCCACGACGTCTCCGGAACTCCAACAGTCCCTTTCAGAAAAACATTGCATGCCTTAATTTTTTTTTTTCTTCTCCCGAGGAACGGTGGAGTCGAACAGAGTCAGGGAGACGAAAAGGCGAGACGGGCACGACAACAGGGGGTCACAACTCATGAGCTTGTCACCGGCCCGCTCCCCGATCAATCCTCCCCGGACTCTCAACTCGTCTTCCTCTTCTTTCTTCTCATCTCCTCCAGTACTCCAATCCGTGGCTTCTTGTTGGCCCCATTCCTCTTCGTGGCATCTGGTGCTGCTCCAGGGGACCGTCTCGGTGCAGCTCGTCAGCGGTCCCGTCTCCGCGATGCCCCCCCCCCCCCCGACCGATCCGGGCGACTGTGTCGCACGTCCGTCCGGTGATTGGGGACACCATTTCCCGTTTGCTGTCCACCTCGTAGGAAGGGACCCCTTGGTAGACACTGTACCGGGGACGCGGCCAGGATCCCAGCCAGGAGGGTAGCGGGGTGGTTCCACGTATATCTGCACCCCGCTGCGGACCGCCACGCTGTTGTGGCACATTCGGGGAATTCGGGACCGCATCCAAGCCGCGGTAGCAGTCCCCCGACACCTTGTCCCTCGTCGTGGGGTATTGTGCACCTGTAACAAACTCAAGAGCGGGGCCGGACTACGAAGGCAACCTCCGCAGCCCAGTCCACCGGATTAGCTTAAACTAATCTTCTTTCTTGAGTCTTCTCTGCATGTTGCATCCCTTCTCTCGGAAGTCTTCATTCCTCTTGCAATTGTCCCTCATATTTCGCAAGGCGTCGTAGGTGGACCACCTTGTACTTCTTCCTAGGCGAGCGTTGAATTCTGTAGACGACGTCGTTGATCTTGTTTACCACCGTGTAGGGTCCTTCCCAGTCGCTTGTAGTTTCGGGTACTCTTCGTGGTAGCAACTACACTCGTTCTCCAGGCTGGAACTCCCGAACTCAGCATCCTCGACTCCCTCTCTCTCTCCGCGACGGTATTCGCTCTCGAACTCCCTCCGTCGCGGCTTCCAATTCGGTTATCCTGCGACGATGTTCGCTACCGAACTCCCTTCGTCGCAGCTTCGCGACGGTATTCGCCCTCGAACTCCCTCCGTCGCGACTTCCTATTCAGCTATCCCGCGACGATGTTCGCTATCGAACTCCCTTCGTCGCGGCGTCGCGACGGTATTCGCCCTCGAACTCTCTCCGTCACGACTCCCTATACAGCCATCCCGCGACGATGTTCGCCCTCGAACTCCCTTCGTCACGGCGTCGCGACGGTATTCGCCCTCGAACTCCCTCCGTCACGACTTTCTGCACGGCTATCCCGCGACGATGTTCGCCATCGAACTCCCTTCGTCGCGGCGTCGCGACGGTATTCGCCCTCGAACTCCCTCCGTCACGACTTTCTGCACAGCTATCCCGCGACGATGTTCGCCATCGAACTCCCTTCGTCGCGGCTCAGCAATCGCAGCGACGGTATTCGCCCTCGAACTCCCTCCGTCGCGCCTTCAGTAACCCCTGTCGTATTCCTCAATCCCTCAACTGGTAGCAGTTCTTGCGAAGATGACCGGCCCCTCCACATTGCCAGCAAGTTTTCTTCGTGTTGTCGTCTGAGCGATCGTCCGACCCCTCGAACCTCCCCTTCTTCTTCGGGCTCTCAAAAGTGTGGGAAGATTTAGTTCTCCGTTTTTCCGCGTCGCGATCACGGGACTTTGTCGCGAGGTCGCGAGACATCGTCTCGATGGCCTCCATCTCCAGAGCTCTGATCACGGCGGCTCTTAGGGAGGTGAACCCGCCAAGTCGCAGTTCCCGCTGTATGACAGAGCTCGACAATGCTGTTACAAACTGAGACGCGGCAAGTTTGTCACGGGTTTCTGCCGGGCAATCGGCGAAAGCGGACTGCGCCAAACGTTCAATTTTGGTGGCCAGCGAGGAGATGCTCTCATCTCTCCGTTGCCTATGGCTCTGGAAGAGTACATAGTTCAAATTTGACAGATTCTTCGCCCCGTAGCGGAATTCGAGCGCGGAAACCAATTCCACGAAATTCTCGCATTGGGCAGCGGAGAGCGTCGTGAGGACGCTCCACGCCGACCCCCCGAGGGAAGCGATCAAGGCTGTAGTCTTTTTTTCGTCATTCCACCCATTAGCGCGCGCGATAGTCTGGAACTGTACCTTGTACTCCTCCCACGACGTTTTTCCATCGAAAATTGCCGGTTTCACCGCGTACCCCAAGCTGAGTACGTGCGGTCCCGAAAAGGGAGCAGCGGCGGGCATACCGACGGAGGTAGAGACATGCGCCGAGGGGACATTATTTACACCACTATTTACATCACTATGTACATCACTGTTTATATCATTATTTACATTATTATTTACATTGGCGACTGTCTCTCTACCCCGAGGACTCGCGCCGCTGTCAACCGATCCGCGAATATTTTGTAATAAGGAGACTACGACCTGGATGCGATTTTCCATTTCTGGCAACCGGGTCTCGAGAGCCGCCTGTGTTTTTCGGTCGGTGGCTTCCTTTTCCTCCCTGCGACGTTCCTCCCTCTGCCAGCGGGCCTCGTTATCTCTTCGCAGCTCCCTCATCTGTCCCGCGATACTTAATTGAAGAGAGGTTAACATCTCCTGTAGAGAGGCACCACCCGTCGCTGCAGGAGAAGGGTTCGCGGAGGCCGCGGACGCACGAGTGGGCATCCCACTTCTAGTGGGCATCCCACTTCTGACACCATTGTTACGTTTTGCGTTCGACATAATATAAATTTACTGAACAGCAACGATAACAGAACATTAAACACGGGGTAACAAGAATAATATCAGAACAGGTAACGAATATAATCAGTTAGGAATACAATATCGATACGTCTGCTTGTAATGGCGGCTGACTCTCGAATGACAGCTTGACAGGCGATCGATCCGATCGCCTTCTTCTCGCTGTCTCTTGTCTTCGTCGCGAGCACCAGCGGGCCATGAATCTTCTACATAGGGTGCTCGCAACAGTATCGTGTTTTAATGATAATATTTAATTCATGTGTAAAATTCGTGTGTTACACACGAATACACATAACCTTAAAATTAGTCATTCAATAATAGATTCTTTTTACTTAAGTTTGTTTATTGATTTGAATAAATTTCTTATTTTGCGTGTGCGGCGGGCGTGCGCGACGGGTGCGAGCACTCAGATGGAATCGTGACTGCTCGACGCATGCACGCTACGGTCAGATAGCCAGGCACGGCACGAGTCTTTTTTGCGCCCTAGGCGAACTTTTCAAATTACGCCCTTTATTATAATACATTTATTTGAGATTATTGATAACCTTACTCTGAATTTTTATTCGTAGCTTAATCCACTTATAGTACCACTTGTAATATTTAATTTTAATGTTTATTTTCAACAATACCAGTAATGAAAATATCATTTTGTACCTCTTGTCGACTTTCCGCCCTAGGCAGTCGCCTAATTTTGCAGAGTAAAGTCATAAATAATCTCAAATAAATGTATTATAATAAAGGGCGCAATTTGACAAGTTCGCCTAGGGCGCAAAAAAGACTTGAGCCGGGCCTGCGTCAAGATTTTGCGAAGCGGTTCCCGTGCTCACCGTAAGTGCTTGCGACCATCGCGCACGCTCGTCGCGCACGCAAAGGACGGAGTGTCACGGCGCCCGAAAGACGGAGGGAGACAAAACATCAACGCGTCGTCTGTCTCGTACCGTCCTCGCCCGCTTTCAGTGGCTCTCGCTCGCTGTAGTTCCATCTCGCTTTTGCCTTCGCCGGACAAGAGTGAGACAGAAGGGGTGGGGATAGCGACAAGCACGTATCGTGTGCACCAAACCAAGCACATACGGAGAAAATACTGTATATGGATCTAGTAGTATAAAAATTTATTTCAAAGTTATTTCTTACGATATGCAAATCTGTGTAAGAACTGGTAGAAAAATAACTTGAAAAGACCAATAGATTCCATTTTGGTGTGGATATGGATTTCCAGATTAGAACTAGCTTAAAAAATGAACAAAGTTACTCAATAAGTTTACTAGTAATATGCGAGTTACTTCGTGTAAATCCGAGCAGAACCGATGACAAATTGTGTTAGGAAATACAGATAGATACCATCAAGATTTTTACATGCATATCCGGTTTGAAACTGAGAGAAAATATTTCATCTGGTTCAATCTGCAATTTAAGGGAAGAAAACCACATCAATCCGGATTTAAAAATTTTTAATGCAGTTCCAACTGGCAGTTTCAGCAGGGTTGTCAGCCAAACTACGCACACCTGCAAAGCTTCAAGACAACTCGATAGTTGAAAGTTGGTTAAATTTCAGTTGCCAAATTTGAACCATACATACATCAAACATACAAAAATACAAACAAACCGAGGATCGAAGCTGAATAAAATTGTTTAAAAATATTCTGATTTATACCGTGTTTAAATTCATTTTCATCTGGGAAATCTCAGAAGTATGTTACTGAAACGTTAATGCCGATACGATAGAAAATGTCAAGGTTTTACATTCTATTAAAACAAACAAAATAAATAATCATTGAACAATCATATCATTATATTTTTTCACAAGTAAACATAAATATTGCACAGAATGAGAGAAGATAATAAGAATTGCGAAGTTTAGAAGGGATATTAATACGCAAATTAATATTGTTTGATAAATTATTGAAATAAACTATCAAATTAAAGAGATTTTATCTTTATTTGTCGTCGAATAAAAATAACCCAGAGTTAGTTTTATTTGAAAGGCTAAAGTGGGGTAAGTGTGGATTTTACTGAGGATGCCTCGATTACTGCGGATATTCTAAAACAGATCATATTTAATGTCGGAAAGTACATAATCTCTTGAAAATTTTTCATAAAATTATTTTAAACTATATTACAGATAATTATTAATAAATATGTACAGCTAAGTTATTATTAATTCTTTTATCGTAGTTTGAAATTCGTCAAGGCGAAACTTCGGTCGATTCCCGATATGGCAGTCTTGAACACCTATTTGAAAAATATTTATATTTTTGTTATTAACAGTAATACATGTAATATAGCGTTATTGCTCGATAGAATAAGAGTTGTTTTTTCAGAAAAACAGTAAATCAGTCGTCAACATTTTAGTTTTAATTTTTATTTCTCACCGCAGTATTAGGTGCAGTACTTTACACCATGTGCATGTATTACTGCGGACCGACGACTACGCAACCTAACTTTTCTTCCGACCGTATTCACCTACTATGTACTACTAATTACTAAGATTTAAATTATAACTCATTCCTGCTGATTTTAGTAAATAAAGAAAGTTAAATAATTTTTCTATCTACAAGTGATATTTATACTAAGGTTATGTTTTGCCTGACATCAAACCGCAGTAATACATGCGCAGTAACTGGTATTTCGTTAGTAACAGGCACGCAGTAATGCATGCATGTCCGCAGTAACTCCTGCAATGACATTGGTCGACAAATCTCTGTGTTTTTAATTAACTGTGCTTATTACACCGCCCACATTTTTTTTTTTATGGAAATATTAAGGTCCCACCTTTCTTTTAAAAAAAAGAAGGAGGAACTTTCATTCATTTGAACGCCGTATCGAGGGTTCTAAAGTTAACCTACCATAAAAGTCCGCAGTAATACCCATACTTACACTATCGCTCACCCGTCTAACCTGTCGCCTGAAGTTGCTCGGCGATGTATCATCGATTATGCAGAAACAGAATTTCTTTATTTTTCATCGTATCAAGATGAAAGTAAAATAATTTAAATCGGACTACTTTGAACGAAACGGGCTTTCGATTCTGCAAATAAATTTTATGTGTAATATCGTTAATAATGATAGTTCAAATTGTGTCAGGTTTGGTATCTTTCCATCTTTCCTTCTTACACTTCCGGACCTCTCTATCTCTCATTATTCAGCGAGGCTCTGACGCAAGACGCAGCTCTCGTGCTGTATTCCTTCAAGACTTCTCGATAAAAAGAGAGAACTCTGTGGCAACAGCGCGGCAGAGACAGAGAGAACAGAACATGTGGCAACTATGCGTAAAAAATTCGTTTACCCAGAGTACCCGGAGATGTCATCTCTGTACAAGTTCTTTTTATCGACCGCAATAGTTTCATTAGAGTCCGTTTGTTCAATGGGGACGCTTCGATCGATTCAGACCATAACAAACATGAGACGGCAGCCTTAAGCGATTCTGTCGCTGAGCGGCAATGGATACGCCCGCCGCTTTTGTCTTGTGCATTGAAAACAAAACGTGACTTACCACTTTTGTTGATGTTTTTCGGAGGAAAAATGTCTGCTGCATCGCGTGGAGTCTTAGAGCATATAAACATGGAGGAAGCATGCAATGGGCGAGAATGTAGACAGCAGTAGAAAGAGAAAAATATACATGAGGGACACCCTCTCTCTTTCTAACATAAAAAAAACGCTGGTGCTAGAAAGAGAGGGGGTGTCCCCCATGTATATCTTTCTCTCTCTATCGTCGCCTACATTTTCGCCTATTGCATGCTTCCTCCATGTTTATATGCTCTAAGAGTGGAGTAGTCAGATTTTCTTCTAGAGCCCTAGTTTTTAAAATAAATTGAAAAATATTTGGAAAAATTGGTGAATTTCGGGTGTACTTTTCCCTTTAATCTGTTATTTATAATTGTATGAAAAAAATTTTAGACGTAAGTTATACTGTTTGGCAACGTAAATATAATGCTAACGAAAAAAGTAATTTTGTATGATTAATTTTGGAGATTTCAAGGTCATGATGTTTTTTTTAAAGTGATTTTATAGTTTGATTCTATATTATTACAGAGCGTAAAAAGACAAGTTTAACAATATATAAAAATGTATATTAACGATATAGTACAATGGAGAAAAACGAGTTACAAAAATAAAAAAGTTTCAAATGCCATGAGGCACGGTTTCCCGTTTCCCGATCGATTTCAAATTTTGCACACATTATTTTTTCTCCCAATGGCACAATCCCAGGGGGTGTCCCCGTCAAAAATCTCAAAATTATTTTTCGACAAGAGTGACTAAGGTCCACCTTAATGTACATTCGTATTTAAACAAGAAATTTTATTCTACTTTTTCGGCTAATTTTTTTATGAACTTCCTTGTTATATTACCAGTTACAGAACACCCTATACAGGCATATACATATACCTATCACTTTAGCGAATGCAACAAACAGATGTAAACTTTTCAGTTGTTTTGACTTTGATAAGCGTTAATACTGACTAAGTACTTATGAAAGACGGTATAGGTACAAGAGGAAGACTAAAAACCGTGGCGAAACTAAAGAAAGAAAAACACTGGAAGAAAATTTTTCTGAGGAGAATCACGACAGGTGAAAAATGGGATGGAAAATAGAAAACACGTATTCCATGTTAGGTGGTTCAAGAAAAGGGTGGTACGCTAGTCGAGGTTTACGAATTTTACGATCCAAGCGAGTTTTCCGACGGGGCGCCGCGGCTTTACGTCGCCGTGTGTCACGCATCGTTAGAGTCGCAATGTCGTTATGAGACGTTTACGATAAGATATGTCACACCTTTCGCCCTTGATATCCTGCAGATTTATCGCTGGTGTTGAGAATATAGCTATGAGAGGGATAAAGGAGACCACCTACCCAGTAATGGTGATAACCGAAAGGAGCTCCCACTTTAGATGCCTCAGAAATCGCATGATAGTCATTACACCACCTTTTATATTACATTACATATTCCATTCTAAATGGCAGAATTAATAGACCTCCTTCTTCTCTAATCTTATCCTTCCCCATTACTGTGCCTTTTTATATTATAAACTGCCTTCTTCCTTACATTTCCTTGTATTTCATGCCCAACTGAAGAAAAAGTGCACGTTTCACTTAAAACATT
The DNA here is from genome assembly GCA_944738655.2 of Andrena hattorfiana. Lineage (NCBI taxonomy): Eukaryota > Metazoa > Arthropoda > Insecta > Hymenoptera > Andrenidae > Andrena > Andrena hattorfiana. Next base: position 21,796,684 of record OX122890.1, read on the forward strand.
CAATGTTGCTAATTTTTTTAAGCTTTATATGTATGTAAGCAAATATCACACAAATATGTATCGTTAAATTTCTCTTAAATTCTATTTGACTTATTATAATACAAATGTACCTATACTTTCACTTCAGAAACCGAAGTTAATAACCCTGAAAACTGGGATTGCGGATTGCAATTCTCATCTTCGATATTTTTTCACAAGTTCAAGCACAACAGCAATATTTAGGGTTATATTTTTAGCTATGTTAGTCTGCATATATGTACTTACAATTAGTGAGTTTACGTTTTAATGCCATAATGCGTTTGGCAAATAACTGCTGGGTAGAGGTTATTGGATGGACAATTATGTGACTCAGATATAACGAAAAATTAGTCATTCAATAATCTCTATGTAAATTTCTTTTAGTTGTTAAATCTTTCTAACACTATAAAAATGCACAAGAAATTGAAATAAAATAATTTATTGAGAATGTTACTTTCCTACGATTTTGTACGAAGAAAACGAGAAGAAAATTTAGACACCGAACAGTGCATATAGTGAATTGTCGTTCAATATGCCGTAATGTTAGCTACATACGTCAGAACAATGTATATGACGCCTAATTGCGCGACTAATTGCTCAATTTATACAGCCCATATACCATACATTTGTGGTATCATTCTAGAATAACAGAAAGGGTGATTCAAATTTTTGTGCAAGCATACATGGAGAATTAACTTTTCATCACTTATTATTGAGTGTGTGTTTCCTTTCAAACGTCGACTAATCAACCTGCACATTTCCTCTCTAATTATTTTGAAGACGAATCAGTAATCGAAGAAAACGAGGATAGAACGTAACGCCCACGTGAATTTAAGGATGTATCGAACCTATCATCAAAATGGTACTAAGTTAATGAAAATTTGTGAGATTGTTCTTTTTAATCTTCTTCGTGTGATCCAAACATTTTAAACGAATTCACTGAACAGTTGCTGAGTTATAGCGATTTTAATTTTCACTGATTTTTGTTGAATTCTTATTAAAGTAAACACAGTGACACGTATTTGTGGAACAGTATATGATTTAATATGCCTTTCTTCGAACAAAATTAACACAATATACTGCAGTCGACGGAGTCGACGCTGATACAATATTCAAATGAAAAAATAATCTCGCATACGGTGCCTTTGCCTCGTGGCATACTACTTAAGACTAAAAAGCTATCCTGCGGCCTGCCCTACCGCACTATATGCTGCACGCGGTCAGAGGGCGCTTTAGGCCCCTTAACACTATAGGTGTATAATTGCAGTTGCCAATCAACAATTTTACACATACTCTTATGGAAAGAGACAACCTTGACAGATAAAACAGCTGAAAAATTGTTGAAGAAATAGTACCAATGTGTTCAATTTTTTTATACATGTAATACATGGATAGATGAAAATATCTGCCGAGTTTCAATTGTTTTCAATACACCATTTTAAAGAAATAAATTATAACTTGAGAAAATTCAGGGCATTTTCACTGCCAAAAGTTTAGCAACTAATGGTTGAAAAAGCATTTGTAAAGTGAAAAATACCTTTCTAGGAGTAAAAACGAGACTTCAACTGTCGTTCG